>CM077647.1:169343662-169943662 GCA_039707465.1 Rhabdophis nuchalis | reverse complement strand
CTCAAGCGCTCTACAAGAATCTGAGCTACTAACAGTCAAGGCAAATTAGCGGGAGATAAGAAAGGTATTCAAGATGGGCTGAAAATAGATCCCTTGCAGGAGTGCAGGGACTCATGACTTATGGCGCATTTGATACTTCCCTCGGGCTCAGCCCAGTCATCTCCTACATATTTATGACAATTGAGAGGTCAACGGGTTAAGTGGTTGGCCATTTGCCAGCTGGCTTCTAACAGGTAAAGTCAACAGGATGAGCTGGATTCACTGAACGACCATGCAATTCATGGTCTGCAGTGATCTGCTTAATAACAGACATGGCATGGGGTTGTAAAACTGGGTGCGACTCACTTAACAACTGCCTTGCTTAGGAATGGAAATTCTGGTCCCAATTGTCATCATAAGTCAAGGACTACCTGTACTCAAGATACAGTTCAGCTCCTTCGGCCATTATGTGATTCTCCACGTATTGCACATATTGAAAACGGAATCTGTATTCCAAAACATTGCTTAGCTACCTGTTCCTAGCCTTGAGTCGAATTAAATTTTTGTACATTAAGCAATCTGTGATCCACTTCCAGGTTCTTTTTAAAAAGTAAAACACAAGGCAATGTAAGTAGAAAAAATTGAAGTCTCTATAGAAAGAAGGCCTAAATCTTCAAATCTTCGGCTGCCAGAACATTTTAGAAAAAATGTAGATTTAGTGTCGACTACCAGAAAGCACAGAGTCCAATACAACCAACGAAAACCCACTTAATTTTGTGCAGTGAACTCCAGATTTAAAACTGATTTCTTAGGTCACTTTGTAGCATTTTGCATTTATGTTTAGCTCTTTAGATTTCTTGTAGTTAATAAATCTGTGCCTTTCCGTAAAGTCGCCTCTTTTATTAGAACTGATTCCTGCCTTCTTACTAGATCAAGGGTGGGCAAACTTTGCAACTTTAAGTCTGAAGGACTTCAGCTCCCAGACTTCTCCAGCCAGCTTTGCTGGCTGGGGAATTCTGAGAGCTGAAGTCCTTCAGACTTAAAGTTGCAAAGTTTGTCCACCCCGTACTAGATTCAGCTTAGTAGCAGGGGATATTCCTAAAACGTTGAGTGATTTTTGATGAGTCCTTGCACCACAACTGGCTAGACATTAAAACTCAGGAAGCGTTAAAAAACAAAATTAAAAATTCATTGTTCTCCCAAGGCCCTATCCACAGCTACACTAAAAATAAAGTTTAAAAAATATTATTGATGTAACACTAAATAGCAGCCATACTGTCTTATAACAAAGCAGAAGGAAAAAAATGCAAATTCTCAGCACTTTGGGATGCCACTTAAATGCAATTATTATAAGAGAAAAAATACAAAAATTAATTGAAACCTGAAGTTGAGTGTGGCAATGAAAGAGTTAAAGGCATGAGAGCTAAGGAGGAAAAACTGTGGTAGGGATGGGCAGCTATGATAACTTTAAGACCTGTGGACTTCAACTCCCAGAATTCCTTAGGCAGCCATTCTGGCTCAGGAATTCTGGGAGTTGAAGTCCACAAGTCATAAAGTTGCCATAGTTCCCTATTTCTGCTCTATGGTGTCTCTGCTTTCCTTGATACCCTAAACACCTGATTATTTTGCTTAACGGTTATTGGTTAATAATGGTTAATTCAAGGCTAGTCCACATCCTTACTGTTCCAGCCCTTTAAGGCCCTTTAGAGCTGTTCTCTACAATCAACCCATGGAACAGAAGTTGGCCTTCAGAAGTTGTGAAAGCTTCATCACTGGAAGCTTTCAAGAAGAGTTTGGACTGCGATTTGTCAAAAACGGAGTAGGGCAGTGATGGCCATTTTTAGGCTGTTTTTGGCTCGAAAAATAGCCTGAAAACGATGAGAAAAATGGGCTGATAATGGCCTAAAATGGTCTGTTTTTTGGATGTTTTTTGGGCCATTTATTGCAGCCCCCAAAGAGCAGCTGGCCAGCACAGGTATACCTGGTTTTTGGCTGTTTTCAGGCCATTTTGAGCCCCCCAAAAAGTCTGAAAATGGCTCAAAAAACAACCTGAAAACGATCCAAAAAATGGCCTGGTTTTTGGACATTTTTCAAGCCGTTTTCTAGCACCCACAAAGACCAGCTGACTGGCATACATATGCGCACCAGAAAGCAGAAGAGCAGCTGGCAATGGCACACATGCCCACAGAGAGAGCTCTGTGTGGCATCTCTGACAAACGTGCATAGGTTTGCCATCACAGGTGTAGGATCTCCTGCTTGGGTGGAGAGGGGGTGGACTAGATGATCTACAACAGGGGTCTCCAACCTTTGCAACTTTAAGTCTGAAGGACTTCAGCTCCCAGATTTCTCCAGCCAGAAGTCTAGGAGCTGAAGTCCTTCAGACTTAAAGTTGCAAAGGTTGGAGACCCCTGATCTACAAGACCCTTCCAACTCTTTTTAAAAATTATTTTTAGACAAACAAACACAAACAAAACCTAAAACCAGTTACATACAGTGTGTCAGTTGGTTACAAAATATTTGTGCATCCTCTCCATAGTCCTCACTTACAATTTATATAAAATCTCATATTATCAATCTAGTATATATGTATACGTTGTTAATCATTTAATTGACTATAACTGTTATTACTTCATTTTATGCGAGACATTCTAAATTTTGAATTAATTTATATTATGACATTTCATTACACCATCCTAAATCCATCCAATAGTAGTACATCTTTATCTTATATTCTGTATCATTCCATTATCCTTGTATTGTAAAATTCTCTAGCATATTTCATTTCCATATTTTTTGTCTAACCATTGATAAAATAAATCCCATATCTTATAAAATTGTTTATGTTTTGTTCTCTAATTTCAAATGTCAATTTGCTCATTTCAGCACATTCCATTATTTTCTGAATAATGTCCTCCTGTGTTGGTATTTTCTCATTTTTCCCAATTTTTTGCAAATACAATTCTAGTCGCTGTTAACACATTTACAATCAAATATTTCAATTCTCTGCTATATATTTCCGGTAAAATCCCCAATAAAAAAATCTCTGATTTAAAGTCTACATGTTTTCCCATCATTTTTTCCAACCATGTGTAAATTTTAGTCCAGTATCTTTTAGCTTTTGCAGAAGCCCCTTCCAACTCTTGTTAATCTGTTAATCTGCTCTGCAAACCCCTAAATTGGGGATGGATGTTGACCAACTGCCTACCTTTTCCTCAGCGAGATGCAGCAGCTGGCGCTTTGCTCTTTCCACCTCTTCGCCGGGCCCTCGGATGGTGACTTTCTCGCTGCCCGAGCCTTCAGAAGGGAAATGAATGTGCACCCCGCCACATTCCTCCATGATTGAGCGCACCAGCCGCCCCTTGGCTCCGATCAGCGAATTGTGCAGTTTGGCTGGGATGGAGATATCCACTTCCCTGATGTTAGCCTGAGAGCGAGAAGAGAAAAAGCTACAAAATCCAAGTTCAAAATGAATAAATAATCTGGCCTTGGCACTATTCACCATGTCCGATTTCTTTTCTGACAGGAAAGAATATTTGTTGCTCAGGTTTGAACTGTGAGATCTTTGGTGCTTCTCTGAGGTATTCTTAGAGACATTTTGTTACCAAGATGAGTAACAATATCAGTGTTGTGACGATGTTACCCGGTTTGATAAACCTGCAAGAAAACCAACAAGCACAGAGAGGATCAAGAGCCCCACAGATTTCTGTTCCTTATTCCCCTTGGTGAGAGACTCAGCAGTAAAGGTGAAAAAAATAAGGTTCTACATTTAGGCAAGAAAAACAAAATGCACAGGTACAGTATAGGTGGTACCTTGCTCAAAAGCAGTAGCTGTGAAAGGGATTTTAGAGTCCAAGTGGACAACCATTTAAACATGAGCCATCAGTGTGCAGCAGCTGCCAAAAAAGCCAACACAGTTCTAGGCTTCATAAACAGAGAGATAGAATCAAGATCACGTGAAGTGTTAATACCACTTTATAAGGCCTTGGTAAGGCCACACTTGGAATACTGCATTTAGTTTTGGTTGCCATTATGTAGAAAAGATGTGGAGACCCTGGAAAGAGTGCAGAGAAAAGCAACAAAGATGATTAGGGGACTGGAGGCTAAAACATATGAAGAACGGTTGCAGGAACTGGGTATGTCTAGTTTGATGAAAAGAAGGACTAGGAGAAACATGATAGCAGTCTTCCGATATCTCAGGGGTTGCCACAAAGAAGAGGGAGTCAAGCTATTCACCAAGGCACCTGGGGGCAGGAGAAGAAGCAATGGGTGGAAACTAATCAAGGAGAGAAACAACTTAGAACTAAGGAGAAATTTCCTGACAGAACAATTAATCAGTGGAACAGCTTCCCTCCAGAAGTTGTGAATGCCCCAACACTGGCATTTTTAAAAAAGAGATTGGATAACCAGTCTGAAATGGTATAGGGCAGTGGTGAAATCTATTTTTTTTTACTACCAGTTCTGTGGATGTGGCTTGGTGGGGGGAGGGGGGGTGTCATGTGACTATGTAGTCATGTGACTGGGGGCTCAATAGACAGAAACTCAGTTTAACAATATCCTGCTGGAACAGGATTGGACTAGATGACCTCCAGGTCCCTTCCAGCCCTGGATTATCCTCTGAAGCTGAGTCTAGTGCCAGGTTTATAGTCCTTCCTTCCTCTCTTTTATCCCTCCATCCCTCCCTTTCTTTTTTTTCTTTCTCTTTCTTTCTCTGTCTCCCTCTTTTCTTTCTCTTTATCTCTCTCTCTCTCCCTCCATTTCTTTTTCTTTCTTCTTTCTCTCTCTCTCTCATTTTTTCTCTCCGTCTGTCTCTCTCTTTCTTTCTTTCTTTCTCCTTTCTTTCCCGTTTTTCTTTTTCTCTCTCCTTTCTTTCACTGTGTTTCTTTCTCCTTTCTTTCTCTGTCTTTCTTTTTCTTTCTCCTTTCTTGCCGTCTGTCTCTTTCTTTCTCTTTCTTTCTCTCTCCTTCTCTCTCCCTCTCCCTCCCTCTCTCTCTCTCTCTCTCTCTCTCTCTCTCTCTCTCTCTCTCTCTCTCTCTCTCTCTCTCTCTCTCTCTCTCTTTCTTAGCAACCCCAACCCCCCTGTTTTTGGCCTAGGAGGCTTCAGGAAACCTCCTGGGAGCAAAAACGGATTTCACTCCCTCCCCCCAAATTTTTGGCTGTGGAACATGCGATCATTGGAACTTTAAAAAAAACTTTTTAGTATTTTTTACTATCAGTTCTGCAAACCTATAGCATTTTTTACAACCAGTTTGGGCGAACCGGCTTGAAGTGGCAGCATTTCACCCCTGGTATAGGGTTTCCTACCTAAGCAGGGGGGTTGGACTAGAAGACCTCCAAGGTCCCTTCCAACCCTATCCTATCCTATCCTAAATGTAAAATAATGTGTTACCAAAAAAAATAAAAAACAAAACATTCAGGTCTAAATATTCCCAAAGAGAAAAGTAGGTGGAAGGATTAAATGCTTTTATTGAAAGGAAAACTGTGAGAATAAAACAGGGTTGATATGTGTACTAACAGGATTAAAAAGCACTTGCCATGCTAGGATGGAAAGTTTTGCAGATTAATTTACATTCTAGGAATGTGTCATTTAATACAATTTATTCCAAGCACAAATCAGCAACCGTCTGAAGTTAATAGTGGCCCTGAAAAAAATGTGGCACTGTGGTCAGGACAGGTAGAGGAAAAAGGAAAAAGCCATGCTAGGAGACTCTATGGTGAGGGAACTGGACTTCCAATCAGCAGAGGAAAAAGGACGCCATGCTAGGAGGAGATTATGGTGGGGGAACTGGACTTCTGGTCAGCTCCAGAATTGAACAGGGGGCTTCCGGTCAGGACCTTTGTGGCTCTTTGAGTGTTGCCAACCCCTGAGTTAGTCACAGGGTTTCTAAGTGAATCTGGATTCCCCACTGACTTTTGCTTGTCAAGTCACAGAAGTGGATCACGTGACCTCATAACCATCCTAAATATGAAGCAGCTGCCGAGCATCTGAATTTTGGTCATGTGATCAGGGGGTGTTGCTACCAAATGGCCACCAGGGTGAAAGATGGTCGTAAGTCACTTTTTTTCGGGGCCCGTTGTAACTTTGAACAGTCGCTAAATGAACTGGTATAAGTCGAGGACTTTATTTCAGGTTAGCTACGTGTAGGAAGCCCACGATATTTATACCCAGGGTTCTTAGGGAGAGGCAGACCAAGAAAACTCACAATTCTCCGTAGCCAGCACTGTACTTTGTCAAGCTCATCGTTCGGCATAGGAAGGATCCAGTAATGGGTTTCGGCTCCCATTGTAACCGGTACATTGCACCACGGGCATGCGTGCACAGCGCGCATGCGCACCCACTACCCTTCAGCTACGCGTATGCGCACCCACCCAGCACCGTTCCGGTATGTGGCTGCTGCTTCCGGCAGGCATTGGTACGTATGTACAAGAGTGTACCACCTGCAACTCACCACTGGGAGGGTCTGACTTGCGGATCTTTATGGCTTGCTCAGACATGGGTAAATCAGAATCCATACAGTACAATCGCAGAGTTGGAAGCGACCTTGGAGGTCTTCTAGTCCAACCCCCTGCCTAGGCAGGAAACTCTACCGTTTCAGACAAATGGCTATCCAACATCTTCGTGAAGATTTCCAGTGTTGCGGCATTCACAACTTCTGGAGGCAACATTGATCCACTGATTAATTGTTCTAACTGTCAGGAAATTTCTCCTCAGTTCTAAGTTGCTTCTCTCCTTGATTAGTTTCCACCCGTTGCTTCTTGTTCTGCCCTCAGGTGCCTTGGAGAATAGTTTGACTCCCTCTTCTTTGTGGCAGCCTCTGAGATATTGGAAGACTGCTATCATGTCTCCCCTGGTCCTTCTTTTCATTAAACTAGACCTACCCAGTTCCTGCAACATTCTGAATAGAGGTGTTTCTATTCTCCAGCACTCAGAATCCCTACAACTATCCCAGGTTACAATTTTACAAACAAATTTCTGCAGGGGTGAAATGCTCTGAAGTCTACTACCCTTTCGTTTTGTGCGCGCCTACGCACCACAGGCGCTAAGAAGCCTTTCCTGAGTCTGCAAAGTAGACTCAATACAATACAATATAATAGCAGAGTTGGAAGGGACCTTGTAGGTCTTCTAGTCCAACCCCCTGCGTGGGCAGGAACCTTATACCATTTCAGACAAATGGCTATCTAACATCTTTTTAAAGGCTTCCAGGGTTGGGGCATTCACAACTTCTGGAGGCAAGCTGTTCCAGGGGTTAATTGTTCTCACTGTCAGGAAATTTCTCCTTAGTTCTAAGTTGCTTCTCTCCTTGATTAGTTTCCACCCATTGCTTCCAGGTGCCTTGGAGAATAGTTTGACTCCCTCTTCTTTGAGGGACAATAGTTTGACTCCTTCTTCTTCAGCTGTGCCATGCGATTTAGGAGAGGATTTTCTGCTTTCTAGTGAACATAATCACGCAGCAGAGGTGACTGCCATACAGCTGATCGCTGGAACCTTTTTTTCTACCTGAAATTGGAACTGTTGGGGGAATAGACTGAACAACGCTCTCTATACCAACCCTGGACGTTGCGGGGAAGCACATTCAGAGTATTGAGGAGAGGAGGAGGAGGAGGAGGAAGAGGAGAAGGAGGAGGAAAATGGTTCACACACCCACCAGCTCTCTCTGGATGGCCAAGATACGGTCCCGAGCATCCTCGCAATTGGCCTTCTTCCCCGTGATCAGGATCACTTCGGAGTTGCTGTTTTCTGTAGGGAGGTCAATCTTGGTATTGGTTTCCTCTCGAATCTATTGTGAAGAGACAACATCAAGCCCCAGAGCCTCGAGGCTAGACTACTCTCATGAACTCTACAAGGAACTGCCCTCAGAGACGATAGGGCAGGGGTGGGCAAACTTTGCAACTTTAAGTCTGAAGGACTTCAGCTCCCAGAATTCTCCAGCCAGCTTTCCTGGCTGGAGAATTCTGGGAGCTGAAGTCCTTCAGACTTAAAGTTGCAAAGTTTGCCCACCCCTGCGATAGGGGGAAGGGGCTCCTCCAAGGGGATAAGGAACCTACTTGGACCACATCTTCCCAACCTGGGGTTGACGTCTCCTAATGGGAGCCTCAAATATGGGGAGAATCTCAAAATATCCAAATCCAAGGGCCCAACTACGTGGGAATCACAACAGTTTTGCAATCCAGCGTGACTTGTGAGTACTCTAATGCAGGGGTGCGCTGCTATGGGTTTGCCGAGGTACAGGACAACCCGTAGCTAACATTACGGCTGGTTCAGAGAACCTGCTATTCCCATCTGTGGCTGGCGCCGCCCACCCCTCCCTTCCCAGAAGTCTCTATGCGGCCTGTGTTAGATGTGAAGTAAAGCTCGGGGAGGGGTAAAAATGGGCCTCCCGTAAGTTCCGGAAGTCCAGAAACAGGGCCGCTTCCAACCTCCAGAAGGCTTCCGGAGCCCGGGAGAGGCATTTTTCACCCTCCCAGAGGCTCAAGGAAAGTTTCCAAAGCCCGGGGAAGGTGAAAATGCCCCTGCCGTGGTGCAGGAGGCCAAGTAAGCCACACCCACCTAGCAACCGGGCAAAGAATCCATTGCTGAATTTTTTTAAGCCCACACCCCTGCTATAATATATATAAAACTGCAGTGTAACCTTTTAGGTTTGCATAGGTAAAGGCTCTCCTTGCACCTATGTGCGAGTCGTTCCCGACTCTAGAGGGCAGTGCTCATCTCTGTTTCAAAGCCAAAGAGCCAGTGCTAATAATAATAATAATAATAATAATAATAATAATAATAATAATAATAATAATAATAATAATAATAACAATAATAACAATAATAACAATAATAACAATAATAACAATAATAACAATAATAACAATAACAATAATTGGCAGAAGCTGGGGCAAGTAATGGGAGCTCACTCCGTTATGCAGCGCTAGAAATTCGAACCGCCGAACTGCCAATCTTTCTGGTCGACAAGCTCAGCGCCTTAGCCACTGAGTCAGCCACCACATCCTTTTACATACCTAAGCTTAAATCCTTAGCCCACCGACCGTTTCCATAAAAAGGGGCATGTGTACCCTTACCAACATGTGCACCTACTTACACCCCGAAGACAGAGTGTATAATGTGTGAGGTGGGGAGAGCCTTCCCCCTTTTACCTTTTTGATATTGGCCCCTCCTTTCCCGATGATGTTCTTGTGGAACTGCTTGAAAATGGGAACCGGGATGGAAAAACTATTTTCGACCTAAAGTAGAGAAAAGGAAGGGAGTTAAGCCAGAGAGATTTCTACTTCCTGCTCTACTTCGCCTACATTAATGTATCTTGGGACTTCCAGACAGGAAGGATAGGTTTAGGTTTAGGTTTAAGTTTTAGGTTTTATTGGTTTTTTTATACTGCCCTACTCCCGAAGGACTCAGGGTGGTGTACAGCCAAAGTAAAACAGATATATAAAAGTTTTAAAAGTTTTTAAAAAAAACATATTAAACAATTTGGCCTCAAAATAAAAAAAAACCAAATAACCCCGATTAAAATTAATAAAAATTCGTAATTTAAAATTCATTTTTATGCCAGCCCGGCTTGTTGGGAAAAAAAAAGGTTTTGAGAGCACGGCGGAAGGTGCATAAATCAGGGATAGTCCATAATTCTGGGGGCAATTCGTTCCAGAGGACAGGCACTCCCACAGAGAAGGCTCTCCCCCTGGGTGTCGCCAGTCGACATTGCCAGGGATAGACCAGAGCACAGATGGCATTGTAGTCCAGCTTCCGGCTTGCTCAGACTTTACAGTACAGAGACATGCCAGCCACCTAACATCCCAGGATGAGCGCTTCAGCACTATGTATCTCCTGATATTGTAGAAGAAGTGGCAGAATCCAGGGATGGAGTCAAAGACGAAGCGTCCTAGAATTCCAACGTAGTTACCAACCAACAATCTAACTTTTTAAAAATTTAACTTTCTATTGACCTTGATTTACCGTATTTTTCAGAGAATAAGACGCACCGGAGTATAAAATGCACCAAGATTTTGAAGAGGTAAATAAAAAAAAAAGTTTTGGCACTCTGCAGACCACCCAAACCCACTGCACGTCTAATTTTTGGCAATAAAGGGCATGCATAGCTTATAGGAGGCTTGTAGAGTGCTCCTGGGAGCTGACCCCCCCCAAACAAGCAAAAATTTTTTTGCTTGTTCCCCCCACCCCCAGCCCCCAAGAGCATTTTGAAGGTCTCCCAAACCCTCTGCACATCCATTTTTGTGAAGGAGACGTGGTTTCAGGAGGCCAAAAATTCTGTATTTAGAGTATTTATTTATTTATTTATTTATTTATTGGACTTCTAGACCGCCCCTCTCCCCGGAGGGACTCGGGGCGGTGTACAGGTAGAAATTAAAACCATTACAATCAATTATACATAAAACTAAAATCGAATTAAATAAACCCTGTACAAATTTATAAAAATTAAAAACTTAATCTTAAAACCAAACCACAAAATTTAAAAATACAGACTGAGTTGGGAAAGCTGGAATTAGGCCAGGCCGGCCAGATGAAACAAGTGGGTTTTGAGTTTCTGGCGGAAGGAGCGGAGATCCGTGGTCGTTCTAATGTCAGGGGGAAGGTCATTCCAGAGGGTCTGGCCCGCCACAGAGAAGGCCCTTCCCCTGGCCGTCGCCCGCTGGCACAGCCTGGTGGACGGCACCCGGAGAAGTCCCTCTCTGTGTGAGCGAATCGGCCGAAGGGATGCATGGGGCAGGATACGATCCCGCAAATAACTAGGTCCTGTGCTAACCATTACTTGGGGAAGATTCGCAAGCCTTTTAGCAATAGATCGATTTAACTGGGCCTTCAGGTATGGACTGGTCCTTTGCATCTGATAAGACACTGCACTGCCTCGCTACTATCCTAACCATCGCCGGGAATGTGTGCTGTGATGACTCACCAGACAAAGCAGAATTGTCAGAGCAGCAGTTATGCAAAAAAGGATGGACGGCATCTCCTTTCTTTGCCCCAGTGACCGAAAAGGAGAGGAAACCTCTTTTTACCCCCGTGGCATAAAGCAGTCTAAATTAAAAGGCTTCTCTGGAAGCTCAGCCAAGCCGACTCACCAATTCCGCAATGACTTTTTGAAGGTACTTTGCACATTTCTCCACCTCGTTTTTGGGCCCACGCAACTGTACAATGTCGCTCTTCTGTGACGGGTCAGGGAAATTGATGATTACCTGTGAGGTAGAGGGGCAGGACATGTGAAGTTTGAAAAAGAAGAGCTCCTATCTATCTCTCCCCCACCCACCCACCCACCCACCCTCTCTCTCAAGCATGTGGGAGATTTCCAAAAGATGCCCTAATTAAGTTACGAGCCTCGAGACAAAGTTCAAAAGAAATCCAGTCATTTATTAGGAGCAGTGAAATCTGATTTCCGTTTAATAGTGGCTGAACTTTACCCCTGTGTCTCCCCTCCCCTCAGTCTGTGTCATAAATCACATCCATCAACAAACTGCTGCAGCGGGTTATAAAGCCTCACACACCTGCTGTAGAAATCTGAAATCCGACCCTGGTTGAAGGTATGGATTCTCCCTCTCTTTCTTTCAATGTCAACTTGATAATAGGCATGGAAACGCTTTACAAGTTGACAGTATCCATCCATCCATCCATCCACACCCACCCACCCACCCACCCACCCACACACACACACACACACACACGCAACAAAGTCTTTGATTAAGTCCTATTGCAGAGACCTGGCACACACTTGCACTTGCACACAAAGCTCCATTTGTGCGAGGGGAAGGCACATACTTGAGCAGAGGGCACTTAAGTTGAGGGCGCTTGTGCTGACATGCGAAACTCCACTTACAAGAATTGAGCTTTGCGCATGAGCACAGGCACCCTCCAATTGCATGACTGAAGCTTCGCACACACCCATTTCTCCCACGGCCCAGTTTCCAACAGGCCACGGCCCAGGGGTTGGGGACAGAGGTGGGTTCCTACTGGTTCGGCCAAACTGGTAGTGGTACGGCAGCCTGGGTTTGCTGGAATCGGCAGCGACCCAGGTCTGCCACGCCCCTGAACCGGTTCCCCAGTCGCCATCTTGTTTTTAACTTCTGTGCATGCGCAGAACCATTTTGATTGAACTGTGCATGCGCGCACGGGAAGCGTGCATACAAGCAAACTAGCAGTAAAGCTGGCCAGAACCCACCCCTGGTTAGGGACCCCTGACCCAGAGGACTATTGCTATGGAAATAAAATAAGGCGAGACTTGTAGACATGGGAAATGCCAGTCGGGCTGGAAACTGGGATCAAGCAGGAAATTAGCCTTGAATCCTTGCATGATTGAAAGAGGCATAAGCCTGACTGTTTGTCCTCCCGAGATCCATGAAACCTGATCTGGTTGTTTCCAGAAAAAAGTAAAAAGTCTGGGGAAATTCTTCTAATATAGGTAGTGTCAACTCGCGAAGCTTCCCTGACCTGCTCCTGAGTTGCCATAGGCAGGGGACGGGAAATCACACCTCGCAGCTGCACAAAAGGAATTCACTCCTCAGTCATAACAAGATGCATTCTGGCTAAGCAAGTCAACGCCATCTCTGTGGATACCAGCAATGCCTGGCAGGGAGTGACTTCTACAACCTGCGGAATTACCTCATTGAGGAATGTAACCGGGTGACTTTGGGGGGGAGGGTCAGAGGCAAGGCATGAAGGGGGTGAAGTCAGAGTTGGCTTAACCTAGTTAATCCTGACATCATGATCCTGATAAAGGCCTGGAATTTTATTGCTGGCTAGCTTAGAGAAATTATTGAATCTGTCATCTGCACCTCTATAACTGTCTAGTTTGGCTATGCAACAAGACAAGATGCAGACTTCAAGGGATAATGAGAACTGCAGAAAAAACAATGGCTAACCAACCTGCCTTCCTTTGAGGACCTGTATACAGCACGAGTCAAAAAGAGGGCTGTGAAAATATCTACAGACCCCTTGCATCAATTGTTTTAACTCCTACCCTCAAACGGCACTACAGAGCACTGCACACCAAGACAACTAGACACAAGAACAGCTGTTTCCCGAACGCCATCACTCTGCTAAACAAATAATTCCCTCAACACTGTCAAACTATGTACATTAAGGCTCCATTACTATTATTACTATTAGTCTTCTCATAGTTTTTTTCACCCATTGTATGACTGCAGGACTGTAACTTTGTGCTTATATCCTTACGATTTATATTGATATTGTTTCCTGGTTGCTTATTTGTACCCTATGACTATCATTAAGTGTTGTACTTTATGATTCTTGATGAATGTATCTTGTCTTTTTATGTACACCGAGAGCATAGGCACCAAAGACAAATTCCTTCTGTGTCCAATGATCACACTTGACCAATAAAGAATTCTATTCTATTCCGTTCTATTCTATTCTATTCTGTTCTGTTCCATTCCATTCCAATTCTATTTTATTCTATGCCATCCCATATTCTATTCTATTCTATTCTATTCCATCTTCTGTTCTATTTTATTCTATTCCATCCCATCTTCTACTCTACTCTACTCCTATCCTTATCCTTATCCCTATCATCCCTATCCCTATCCCTATCCTATCCCTATTCCTATTCCTATCCTATCCTACTGGTGTGCTATGCTGTGCTACGCTGTGCTATTCTTAAGACCCTTAATTGCTTTAGGGCACTGGTCGGAACCTTGACAGGTAGAAGTCAACAAATTAATGACCGAAACCTTTCATGAGTGACTCTGGTTGCTTGTACCTGACACTTCTCCAACGCCCCCGAAGAAAGATGAGCTAGAAAAGCAACAAATTGAAATATAAAATAAAATATATTTCAATTATAAGGGAAAATAAAGCACTAAGCCTACTTGGATCCCCAAAATTAAGTGTTGCATTTTGCCAGAAACCTGGAAATACTTTTTTTTTTTTTTGCAAAAGGACAAGAGGGAATTCCTTACTTCTGGAAACTTGTCCCGGACCTCCTTGATTTTCTCGCCCTTCTGACCAATGATTGTCCGGTGGAAGCGCTGTTCGATGATCAGATCCTTGGTGCGTTCATTTTCCTAGCACAGTGGTGGGCAAACTCATTAGTCAACAGAGCCAAATATCAACAATACCACGATTGAAATTTCTTTTGAGAGCTGGAAGGTGTGGCCTGTTTTGTGTGAGTGGCTCAGTGGTCATGTGACTGGGTGGGCGTGGTCAACTTGGAAAATGTGAAACTCACTTAACAATGGTCTTGGTTAGCAACCAAACTTTTAGGCTCAATTGTGGTCATAAGTTCTTTCTTTCTTTCTCTCTCTCTCTCTCTTTCTTTCTTCCTCTCTTTCTCTCTCTCTCTCTCCCTCCATTTCTCTCTCTCTAGGGAGGGGTGGGGGAGTGGCGATTATGGTTAGGGAAGGTCTTGAGCCAAAGGAGACCACGATCCCTCAGACGACCGGGTGCGAGTCCCTCCTTGTGAAGTGGGGCCTAGGGAGGCAGTTGGGCGTGTTAGTTGTATACCTGGCTCCTCGCTATGCAACAACAGCCCTGCCCGAGCTCCTAGAGGTGATAGCCGAGGCGGCGGTTGAGACCCCCAGACTTTTAGTCATGGGGGACTTTAACCTGCCGTCAGCGGGCGAAACCTCTGGGGTAGCTCGGGAGTTCATGGCTTCCATGACAGCCATGGACCTGACCCAAGTAGTTGTAGGCCCTACCCACGAGGGCGGACACACCCTGGATCTAATCTTCGTCTCGGGACAGTGGAGTAGTGATCTGGGAATAGGGGATTTAATCATCACACCCCTGTCATGGACAGATCACGCTCTCCTTTGGCTCGACTTTCCGATCGCCGCACCTCACTGCGGGGAGGCGGAACCGGACATTCCTATATGGTTCCACCCCAGGCTCCTGATGGACCCGATAAGGTTCCAAAGGGAGCTTGGGCCAATTCCTGTGGACTTGCCCCGCGACTCGACTGAGGACCTAGTGGCCGCATGGTTAAGTGCGGCCACGGGGGCCTTGGACCGAATCACGCCCTTGCGGCCTCTCTTGCGGCGACGAACCACCTGGGCTCCTTGGTTTACCGAGGGGCTTAGGGAGATGAAGCGCCACAAGAGACGCCTAGAGAGTAGATGGAGATCTTCTCACTCCAAAGCCGACCGAACACTAGTGAGAGACCATATTAGGACTTACTTAGTGGCGATAAGAGTGGCCAAACGTGAGTATTGTGCCACTCTTATTGCATCCGCAGATAACCGCCCTGCCGCCCTGTTTGGGGTGACCCGCTCCCTCCTTCAACAGAGGCCGCGGGAAGCCCCTCTACAGGGTCGAGCAGAGGAATTTGGGATTTATCTGCAGGAGAAAATCACTCGGATTCGGAACGAGCTACCCTCCATCGACAGTGGTCCAGTCGAGCAGGCCGAGGCTGTTCTTGTGACACCATCTTGGGAGGAGTTTGATTTTGTTACCACTGAGGATATGGACAAGTTGTCAAAGAGACTTAGGGCTACCACATGTTTATTGGACCCGTGTCCCTCCTGGCTTGTACTGGCATCCTGGGAGACGACACGAGGCTGGCTCCAGGGCATTGTCAACGCATCTTTGAGTGAGGGGTCCTTGCCTACCGTCTTGAAAGAGGCGATAGTAAGGCCCCTCCTCAAGAAGCCGTCCCTGGATCCAGCATTATTAGAGAACTATCGTCCCGTCTCCAACCTCCACTTTTTAGTGAAAGTTGTTGAGAGTGTGGTGGCTCAACAGTTTCCGCGACACTTGGAGAAAGTTGATTATCTAGACCCGCGCCAGTCTGGCTTCCGACCCGGGCACAGCACCGAGACGGCATTGGTTGCGTTGGTTGATGATCTCTGGAGGGTGCGGGATAGAGGATATTCCTCTATCCTAGTCCTATTAGACCTCTCAGCGGCTTTTGATACCATCGACCATGGTATCCTATTGCGCCAACTGGGGGGGTTGGGGCTGGGAGGCACCGTTTTGCGGTGGTTCTCGTCCTACCTCTCTGGTCGGTCGCAATATGTGTTGGCAGGGGGGCAGAGGTCGGCCTCGAGGCCCCTCATATGTGGGGTTCCTCAGGGGTCGGTCCTCTCGCCCCTACTGTTCAACACATATATGAAGCCGCTGGGTGAGATCATCCGTGGTTTTGGGGTGGGATATCATCTGTACGCTGATGATACTCAGTTGTACATATCCACCCCAGACCACCCCAACGATGCCGTCGAGGTTATGTCCCGGTGCTTGGAAGCCGTACGGATCTGGATGGGTGGTAACAAACTCAAGCTCAACCCGTCCAAGACTGAGTGGCTGTGGCTTCCGGCGCCCCGGTTCAGCCAGATTATTCCAACTCTGGCCATTGGGGGCGAAACACCGGCCCCCGTGGAGAGGGCGTGCAATTTGGGTGTCCTCCTGGATTCCCGGCTGTCTATGGAAGATCATGTGGCAGCCGTGGCCAGGGGGGCGTTTCATCAGGTACGCCTGATGCGCCAATTGCGCCCCTTACTGGACCGGGGTGCCTTACGCACAGTCACTCAAGCACTCGTCACCTCTCGACTCGACTACTGTAATGCTCTCTACATGGGGCTCCCCTTGAGGTGCACCCGAAAGCTGCAGCTAGTCCAGAAGGCAGCGGCGCGGGTGATTACGGGAGCGCCTAGACACTCCCACATAACACCTATCCTGCGTGAGCTGCACTGGCTTCCTGTGGTCTTTCGGGTGCGCTTCAAGGTTTTAACGACCATCTTTAAAGCGCTCCATGGCTCGGGGCCTAGTTATATGCGAGACCGCCTCCTGCCCCATACATCCCTCAGACCGATACGCTCCCACAGAGAGGGCCTCCTCAGGGTGCCGTCGGCTGGACAATGCCGACTGGCGACACCCAGGGGGAGAGCCTTCTCTGTGGCGGGCCCAGCCCTCTGGAACGACTTACCCCCTGAACTCCGCACCATCTCCGACCTCCGCCTCTTCCGCAAGTGTCTGAAGACACACCTATTTCATCTAGCCGGCCTAGCGTAACCTCCATACTGATTATTAGATAGTTTTAAACTTGGGATTTTAATTCGGTTTTTAGCGCAGGGTTTATTTATTAGAATAAGTATTTTAAATTTTATATATTTTATATATTTTGTATGTATTTTAACATCCCTGTGCGCCCCCCTGAGTCCTAACAAGGAGAAGGGCGGGGTATAAATTTAATAAAATAAAAAATAAATCTCTCTTTCTCTCTTTCTCTCTCTTTCTTTCTTTCCCTCTTTCTCTCTTTCTTTCTTTCTCTTTCTCTCTCTCTCTTGTTCTTTCTCTTTCTTTCTTTCTCTCTATCTCTGTCTCTCTCTCCTTCGTCCGCCCATCTCTGTCACTCTGTGTGTGTGTCTGTCTCTCACTCACTCACTTAATCAATCTCTATCTATCTGTCTCTCCCTCCCTCCCTCTGTCTCTCCCTGTCTCTGTGTGTGTTACTCTCTCTGATTCTCTCCCTCCCTCCCTCTTTCTCTCTGTCTCTGTATGTCTGTCTCTCCCTCTTTCCCCGTCTGTCTCCGATTCAATCCCTCCGTGTCATTCTCTATCAGTGTCTCTCTCCGTCTCTCTCCCTACTGCTCTTTCTCTCTGTCTCTGTCTGTCTCTCTATCTTTCCCTCCCTCCCCCTCTGTCTCTCTCTGTGTCTGTCAGTCACTCCCTCTCTCCCCTCTCCCACCCCGGGAAGCAGCGGAAGGGCCAACATGCCGGAGGTTACGGATGCCTCCTCCCACAGCGGGCGAGGGAGCAGGCGGGACGAGCATCCAAGGCTACCGTCATCTTTTTTTTTTTTTTGAAAAAAAGTTTTATTGGTTTTAACAATTTATATTAGGAAAAGGGGTAAGTAAGGTAATATATAACATTTGGAGCTTCCACATCGGGTTTGATGACAGCCTCCGAGTCTTCATACATATTCAATTGGAAAAAAAAATTATTAAAGGGAAGGGGTACATACATTTTAAAATCATGAATTTTCATATTATTTTATACATTCAATTACTTTGTAGTATTGACATCCGTACAGGAATTACTAAAAAAATATAACAAATTATTTTTGAGATCTGAGCCTCTTTGCTATAGTCTCTTCCTCCTCCACCCCACCAGCAGGCGGACCCGTGGCCCCTCCCATTCCCATCTCATCGTCATCCAGGATTGAGGAGTGTTTTTTAAGAAAGTTATGCGCCTCTTCAACTGTTTTGATTCTAACTCTTCTTCCCTCTCAGAATACCAGCATCCCTTCAGGCATCAACCACTTGAACCACACCACCTTAAGATGTCGCCCGGCAGGTCGCCCGGCAGGGGTGTCGGGCAGGGAAGCTGGTCGGCTCCCTCCGACAGGCACCATGGCGTATGTTCTGGGGCCGCGCGTCCACCTCCCTCCCAGCCACGCAGCCCCAGAACGTGTGCCGTGGTGGCTGTCGGAGGGAGCCGGTGGAGATGCGCCCGGCTTCCCTGCCTGACGCCCCTGCCGGGCGACCTTGGGCAGCGAGAGCTGCGCGTCGCAAGGCTCGGAGGTAGCAGAAGCAGCAGCAGTGAAGCAGCTCACCGCTTTTCTACACCCAGGAAAAGATAGGCGCGTGCACGTCCCGCCGAATTACAGCGCAACTTCCCACCGC
This sequence comes from Rhabdophis nuchalis, assembly GCA_039707465.1. Classification (NCBI taxonomy): domain Eukaryota; kingdom Metazoa; phylum Chordata; class Lepidosauria; order Squamata; family Natricidae; genus Rhabdophis; species Rhabdophis nuchalis. The sequence continues at coordinate 169,925,101 of CM077647.1, read as the reverse complement.
TAAGAAGTCTCCGAGACTAATTCCGCGGGACATGCACGTGCCTATCTTTTCTGTGGAAAAGATAGGCGCGCGCATGCTCCGCCCAATTACAGTCTTGGAGACTTCATAGCGGTGGGAAGTTGTGCTGTAATTCCGCGGGACGTGCATGCGCCTATTTTTTCCATGGTGTGGAAAAGCGGCGAGTTTCTGCACAGCCGCTGATCACTCCAGACGCCATCAGGGAAGACGCACAACGTGAGGCAGACCTCGCGGATGGCCTGACCGCTGCTTCACGTGGTATTATGTGGACAGACAGTGACAGACAGAGAGAGGCACAGAGCGAGAGAGAGACAGACAGAGGGAGGAAGGGAGGGAATCAGAGGGGGGCTGAAGAGCCACATGCAAGGGGCCAAAGAGCCGCATGCGGCTCACGAGCTGCGGTTTGCCGACCACTGTCCTAGGAGAAACCATTTGTTCAAGGAAAGTGAACGTTTGTTTGGACCCCCTTCCCTGAGGTAACGTAGAGGTTCCTCTCGCGTATATGTGCTAGTTGTTTCCGACTCTAGGGGGCAGTGCTCATCTCTTTTTCAAAGCCAAAGAGCCAGCGCTGTCCGAAGACGTCTCCGTGGTCATGTGGCCGGCATGACAAAACGCTGAAGGCGCACGGAACACTGTTACATTCCCACCAAAGGTGGTCCCTATTTTCCTACTCGCATTTTTACATCTTTTGAACTGCTAGGCTGGCAGAAGCTGGGAAAAGTAACAGGAGCTCACCCCGTTACGTGGCACTAGGGATTCGAACTGCCAAACTGCTGACCTTTCCGATCGCTAAGCTTGGCGTCTCAGCCACTGAGCGCCCGCGCCCATAAGCGCGTCCCTAAAACGAACTGAGAATATAATGAAAGTGGAAGCTAAAGGGGTCACCCCTGCCCAACGTTTATATTTAAAAAAACAGAAGTTATAAATTCTGTGTTTCTTCTCCCTTTGGATATTTTCATAAAAGATTTCCATCCTGAGCATAAGTTTAGTTTAGTTTAGTTTAGTTTAGTTTAGTTTAGTTTAGTTTAGTTTAGTTTAGTTTAGTTTAGTTTAGTTTAGTTTAGTTTAGTTTAGTAGTTCTTTATACCGCCCTTCTCCCGAAGGACTCAGGGCGGTGTACAGCCAAAGTAAAACAGATTTATAAAAGTTAAAAACAGTTTAAAAAGCATATTAAACAATTTGGCCTCTCATAAAATTAAAAACCAAACAAACCCCGATTAAAATTAATAAAAATTCGTATTTAATTTAAAGTATTATATTTTGGCATCTTTCTTCCTATACTGGACTTCAAAAAAACATTGACTCAACCTGTGTTCCTCCAGCCCTGGAGCCCCTATTTGTAAAAACCAGCAGCCTTTTAAATGGGAGCTCGCCCCGTTACGCAGCACTAGGGATTCGAACCACCGAACTGCCCATCTTTCTGATTGACAAGCTCAGCATCTTAGCCACTGAGCCGCCTTCCCTGAGGACTTCCAGCCAATACGCAGAGACATCCTCGAGGTAGGCCAAGCCCCACCCCCCTTCTCCTTACCATCCGGGCTGCCATTTCCAGGAGCTCCTTACTAGCCAGCTGAACCCCTTGAGGGTCTCCCTCGATGCGGATCAGGTTGCTCTTCTCGCTGTCGGGAGGAATGCGGACGGAGACTTTGTGCTGTTCCTTGATGCGGTTGACTGCGGGAGGGGGGGGGAGAGAAGTACAGAAAAAGAAGAGCATCAGAGGGAAATCCTGCAGCAATCGTTCCGACCCGGCCTTTGCACGAGCAAGAAACAGATTCCCCCACAAAGACAAAATTCCCCTCTTTATATACACCTTGGGAATGAACTGCATTCACCAACAAAAAGTCGAGGTCCTGCGAAGAGTTAACTGAAACAATAACAAGTCTTTATCCATCATTATGATAATTGCAAGGCCTGCTAATTTGAGGCTGCAAATTAAGTCACTTCAAACCTCAGTGCTGGGCAAGGCAGTCTTTGTCACACAAGGAACCAACTTTCCAGAAATACAAACGGTTGTCTGTGGCAACTAAACCACTCCCCTCTTCTCCTATATGTGTTTCGCTTCCTGAGCTGGCTCCATGTCCTCCACTGTTCACCTCTCCTTTTTTTAATATGTATAAAAAGTTTGTTTTTTTTATTTTATTCCTGTGACATAATAAAAGATTATTTCGTGCCCGGATTCCCCCTTTTAAAATTTCCACATAATTCATTCTACATTATATTTGCTTGGTTTCCAATTTTAGCGGTATTACCTTTCTTCACATTTCCAATTTCTTATTTCTTCTCTTTTCCAATTTCTAATTTTTAACACACCGTATTTTTCAGAGTATAAGATGCATCTTCCCGCCCCCTAAAAGAGGGTGAAAATTTAGGTGTGTCTTAAACACTGAATGTAGTCCCACCCACTCACTGGCCCCAAACCTTTGGCCTCTGTCTCCCAGCAATTTACCTCTTTGCAGCAAACGAGGACTTGAGGAGGCTTCAATAAACTATAGCAATCCCTGCAGCCTCAAACAGCTGATGATCAAGAGAAATTGAAAGGGAAAATTGCTGCGGGGCAGATTTTTTTTCTTCTGCTAATCAGGCTGTTTGCTGCAAGGAGGTAAATAAACGACTACAAATGCCTGTAGAATGTTCAAATTATTAGACTTATTTTTTTAAAGCCTGCTTTATTTTTATTCTAGACAACTTAACAAAATGAAGAAGCTTTTTAAAATAAATGCTTGATCTGAAGAGACTCCGTGCTATTGTTTTAAAAAGAGCTACTCTTTTAAATAGCAGAGAATAACTATACTTTCAGAAAGCACATCAATTTTAACAGCATCTATACAAGTATGGTCTGAAATATAACACTACAAACAGTGTATATTGTCTGTACTGTTTGTTGCAAAGAGGCAAATTGCTGGGAGGCAGAGGCAGATATTTTCCCCTTGTTTTCCTCCTCAAAATCTAGGTGCGTCCTTCACTTCGGAGCGTCGTATGCTCTGAAAAACACAGTATATAAACAATATCATTTCCCCCCTTTTCTTTAGAAAACAAAAACTTATCATTTCTTTTCCATCTATTTTCTAGTAGCAATGTATGTCTTCAAAATTCAATTTTTTATATGATGAGCATTTAACATAATTACTTTACCCATTGAAAAGTATAGCTCTCACGCATCCTAATTAAAACATACTATTACCTTGTTTACAGTATTTCACTTCATTCTACTAGTTCATATCATGGTTGTCCACCTCTCCTATCTGCTCTGCACATCCGTGCATTTGTAACGGGGCCCGGCTGTTCCTCCTCCTCACTTATCTCTGACTCCAAAGGCAGCTGCCTCTTTGGCTGGGTAATGCCAGACAGCTCTGGGTCTATCCTTACGTCCGACGCTGAGCATCCATCAGAGCCTTCCCCAAAATCCAGAACTGGCCCAAGTTCTTCCCAAACCTCCTCATTGTCTGAGTCTGCTGCCTGCTCCACCCCCCCCACCCCCCTCCAGTGAAGTGTGAGGGTGAAAATCCAAAAACCACTGATCTAGGTTGTAGGCAGGGTCTTCTGTATTTGGCTGGAGAGAAAACCACATCTGCTCATTGGGCTATTGCTTATCTCTTGATCTTTACTCTGTTATCAATCTTGCTGTTCATTTCTGCTCATCTGGGTGTTAATTGCTGGGGAGGAGGTGTTTTGGTTTTTTTTTTTTGTTTCCTTTTTGGATTATTTGTTTATCTTTTGAATGGCGTGTAGTTGTTGTTTATCTCTATGTGCCTGGGGATGGCTGATTTGTTTAAATGCCAGGCTTGCAGGAATTTTCTAGCTGTTTTGGATTTGACTTAGACTAGGATGCTCACAGTTTCCGCATTGAAACTGTGGTTTACTCTGTCCATGTGTTGTAGCCAACCGTCTTTCAAAGGAATATTTATGACCACAGACTTTATCCATCTTGGAAAGCTGCCAGGTAAATATTTTCCAAAGGAGGTGCTGTGCAAGGAAAGACTGGGCACAGAGTCTCTGAGATTCACGGACAGATCTTCACACTCCTGAAATGAATCTAACGACTGACCGAACGAATTGTTTCCTGAAAACTCCCTTTTCGCTCCTCTTTTATGTCCTATGGGAGGGGCCAATCACCATCCACCTGTGACTTTACTCCGAAGTTGATCCTGATTTCTGAGTTGTTCTTTTCTTCTGGTAGCGCTGTGCATGTGCACACTGGGAACAGACTCTCCCTCACTGCTGTCTAGTTCCATAGGCACCTGATCATTGCCAGATGGCCTCGGCCCTGTCTCTGCCTCCGACACAGAGTCCTCGTCCGAGCCTTCTCCAGCCTCCAGGACTGGCCCATGCTCCTCCCCAACCTCCTCACTGTCTGAATCTGCTGCCAGCTCTGCTGGTCACTGGCAGGCCACAACACAACCTTACAGTGATCGGCAGGAAAATTAACCATGGCCAAGCCACCTCAAATCCTTCAGGGTTCATTTATTGCTCTCCAGACTCACTGTTGGCTCCATTTTTCCCAATCAGATGGCGATGAAACCTCTGGTCAATAAGCACTTCAGTGTAGTCCATCCGTCTGAGCTGCAGAAGAAGACGGGGTGGTGAGACACAAGACTTGCAAGACAAACATGGAGCCTCAAGACAAATAGGATTCATTCTCGGGCATCAGTCATCACGCTGAAGACTTGTGGACTTCAACTTCCAGAATTCCCCAGCCAGTTGAAGTCCACAAGTCTTAAAGTTGCCAAGATTGGAGACTCCCGAGCTAATGTAAAACCGAATAGGTCTGGCACACTCTCTTACTTCCAAGCAGGGGTGGGGTTCAACAATTTTAGCAAGGGCTTTTCTGCCTGGCTGCTGGGTGGGTGTGCCTAGTTGGCCTCCTGCACCATGGGGGGGACGGGACGCTTTCCTCGAGCTTCCAGGAGGGTGAAAATGGCCTCCTCCAGTTTTGGCCTTCCCAAACTTCCAGTAGACCAGTTTTTCACCCTTCCCAAGCCTCCGTGCATGCCCTGAACTTACCTGAATCCAAAACGGGCCACGTGGGGACTCCTTGGGAGGGGTGGGATGGGCGGGGCCAGCCAGGAGTGGGATTTAGGGATTCTCCAAACTACACAGAACCTTAGCTAGAGGTTCTCCTGAACCCCTGCGAACCCCCAGCAGCCCACCCCTGCCCCCAAAGAACCTTCCCGTCCTTTGATTCTATGATTCAGTTAACCTAACAACAAAGTTCTTCTGAGATTCTTAAAAATAACACACGCACACAACTGCATCTCGGTGGATTTTCAGTGTTCAGGGGTTCAGAATGGATGCCTGAATTGGAATCTGCTTGTTCCCCTATTAACACAGTTTTGCAAAGGTTTTCCAAGAGGACCTTGTTTTGTGGGAAATCCAGGGCCATTTTTGGCAACATGGCAAAAAAAGGTAGAAGTAAAATGTTCCTTTGTCCAGTTGTGTCTGACTCTTAAGAGGCAGTGCACATTCTGTTTCTTAGCAGAGGGAGATAGCATTGTCTGAAGACACTTCCGTGGTCACGTGGCCAGCATGGCTATATGCCAAAGGCACACGGAAGGCTGTTACCTTCCCACCGAAGTGGTACCTATTTATCTACTCCCATTTGCATGCTTTCAAACTGCGAGGTGGGCAGGAGCTGGAGAAAGGAACCGGGAGCTCACCCTGTTGGGTCTAGAACTTGGGCTGTCAACCTTTCCAGCTGACAAACCCAGTGGATGGATGGATGGATGGATGGATACTGTCAACTTGTAAAGCGTTTCCATGCCTATTATCAAGTTGACATTGAAAGAAAGGGAGGCAGGATTCCACGCATACTTTCGACCAGGGTCGGTTCTCAGATTTCTACAGCATGCGTGTGAGGTGCAAAAGCTTACAACCTGCTGCAGCACTTCGTTGGTGGATGTGATTTATGACACGGACTATGGGGAGGAGAGACACGGGGATAAAAGTCAGCCACCATTAAATGGAAATCAGATCTGACTCCACAACACGTATCGCCAAAATGTTGATCCTAATAAATGATTGGATTTCTTTTGAACTTTGTCTCGAGGCTCGTAAATTAATTAGGGCATCTTTTCGAGACGTGACACCCAGCTTCTTTAACCACTGAGCCAGGGGTGGGATTCAGCCGATTCGGACCTGTGCAGTCAAACTGGTAGCTCCAACTATCAGCTGGGGAGCGAACCGGTTTGCTCTGATGATACGGTGGGCCCACCCACCCTCCCCTGCGTTTTACTTATCTATATCCTGTCAGCTGACATACGCGGCAGAGCGTATTACCGCGCCTCAGCTGTGTTAATGCCCAGAAATAACATGGTAGGTAAGTTTTGTTAAAACTGTGAATGTGTGCAGAGTGCGCATGAGGCATAGGTGTGCGCAGAGGGTGTGCGCGCGAAGCACTCACTCACTGAACCAATTGTTAAACCAGCTGGATCCTACCACTGCACTGAGCCATCACTCCACTCTCAACATGGCAAAAGCTGGTATCAAACTGTGTGGGGAGAAATAACAAACGGGACTGCAGCTTTTTTATTCGACTTCTGCTGCCCGTTTGAATAGGCATGGCTCTGGATTACTTTTTTTGAGGAAGTTTTAAGAGGCACCTCAGAAAGAACAATTCTGGGTGTTTTAAGCAGCCTCTTCTGCAAATAGTTCTGCGTCATCTCAATTACGACACTCATAATATCACTGGCCAAACTTCACACCACTGCCAAGGAGGCAACAGATAAATTTCCGACCTGAATTTAAAAGGTTTGTTCTTCCTGCTATAGCAAAGAGTCTGACGAAGAAAGAGAGGAAAAGTACATGTAAGGTTCACAAGAGAACTCACCAGGTCCCGAATGATTTCCTGAATTTGGCTTTGGGCCAATTCCACCTCCTCGGTGGGTCCTTCCAGAGTGATCTTCTCATCGCCGTCCGTGAATTCAATGTGAACCTAAAAGAAACCAAGCCGTGTCTGTCTACCTTCAAGAAGGGTTGTACGTCTTTCTCCTTCTGTCCCTGCCACTTTTTACAGAGGCACAATTGAGAACATTTGAACAAACTGCATCACTGTTTGATTTGGTGGCAGCAGTGCCTCCGATAGAAAGTCCATACAGAGAGTGTGGAGGACAACCGAGAAGATTATAGTAAGCTCTCTTCCCATTATTCAGGATACTGCTTATGAGCACTCAAAGCATTGTTAGGGACACCCATTTCACGGTCTATTTTTGTTGCTCCCCTCTGGGAGGAGGTTTTGAAGTATTTCTAGCAGGACAACCTAATAAGCCATGGTGGCACAGTAGTTGTGCAGTACTGCAGATCTTCTTCTGCTGACTCCCGGCTGCCTGAAATTTGGCAGTTCAATTCTCACTAGGCTCAAGGTTGACTCAGATTTAAGCATCTTCAGTTTGATACCCCTGCTCTAAGTTCTATTAAGAGGAGCAAACAGCCCAATGGATTAGTCAAATCAGGAGCGGGTTACAGAAGCCACTACTGCCGGCTCGCTTGATGTGCGCCGAGTGCGCGTGCGTAATGCAATCGAAATTGTTCAGCGCATGGGCAGAACCGAAAAACAATTGGGGGCATGGCAGTCCCAGGCCACCAAACCATGGCCGGTTTGGCTGAACCAGTCCAAACTGGTAGGAACCCACCACTGCTTCAAAATTCAATTCCTGCTTTTCCAGTATCCGCAAGCGAGGGGCATGCTTTTATTTTTAAACAATATTTCATGCATCGAAACCAGAGTTTTTTACTCTTGCTATTTTATTTATAGCTTTGGTATTTTAGGAATACTTGCCTTAGGGAGTTGCTGGGTAATTCTGCCAATATTTTGTCCTTTCTTCCCAATTATAAAACGATGTAACCAAGCCGGGGCCATTACTTCAGCTACCATCACACTCTTCGCCTAAGGAAAAGGTGCAGGAGATCAAGAAGAGTTTAACCGGCGTCATTCACAAGAGTGACTTTGAAAACCCGGCTACAGACAGGTCTCCACTCGAGTTAAGATACCAAAGCTGGGCACATCTTTCGGCAAGTGTTTTTTAGTGCTGCAATACCTGCAATCTGTCTCCAGGTGGCATTATGGCATCATTGCAGCTTTCTCACACACCTTTATTCATTTTTTTTTCTTAGAGGTGCAAATTGGCCAATTATACTAAGCCAAAGTTGATTAATCTTCAGCTTCCGGAATTCACAAACCGGTGTTTCCCTGAAAATAAGATCGGGTCTTATTTTCTTTTGGGCCACAAAATAAGTAATAGGGCTTATTTTCAGGGGTGTCCCCCCACCCCCATGTACAAGGGGCCCACTTCTGTTTCAGTGGTGGGTTCCTGATTCCGTTGCAACTGGTTCGGTGCAACAGGGCCCGGCATCCACCACATGAATGTGTGCAGCATGCGCATGCATACTTTCTGCCTGCAATGCTCCGCGACGCCTCCGCGATACTCCAGCTGCTTGGCGGAGCATTGCGCAGATGCCGTATGCCCTGTGTGTGTGTGTGTGTGTGCACAGAAGCCCTAAAGAGCGCAACTATTGGTAAGGAGCGCGGGATGGGTGGGTGGGGCCTCTGGAGCACCGTATTGGAACAGTACCCTGTGCTTCCGGCAGGCACCAGTACGCCCGTATCAGGGCGTACCGGTTGTAACCCACCACTGCTCTGTTTGCTTGCGGTGGGGTAGGAGGCGGTGGGGATGGAGCTGCCCCACATGCCCCGCACCGGCTTCCCTCAGGGGTTCTGTATGCAGGTCACCCACTCCCCAACACCTGCCTCACCTTCACCAGCCCCATCCAGCAGGACCCCACGTGGCCATCGGTCCACTTCTTCTGCTTGCTCGTGGCCGTAACACAGCAGGAGGTCGAGCAACGCACCAGTGCCACAGCCACAAGTTAAGGTAGAGGGGTGGAGCTGCACAATGCGCCCCGCAGCCAGGCCATCCACACCCCGACACCTGACTTGTGGCCATAGCACTAGTGCGCCACTCGGCCTCCTGCTCCGTTGCAGCTGCAAGCAAGCAGAAGTTGGCCAACAGCCACGTGGTCTCCTTCTGCGCATGGCTGCTGCCGCCACCACTGTGAGGCAGATTTCGGGGCGTGGATGGCCTGCTGCGGGAGCCCTGAGCTAAGCTAATATTGGGCGCATGGGGCAGCTCGACTCCGGGCCCCGTGGCCATGGCACAGCGAGCAACAAGATGGGATTGCGCGGGCAACCAGCTGCGTAGGCTCTTAAGTAGGGCTTATTTGTGTGGCAGGGCTTATATTAGGTACACGTTAAAATATGCTAGGTCTTATTTTCAGGAAAATAGGTTATCCATTAAATACCCATTTTGTGTGCCTCAAAGTCATCCAACTGGTGAAAACCGATCTTTCCTCCCATTTTTAGTCAGGAAACAAAGGGGAAAAATAGTTTAAGTCCAAGAATGTCGTTGTTAAAAACAGAGGGTAGAAATTCTCCAAAGCCCCAGTGTTTCGTTAGATAAAGTGGCCAGACGTTCTTCCCCCTCCCATTGAAGTGCCACTTTTGACCCTCCCAAGATTGCCCATCTCTCCTCTTTCACAGTTTGTTGAACGTGGTTTCCTGAAAAAACACAATTTACTCAGTTCACAAGGACGCCATATCCTGTTTGTGATGTACAATGGCTGAATGTACATCAAATCAACATAATCTAAACCAAATGGAGCCCTGCTTGACATAACATCAGTTTATTGTAAACAAAACAGCAGGCATCAGACCAAAGGGAAAATGAGACACACATACGCACTGAGAGAAAAATACACTCTCTGCACAGATGCAACTTTTTTACCTAGCTGGTCCTTAAAGTGTATGTGCAACTTGTTTTCAGTTAAGTTACACAAGGGGCGAAATTCAAAATTTTCCCCTATGGGCTTGGTGGGTGTGGCTTGGTGGTCATGTGACTGGGTGGACATCTGTTGTCACTTTTTTGCCCTAATGATCTACAAAAAGAAGACATGCATGCCAATTGTTATACACAAAACAATAAAAGAGGTTCACAAATACATAAGAGCAATAAGACTCTTATTGCTCTTATGTAAGTATTTGTGTACATATTTTATTGTTTTGAATATAATAATTGTCATGTCCTTTTTCAATTTAACCTGATCCGTTTACCGTATTTTTCAGAGTATAAGATGCACCAAGGTTTTGAAGAGGCAAATTTTTAAAAAAAAGTTTTTGCACTCTGCAAACCTCCCCAAAATGGCCCGTTTTTCGTGAAAACGGGCCCATTTTTTTGTCAAAAAAAGGGCATGGATAGCCTTTAGGAGGCTTATAGAGTGCTCATTGGGGCTGAGGTGGGGCAAAATTGAGCAAAAAACGGCCCGTTTTTTGCTCATTTTTGCCCTTCCCAGCCCCCAGGAGCTCTCTGAAAGCCTCCTTAAAGCTATGCACGGCCATTTTGGTGAAGGGGGCAGGGTTTCAGGAGGCAAAAAATGCTGTATTCAGTGTATAAGGCACACCCTCTTTTTTGAGGGAAAAAGGTGCATCTTATACTCTGAAAAATACGGTACTTGCTTTTTCCCAACATGATGCTTTTCTGTTTGTTATTAAACTACATGTCGCAGCACCTCGTATCCTCGGAGTTAACGGGAGTTTCTGTGTGTCTAATAAAGCTGACAAGAGCTGACAGCTGGATAGAGTTTATTTTTCTGTTTGATAAGACTCTTATCTGTGATTACTATGTATAAGTATATACATATTATATACATAGGGTAATTAGGGAATTGTGTCTCCAAGGGTGGACTGTAGCTGAGTCAGCTCAAAATTGCCACCAATATTTTGGGTCTTTCCTTTAAGTCAGGAGTCCCCAAACCTGGCACCTTTAAGATTTGTGGGACTTCAACTCCCAGAATTCCCCATGGGAAAGGGTGTGGGCGGGGCCAACCAGGGGCGATTTTTATCGGCTCTGAGAACCGATTCAAATTGTCCCTACCACCTCTCCAGAGCTGGGCCGAGGCAGTTGAATTTCACCCCCGAGTTACCCAAATTCTAGAGGGAAAAGCCAGATTTCTTTTGTTGATTTTGGCACACCTGGCTGCTAAGGCTGTTGCTGTGCTGACCCCATGTCAAATGTCCTAGGGTTGCAGAGGATTACCTTGGCATAGACCTGAGTTAGGGCTGGCCCCAGTTTGTCCGGCTCTCCACGCAGAATGATGGTCTCCGAGCTGCTTTCAAGGGGCGGCATCTCCACCGAAACTCCCGTGGTATCGAGGATTTCCTGCAAGGTGTTTCCTTTCGGGCCGATGATGTATTTGTGCTGGGACTTCTTTACCTCCACCGAGATGGTGGTAGTCTTGCGCTTCTGAAAGACAGCCAGAGGCAGCTTCAAAACCAGAAAAAGACCAGGTGGCTATGTTCAGGTTGCAAAAGAGTTGTGTGAGAAATATGCCTGTTTCTTCCCGGACAAGAGGGAAAGGTTGGTATGAAATCCTTACCTGCCTCAAAGTCCCTCTATTCCCCCACCTCGGTTTATAACTGTTTCTTTCTTGTTTTCGCTACCAAGAACCACTCAGGCGACAGGCATAAAAAGACAGAGAGGGTCATTGCTCTGAAACTGCCTGCCTAGCAAAACTGCCAGGTTTTCTGTTCAACTAACAGCAAGCAGCAGAAATGTGAGTGTTGAGGGATATCTCCGTTGGGAGACAGAAAAGTTGTGCAGCAGAATATGCAGCTAGAGAAACGTTGGTAGTAAACACACAAACAGTAAACCAGACACTGTTAGTAAAAAACAGGTAGCTTTACTGGTGTTGTGAAACTAAACTACTGCTTCACAAGCAATGATGGTTGGTAGTTAGTCAAAACAAAGTCCTTAACAAACTAACAATTGCTTAAAGTCAGCAATCCACAATTCTTCCTTCCTTCTTCAAACACAGTCAGTCACAGCAAACAAGCAGACAGCAAAACAGTAGAGATATCAAGACGATCCGGCAGAGAGAGCAGCAGAGACACAATTGCGTTCTGCTGACTTCCTCTTATAGTTGAGATAATTACAGTCTCCAATTATAGTCTCTAATTGCATTCCAACATTTCAACATCCTTAAAGCAACAAGTACCATTTGTCATCATGGTATTATATATTGTCTACCCAACACTAGGTCTACTCCTAACAGTGAGGATTGATGATCCTAAGAATGGAAAGAACTGTGGTTTCTGCAGAAACAAATCATTGTTTGGCTGGGTTTCCCACTGATGGGTAAGCCATCAAATCTAACCTCTTCCTGAGTGGGCACACAAATGTCCCCGTTAGAGACAGAGGTGGGTTTCACATAAGTTTACCACCAGTTCGCCGTGCACTAAAAATGTGAGCGTGCGTCAGTGGTGGGATTCAAATAATTTAACAACCGGTTCTCTGCCCTAATGATTTCTTCCAACAACCAGTTCACTAAGCTGCTGAGAAAGTTAACAACCAGTTCTCCCGAAGTGGTGCGAACTGGCTGAAACCCACCACTGGCGTGCGTGCATGTGTTCCTCGCATGCTCGCATGCATGCGGCTTAGAAAACCTGGCTAAATAGGACCGCAGAGAGCCGAGGTCGCTCATTTAGCGAACAGTCACTAAATGAAGTAGGTTGAGCACTGTTTTTATGTTAATTTAGGCCCTTCTAAAAGGGGATGTGGTGGTTCAGTGGCTAAGACGCTGAGCTTGTTGATCAGAAAGATCGGCAGTTTGGCGGTTCGAATCCCTAGCACTGCATAATGGAGTGAGTTTCCGTTATTTGTCCCAGCTTCTACCAATCTAGCAGTTCGAAAGCACGTAAAAGTGCAAGTAGAAAAATACGAACCACCTTTGATGGCAGAGTAATAGCGTTCCGTGCACCTTAGTCATGCCAGCCACATGACCACGGAGACATCTTTGGACAGCACTGGCTCTTCGGCTTTGAAACAGAGATGAGCACTGCCTCCTAGAGTCGGGAATGACTAGCACATATGTGCGAGGGGAACCTTTACCTTAGTTCGCATGTGAAGGGTTCGATTCATGCTTTATTGCTCATAGGAATCATCTCAGACTAACAATCTGCACCTGGGTAAAACTAGCTAAGGTTCAATAGCATTCAAGGGAGATTGGCTTTTGTTTTCTTGTGGCTATGTAGAGATTCTAAAGTAATTCCCCGTTTGACTCCTCCCCCTGGCTTTGCCAATCTCTCCCCGACACAATCCCAGCTGCTCTGGCTCTGAGAAGGGATGGAAACTGAGGAGATAGGGAAGAATAATCCTGCCAGAGCGGAATAAGAAATATAGTGACAGATACTGCAATAGTGTGGACCAGTGGTGGGTTTCTGCAGGCTCGCATCTACTCGCGAGAGCCGGTTGGTGAAATTTAGAGAACTGGTGAGAGGCGGTTCCACCGGCGTACCTGGAAGTAAATCTGGCCCCCCACTGCCAGTGACCCAACGGGAAAGAAAGGAAAGGAAAGGAAAGGAAAGGAAGGAAAGGAAAGGGAAGGGAAGGGAAGGGGAAGGAAGGAAGGAAGGAAGGAAGGAAGGAAGGAAGGAAGGAAGGAAGGAAGGAAGGAAGGAAGAAAGAAAGAAAGAATTTATCATCACAATTGAGTCCAAAATTTTGGTTGCTAAGCAAGAGCATTGTTAAATGAGTTTCACCACATTTTAAAAGGTGGCCACTCTGGACTTCCTGTTCCTGTTCCCGGCGGCGACGGACGAACCTTGGGGTTCGTCCACCGTTTTGTTCTTTTTTCTGCCTCTAACGGGGCGGGGCACCCCCTTTTTTGGGGGGGTCCCTCCGTAAAACTGGCTTGCCTGGGCTGGTTTATCCTGGCGGCGGCTGGGAAACGGCCCTTGTCTTCGGTTTAGGCGAAGGAAGACATGCTGCGGGGGGAGTTTCCCTTCGCCAATGGAGGACGGTAACGATCAGCAAAATTTTAAAAGAACTGAGAGTCGGGTCGGAAGGCTCCCTGGGGCTTTGGCAGCGAGGTGAAGAGTGAGTGATTTACAATATTATCTATGCTGGCAGCCTGGTTTGAAAGAACGTAGAGGGGGGTGTTTGTTAGTTAAACCTCCCCTCGGATTTAAAGCGGCGTTCCGAAATGGCTCCTTGTTGCAAGGAAGCGGATACTTTGTTTCCGGACTGCATTGAAAGAAGCGAAAGTGATCTGCGGCTGTTTTTCTTACAATGTATCTAAGTCTAGCAGGCTTGATACAATTTTTCTTGGGTTATTTTCTCCTCCTGGCTCTCAGACGGGGCGGTGGAGGAAGGTTCCCTTTGTTCCTGAATGACTATTTTTACCTTTGGAAAATTACCAACATCTTTTCGTGAAATGGACTCTCTCTCTCTACTAATGAAGAAATATCTGGACTAATTGATTCCTTCCCTGAGTGCCTTCTCTGTTAAAGTTTTTGATTGTGAAAAGTGTTTCTCTGCTGGGTCTTGAATTCTTTTACAACTTTCACCTGAACTGTTTTGCTCCTGATTTGCCTCAACGGCCCCACCCCAAAAACCCCATCTTAGTGACACTGACTTTAACAGCTTACCATGGCATCAAAATCAGAATTGGCAGGATTGGAACAAAGAATGTCATCTTTGGAATCGGTGTTACAAGTTTTGGTGCAGGAAATTAAAGCTTTGAGAGCTGATAATAAAAGTTTTAAGGAGGACCTTCTGGAAACACGGAAACAAGTGTTGGAGAATTCACAGAAGACTGAGGAGCTGGAAGGGGGGCTGGCTGGGGCAAAAGGAGAACTTAAAAATGTCAACATTGAAATTGCAGATTTGTCTGGTCATATGTCTAGGATGGATTTTGAAAGGGTGTCATATTTTTTAAGATTTCAGAATGTTTCTGAAGAATCTGGTGAATACCTTCCTGATCTCATGAGCACAATTTTAGCAGAATATTTACAGAAACCCAAAGATGAGATCAGGGGGGATATTGACCTAGTCTACAGAATAAATTCAGCATATGCCAGGATAAATGAAGTACCCAGAGAGATACATATTAAATTTGTTAGGAGGTCAACCAGAGAGGGAATTTTGAAGGCGCAGAGAGGGGGGCCGTTAATTTACCAACAAAAGGAAGTCACCATCTTGAAACAGATCCCAAAAAAGATTAGGGAGGTGAGAAGGAGGTATTCCTTCTTATCCAGAAAATTGTTTGACCATGGGATCTGGTTCAAGTGGGTGATGCCGGAAGGGATGTTGGTGTTCTGGGATGAAGGAAGAGTGAGGATTAAAACAGTTGCTGAGGCGGAAGCCTTTCTTAAAAAACATTCCTCTATCCTGGGGGAAGATCCAGGGGGGACGGAGGGGGCCACGGCCCCGCCAGCTGGGGGCCAGGGAGGAGAAAAAGAAGATACAATTGCCAAGAGACTTAGATCGAAAAAATAACTTTGCTTTTCTTTTATTATTATTAATATTGCTTAACTTTATGTCTGGATGTTTGTACATCACTGCTAGCATAGAATGGAGAACTTAGGAATTTTGCACGTATTTTCACCTTGTAGTACTTTTGGAAAAATGTTTTTTTTATGTTTTATTATGAAGCCCTAGAAGGGCCAATGATTCCGACGCGAAAGTTCTTAATATGTTTCTGTATCCCTTACCCTACCCTTTTCGAAAATTGTAAAAACCAATAAAACTTTTTCAATATTAAAAAAAAAAAGGTGGCCACTCCCACCCTGTCACATGACTGCCAAGTCACGCCCACAAAATAGGCCACACCTACAGAGGAGGTTCTAAAAAAATTTGAAACCCACCACTGGTGTGGACCCTCCGCCCCTTGCCCCCCACCCCGAGAGATCTCTCAAGCACTACCTTGTCCTCGTAGATCTTGCGGATGCGCAGAAGAGCCTGGGAGACAGGTTCCTTCTCCCCAGTAATGATGATCTCATCCTTGCTGACGCTGGGCGGCGGGATGTTGATGCGTGCCCCTGTCTCCTGCATGATCTCCTGGACTGTTTTGTTGAAGGCCCCAGCGATGAATGGGTGGAAGACCTTCTCCAGGTTCAAGCGCTCCACGGCTCGTTTGTCCTATCAAAGGAAAACCATGGGGAAGCTTCAGCCGGACTAGAGATGAGCAAATAGAAAGCCAGAGCTGAAGAAGCTTCTTACGTGAGAAGCGAAACGTCTTCAAAGAAAAACAAGAAAGTCCAGTTGGCTCTTGAAAAAAAAAAAAAAAGCAATTTTGGGACAGGCTTCCATCTGTTCTACGTGACACAACTGAAGCTCTGGGAAGCCAGATTCACTTAACAGCCGTGTGTTAACTAACTTATCAACTGCAGTGATTCTCCTAAGAACTATGGCAAGAAAGGTCATAAAATGGGGCAGGACACCCTTAACCAGCATTTCAGGGCGGTTAAGTGAATTTCACTTAACCGAGGAAATGTTGGGCTCAGCTGCAGTCATTAACCGAGGACTGCCTTCAATCTTTGGTTTATTTAAGAGCCGTGTTGGCGCAGTGGTTAGAGTGCACTACTGCAGGCTACTTCTGCTGACTGCCGGCTGACTGCAATTCGGCAGTTCGAATTCCAACCAGGATCAAGGTTGACTCAGGCTTCCATCCTTCCAAAGTTGATAAAACGAGGACTCAGATAGTTTGGGGGGGAGGGGGGATGGGAGGGGAGAGAGATACCGACTCTGTAAACAGTTTTAGAGAGGGCTGCAAAAGCACTGCAAAGTGATATATACCGTATTTTTCGGAGTATAAGATGCACCTTTTTCCCTCAAAAAAGAGGCTGAAAATCTGGGTGCGTCTTATACACTGAATACAGCATTTTTGGCTCCCGGAACCCCACCCCCTTTTGTGCTCGTTTTTTGTCGGGGAAAAAATGGCCATGCATAGCCTTTAGGATGCTTATAGAGTGCTCTTGAGGGCTGGAGAGGGCAAAAATGAGCAAAAAAAACAGGGCGTTTTTTTGCCGCCCCTCCCAGCCCCCAGGAGCACTCTATAAGCCTCCTAAAGGCTATGCATGGCCATTTTTTTTTCCAGACAAAAAACGGGTCCTTCATGAACACAGGCCATTTTTTTGCTCAAACCCCCCCCCCCCCCAGCCCTAGGAGCACTCTACAAGCCTCCTAAAGGCTATGCATGGCCTGTTTTTGACAAAAACGGGTTGTTTTCGGGAGGCCTATAGAGTGCAAAAACATTTTCTTTTAATTTGCCTCTTTAAGATCTTGGTGTGTCTTATACTCCGAAAAATATGGTAAGTAAGTGCTTACTGCTATTTTTAATGGAAGCCTGGTGTGAAAAAAGACAGCAGCTTTCCTGAAATTTAAGAAAAAACTAACGTGTAAGAACTCTTCCTCGCCTTTTAAGAGAAAAGGTACTCATTAAAGTTGTATTTGGTTAAATTAACAGCAAAACCCATGCCGTTTGTCTCCTGGAGTGTGCTGTGGCCAGCGGAACTGGCAGCAGATTCAGACAATGAGGAGGTTGGGGAGGAACATGGGCCAGTGCTGGAGTCTGTAGAAGGCTCTGAGGAGGGCTCTGCGTGGGAGGCAGAAAGGGGGCCAGGGCCTTATGCCAGTTATCAGCTGCCTTCAGAGTCTGACATCAGTGAGGTAGACGAACAGCTGGAGCCGGTTCCCAGTGTGCGCATGCGCAGAGTTGCCAGATGAAGGGAACAGCTAAAGAACAGGGATCGACTTGGGAGTAAAGCCACAGGTGAAAGGTGAATGGCCCTTCCCAGAGGGAATAAAAGAGGAGCGAAAGGGGAGTGGTTTGCAGGAGACAATTAGCTCGTTTAATTGGTTAGTGACTCTCCTAGACTCCTTGCCAAGTTTTGCAGATATCGGCCCATCAACTCTCAATGCCAGATAAGGTCTGTGACTGTAAATCCTCCTTTGAAAGACTTTGTCGGCTGCGAATGGGCAGAATTCAATTAATAAAAGCGGGGTTTGCCAGGACAAGGAGTTTGCTTCATGCTCTCGGGAAGCCTCAGTCAGAACAGAGTGCCTGCTCATTGTTCTAGAACAGGGGTAGGCAAACTTTAGAACTTTAAGTCTGAAGGACTTCAGCTCCAAGAAGCAAAGCTGGCTGGAGAAGTCTGGGAGCTGAAGTCCTTCAGACTTAAAGTTGCAAAGTTTGCCCACCCCTGTTCTAGAATCAAGATGTTGCCGCATCAACTCTAGATGACCTTCAACATTATCTCCTGTGAACTTCCACATCACCGCTGTTGCCTTTCGGAGAAAAATAGAGGCGCCCCGCCGCTCACCTGCTCTGCTGAGATAAGCAAGATCTCATGACGTGCTTTCTCGATGCCTTCTTTGGTGCCCGTGATCTTAATCTGGCTGCTGGGATCCTCAGGCCGTGGGATGTTGATCTTAGTGGCCGTTTTGAGCTCAAGCTCCTGCAGTTTCTCACCGTTCTTGCCGATCACAAAGCGATGATGTTCTTTGGGGATTGTGACAGTAGCTGAAGCCTGTGGGAAAGAGGGAAGCATGGAGAGGGATTGAAGCATCTGAGGAGGTGGATTCACTAGAAGAACAGAGGAAGAGCAGGGATTTACACAAGGTCAAGCTGTCAACTCTGAGGAGAACCTGCCTAAGACATCTTCTGCTGCTTCATAGTTGCCACAAAGTAGTAGAGGGGAAGGGGAGACATGATAACCTAGCTAGAAGCCAAAACAAAAAGCTTTCTCATGGGAACCAAGGTCAGATATTTACTGCCAGTTTTTGAAGGGCGATTACAATGTCAGTGTGTCACCCTGGAAATCCTTAAATAATGTTAATTGTAATATTTTAAGTGCTGACTTGGGAGCAGGAGATGGCGAACCATCACTGCAATGACCACAAGGGAAGTTAACTTTGATGTGTCACCTGGGTCTGAAGCCGAGCGACAATTTCCTTCCGTGCTTTCATCACAGAGTCCAGTTTGCCAGTCACCATGATGGACAGGCCCTGGTCCTTGGCCAAGGAAAGCTCAATATGAGCCCCCGTCTTCTGCATGATGTCCACACAGACTTTGGCCTCGTCGCCTTCTCCAAACTGGCTGTTGTCCTTGTAGCGTCGCTCTTCCAGAGGGACGTGAAACACCTGTCAAGAAGAACCAGGCACTGTTATCGAAATGTTGCAACAGGAGTTTGAAACTTGTATTTCGTCAAGGTTTTATTTGACCTCGGAGTGTTGGGTGTGTGTGTGTGGCTGGGGATGGACAAGATACAGCACTTGTGTATATGATTTGCTTGAGCAGGAAGTTGGACTAGAACAGGGATCACCAACCTTTCGGACCTCAGGGACCACTAAATTCATAATTTTAAATCCCGCAGACCACTAATATGATCTGCATAATGACTGGGTGGCTGGGCGTGGCAAGGTGGTCATGTGACGGGTGGATGTGGCCAACTCGATGTCACTCACATAGAGGGGGTGTTTCACCAGCCTCTACTCACCACTCCTTGCTTGCCTGCCCGGGCTCCTTAGGGCCCCAACAGGAAGCAGTCGCTGGAGCTAAGCGGCCACCACACGAAAGAGCTGGCAAAACAGCTCAGTTCAAATTGGACCTGACTGAGAAGGAGGCTCAGAAGGAAGCAACTCAATGAGGGTTACGAGCATAGGCTTCCCAAGTAGAGGGAAGTCCTACGGGAGTGCAAGGCCAGGTGCCAACACCTGGAGGCTTAGCAGGCAGAGATGGTCAGCCAGTTCCAGGCCATAATGCAGTCCCACTTGAACGAGGCCCTCCGGCTCTTTTCCCCCAGTGGTACTTTTCTCCAGTCTTCGCCCAAAGCCTGACACCAGGAGGCTGAAGCAGACCCCAAGACGGAATTTTTGCATCCCTCCGACCCCCACAAAAGGGGGAGACTCTCTGCAGCAACACAAGCATTCAATGCAGGTACCCAGCCCAGGGGCCGTAGTTTGAGGACCCCTGATTTGGTACAACATAAAAAACGCAAGTAGTTTTTCTGTGAACCACCAAAATTGTCTCGCAGACCACTAGTTGCTAGATTAAAAGACTTCCAACTCTGTTCTTCACATCATGCCCAAAGAATTGATCCAGAACACCATCTTCTTTGGGCGGAGGTGCGGTGGGGTGGGGGCGTCACCAGAGTTGGAGTCCAACCCATCATAAAGTTGCAGAGGTTGAGAAAGGTTTCTTCTAAACTAATTCCATGGTGATCACAGCGGGATGCCCAAAGTCCTTGCCCCCAATTCCATGTCTCTCTTTCTAAGCATAATTCAATCTAGAGATTTTAAACGAGGCTGGGGGGTGGGTATGGATATTGCAATTCCGTCTTTTCATTTCCCTGTCTTATGATTAATTTTCCAGACCAGCGGCTCTTACATGATTTGACCCAAATTATCTCTCTCCCCAGTCTCAACAAAGCCATTAACCCACACATCCCCACAATAAAACAGGCTCTGGGGGAATCCTTGGTGCTCTTTGAGCTTGGTTGTTGTTTTCTTGCAGACGTTATATGACCCAAACATCATCCGTGCAAGAAGGGAGTTGGTTTATGGAGAGGAGGAGGAGGAGAGGAAGAGGATCAGTGGTGGGTTCCAGGCAGTACAGCCCAGTATGGCCCTACCGGTTGGTAGTAGTCGGGAGCAGTGGCCACTGTACGAGCCCATGTGCCCGACTAGGACACCATGCACAGCGTACCGGTTGCGACGCAGTCCGGAACCCACCACTGTGGGATCCTTGGTGCTCTCTGAGCTTGGTTGTTTTCTTGCAGAGGTTTCATGACCCAAACTAGGTAACATCATCCATGCAAGAAGGGAGTAGGTTCGTGGAGAGGAGGAGGAGGAGGAGGAGGAGGGGCGGAGAAGGAGGACTGTGGGATCCTTGGTGCTCTGTGAGCTTGGTTGTTTTCTTGCAGAGGTTTCCTGACCCAAACTATGAAGAATTCTGGATATGGAAGTCCACCTACTTGAAAGGAAAGCAGATTGGCAAAGGCTGCTTCCAATGCACACATTTTGTCAGCCTCTGCTTGGTTGCTTGTTTCGGCTGCCATTGAAACGGGGAGGGAGGGGCTTGGGTATTTGGGAATGGAGGTGCAGGAGGGAGAATTGGAGAAGGGAGTATGTGCTTGCCATCTACTTCGCATACCAAGGGCTGGGACCGCGCGCGGTGGTCAAGGTCAACGGTCTTGCATGCCATTCTGATGATGCTCCTGAAGATGCAACCCACATGACAATTAAGGGTTTTTTGCATTGGACAGTGGGGTGGGGGCTTGTGGGGGGAAAGGGATGGACATTTATTGATATGTATGCTTTCGTGCACAAACATCTCAGACCTTGCTTTACCTTGCTGCAATCTTTTCATAACCAGTAAAAGTACTCTTAATTCTTGAAAATGGATTTGAGTGAATTATTTCACTCAAATCCTATTCTCCAAGCTATTCTCCAAGGCACCTGGGGGCAGGACAAGAAGCAATGGGTGGAAACTAATCAAGGAGAGAAGCAACTTAGAACTAAGGAGAAATTTCCTGACAGTTAGAACAATTAACCTCTGGAACAGATTGCCTCCAGAAGTTGTGAATGCCCCAACCCTGGAAGTCTTTAAAGAGATGTTAGATAGCCATTTGTCTGAAATGGTATAAGGTTCCTGCCCACGCAGGGGGTTGGACTAGAAGACCTACAAGGTCCCTTTCAACTCTGCTATTGTATTATTGTATTATTGTAATTCTTGGTTATCGTTAGAGGCAGTCCTGACACCTTTGTCTTCTGTGAGGGATCATACCAGGGATGAAATAAAGCCGGTTCGGATCTGTACAGGTGAACCAGATACTAATTTTGTATCTGGTTCGCCGAACTGATAGTTGGAAGGACTGGCTGGCCACGCCCACCCCTCCCCAGAGTCTCCATGCGGCCTGCTCATCGTGACAGATAAGTGCAGGGCCTGTGCAGAGCTCTGGGAGGGCAAATAATGGGCCTCCCACCTGTTTCCGGCCTCCAAAGCCCGGGGGGAGGCCGTTTTCGCCTTCCCGGAAGCTTAAGTAAACCTTCAGAGCCTGGGTGGGGCGAAAAATGGGTGTCCCGGAAGTTCTGAAACTCCAGGAACAGGTCTGTTTCTGTCCTCTGGAGGGCCTCCGGAGCCTGGGGAGTCCCTCCCAGAGACTCAAGGAAAGCCTCGAGAGCCTGGGGAGGGTGAATATGACACACACACCTATGTCATGGTGCAGGATGCCGAATAGGCCAAGGCCAACCAGCAATTGGGCCAATAACAGGTTGATGAAAATTTTCAATCCCGCCCTGGATCTACACCACACCGTGCATTGCACTCACCTCCTCCGCACGCTCACCTGGGTGATGACCGAAGATTTGATAGGCCGGATTTTGTTCCATACTCCTGTGAACTCGCTGGATCTTTCCCCCGGAGCCCCCTTTTCCGGGAGCGGTGGGAAAGCTTCCAAGTAAGTGGGGATGTAGGCCTCATCTTCTGGGACACCACCTGCTTGGAGCAGAGGCCACAAGGAAACCAATATCAAAAGAACAGAAAGAGAGAAAGGTAGAAAGACAACGGCTCCTTTGAGTGAACTTCAACTAAACCCTGGAGGTAACCCTCAATTTATAAGTTGGTCGTTTAGTGACTGTTCGAAATTGCAACGGGACTGGGAAAAAGTGACGTATGAGCGGTTTTGCCTCTCATTGGCCGTGAGGATGTTCTTCCTGTGCCAGCATCTTCCACTGGCATGACAATCTCACCTTGTGATTCTTCGTTCCTCAGGCCGCTGCGGTGTTCAGCAAAGCTCTCGGGTGTTAACACGGCGACCGAACTCATTGTTTCAAACCCAGATTTGCGCGATTCCGATACTCCACTGGGGAGAGAGAGAGGGAGGGAGGGAGGGAGGGAGGAGGAAAGAAAGAAAGAGAGGAAGAAAGAAAGAAAGAGAAAAGAAACAAGAAAAAGAAAGAACAAAAGAAAGTAAGAAAGAAAGACAGAAAGAAAGAAAGACAGAGGTGGGAGGGAGGAGGAAAGAAAGAAAGAAAGAAAGAAAGAAAGAAAGAAAGAAAGAAAGAAAGAAAGAGGTGGGAGGGAGGAGGAAAGAAAGAAAGAAAGAAAGAAAGAAAGAGAAAAGAAACAAGAAAAAGAAAGAACAAAAGAAAGTAAGAAAGAAAGACAGAAAGAAAGAAAGACAGAGGTGGGAGGGAGGAAAGAAAGAAAGAAAGGTGGGAGGGAGGAGGAAAGAAGGGAAGGAAGGAAGGAAACAAGAAAGAACAAAAGAAAGAAAAAGAAAGAAAAGAGGGAGAGAGGGAGGAGGAAGGGAGGGAAGGGGGAGAAGGAAGAGAAGAAAAGAAGGGATAGAAAGAAGAGAGGGAGGGAGAAAGAAAGAAAAAGGAAGGAAACAAGAAACAAGAAAGAAAGAAAGTAAGAAAGAGGGAGTGGGAGGCGGGGGAGGAAGGGAGGAGAGATGGGGAGAAGGAAGAGGAGGAGGGGAGGGAAGAAAGGAAGAGAAAGAAGAAAGGGAGAGAAAAAGAAAGAATGAAAGAGGGAGGGATGAGGGGAAGGAAAGAAGGAATGGAAAGAGGGGAAGGAAGGGAGGGAGGGAGGAAGGGAGGAGAGAGGGAGGAAGGGAGAGAAAGAGAAAAAGAAAAAAGAAAGAAAGGGAAAGAAAGAAAGAAAGAAGGGGAAGGAAAGAAGGAAGGGAGGGAGGGAGGGAGGGAGACCGACAGACAGACAGGCATGTCAGAGTTGTTCTCCTTTGGAGGGGACATTATTTAACCCTGAGCATGGCTGGCCTGTACTCACAAGATGCCAGCTCAGCTCTGCTAAACAATCTGCCTGGATCCATCCCAACTTCAAACATGTTCTTCTGCCTTGCCCAAAGGCTTTGCTTTTAACAATCCCGGTGCACAGAATCCCATTCCCTGATTTACATCCTGCCACCATCATCAGCGTTCTCTCCAGGCCACCCACTCCTAACTCTGCGGCAAAGTGCGGCGTTCCTCCTCGGCTTACCTGCAAAATGGTCAAATGCCGGAAAGGTCCGTCCGAAGCAAGGCTACCTGTGGCGCTTCAGCGTGACAGCAGCTTTGGTCCTGCCGGGAGAATTGGATACCCTCGTTCTTAGGATGAAACAAGCCCCGCCCCCATCCACAGCAAGAAACCCCCAGCCCCAAAGTAAGATATTCACAGCTAACCAGTAGAGCAATGGAAGACACATTTAAAGATTAGAGAAGTGGGTCGTCTATCCTTCTCCAAGAACTTAGTTTTGTCCTATGACTCAGATGGTGAACGTATGGTATGGCACGCGTGCCGGAAGTGGCACGCAGAGCAATCTCTCCCGGCATGCCAGCCTTCGCCCACTGCTCTTCCCCACAATTATGGAGGTAAGCCACCATTCCCCTGTTTTATTGTTAATTTATTGTTGATTGTTCTAAACCAGGGGTCCCCAACCTTTTTGGCACCAGGGACCGGTTTCATGTAAATAAAAATTCCGAGGACCGGTGGGAGCCTCCAGCGGGTGAGTCAAGTCATGTGGGCCGCGCACATGTTCGGCGGTCACGTGCAACCAGGCGGGAAAGCTGCCAGGGGTACCGGGCGAAGGATCCTCGGCTGGGGCAGGGGAGGACGGGCTGCATCCTGGGCAGGAGGGCCTGGCAGCCCCTTCCCCCCGCACAGGGCCGGGAGGTACTCCAAACCCCTCCAATGCAGGCCATTGCCCCTGTCCTGCCCCCGGGGAGCTCCCCAGCCAGCCGCCAGGATAGCAGAGCGTTTGCTACACTTTCCTAAGAGTTGCACTAATCTCTCCACCGTTCACTCTGGCCCGGTTACTAGCAAGCCACAGACTGGCACCGGTCTGCGGCCTGGGAGTTGGGGACCCCTGTTCTAAACGGATGGTTGCTAAGTCTGTAATCAACCTGTAGTCTTTTTGACGCTCCAGCTGCAGGAGGAGGCAGGCATTACAGATTTCCTGGAGATTTTCACGTGCGGATGTACCGGACCTTCAACTCTCAGTATTCCCCAACGGCATAGACAAAAACCTATAGCAGCTGTATACTTTTTTATATAAAAAAGGATGTTCTTTCTGCTCCAACTCAGGAAGCTCAAATTGCCCAAGGAGCTGCTGATTCAGTTCTACAGAGGAATCACTGGGTCTGTCATCTGCACCTCCATCACTGTCTGCTTTGGTTCTGCAACCCAACAAGGCAGACACAGACTTCAGAGGATAATCTGAACTGCAGAAAAAACTATTACTGGCAACTTGCCTTCCACTGAGGACCTGTATACTGTACGAGTCAAAAAGAGGGCCGTAAAAATATTTACAGACCCCTCGCATCCTGAACATAGATTGTTTCTACTTCTATCCTCAAAATGATGTCATAGAGCAAGGGTCCCCAACCCTTTTGGCACCAGGGACCAGTTTCATGTAAAAAAAATTCCGCGGACCGGTGGGAGCATCCAGCGGGTGAGTCGAGTCATGTGGGCCACTCATGCGTTCTGCGGTCATGTGGAATCCGAGGCTCACTCCGGCCCAGTTACTATCAAGTCATGGACCGGCACCAGTCCGCAGCCCGGGTGTTGTTATAGAGTACTGCACACCAGAAGAACTAGACACAAGAACAGTTTTTCCCTGAACACCATCACTCTGCTAAACAACTAATTCCCACAACACTGTCAAATAATGTCCTAAGACTGTATTACTATTATTCTTTTCTTCCTTCCTAGTTTCTATCTCTTCCCAGTTATGACTATAATCATTTTGCTTGTATATTTACAATTTATATTGTTTTTATTTGTTTCCTAGTATGATTTGATAGCTTATTTGTAACCTTGACTATCACTAAGTGTTGTATCTTATGATTATTGATGAATGTATTTTATTTTTCTTTATGTACACTGAGAGCATTTGCACCAAAGACAAATTCCTTGTGTGTCCACCCTTGGCCTATAAAGAATTGAATTCTGTCGTGTTGTGTTGTGTTCTATTCTATTCTAATAGACACAAGAACAGTTTTTTCCTGAATGCCATCATTCTGCTAAACAAATAATTCCCTCAATACTGTCAAACTATTTACTATGTCTGCACTACTATTAATCTTCTCATCGTTCCTATCACCCATCTCCTCCCACTTATGACTGTATGACCATCATTCTGTTGGTTGTATCCTTACAATTTATATAGATTGTTTCCTAGTATGATTTGATTGCTTATTTATATTCTATGACTATCCTTAAGTGTTATACCTTATGATTCTTGCTGAATGTACCATTTTTTTCAGAGTATAAGACACACCCTTTTCCCTCAAAAAAGAGGCTGAAAATCTGGGTGCGTCAGACACTGAATACAGCATTTTTTGGTCTCCCGAAACTCCTTCCCCTTCACCTAAATGGCCATGCATTGCCTTTAGGAGGCTTTCAGAGTGCCCCTGGGGGCTGGAGAGGGAAAAAATGAGCAAAAAATGGGCTGTTTTTTGCTCACTTTTGTCCCCCCCCCCCCGAATACTCTATAAGCCGCCTAAAGGGTATGCGTGCACCTTTTTTGACAAAAAACGGGCCATTTTTTCTCGTTTTGGGGGGGCCCCCAGGAGCACTCTACAAGCCTCCTAAAGGCTATTCTTGCCCTTTTTTTAAAAAGAAAAACGAGCCCGTTTTCTTGAAAAACAGGCCATTTTTGGGAGGTCTGCAGAGTGTAAAAACTTTTTTTTTTATTTGCCTCTTCCAAATTTTGGTGCGTCTTATACTCCGGTGCATCTTATACGCCGAAAAATATAGTATCTTGTCTTTTTCTGTACATTGAGAGCACATGAACCAAAGACAAATTCCTTGTGTGTCCAATCACACCTGGCCAATAAAGAATTCTATTCTATTCTATTCTATTCTACTCAGAGGGTGCCCATTAGGAGAACGCTAATAATATCTGCACTGTTATAAGGTCTCCTCTGTAATCAGACGTCAAACCCCTTCCTTTCTCCATAACGTTCTCTTTTCTCTTTTCCAGCTCTTATTAAAGCAAAGCACCGCTAAGCTTCCTAGGCCCCCAAACGACGGTGAGGATTTGAGAGAAAGCCTCTTACGGTCACCAGGAATTAATCACGCTTGGCTCTCACCTTCCCATCAGCCCTGAGTCGAGTGGCAAGGGTGTGTGGGCGAGGTGGGGGAATTGTAGGAGGAACAAAACACATGCACACCCAGATACAACACAAGCACGCACACTTGGTTCATGAAGACCTTTCTAACGGCGGAATAGGTTTTAGTAAAAATTAAAGCCTCTGTAGATCCTTTGGGTAGCGCTTTCTAATCCACATTAAGGCCGTAGCAAAAAGAAAAAAGAAAGAGAGGCGAAGAAAGTGTTGTGGCCCGCCAGCAAAGCTGGCAGCGGATTCTGACAGTGAGGAGGTCAGGGAGGAACATGGGCCAGTACTGGGGTCTGGGGAAGTCTCTGATGAGGGCTCTGCATCCGGGGGGGGGGGGGGGGGACAGACATCAGTGAAGCAGATGAACTGCTGGAGCCTGTTCCCAGTGTGCGCATGCACAGAGTTGCCAGACGAAGGGAACAGCTAAATAACAGGGGTCGACTCGGGAGTAAGGCCACAGGTAGACAATGAGTGGCCCCTCCTAGAAGAAATAAAAGAGGAGCAAGAGGGGAGGGGAGTTTGCAGGAGACAATTAGTTCGCTTAATCGGTTCGTGACTCTCTGAGACTCCTTGCCAAGTTTTGCAGAGATTGGCCTGGCAGCTCTCCTAGCCAGATAAGGTCTGTGACTGTAAATCTTTCTTTGAAAGACTTTGCTGGATGTGAATGAGCAGAATTCACAGTCAATTAAGAAAAGGGTTTCTGGTCGGGACAAGGAGTTTGCTTCATACTCTTGGGAAGCCTTGGTCAGAATAGAAAAAGAGACTTTTCTGAGGCTTTTCATAAGGCACAACAGACATAAATCAACAGTTTAAAGCTAAGTAAACTAGAAGTACAGGTAGCCCTTCCCTTGTGACCACAATAGAGCCCAAAATTTCTGTTGCTAAGCGAGACATTAGCGAAGTGCCCTAAAGCCTCGTTTTGAGGGTGGAAGTTGAAACAATTAAAGTCCAGGATATGAGGGGTCTGTAGATATTTTCACAGCCCTCTTTTTGACTTGTGCAGGTCCTTAATGGACAGCAGGTGGCAGCAATTGCTGTTTTCTGCTGTTCCAATTATCCTCTGAAGTCTGTGTCTGTCTTGTTGGGTTGTGGAACCAAACCAGACAGTTATAGAGGTGCAGATGGCAGACTCAATCATAGGACTGAATCAGCAGCTTCTTGAGCAATTAGACCGGTATATTACCTTTTACCTGTATATTCTGAAAATATAGGGGGGGGGGGGATCTACGCCTCTGAGGAAGTTTCATGTCACAAAGATTGACAGCCTCCCAAAAAACCCGAGCTTGGAAACCAGGGCCGAGCATAACACAAAATGCAAAGGGCTCACTCATTTTTGCACAGGGGATGTCATTCGTTGGGAATGTGCCTTTCTACAAAAAGCATTCAATTCCGAATCTACTCTTTGCCGCTTGTTTTCCAAATGCCGTTCTTTTTCGTAATTGGGCCTTCACAGCCACAGAGGAACTAAAGAGCCTCTTGATGCGGGTGAAGAAGGAGAGTGCAAAAGTTGGCTTGAAACTCAACGTTAAGAAAACTAAGATCATGGCATCCGGCCCTCTCAATTCCTGGCAGATGGATTGGAGAGAAATGGAGGTAGTGACAGATTTTATTTCCCTGGGCTCCAAGATCACCGCAAATGGAGACTGCAGCCAAGAAATTAAAAGAGGCACGCTCCTGGGGAGGAAAGCTATGGCAAATCTAGACAGCACACTAAAAAGCAGAGACATCACCCTGCCAACAAAAGTGTGTAAAGTCAAGGCGATGGTTTTCCCAGTTGCAATGGATGGCTGTGAAAGTTGGATCATAAGGAAGGCTGAGTGCCAAAGAATGGAGGCCTTTGAACTCTAGTGCTGGAGAAGACTCCTTGGACTGCAGGGGATCCAACTGGTCAATCCTAGAGGAGATCCACCCTGACTGCTCTTTAGAAGGCCAGATCCTAAAGATGAAACTCAAATACTTTGGCCACCTAATGAGAAGGAAGGACTCCCTGGAGAAGAGCCTGATGCTGGGAAAGATGGAGGGCAAAAGAAGAATGGGATGACAGAGAATGGGGTGGCTGGATGGAGTCACTGAAGCAGTCGGTGTGAGCTTAAATGGACTCCAGAGGATGGTAGAGGACAGGAAGGCCTGGAGGAACGTTGTCCATGGGGTCAAGATGGGTCGGACACGACTTCGCAACTAACAACAAAGTCACAGATTGAGGCAGAAATAGACCTGAAGGGTAGCAGGGCTTGCTCAAGGAGAGATAACAGGTAGGCCTAGACTTACAACGGTTCATTTAGCGACCATTTGAAGGCCATTCAAACAAGTGACCTATGACCGTTTTTCACATTTACCACCGTTGCAGCATGCCCGGGGTCAATGTGATTGACATTCAGATGCCTGACAACTGGTTTGTATTTATGATGGTTGCGGCATCCGGAGACGGGGTCCTTCTGACAGGCAAAGCCAACAGGGAAGCCAGATTCACTTAACAACGGGAGTTACTAATTGAACTAGTGCAAGCGATTCGCTTGACCAAAGTCGTAAAATGGGGCAAAAAACCTCACTTGGCAAAGGTTTCACTTAGCAACATAAATTCTGGGCTCACTTGTGAGTCCTAAGTGTTCTGACCGAAGGGCATAAAGCAAACTCCTTGTCCTGACAAAAAAAAACCCTTTAATTAATTGATTGTGAATTCTGCTCATTCACATCCGGCAAAGTCTTTCAAGGGAGGATTTACAGTCACAGACCTTATCTGTCTTGGAGAGCTGCCAGGCCGATCTCTGCAAAACTTGGCAAGGAGTCTCGGAGAGTCACAAAGCAATTAAGCAAGCTACCATATTTTTCGGAGTATAAAACGCACCTTTTCCTCCCCTAAAAGTGAGTGAAAATTTGGGTGTGTCTTATACACCGAATGTAGCCCCACCCACCCTTTGGTCTCTGCCTCCCAGCAATTTACCTCTTTGTAGCAAACAAGGGCTTGCGGAGGCTTCAATAAGCTATAGCAGGGGTCTCCAACCTTTGCAACTTTAAGTCTGAAGGACTTCAGCTCTCAGAAGTCTGAGAGCTGAAGTCCTTCAGACTTAAAGTTGCAAAAGTTGGAGACCCCTGAGCTATAGCAATCCCTGCAGCCTCAAACAGCTGATGATCGGGAGAAATTGAAAGTGAAACTTGCTGTTTGCTCCACTGGCAAATTGCTGGGAGGCAGATTTTTTTTTTTTGTGCTAATCAGGCTGTTTGCTGCAAGGAGGTAAGTCAACAACTATAAATGCCAACAGAATGTTCAACTTATTAGACTTATTTTTAAGAGACTGCTTTATTATTAATCTAGACAACTTAACAAAATGAAGAAGCTTTTAAAATAAATGCTTGATCTGAAGTGGCCCCGTGCTATCGTTTTATAAAGTGCTATTCTTTTAAATAGCAGAGAATAACTATACCAGAAAGCACATCAATTTTAACAGCATCTGTACAAGCATAGTCAGAAATAGAACACTACAGTGTATGTTGCCTGTATTGTTTGTTGCAAGGAGGCAAACTGCTAAGTATTTTTCCCTTGTTTTCCTCCCCAAAATCTCGGTGCATCTTATACTTCAGAGCGTCTTATACAGTACCACTATTGGTCATGCTGGCTAAACTCCTAAATGCCATTACAGGTAATCCTCAATTTACAAGAGTTCATTTAGTGTCCATTCAAAATATGGTAATTGTCTCCTGCAAACTCCACTCCCCTTTCGCTCCCCTTTTATTCCCTCTGGGAGGGGCCATTCATCATCCACCTGTGGCTTTACTCCCAAGTCGATCCTTGTTCCTTATCCGTTACCTTTGCCTGCCAACTCTATGCGTGCACACACTGGGAACAGGCTCCAGCTGTTCGTCTGCCTCAGTGATGTCACAGAGCGCTCATCAGAACCTTTTCCATACTCCTCCTCACTGTCCAAAGCTGGCAGGCCACAACAGTAAGTCGAGGGCTACTTGAATTGACCGGGTAGACTAAACCGTGAATGAGTCAAAAATTGACTGGATCCACATGACTAGCTAAGACGGAACTTTTAATCTAGCGGTCCCCACCCTTTGTGAATTTGTGGCCTGGCTGGAGGGGGGGAGGGGGGTAATCGGCCCACCACTCATGCAGCCCAGTTCTGAATACGTCGTTGCCTGGGGGTTGGGGACTCCTGCTCTAATCTCTGAGACCACTTGGCGTTAAATAGCTAAGGGCATGGTGGCTGACACAAATGAACTCATCGTTCATAAAATACTACAGGTAGCCCTTGACTTACAACCACAATGGAGCCCAAAGTTTCCATTTGTCGAGTGACACATTTTTAAGTGAGTTTCACTCCCTCGTATGACCCTTTTCTTGCCCCAATTGTTAAGTGAATCAGTTGTTAAGTTAATCCCCATTAACTTTGCTTCTCAGGAGGTCGCAAAAGGGGATCTGCGTGAGCCCAGGACACTGCGACAGTCATAAATATGAAACAGTTTCCAAGCATCTGAATTCCGATCACAGGACCACAGGGAGGCTACCAAGGTCGTCACTGTTTAAAACGACCCGTAAGTCACATTTCAGGGTCTTTTGTCATTTGAACAGTCACTAAACGAATCGCGGACTACCTGTATTCCACCAGAAAAAACAACAACCCTGACTTCTCAATGACCTCCTCTTTCCACCTGGCATGCCAAGCAAGCTGCCATCTCTTCTCCTTGATGCAGCCTGACAGAACTGGCAGCCTGTGGCCATCAATAATTAAAGATGAGGGAAGTGGGGAGGGTGGGGGGAGAGACACAGAAGTAGGGAAGAAACAGGCCTGCATTCAAAACAGGAGTTTTCGGACATTTGCAAGCCCTGAAAAAGATGTGTGGTTTGCAATCAGGGTATTTCCCCGAAAAGAAGACTTACCATATTTTTCAGAGTGTAAGGCGCACCTTTTTTCCTCAAAAAAGAGGCTGAAAATCTGGGTGCGTCTTGTACACCGAATACAGCATTTTTTGCCTCCCGAAGCCCCACCCTTTTACCAAAATGGCCGTGCATACCCTTATGGGGGCTTTCAGGGAGCTTCTGGGGGCTGGGGAGGCAGACATGTGCAAAAAATGGGCCAATTTTTGCCCCCGCAGCCCACAGCAGCATTCTATAAGACTCCATAACTTTGACAAAAAAAGGGCCTGTTTTCGTGAAAAATCAAGTGCTGTGCCAGCAGAAACACCTATCTATTTTGTGTGTGTGTGTGTGTGTGTGTGTGTATGCATCTACCTACCTACCCTCTCTCTCTCCCTACCTACCTTCGTATTTCTCTATTTATTTCTCTTTATCCCTTTATCTACCTACCTACACTCTCTCACTGCCTATCTACTGTATTTCTCTCTCTATTTCTCTCTCTCTCTATCCCTTTATCTACCTACCTAACGACGTACCAACCTACTATCTCTCCCTCCCTCCCTCCCTACTGTATTTTTATCTCTCTCCCTCTCTACCTACCTACCTACTTAAAAAAAAAATTGCCTCTTCAAAACCTTGGTGCGTCTTATACTCCGGTGCGTCATACTCCCAAAAATATGGTAACCGGAAAAGAAGCACTAATGCAGTGATGGCTAACCTTTCTGTCGACACATGCCGAAAGCACCCACACTATAATGCAATGCATGTGCAACACCAGGCTGCCCCCACCCCCTATGCATGCACCTCCCCCATGCTACCCCTCCCACCATGCATGCACGGGTAACCTCCCTGTGCCCCATTTTGGGCCTAGTAGGCCTCCCTGCAGACTCCTGGGACCAAAAACGGGCGAGGGCATCTGCATCCCCACCACACCCTATTTTGGGCCTAGTAGGCCTGCTGGGACCAAAAATGGGTCATGGGGGAGGGTGCACCACACACACTCATGCCCCGGTTTTGAGCCTATTAGGCCTCCCTGCAGACTTCTGGGACCAAAAATGGACCACTAGGGTAGGGTCAGCACGCCACCCATCTCCCATGCATGCACGTACATCCCCCTGCCCCACGCACATGCGTGCATGAACCACCACCCCGCATGCACCTCGCCCCCATGCGGCACAGACCCAAAATCAGCTGGCAGGCAGCAGGTGCACGCACATGTGTGGTGGAATGGAGCTGGGATGACAGTTCATGTGCCCGCACAGAGAGCTCTGCATGCCACCTGTGTTCCCTACCACGGCCCTACTATATTTAAGCAAAAATAAATATATAAATTATATTTGGAGAAATACGGTAGCATAAGCTTCCAATCCTCAAAGGATTAGAGGAGTTTGAGAGAAGAGACCTCCTACTTTACAAAAATCAGAATGTCATAGAGGTAAGCTGTCCACTTACAACCATTCGTATAGTGACCATTCGAAGTCATCATAACGACGCTGAAAAAAAGTGACTTAACAAAGTCGACTGGCGACACCCAGGGGGAGAGCCTTCTCCGTGGGAGCACCTGTCCTCTGGAACGAATTGCCCCCGGAATTAAGAATTATCCCTGACTTACGCACCTTCCACCGTGCTCTCAAAACCTTTTTTTCCCAACAAGCCGGGCTGGCATAAAAATGATTTTTAAATTATGAATTTTTATTAATTTTAATCGGGGTTGTTTGGGTTTTTAATTTTGAGGCCAAATTGTTTAATATGTTTTTAAAAAACTTTTTAAAACTTTTATATATCTGCTTTATTTTGGCTGTACACCGCCTTGAGTCCTTCGGGAGTAGGGTGGTATAAAAAACTAATAAAACCTAAACCTAAAACTTATGACCGTTTTTCATACTTGTGATCGTTGCGGCATCCCCATGGTCAAAATTCAGAGGCTTGGCAACTGGCACATATTTATGACGTTTGCAGAGCCCTGGGATCGTGTTTACACCCCCCCTCTTACAAATATCTGATAAGCAAAGTCAATGGGGAAGCCATCTATTTCACACAGCCGGCCTGTGATAGCTTTGTTTTAATTGGGTTTTAGTATTGGGTTTTAAATTATAGGCCAAATTATTTAATATGTATTAATGTTATTTTAACTTTTGTATTTTCTGTTTTTACTGTGGCTGTTCACCGCCCTGAGTCCCGAGAGGGAGAAGGATGGTATATTAATTAATTAACTAATTAATTAATTTTAATAATAATAATAATAATAATAATAATAATAATAATAATAATAAGAAGAAGAAGAAGAAGAAGAAGGAGAAGGAGAAGGAGAAGGAGAAGGAGAAGGAGAAGGAGAAGGAGAAGGAGAAGGAGAAGGAGAAGGAGAAGAATATTCACTTAATAGCTATGTTATCTATTTATCAACGGCAATGATTCACTTAGCAGCTGGGGAAAAAAAGGTCGTAAACTAGGGCAAACCTCATTTAGCAAAATGTCTCACTTCGCAATGGAAATCTGGGGCTCAACTGTGATTGTAAATTGAGGCCCGCCTGCAATTTATTTTCACTGCCAGCTTGCTATGGCAAGTGAAAATGCCACAGGAAGCTGGGAGCAAAAACGTGCCACATGCATGGCCGAGACCCAAAAATCAGCTGGCTGGCAGGAGGCACATGCGCGGTGGAGCTGAGCTGGGGCAACAGAGAGGGCTCTGCGCATTCCCTGTGGCATTCATGCCATAGATTCGCCATCACAGGGCTAGGGAAATTAGGGTTAAGCCCATCTCGCCTGGCTACTAACTCCAAGGCCAAACAGAGGATTATTGTGGAGATTGTACAAAGGGATTTTGCCTGGGGATCCCTGAAGGAAGAGAGGTTATGCATCAATGGACAGACATCTCTTTATTTCCCAATGCCTAACCCTGATTGCATTTCCTAAAGTACGCTAATAGGGTAAGATAAAAGGCCCTTAACTTAATTTCAAAGCAATCACTTCAGGACTCTAGCAAGGTAATCTTGATTAG
The DNA here is from genome assembly GCA_039707465.1 of Rhabdophis nuchalis. NCBI lineage: Eukaryota > Metazoa > Chordata > Lepidosauria > Squamata > Natricidae > Rhabdophis > Rhabdophis nuchalis. The sequence goes on along the minus strand of CM077647.1, from coordinate 169,890,279 downwards.
CGCCAGCACCATCAATTACCAGCGTGTAGTCACTGAAGGAGATTATACTCAAGGAAATATATCCGAGCAGGGGGGAAAAATACCTCTCAATCTCTGCTTGGAACAAATATTGCCCTGAATGCAAGAATTCAATGAGGCAAGGCACAGAGTGTAATCCCACTCCTTCAAAAAACTGTATTTTAAGATTTAAGGAGCTGTTTGGTTTGGCTGCATATTTGCTGTGTGCGCAGAAGCGTCCGGGCGGGTGGGCAGAGCCTACCGTCACCGGCACTACAAGTTTGCCTGATCCGGGCAAACCAGTAGAAACCCACCTCTGAACAAAGGTAGTTAAGGGACTGGAGACTAAAATATATGAAGAACGGTCACAAGAATTCCAACATACAATAATACAATATAGCAGAGTTGGAAGGGACCTTGGAGGTCATCTAGTCCAATTACCTGCCTAGGTACTAGGAAGCCTAGCTAACCTTTTTTGACTTGCATGACAAAAGTGGGAGGAGCACGGGGGGGGGGTTTCGTGTGTGGAAGTGTGCCGCACCCATAATGCTATGTGCGTGACCCCCTGCTTTTGGTAAACTTTTTTTGCCCTCCCCAGGCTCCAGAGGCTTTCTAGGAGCCCAGGAGGGTGGAAACAGCCTCCCCCCCACCTCCAGAGGCTTCAGGAGCTTCCCTGGAACCCCCAGAGGGCGAAAAACAGCCTCAAAAGAAGGCCTAGATCAGCTCGCCAGCACACACATGCACGCTAGTGCTGACAGGGCAACACCTTGCGTGCCCTAAGAAATGGTTCCGTGTGCCACTTGTGGCACCTGTGCCATAGGTTCGCCATCACTGCCCAAGTTGTTCCACTCTGGAGGCAAGTTGTTCCAATTGTCCTAACTGTCAGGAAATTTCTCCTCAGTTTGTTTATTTATTTATTTTATCCCATTTCTATACCGTACCTATCTCCCCAATGGGACTCAGGGCGGTGCACAGAAGAATTAAAAACACAACAAACAATCAAAATATAAATACAGTCACATCTTAAAATAGAATTAAATTTGGTGTGTCTGTGCTAAAATATGATTAAAACTATTAAAACATATATTAAAATTCAATCACTAAATTTAAAATAATTAGATCTAGATCTAGGCCAGGCAAGCTAGATGAAAAAGTTCTAAGTTGCTTCTCTCCTTGATTAGTTTCCACCCATTGCTTCTTGTTCTACCCTCAGATGTCTTGGACAATAGCTTGACTCCCTCTTCTTTGTGGCAACCCCTGAGATACTGGAACACTGCTATCATGCCTCCCCTAGTCCTTCTTTTTATTAAACTAGACATACCCAGTTCCTGCAACCGTTCTTCATATGTTTTAGCCTCCTGTCCCCAATCATCTTGGTTGCTCTTCTCTGCACTCTTTCCAGAGTCTCCACATCTTTTCTACATCATGGTGACCAAAACTGGATGCCGTATTCCAAGTGTGGCCTTACCAAGGCATTATAAAGTGGTATTAACACTTCACGTGATCTTGATTCTATCCCTCTCTTTATGCAGCCTAGAATTGGGTATGTCTAGTCCCATGATGGAGAACCTATGGCACGTGTGCCACAGTGGCGCACAGAGTCATTTGTCAGGGCATTCAAGGCGTTGCCATCAGCTGGTCAGTATGTATGTGCGTGCTGGCCAGCTGATTTCGGCTTTCTTTTGAGGCCGTTTTTCGCCTTCAGGAGGCTTTTCTGAAGCCTCTGGAGCACGAAAAACTGGCCCTACGGTCAAACCGGAAGTTTGGGAACGGACTTCCGGTTTGTTTGAAGAACTGTTTTTCACCCTCTGGAGACTCCTGAAGGCCCCTAAAGACTCCAGATGGCGAAAAGCGGCCCTACGGAGAAACTGCAAGTCAGTTATGGTTTGCTCGTATGGCTGTTTTTTGCCCTCCAGAGCCTTCAGGAAACCCTCCTGAAGGCTCTGGAGGGCATCCAGGGGGTGGGGGAGGCTGTTTTCACCCTCCCCAGGCTCCTACAAAGCCTCTGGAGCCTGGGGAGGGTGAAAAAACGGCAGCAAAAGCGGGGGGCGCTGGTAGAGCGCCAGTGGTGGGTGGCAGGCGGTACGTCCCGGTACAGGCATACCGGAGCCTGCCCGGAGCACCGAATACCATGCTGATACAGTGCTCCGGAGGGCCCGCCCGCCCACCCACCCGAGCTTATTACCGGTCTTTGACGTCTTCAGCACTTCAATGTATGTTCACTGCGCCATGCTCCGCTGAGCAGCTGAAGCGTCATGGAGGCTCGCAGAGGCACTAAGATGCATGCGCGCGTTGCACGTGTGTGCGAGTGCACTGCGCATGTCCACATGGACCCTGCTGGGCCTGTTCCAACTGTACCGGTTGGAACGGAATCTGGAACTCACCACTGTAGTGCTTGCATGCACACGCCTGGGGAGTGTCATGTGAAAAGCATTAAGGATGCGGCACACTGGCGCATGACCCCCCTGTGCTCTGACCGCTTTTGGCACAGGAGCCAAAAAAGGTTGTCATCACTGGTCTAGTCTAATGAAGACAAAGGACTAAGGGCAACAACATAACAGTCTTCCAATATCTCAGGGGCTGCCACAAAAAAGAGGTATTCCCCAAAGCACCTGAGGGCAGGACAAGAAGCAACGGGTGGAAACTAATCAAGGAGAGAAGCAATTTAGAACTGAGGAGAAATTTCCTGGCAGTTAGAACAATTAATCAGTGGAGCCACTTGCCTCCAGAAATTGTGGATGCTCCATTACCAGAGGCTTTTAAGAAGAGATTGGACAGCCATTTGCCTGAAATAGTATACGGCCATGATGGCTATCCTAGTGCACACTTGCCACAGGTGGCATGCAGCGCTCTCTCTGTGGGCCAGTGAGCTGTCGCCCCAGTTCAGCTCTGTCGTGCGGAGGGGTCGCACGCACATGCGCGGTGAGCGAGGCACATGCGGGGGGTCACACACACACAAGCACGCACATTGCATTTTAGGGGCTCGCGGTTAGTTCGGAAACCAGATCACCCCAAACATATTTCAGGCTCTTTCATACTAATCAGAAACTTTGGGAAGGACTACATCGATCACCATGCTCCCTACCTGGCCATTCTGCAGATGACAAGATCAACTCCCGTAATTCTTTGCAGGTGGGAGCAAACGGGTGGCGTGGTGGCTCAGCAGTTAAGATGCTGGGCTTCTTGGCTGGAAATAAGTCACCACCGAAGTGGTACCTATTTATCTACTCGCATTTGCATGCCTTTGAATTGTTAGGATAGCAGAAGCCAGGTTCAAGATCTGAGTGCCATGGAACGGGGTTAGCTCCAGTCCTCACCCTGGCTCCTGCTAACCTAACAGTTTGAAGGCATGCAAGTGCTAGTAGATAAATAGATACCACTTTGGTGGAAAGGAAACAGCACTCTGTGACTCATGCTGGCCACATGGCCGTGCAAATGCCTTTGGACAGAGCTGGTTCAATGGCCTTGAAACAAAGATGAAAATTGCCCCTTCTAGTCAGCAACAACTAGCAGAGTAAAATCTGCAGGGACCCCTTTACCTTGTTTTACTAGTTGGGAGCAGAAGCCCACCCAATCAGAAGCTTGTCAGGGTGAGGATAAATTGCCTATCAGCAATGCCAAGAGGATAACTGGAATTTGCTTCCCTGGCTTTTTCAGAACTACCAAGGAACAAGAAAGAATAAAGAATAAAGCATTCTGAATCTTGAAAGCAACGCCACCTGAACCAAATATTTTGTGAACAAATATTCCTTATTGTCTATTTTAAATACCTTCTGAATATCTTGTTTCTTTTCTGCTGGGTTTTTTTTTTTGGTTTACTTTTTTGTGCTTGGCAAGGGTGTAAAACTCAAGGTGCTTAGATCTGGCCTGGGGGGCCTCCCTGGAAACAGCAATGGACTGCAGTGCATGGCCCTCCTGAACTCTGTTTTCACTGGCAGAGGGTTGCAGGAAGCCATTGCAGCCAAAAATGGAGCTCGGGAGCCAGTGGTGGGTTCCAGATCCCGTTGCAACCGGTACGGTGCAATAGGGCCAGGCGTCCACCACATGAACGTGCGCACATGCGTACTTACTGCCCAGAACGGCTCCGTGACACTCCAGTGCTCAGGGAAGCGTCACGCAGGTGGCATACACTCCGTGTGCATGTGTAGAAGCCCTGAAAACCTCAAATACCAGTAAGAAGCGCGGGCAAGTGGGCCTTCCGGAGCACTGTACCGGAACAGTACCTGGTGCTCCCAGCAGGCACTGATACGCCCCTACCGGGGCATACTGGGCGTAACCCACCACTGTCGGGAGCCCATTTTTGCTGGCAGAGTGCTCAGGCTACCCCTGGCACCCCCAACACAAGTGACATCGATCTGGCTATGCCCCCTCATCCCCTGAGATCAAGCACAACTTTGATGTGGCCCTCAATAAAATCGAGTTTGACACCCGTTCTAGAGCTTTGTGTACCCCTGGCCATGTGCTTTTTATATTACCCATCCAATCAGTTAAGGCTGTGGATGATGGGATGTCTTGAGGAATCTCAGGCATAGCCACATATTCAATCCCAGAGGTCACTTTGAAAAGTGTAAATCCAATGCTGTTGTGTTCCACATTACTGTACGCTACTTCAGCAAATGGCAATAAATCAGCCCAAATGTACGTAATATCTTATATATTATTCTAACATTGCATTTCCTCATTCGACTACATCATTTGTACTCAGATGAAAACCAAAACTGAGTCCTTATGATGATCCTATTGACCTAATAGACTATCTCTCCTACTTTGTATCCTACCTGATTTACCTTCCCAAGAGTGTTAGCAACTCTGGGTTCAGAACCAGTGTTACAACTTTGGTCCTGTAACCAGTGTTTAGAAATAAATGCGGAATAGTGTAATACACCAGACAGTAAAGAGATACGTTGCTGTAACCACAAACAAACTCTAAAACAGTGATAGTAAGAAAATAAATAGTCTTTACTTTGAAGCAACTAAAATACTTCTTCTGACCAGAGATTCTTACTTCTCAAACAATAACAGTCCTTCACCAAAACACAGAGTTATCTTACAGTGATGCAAAACAAATACTTCTTCAGTCTTCAGCAGCAGCTTCAGCTCCTCGGACGGCAAACAGTAAGAACAGGAATCAAAGGGAATCAAACAAGGGGATGAAACTGTGATTCTGAGCTTGCTTATATGGTAGAGCTAAAAAGCACAGCCAATCAGAATTCAACACATAGTTCTACATGGACTCTTTAAGAACATAGGCTCATATATATTGTCAAGGCTAAATATCCTAACAATGAGGATATTGTGAGAACTGCTATGGATCGTTTCTTGCCTGCCTGTTGCTGTTGTTTTACTTTTTTGTGCTTGTTCTAGAGCTTCATTCTATAACTGAAGGCATCTAACCTGGCATAAAAGAGAAGATGGCGTAGGCGCAGGAGCGACCACAGAGTTTGCTTAGAAAACCTTCTGTTATGCCTTTTTTTTTTTTTTGCCAGTCCGTCTGAGCAACCCCAAATTTCACACAGCGTCCGGCTCACACCTACTCCAGGAACGCCTCCTCAATGTACCTCTGCCAAGTTATTATTCAATTGCACTAACGTACCGTGTGTGGCAGACAGTAAGGTGACAGCTGATGCCACACTGCGTTCTGGCTTCCATCACTATGAGTTGCTGGTCCTGCAAGGACACGTAGTGCTCGGCACGCTGAGCTACTCTTATCTCCTAGACATAATCTAGAGGTATTTATTTATGTACACATTTCTAAAACACCCACTTCCCAGAGGGATGGTTTACGGCATGGCCGCAGTGACAATAAACATGCAGCAATTAAACCTGCATTGACAATTTGCTAACTAGTTAAGGCACCCTGGCAACAGCAGCAGCAAAAAGCTCTGAGGAGTAACGATGTTTTAAAGGCAGTGTTTCTCGACCTGGGCTACTTTAAGATAAATTTTTTTTTTAAATCAAATTTATACCCCGCCCTTCTCTTGTTAGGACCCAGGGCAGCGCACAGGCATTATATAAAACCACAAAATACAATATACATCAATTAAAATATATTAAATTAATTAACCCGTGCTAAAACCCATTATTAAAACCTTACCAAATTATAATTTATATTTAAAAAGTCAGAAGCGGGGGGCTATCCTAGGCCGGCTTGTTGGAATAAGTACGTCTTGAGACGTTGGCGGAAGCGGCGGAGGTCCGAGGTAGTGCGAAGGTCGGGGGGTAGGTCGTTCCAGAGGGCCGGGCCCGCCACAGAGAAGGCCCTTCCCCTGGGTGTCGCCAGCTGGCATTGCCCAGCCGACGGCACCCGGAGAAGGCCCGCTCTGTGGGAGCGGAGCGGACGAAGGGATGTATGGGGCAGGAGGCGGTCTCGTATATAGCTAGGCCCCGAGCCATGGAGCGATTTAAAGATGGTAGTCAACATCTTGAAGCGCACTCGAATACATTCTGACTGGTGAATTCTGACTGGTGAATTCTGGGAGTAAAAGTCCATGTACTTTAAAAGTCCTCTAGATTGAGAGAAACACTGTTCTGGTTAAGGTGTATCTTGAGAGGGACAGTAGCTAAGAAGCTGAGCGTGTCAATCAGAAAGGTCGGCTGTTCGAATCCCAAGCACTGCGTAATGGAGTGAGCTCCCATTATTTCCTGCCCAATCTACAAGGTCCCTTCCAACTCTGCTATTGTATTATTGTACTTGTCCCAGCTTCTGCCAATCTAGCAGTTCAAAAGCATGTAAAAATGTAAGTACAAAAATAGGGACCACCTTTGGTGGGAAGGTAACAGTGTTCCGTGCGCCTTCAGCATTTAGTCATGCTGGCCACATGACCACGGAGACGTCTTCGGACAGTGCTGGCTCTTTGGCTTTGAAACAGAGATGAGCACCGCCCTCTAGAGTCGAGAACAACTACCACATATGTGCGAGGGGAACCTTTACCTTTTTACAAATCAGGAGTTTTGGACCTATCTTGATGAGAAGGTGCTCCTAAATTGTCATCTCCATGGGGAGGAATCTTCACCATTCCTTCCCTTAATCAAGGTGGGCCGGGAGAGATGGTCCTGAAGATTTTTGAATTAGGTTCCTCTATCATGTCAGACGCTGAGTTAATTATGATTTATTGAATGCATTCAACTTACCAGGTTGACCACACATTCTATGCCGTAATCTAGAGGTCAGCAACTTGCAACTCACCTCTATATGGTCCTTGAGGTCCCTCTTGAACATAACATGCTCACAATTGATAGCAGCTTTCTGACCTTTGGAAGCAGGGAGTCCATATGGTGGAAACTTAACTTGTACAAGGGCTAAACCCCCAAACTTACTTTTAAAATACCCTCAGTCCAGATGTTATAAAGCAGCCTTATGTTTTTCGTGACTATCAAAGTATCAAGGTCCCCAGCCTTTAAAAAAAAAAGAAAAACCATCTCCCACCTTACTGTTTTTCCCTAAACCCTACAAACTCATAGAATCAAGACCACGTGAAAGGTTCATACCACTTTATAGTACCTTGGTAAGGCCACACTTGGAATACTGTATCCTGTTTTGGTCGACTCTATGAAGAGTGCAGGAAAGAGCAACAAAGATGAGGAGGAGACTGGAGGCTAAAACATACTGTATTTTTCAGAGTACAAGACGCACCTTTTTTCCTCTAAAAAGAGGCTGAAAATCTGGGTGCGTCTTATACAGGGAATACAGCATTTTTTGCCTCCTGAAACCCCGCCCCTTCACCAAAATGGCCGTGCGCATAACCTTATGGAGGCTTCCAGAGAACTCCTGGGGGCTGGGGAGGGCAGAAATGAGCAAAAAACAGGGTGTTTTTGCCTCCCCCCCCAGTCTCCAGCAGCATTCTATAAGCCTCCATAAGGCTATGCATGCTATTTTTTGACCAAAAACTGGCCTGTTTTAAAGGAAAAAACTGGCCATTTTTCCTTGTTTTGTCCCCCTACCACCACCCCACGAGCACTCTACAAGCTCCCCCAAGGCTATTCATGCCTTTTATTTGAAAAAAAATGGGCCCATTTTTGCTAAAAATGGGCCGTTTGGGGGAGGTTTGCACAGTACAAAAAGGGTTTTTCCCCCCCTTTCGGAAAGCTGTTTAATTAGAGTGATTGATGAGAATTATGTTGGTCAAGTGCTGTGCCTGCAGAAACAAAGATTTGTTCCAAAGGTGGTCAGTGATTTCCTTCTCCAGCACATGGGTAAATACACCTGGAAACATCTACCTACCCACCTTGTCTCTCTCCCTACCTATCTACTATATTTCTCTCTTTCTGTTTGTCTCTCTCTATCCCTCTACCTGCTTACCTATCTATACTCTCTCTCTCCCTACCTATCTACTGTATTTCTCTATTTCTCTCTCTATCCCTCTACCTACTTATCTATCTACACACACTCTCTCTCCCTACTTACCTACCTACTGTATTTCTCTCTCTCCCTATCCCTTTATCTACCTACCTACCTAACTACACACTCTGTCTCCCTACCTACTGTATTTCTCTCTCTCCCCCCACCTCTACCTACCTACCTACCTACCTACCTACCTACACTCTCTCTCTCCCTACTTACCTACCTACTGTATTTCTCTCTCTTTCTCTCCCTCTCTATCCCTCTATCTACCTACCTACTTTTTTTAAAAAAAATTGCCTCTTTAAAACCTGGGTGCGTCTTACACTCCGGTGCGTCTTATACTCCGAAAAATACGGTATGAAGAACGGTTGCAGGAACTAAGCATGTCTAGTTTAATTAAAAGAAGAACTAGGGGAGATATGATAGCAGTGTTCCAGTATCTCAGGGGCTGCCACAAAGAAGAGGGAGTCAAGCTATTCTCCAAAGCACCTGAAGCCCGGACAAGAAGCAATGGGTGGAAACTAATCAAGGAGAGAAGCACCTTAGTATAGTCTTTATTGTCATTGTACAAAATAAATGCAATGAAATTGGTTAGAACGAAGAAGTAACTTCCTGACAGTCAGAACAATTAATCAGTGGAAGAACTTGCCTCCAGAAATTGTGAATGCTCCAACACTGGAAGTTTTTAAGAAGATGTTGGATAACCATTTGTCTGAAGTTGTGTATGGTTTCCTGCCTAGGCAGGGGGATGAACTACAAGACCTCCAAGGACCCTTCCAACTCTGTTATTCTATTTCCAACTCTGTTATTCTTGCTGGCTGGAGAAGTCTGGGAGCTTCAGACTCAAAGTTTTCCCACCCCTGTTCTATTTTATTCACATAAATGCCTAAGCCAAATAACAATTTTATAGGATTCAATCTGGGTTGGCTACCGGGACCAGACATTTTCTCTTCTGAACTTTTAGACTTGTGCTGGAGCCCATTTTCCGGGAACTTCTCTCCAACAGAATAGGTGTTGCTGTTTTGGTTGATAAATAAAAGCTCCAGCATCCAGAGTCCGGAAGCTCAGAAGACAAAACCTCTGGTGCCGGTGACCGATCCAGATTGGATCCTGCAACGTTATCCCAGGAGACACATATTCACCTTCATTCATGCAATTTTACATAATGCAGGTAGTCATCAACTTACAACCGTTCATTTAGTGACCACTCAAAGTAACATCACTAAAAAGAGTGGTTTATGACACTTTTTATTTATTTATTTATTTATTTATTTATTTATTTATTTATTTATTTATTTATTTATTTTATTAAATTTATACCCCGCCCTTCTCCAAAAAGGACCCAGGGCGGCGCACAGGAATTTTAAAATACATACAAAATCAAGTAATTTTTTTAAAAAAAAACTTATTTAATAACCATCCTGCGCTAAAACCAAATTAAAATTTCCGAAAATTTAAAAACTGTATAAAATAGTCATTTGTGGAGGTTACGCTAAGCCGGCTAGATGAAACAAATGTGTCTTTAAACACTGGCGGAAGAGACGGAGGTCGGAGATGGTGCGAAGTTCAGGGGGTAGGTCGTTCCAAAGGGTAGGGCCCGCCACAGAGAAGGCTCTTCCCCTGGGTGTCGCCAGTCGGCATTGTCCGGCCGACGGCACCCTGAGAAGGTCCTCTCTGTGGGAGCGTATCGGTCTAAGGGATGTATGGGGCAGGAGGCGGTCTCACATGTAACTAGGCCCTGAGCCATGGAGCGCTTTAAAGATGGTCGTCAAAACCTTGAAGCGCACCTGAAAGACCACAGGACTTTCACACTTACAACCTGTTGCAGCATCCCTATGGTCACGTGATCAAAACTTGGATGTCAGGGTTCCAAATAGTATCCAAAAGTAAATCAGAGTCCAAGGAAAAGTATTGCTCAAAGTTCCAATTTATTAAGAGAGCCACGTTGGCACATCTGGGGAAACCCGAATCTGAAAGCTTCCCGGTTTTCCCTACCTGATTGAAAGTTCAATATCTTGTCCCCACACCCACAAGTCTATCACATGGTCCAATCTCCCACTGCCATGCTGGCAGTTCCACCCATCCAGTCCCGGTCAGGTGCAGAGGTGCAGAGACAAAGGATGACCTTGTCTTTATAGAAAGAATTTTGTTGTGGCTACATCGCATCTCACTCCTACAATCCCCGCTCCCATTTTCCCACAATAGAAAATGCATAGTAGAATAATAGAAAGCGTGGCAGGCCAAAGATTGGGGAAAAAAGATGGCCGCAGGCCTGACACAGCAATTGGTTCGTATTTATGATGGTTGCAGTGTCCCAGGGTCATGTGATCGCCTTTTGACACCTTCTGACAAGCAAAATCAATGGGGAAGCCAGATTCGCTTAACAACTGTGTTACTATGAGCCGCGGTGGCGCAGTGGTTAGAATGCAGTACTGCAGGTTACTTCTGCTGACTGCAATTTGGCAGTTCGATTCTCAAACTTAGAGACAGCTGTAAAAGCACTGTGAAGCGGTACAGAAGTCTAAGTGCTATTGCTACTAACTTTAACGATAGTGATTCACTTAACAACAGCGGGAAGAAAGGACTTAGGATGGGGCAAAATTCATTTAACCGCCGTCTCATTTAGCAATAGAAATTTGCGGCTCAATTGTGGTGGTAAATCGAGGGCTACCTGCATGTCAGTTTAATTCCATTAAGACGCCTCCTATTCTTGACACTCCCAAAAGAACACCATATTACCTGGAAGGCCAAATTCATAATATGGGCTAGCTATTCCTCTCTTTGATGCCAAGGAGTATAAAGGAAGCCTAGCTACCATTACCACTCCTCGGTACTTCTGTTGACATATTTCTGTGCCTCCCCACCCCGCCCCTTTGCAGGACCAAATTAGGGGAATTTAAAGCAGGCTACCAACAGATAAGCAAGAATCCTGGTTTGGAGAGAAAATGACACGGACAGTGGCCCCAGGCATTTTCCAGTCTGACGTGAGCAATCCAACCCCAAGGCCCTTGATTTTTTGATAGTAGGGAAGCAGAAAATCCTTCCCGCAAACCTTAAATATAATGCACCCAGTCCTTTTCACTACCATCTGAAATGGGCTATTTAAGGCAGTTCCCTCATTAAGTCTAATGGTAGAGTCAACCCCGATAAGCCCAGGAAACCTCCCAGCTTCTAAAATCTGTCACCATTGTCCCATTTCTGTTGATTATGCTAGATGGGAACAGTGGAGCACAAAAAGAAAAAACCCGCCCCTCTAACTATCCACCAATTTATTTTGCATCTTGTTAACTTATAGGTCACACCACCCAGCTGATCTTGTAAATACAAAAAGTAAGCAGGACGGATATACTAATATAATTGGGTGGGAGGCCTTAAGAAAATCCAGCCAGTATAATTAGACCTGAAAGTTGGGGGGTGGGGGAGTGGGAGATGGCACCATCAGCTATTTCTGTACAATTAACAAGAATAGGTAAAAGTAAAGGTTCCCCTCACATGTGTGTGCTAGTCGTTCCCAACTCTAGGGGGCGGTTCTCATCTCCATTTCAAAGCTGAAGAGCCAGCGCTGTCCGAAGACGTCTCCGTGGTCATGTGGCCGGCATGACTCAATGCCTAAGGTGCACAGAACGCTGTTACCTGCCCACCAAAGGTGGTTCCTATTTTTCTACTTGAATTTTTACATGCTTTCGAACTGCTAGATTGGCAGAAGCTGGGACAAGTAACGGGAGCTCAGTCTGTTACGCGGTGCTAGGGATTCGAACCGCCGAACTGCTGACCTTTCTGATCGACAAGCTCAGTGTCTTTGCCATGAGCCCCTGCATCCCTTATTAACAAGAATACATTTATCTTTTTTTCCCGTGGTTCCAAATGAGAAATCTAGGTACGTTCTAACAACGGCTCTGAAAAAAGCGACTTATGGCCATGTTTCACATTTAGGACTATTTCAGCATCCCCATGGTCATGTGATCAAAATCCAGATACTTGGCAGTGACTCATATTTATGATAATTGCAGTGACCCTGACAGTGGTGGCTTTCAAATTTTTTTAGAACCTACTCTCTAGGTGTGGCCTATTTTGTGGGCATGGCTTGGCAGTCATGTGACAGGGTGGGAGTGGCCAACTTGTAAAATGTGATGAAACTCATTTAACAACGCTCTTGCTTAGCAACTAAAATTTTGGGCTCAATTGTGATGATAAATTCTTTCTTTCTTTCTTTCTTTCTTTCTTTCTTTCTTTCTTTCTTTCTTTCTTTCTTTCTTTCTTTCTTTCTTTCTTTCCTTCCTTCCTTCCTTCCTTCCTTCCTTCCTTTCTGCCTTCCTTCCTTTCTGCCTTCCTTTCCTTACCTTCCCATTGGGTTACTGGCAGCAGCAGGCCAGACTTACTTCTGGCTCCGCCGGTGGAACCCCCTCTCACCAGCTCTCTAAATTTCACCATCCGGCTCTTGCGAGCAGGTGCGAGCCTGCAGAAACCCACCACTGGACCCCGATTAGCAAAGTCAATGGGGAAGCCAGATTCACCTCATGACCGTGTGGCTAACTTAACAGCGGCAGTGATTCACATAACAGCTGTGGCAAGAAAAGTCGTAAAACGAGGAAAGCTCATTTAACAATCAGACAACAAAGAGCTATGGTGGTGCAGTGGTTAAAACATAGTATCGCGGCCGGGGGGGGGGGGGGGGGGGAAGCAGAGCAATGGAAGTATTGAAGTGGGCAAGAGATGATGGATAGATGATTTTACGTTTCTGGTGTTGTTTTGATTTATTTTGCTTTTCCTCTCTCTCTTTCCTGTGCTTCTTTGTAGATAGGTGACATGGTTAGGAAGGATAGAAAGAAAAAGTTTTTTAATAAAGGATGACATGATTAAAAGTTAGAATAGGAGATTGAATTTGTCCCCGGAGGCTTCAGGGAGGCCTGCTAGGCCCCAAACGGGCCGAGGGGATGTTGAACATGCAGGCACAGGGGGAGGGGTAGTTTGGAGGGTTACACGCACATGAGCAGGGGAGGCCCAGTGCACGCATTATATTATGGGTGTCGGCACGCACCTGTGTGCTTCCGGCATGTGAGGACAAACAGGTTAGCCATCACTGTTCTAGCACAGGGGTCAGCAATCTTAAACACTCAAAGAGCCGCAAAAGATCCTAAACGGAAGCCCCCCCCCCCAGTTCAATTATGGAGCCAACCAAAAGTCCGGTTCCCCCACCATAGAGTCTCCTCCTAGCACAGCATCCTTTATCCTCTACCTGTCTTAACTGAAAGCCCTATCAATTGTGGGATGACTGGTGACAGGGAGCCGCACTAGAGAGATGAAAGGGCCACATGCGGCTCCAGAGCCGCAGTTTGCTGACCCCTATTCTAGTCCAACCCTCTTAATCAGGAATCATCAAACCATCATGGACAAAGGGTTGTCCAATCTTTCCTTGAAAACCTCCAGCACTGGAGTACCCACAACTCCAGGAAACGAGAATATGACCTTCCCATTGTGGTTTCTAATTAGGGAAAGGAACTGTAGCCCAGATGGCGTTCAGCCATTGACAACTAACTTAGACAAAAAGGGGAGGCGTGATAAATTAATTCTCGCGTTGCCACAGATGAATGTCTTTGGCTAATGCTGATGGCTGAGTAACTTTCCTGAACCCCATCTGTGCGTCGAAGAAGAAGAAAAAGACACTAACTTCCAATTGGAATTAATGAGATCCCAGGGCATTTGACCTCCGATTAGTAATACTGCTATTTGTACTTTTTTTTTCCTGGAGACTACAAAGCTCAGAAACAGCTTCATAATTTGATGCATGCTAATTGCTGTCGGTACCCTTCTGCCAAGAAGGAGGCAATTAACAACAACCCAAAAAGGGATTCTGAATTTTTTCCCACCCTCCAAACTACTGCGTGCTGCGTGACAACAAGGACAGTTTGGAAAACCACAGCTACATCTGCACCAGTGGTGAGTTGCTCTTACCATCGCTACTGGTATGCTGATCGTGGTCTGTTCGTGCATGCGCCTGACATGCGCTGCGCATGCATATGCAATCCACCACCCCTGTGACAGCCAGCTGCTTGTTGGGGCTTGCACCAGTACCACATACTGTGCACACAGGCACACTTTGCTGTTTGCCATAAAAACAGTTATAGAGTATGGGCGGGTGGGCCAAACGAACCACTGTATCAGTATGCTCTCAGCTGCTCCTGGCCACTGCTGGTACAGCCATACTGGGCCATACCCACAGCAACCCACCTCTGATCTGCACCATTAGCACAACTAAGAGAGAGCTCAGAGGGTCTATTTTCAGGTGTGTAACAACACCACCACAAGGCAGATGATGGTTTGAGAACAACGAGGACCCCCTGTGTGTGGTTTGTCATCTATCTACATCAGGAGTGTCAAACTCAAACTCCAGGGGCTGGTCTGGCCTGTGGGGTACTTAGATCTGGCCCATGGGGCCACCTTGAAAACAGCAACGGGCTCGCGGTGCCAGCAAAAAAAGAGCTTGGGAGGGCTGAGTGTTCGGGAGCCTGTTTTCGCTGGCAGAGCACTTGGGCCGCCACAGGAGCCCCCAACATGAGTGAATAGAGCTGGCCATGCCGACCCCGGTCCCCCAACAACCCTGATGCTGCGCTCAATGAAATCAAGTTTCACCTCCCTGATTTACACAGGTCACTCTAGATGCTCTGACTGAGGTGAGTATAGGCCCCTTCGATTATAGGAAAGACATGGGAACCAAGTTCAACATACGGAGTATAAGGCGCACCAGAGTATAAGATGCACCGGAGTATAAGACGCACCCAGGTTTTGGAGAGGCAATTTTTTTTTTTAAGTAGGTAGGTAGATAAGAGGGATAGAGAGGGAGAGAAAGAGAAAAATACAGTAGGTTGGTAGGGAGAGAGAGAGAATAGGTAGGTAGGTAGGTAGGTAGATCAAGGGAGAGAGAGAGAGAGAGAGAGAGAGAGAGAGAGAGAGAGAGAGAGAGACAGACAGAGAGAGAGAGAGAGAGAGAAAGAAATACGGTAGATAGGTAAGAGGAGAGAGTGTGTAGGTAGATAGGTAGATAGAGGGGAGAGAGAGAGAAATACAGTAGGTAGGTAAGGAGAGAGAGTGTGTAGATAGGTGGGTAGAGGGATGGAGAGAGAGAAAGAGAGAGAGAGAGAAAGAAATACAGTAGATAGGTAGGGCAAGAGAGTGTGTAGATAGGTAGGTAGATAGGTAGATGTTTCCAGGTGTATTTACCATTGTGCTGGAGAAGGCAATCACTGACCACCTTTGGAACAAATCTTTGTTTCTGCAGGCACAGCACTTGACCAACATAATTCTCATCAGCCACTCTAACTAAACAGCTTTCCAAAAGGAAAAAAAAATCATTTTTGCACTCTGCAAACCTCTACCAAACCGCCCGTTTTTGCGAAAATTGGCCTTTTTTCCCAAATAAAAGCCATGAATAGCCTTGCAGAGTGCTCCTCGGGGGAGGAGAGGCAAAACGAGGAAAAAAATGTCATTTTTTGTGAAAATGGGCCAATTTTTGGTCAAAAAAATAGCATGCGTAGCCTTATGGAGGCTTATAGAGTGCTGCTGGGGGGGGGGCAAAACGCCCTTTTTTTGCTCATTTCTGCCCTCCCCAGCCCCCAGGAGCTCTCTGGAAGTCTCCATAAGGGTATGTGCATGGCCATTTTGGTGAAGGGGCGGGGTTTCAGGAGGCAAAAAAATGCTGTATTCGATGTATAAGACGCACCCAGATTTTCAGCCTCTTTTTAGAGGAAAAAAGGTGCGTCTTATACTCCCAAAAATACAGTAATATTTCAGTCTTCATAATTTCATCCCTAGAGCCAGTCCAGTCTAGTGGTTAAGGCACCAAGCTAGAAAGTGGGAGGATATGAGTTCAAGTCCTGCCTTGAAAGCCAGCTTGGATGACTTCGAGCCAGTTCCCCCCGTCCCCCATCTTTCTCTCTCAACCCAACCTACCTCACAGGGTTGTCACGTGGGGAAAATAGAAGGAGGAAGGTATACTAGATATGTTTGTCGCTTTGAGTTATTTATAAAAATTGGGGGATATAAATGAATAAATAACCACAGGTCGTCTGCAGGCCAGCAAGAGTTTATCTCTTTTTTCCCCCTTCAAACTAAGTTACGTTGTTAGAATTCTTTTGTAAACGGTACAGGGTTCCCTGCCTAGAAGACCTCCAAGGTCCCTTCCAACTCTGCTATTGTATTGTATTGTGTTTGTAAAGTGTTGTTTGGTTTTCCCCCTTCAACATTTTCACATATACATAATTCATTTTACATTATATTTCCATTTCAATTTTAGCCGTTACTATTTTCTGAACTAAACCAAGCTTATCATTTCCTTTCCCTCTATTTTCTGTAAGTAACATGTATTTTCAATTTCAGTTTTTTATATAATAAACATTTTACTTAATTAACTTACACAATTAAGAGAATCAGTATAGTTCACTCACATCTTAATTAGGTACGTACCATCGCCAGAATTAACATATTTCATTTCATTGTTTCCATCTGTTTTCTATAAGTAACATGTATCTTCAAATGCAGTTTTTTTTATATATAATAAACATTTTACTTAATTAATTGCCACAATAATATTGGTATGGTTCACTCCCATCTTAATTAGCTATGTACCCATGCAGCAAGAGTTTCTCAAACTCTACGGCATGGGTGTCAAACTCAACGCCCACAGGCTGGATCGGCCTGCTAGGTGCTTAAATCCAGCTTCCATTTGGCCTGCTTTTAGCTGGATGCTGGAGGCTGGGGAGGGCAAAAACGAGGTGGGAGGCATGTGCGATTCCTCATATCCAGTTTTGGCCAGTGCTGCAGGAGGTGCTGAAAAAGGCATCCATCCCATCTCCCTCACCCTCGCCGGCCCGCAGAGAACTACAGCGCTGATCTGGCCCTCGAAAAAATCCACTTATTCTTCCCCACTCTTGTGCAGTGGTGGGTTCGGGATCCCGTTGCAACCAGTATGATGCAATGGGGCCTGGCGTCTGCCACACATGAACATGCGCATGTGTCCTTACCTCCTGCGACGCCTCCGCGATGCTCCAGCTGCGGAGCGTCACACAGGCGTCGTATGCGCCATGCGTGTAAGCACCAAAGAGCTCAAATACAGATAAGGAGGACGGGTGGGCCCTCTGGAGCACCATACCGGAACGCCTGTATCGGGGCGTACCACCTGCAACCCACCATTGTTCCACAGGGGGGGAAAAATACAACCAAATGCATTTTCTGAACTGACCCTGGACACACCAAGCTAATTTATTTATTTATTTATTTTCAAATTTATACCCCTCCCTTCTCCTGGCAAGGACCCAAGGCGGCGCACAGGCAGTCTTAAAAACCATACAAAAAATATAAAAATACATTATTAAAAACTAATTAAATTATATCCCGTGCTAAAAACCCTTATAAAACCTTACAAATTAAAATTTATCAAAATAAAAGTCAGAAACGGGGGGCTATGCTAGGCCGGCTTGCTGGAATAAATACGTCTTAAGACGTTGGCGGAAGAGGCGGAGGTCCGAGGTAGTGCGTAAATCGGGGGGTAGGTCGACGGCCGACGGTACCCGGAGAAGGCTCTCTCTGTAGGAGCGGATCGGTTGAAGGGATGTATGGGACAGGAGGCGGTCTCGTATGTAGCCAGGCCACTTTCAAATGAAAGTGGAAGAAATGTACCTCGTAAGGATCCAGTCTTTACAAGCGTTGAACAGACACCCACTCAGGAAACATGGTCACGGCATAGAAACAATCTCTGAACAATGTGACAGCAAAGCAAACAGAATCCGTTGACATTTCAGGTATCCAAAGGCAGGAGGAGGGGGAAAAAGCAAGAAACTAGAATAATAGCTTTGGTATCACACTGGCGCACAACATTCGAAGAAGACAAAAAAAAAAAGGCAGGGGGAAAGAGAGGAAGGATTGAGTGTTATCAAAATCTGGAAGGAGATTAGAATCTGGAAGGAGGGGGTGAACATCTAGCCCCTGTGGAGGGGGCATGCAATCTGGGCATCCTCCTGGATACCCGGCTGTCCATGGAAGATCAAGTGACGGCCGTGGCCAGGGGGGCGTTTTACCAGGTTCGCCTGGTACGCCAGTTGCGTCCCCTATTGGACTGGGACGCCCTTCGCACAATCACTCATGCACTTGTGACATCCTGCCTAGACTACTGCAATGCTCTCTACATGGGGCTTCCCCTGAGGTGCACCCGAAGACTGCAGCTAGTCCAGAATGCGGCCGCGCGGGCAATTCTGGGAGCCTCCAGATACTCCCACGTGACACCACTCCTGCGCGAGCTGCACTGGCTGCCTGTGGTCTTTCGGGTGCGCTTCAAGGTGCTGATTACCATCTTTAAAGTGCTCCATGGCAAGGGACCTAGTTATCTGCGAGATCGCATCCTGCCCCACACATCCCTTCGACTGATTCGCTCCCACACTTCTCTGGGTGCCGTCCACTAGGCAATGCCAGCGGGCGACGCCCAGGGGAAGGGCCTTCTCTGTGGTGGGCCCAACTCTCTGGAACGACCTACCCCCCAAGTTAAGAACAACTTCGGACCTCTGCTCCTTCCGTCAAAAGCTTAAGACCCACTTCTTCTGGCCTGATCTACCGTTCCAGCCTTAGTCTGAATATGTAAATTTGTTTTAACTGGGTTTTAAGGTTTTTTTTAAGGATTTTAGGTTTTTAGCACAGGGATACAGTTGGTTTAATTTGATTTTAGATATTTATAAATGTTTCTATGTTTGTATGCTTTTTAATTTCCTTTGTGCACCGCCCCGAGTCCCTTTGGGGAGAGGGTGTGGTTTACAAATTAAATTTGATTTGATTTTGATTTGATCTGAAAATAGTGCACATAACCAAGGGACAGGGGTCTCCAAAACTGAGCCACTTTTAAGATTGGTGGACTTCAACTCCCAGAATTCCCCAGCCAGCATGACTGAGGAATTCTTGGAGTTGAAGTCCACAAGTCTAAAACGTTTCCCAATCTGGAGATCCTTTTGCTCTAGGACAGTGGTGTCAAACTCAGTTTCATCGAGGGCTGCATCAGAGTTGTGTTTGACATTGGGGGGCGGGGGGGGGCATGGCCAGCTCAACGTCACTGTGATGGCCCAAGCACTCCCTGCCAGCAAAAATGGGCTCCCATTTTCAGCTGTGATGGCCTCTTGCAGTGAAAATAAAGCTTGAGAGTGCCGCCCGGAGCCCTCATGACCTCCATTTTCGCCTACAACAGCCTCCTGCAACCCTCTGCAAGCCAAAACAGAGCTTGGGAAGGCCACCCACGTCCCTCACCAGCTCTGTTTTTGGCTGCAACGGCCTCCTGCAGCGCTCTGCCAGCAGAAACGGAGCTTTCTGTTGGCAGAGGCACCATGTGCCTGTCCATTGTGTCCAGGGCGACCATGCAGGCCAGATCTAAACACCCCGCAGGCCAGATCTGGCTCCCAGGCCTGGAGTTTGATACTCTTGCCCTAGGACAAAACAACACAGCTCAGAACAACGCAGCCCAGTCAGAAGGACACCTAAATAAAGCTCTGGGTTCAGGTCGATCCATAAGCTGACCACCATTCCCCATGTCAAGTCAAGCGGAAAAAACAAAGAGGGGGTCCATGCACGACGATGGGCTGTGTTTTTCTTGGTCTGTATCAACCAATTCCTCCTCTTTGTGCTTGCCAGTTCACTGCTTGAGCAAAGCCTGCTTGGTCAATGGAACAAGCCCGATAGACATGTCTGGTCCATATGGGAGCATCTCCCACGACTCCAATGAAGGCAACCGCTGGATGTGACTCTACTGTGACGGTGTTTGTACGGGAAGATTGCAGCCGCTGGATGACCAAGGGAGCCGCCTTCCATAGGTTGCTAGGTGATGGTACACATGCCACATTTCTCTCCTACTCCTGCTAGCTAGAAATGGAGAAGGAAAGCACCAGCACATTCTGTCTTACTCATTATCACAAAAATCACAACACCAAATACCACCTGGACGGATACTTTATTTTTTTTATTTATTTTTATTTATATCCCGCCCTTCTCCACAGAGGACCCAGGGCGGCGTACAGGAAATTTAAAAACATACCAATACAAAGATAAATATATACTTTAAAATAAATATTAAATAGTCCTATCCTGTACTAAAACCAAATTTAAAATACCCAATTTAAAACTTCCTAAAAGTCCCCACGGGAGGTTAGGCTAGGCCGGCTTGTTGAAACAAATATGTCTTTAGACATTGGCGGAAGAGGCGGAGGTCGGTGATGGTACGTAATTCAGGGGGCAGGTCATTCCGAGGGCTGGGCCCACCACAGAGAAGGTTCTTCCCCTGGGTGTCGCCAGTCGGCATTGTCCAGCCGACGGCACCCTGAGAAGGCCCTCTCTGTGGGAGCGTATCGGTCTAAGGGATGTATGGGGCAGGAGGCGGTCTCGCATATAACTAGGCCCCAAGCCATACAACCTCGTAGATGGCCCTCGCTCTGTCAAGGAGTACTCATCTCAAACGATTTAAGCCCCAGAGCTCACTGTAACAGAATTGCCAAAAAGGCAATTAAACCAATTTTGGAAAGATTCTTCAACGATAACATTGTACTGCAAACTATGGCATACAATACCTTTGCCAGACCAATTCTTGAATACAGCTCTTCCTAGAATCCACACTGTCTTCCTAGAATCCACACTGTATATTAGACATTAATACAATTGAACGTGTCCAGAGGTATTTCATGAGAAGAGTCCTCTGTTCCTCTACTCATAACAGAACCCCTTATGCCACCAGGGTAGAAATTTTGAGCACGGACAACCTGAAACTACAGCGTCTACAGTCAGATCTACGCATAGTACACAAAATGGTCTGCTACAACATCCTACCTGTCAACAACTACTTCAGCTTCAACCTCAATAATACGCAGGCCGACAATGGATACAAACTCAAGGTAAACCGCTCCAAACTCGACTGCAGAAAAACCAACTTCAGCAACAGAGTGGTCAACACCTGGAATGCTCTACCTGATTCCATTGTTACATCCTCAAGCCCCCCAAATTTTAACCCTAAACTGTCCACCATGGACCTCACCCCATTCCTAAGAGGTTCCCCCGCTGGTATGTATAAGCGCACCAGCGTGCCCACTGTCCCTGTCCTACTCTCCCCATTTATTTGTACTCATTTCCTTTGTTCATGTCTATGTTTATGCTGATACCTGTTATCATAACGCTCTCTACATGGGGTTCCCCTTGAGATGCACCCGAAGGCTGCAGCTGGTCCAAAATGCGGCCGCGCGGGCAGTCCTGGGAGTCACTAGATACTCCCACGTAACACCGCTCCTGCATGGGCTGCACTGGCTGCCTGTGGCCTTTCGGGTGCGTTTCAAGGTGTTGGTTATCATCTTTAAAGCGCTCCATGGCACAGGACCTTGTTATTTGCGGGATCGTATCCTGCCCCATACATCCCTTCGGCCGATTCGCTCTCACAGAGAGGGACTTCTCCGGGTGCCGTCCACTAGGCAATGCCAGCGGGCAACGCCCAGGGGAAGGGCCTTCTCTGTGATGGGCCCGACCCTTTGGAATGACCTTCCCCCTGATATTAGAACGGCCACGGAACTCCGCTCCTTCCGCCAGAAACTCAAAACCCACTTGTTTCATCTAGCCGGCCTGGCCTAACTTCATGCTTCCCGCCTCAGTCTGTAATTTTAAATTATTTAATTCGGTTTTATGGGTCAAGTTTTAATTTTTATAAATTTGTACAGAGGACTATTTAATTCGATTTTAGTTTATATGTATTGTTATGGTTTTGATAATTTTAATTCTACCTGTACACAGCCCCGAGTCCCTTCGGGGAGAGGGGGCGGCCTAGAAATCTAATTAAATAAATAAATAAAATAAAATCTTGTACATGCCCTGGCCAAGTAATCAGCAGCAGCCAAAGGTCCAAATATATTCAGCTCTCTTGAACAGGGAATTCCAGCAAAATATTTATTCCGGGATTTTTATTTTTTGGGTCTTTTAAAGCAGGGGTCCCCAACCTCTGGGCTGTGAATCAGTTCCGGTCCTTGGCTTGTTAGGAACTGGGCCGCACAAGCAGTGGGCAAGCAATTTTCATCTGTGTGTGCACACAAAGACGTGGAGACTCTGGAAAGAGTGCAGAGAAGAGCAACCAAGATGATTAGAGGACAGGAGACTAAGACATATGAAGAACGGCTGCAGGAGCTGGGTATGTCTAGTTTGATGAAGAGAAGGACCAAGGGAGACATGATAGCAGTGTTCCGATATCTCAGAGGGTGCCACAAAGAAGAGGGAGTCAAACTATTTTCCAAGGCACCTGGGGGCAGGACAAGAAGCAATGGGTGGAAACTAATCAAGGAGAGAAGCAACTTAGAACTAAGGAGAAATTTCCTGACAGTTAGAACAATTAACCTCTGGAACAGCTTGCCTCCAGAAGTTGTGAATGCCCCAACCCTGGAAGTCTTTAAAAAGATGTTAGATAGCCATTTGTCTGAAATGGTATAAGGTTCCTGCCCATGCAGGGGGTTGGACTAGAAGACCTACAAGGTCCCTTCCAACTCTGCTATTGTATTGTATTGTATTGTCTTAGAGCAATGGAGATTACGCACGAAACAATTCCCCCTACCCTGGTCTGTAGGAGACCTTTTATTTTTCTGAAACCTGTCCTTTGTGCCCGAAAGGTTGGGGACCGCTGTTTTAAAGGAAGTTGGCTTTTACATATAAGGGCTCAGCGCTGGAGGAACACAGCAGTTGAGTCAATGTTTTTTGAAGTCTGGTATAGGAAGAAAGATGCCAAAATATAATACGTATGCCCAGGATAGAAATTCTTTTCTTAAAATATGCAAAGGGAGAAGAAACCCAGAATGCATTATTATTGGGGGTTTTTTAAAGGTTATCTGCCGCTTTCAACATATTCTCCGTTTGTTTTAGGGATGCACTTTAGGGAAGCGGTGGCTCAGTGGCTAAGTTGCTGAACTTGTCGATCAGTAAGGTTGGCAGATTGGCAGTTCGAAACCCTAGCACCACACAATCGAACGAGCTCCCATTACTTGTCCCAACTTCTGCCAACCTAGCAGTTCGAAAGCATGCATAATGCAAGTAGAAAAATAGGAACCACAATTGGTGGGAAGGTAACAGCGTTCCGTGTGCCTTCGGCATTTAGTCATTCCGGCCACATGGCCATGGTGACGTCTCTGGACAGCGCTGGCTCTTCGGCTTTGAAATGGAAGTGAGCACCGCCCCCTAGAGTCAGGAACGACTAGCACATATGTGCGTGGGGAACCTTTACCTTTACCTTATTTGAAAAAAAATAATAATCTGGTGTTCTTTATGGGTAACCAGTATATAATAAATCAAAAACAATAAGTAAAAGTTGCCAGCATAGTCAGAACAAGAAAAAGGAAGAAAACCTTTCATGCTGTATAATTTATAGAATGTACTGCTACACAATTAAAATCCTGGCCAGTGCGCCGCAGACAACGCTAAGGCTGTGTTTACAGAACATCGTAAACTATGATTAGCAAGTCACAATGGTTGTGTTCTCACAAAGCACTGAGCCACATGTGAAGCTGCAAAAACCGCAGCGGCTGTGTTTTTACACCTTTTGCGAAGTCAAAGCAAACCACAAAACTGTCCGATTCATACAACAGACAGAGAGGTAACGTGAACAAATTTGGTTCTAACTTAGCCATGCTGTTCGCACACCACTAATATGTTGTGCAAACACGACTTTACGAAGAAAGCAATGGGAGACCACTTCCGAATCCTTGCCAAGAGAACGGCCGAGACTTGTCGGGAGTCAACACTGATTCAAAGGCACCCCACACAAATCTGCTTGAGGGGAAGGGAGGGAATTGTAGCAAAGGACTGTAGTAAAGGGACCTGCGGGACCGCCTCCTACCACATACCTCCCTTCGACCTGTCCGCTCCCACAGAGAGGGCCTCCTCAGGGTGCCGTCTGCCGGACAATGCCGGCTGGCGACCCCCAGGGGGAGAGCCTTCTCTGTGGCAGGCCCCGCCCTCTGGAATGACCTGCCCCCCGACCTTCGCACCATCACGGACCTACGTCTCTTCTGCCGGGCGCTCAAAATACATCTATCCCACGTGGCCGGCCTGGCATAGTTTTAATGATCTAATTTTAATATAACGTTTTAAATAGTTTTTAATCATATTTTAGCGCAGATTTACTAAATTTAATTTCTATTTTATATTGTGATTATATGTATTGTGTTTTTATCTCTTCTGTGCACCGCCCTGAGTCCCACCAGGGAGATAGGGCGGTATATAAATTTGAATAAATAAATAAACAAACAAACAAACAAACAAACAAACAAACAAACAAACAAATAAATGGATTGTAGAAATCCTTGTGAGCTTGTAAAAAAGAAGCATGATTTGCATTTTTTTTTAAATGGCTGCAAAGAAAAGACTGAAGCTCAGATATTGTTTTTCTAGGATTTCACTACTCGCGATTTTGTTCCCTCTGGCTTCCCGAGAGCCTTGCAACATCAGGGGCATTTAATTGGCCTCTGTGGGTCTCAGAGACTCAGACATGTGCAGCTACTAAAAGCAGCTTCTATTTTCATAGTCATCGGTGGCTAGCCTTTCCCACTTGAGTTGAAATTCACAGAGCCTTCAGAAGCAACGGAGGGAGAAGGGCAGGGAATAAATATTTATGACGCCACAAAACACTTGCCAACAAGATACACCACCACACGCCCTTGAGATCGGCCGACAGTCAACACACACCGGGTGGCGTGCAACTGACTGAATTAACCCTGAGGTTGAACCCTAAATCAGAATCAAAATAAGAGCTTGGAAGGGACCTCGGAGGTCTTCTAGTCTAACCCCTGCTCAAGCGGGAGATCCCGTACTATTGGAAGGAATGTCCTTCTGGGTTCAGTTCCAAGTGGGGAAAAAGACACTGGATTCGTGGAAGTTGCTTGGAAAGAAGGTTTATTGATGGCGGACAGGACCACATGGTTTGAGGTCCTGGGGAAAAGGGGGGTCACGTGTAGGAAGCTATTTTTAAAAAATCTAGAAAAATGAAATATCGGAGGGCGGGGCGGGGCCAGCTCGCCATCACTCGTGTCAGGGGAACCTGTGGCGGCCAAGTGCTAAAGCAGGCTTTCTTTAAACCCTCTCTCACTCTCATTATAATCTCCTTCCTTCCTTTTCTTCTTTTTCCTGCCTTCTTCGTTCTCCTTTCTTCTTCTCCTTTTCCCTTCCTTGCTCTCTTCCCATCTTTTTCTTTCCTCCTTCCCTTTCTCCTTTCCTTGTCCCTTTTCCTGGAGTCTAAAATGCAAAAGGGGAAACATTTCTCCTTTTGTTTTGATTTGTTTTCAGGCGAGATCTCCCAAGCTTCGTTTTCACTGGCAGAAGCACCACAGGCTGGTTTTTTGCAGTTTCTACAGTGGCCCCCTGGGCCCAATCTAAGCACCTTGGAGCTCTTCTAGTCCAACTTCCTGCTTAGGCGGTGGCCAACCCAGATTGAATCCTGTAAAATTGCAATTTGTCTTAGGCATTTATTTGAATATAATAGAGTAACACAGTTGGACGAGACCTTGGAGATCTTCCAATCCAACCCCCTGCCTTGGCAGGAAACCCTACACCACTACAGACAAATGGTTATCCAACCTCTTCTTAAAGACTTGCAGTGTTGGAGTCTTCACAACTTCTGGAGGGAAGCTGTTCCACTGATTAATTATTCTAACTGTCAGGAAATTTCTCCTTAGTTCAAGGTTGCTTCTCTGATTAGTTTCCATCCATTGCTTCTTGTCCTGCCCTCAGGTGCTTTGGGGAATAGCTTGACTCCCTCTTCTTTGTGGCAGCCTCTTGGAACACTGCTATCTTGTTTCCCGTGGTCCTCTCTTCACTAGACTAGTTGTGCCCAATTCCAGAAACCATTCATATGTTTTAGCCTTCAGTCCCCTAATCATCTTTGTGGCTCTTCTCTGCACTCTTTCTAGAGTTTCCACATCTTTTTTTACATCATGGCAACCAAAACTACCGTATTTGTCAGAGTATAAGACGCACCTTTTTCCCTCAAAAAAGAGGGTGAAAGTCTGGGTGCGTCTTATACTCTGAATACAACATTTTTGGCCTCTCGCAACCCTGCCCCCTTTCCAAAAATGGCCATGCATAGCCTTTAGGAGGCTTTCAGGGTGCTCCTGGGAGTTGGGGAGGGCAGAAATGAGTGAAAGACGGACCGGGTTTTTTTGCTCATTTCCCCCCCCCCAGCCCCCAGGAGCACACTACAAGCCTCCTAAAGGCTATGCATGCCCTTGTTTTGACAAGAAAACAGGCCCATTTTTCCCAAAAACAGGCCGTTTTGGGGAGGTGTGCAGAGTGCAAAAACTTCTTTTTTAATTTGCCTCTTCAAAATCTTGGTGCATCTTATACTCCGAAAAATACCGTAGATGAAACTTCTCTGGCAGAAATTGCAGTGTCACAAACTGTTCATTGACGCCCTTGGGCAGCCTGGCTCGCAAACAAGATATTCATATTCATGCAACTGTTGAAAATCTCGTGCAGGTTGGATCTCTCTGAGCATGGGGCTTCGACTCCCAGAATTCTCAGCAATTGGCACAGGAATTCTGGGAGTGTGTGTGTGTATGTGTGGTGTGTGTGTGTAGGGAGGGGGGTTTATCCAAACCCTTTCTGAATGAATAAATGAATGAAATTTTATTTGTATACCGCTCCCTCTCCCCGAAGGGACTCGGGGTGGTGCACAGGGGATTATAAAACATACAAACATAAAACAATATAAATATCTAAAATCAGATTAAACTACTATAACCCTGCGCTAAAACCTAAAATCCTAAAACACTAAAAACCCCTAAAAACCCAATTAAAAATTTAAATATACAGACTGGAGGCAGGAAAGATAGATTAGGCCAGGCCGGCCTGCTGGAAGAAATAAGTTTTGAGCTTTCGGCGGAAGGAGCGGAGGTCCGGAGTTGTTCTGAGGTCGGGGGGGGGGGGTAGGTCGTTCCATAGGATAGGGCCTGCAACAGAGAAGGCCCTTCCCTGGGTGTCGCCCGCTAACATTGCCTAGTGGACGGCACCCGGAGAAGTCCCTCTCTGTGCGAGCGAATTGGTCGAAGGGATGTATGGGGCAGGATGCGATCTCGCAGATAGCTAGGTCCCGTGCCATGGAGCGCTTTGAAGATGGTGATCAACACCTTGAAGCGCACCCGAAAGACCACAGGCAGCCAATGCAGCTCGCGCAGGAGCAGTGTTACGTGGGAGTACCTGGGGGCTCCCAGAATTGCCCGCGTGGCCGCATTCGTAGTCTGCGCTTCGTAGTCATTGTTTCTGTCCTTTTTATTTTTAATGTCTGTATTTGTCCTTATCTTTTTAATTGTCATGCTTAATGAAATCCCCATGAACGTTAAATGAAGTATTTAATCTGGTTAATGGGAAATTAATTATTAACTATTTCTAAAGTGGCTTGAAGTCAACCAGATTTTCTGTGAGCTGCTCCTTGGGAAATTGATAAGAAGAAGAAATATCTCCTTTTGAGTCAAGCATAACTCTGAACTATGTGGTTACATCAGGGGTGGTATTCACTTCACCTTCCTTACCGGTTCACAAATGTGAGCATGCACGGGCTGCTGGTGGTCCGCAAGAAACTTTTGGACATGCGCAGAAAAATTATTTGCATTTTTTTGTATTGCCCTAATGCTGTAGAAAGTTAAAACTCACCCCTCTCCTAGAAAAAATGAAATACCCTGAGAAATATTGAAAAGGCAGAATATTATATTTCTCTGGATAAGAAATGGAGAAACATGTTTTTAGGTAGGAAACAGACTTATTCTTAATAGCCCCCACCTCTTTCAATGGGCCATTAAAAGAGCCTGGGCCAGTCTATTCTACATAACAAAGACCCCCCCCCCCAGCTCCAGGGTGATGGGATTAAGGCAGCGTTTCTCAAATAGTGGGGCGCGCCCCCCTCTGTAAAGGGGGGCGCGTTTGACCTCGGCAAATCGGCTCTGCCGATTCCCTTTCTCCCTCCTCCTCCTCCCTCCCTCCACAGCCGGCATGCTGGCCACTCGTTGTCTTCCAGGGACTGCCGTTCCTCACACACACACACACACGCACACACACACACACACGGAGCCTGAGCGAGCGAACGAGTGATCAAGATCAAGCACGGGGGGTGGCCGGGGCAGGCTAAGGCGGGTGAGCTGGGCTGAGGAGACTCCCCGGGGAGTGGGGGCGGGGCGGGGACGACGACACACAGACAGAGAGAGGCTCCGCATGGCCCGAGCGCCTGTTCCTTACTGCGATGGTCTCAGCAGCTCCCAGCGTGCCGCCCTGCTCGCCCGCTCACGGCTCTTGCCCGCTGCCCGCGTGGACGCGGCCAGTCGAAAGCCGGGAGGAGGCGACCCCCTTCCACGGCGTGGAAAAGCGGCCTCCCTCCCGGCTTTCGACTGGCTGCGTTGGGAGCGCTGGGAGCTGCTGAGACCATCGCAGTAAGGAACAGGCGCTCGGGCCATGCGGAGAAGGCAACGGCGGCACCATGGAGAATAAATATCCTTGGCTCGGAAGGAGGCGAGGGAAAGAAGGGAGGGGGCAGCCCCGGGGCTGGGGGGGGGGCGCTTTCCGGGGCTGGGGGGGGGCGCGCGAAATGTTTTCTTCTTCCTAGGGGGGGCCTGACAGAAAATAATTGAGAACCACTGGATTAAGGCATGATAGTATTAACCCTTTACTCATCTTCACCCAACATCTGGAAGCATGTGGTCCCCATTTTCTGTTCAGGAACTCAAGCCATTTGATTCTGTCCACCATTAAATCATATTTCCAAGTAGCCTCCATGTTTCCAGTGTCTTTTTCTTCACTTGGAACTGAATTCAGAAGGACATTTCTTTCAGCCATACTACCTTTTTTTTCAGAGTATAAGATGCACCTTTTTCCCTCAAAAAAGAGGCTGAAAATATGGATGCATCATACACTGAATACAGCATTTTTTGCCTCCTGAAATCCTGCCCCCTTCAGCCAAATGGCTGAGCAGAGCCTTTAGGAAGCTTTCAGAGTGCTCCTGGGGTCTGGGGAGGGCAGGACTTTTGCCCCCGCAGCCCGCAGGAACACTGAATAAGCCTCCTAAAGGCTATGCATGCTCTTTTTTGACGAAAAAAGGGCCCGTTTTTGTGAAAAATGGGCAATTTTTTGCTTGGTTTTGCCACCGCCACCACCGTCCCCCAGGAGCACTCTATATGCCTCCTAAAGGCTATTCATGCCCTTTTGGGGGGGGGGGGGAACCAAGCCAATTTTTGCGACAAACAGGCCGTTTTTGGGAGGTCTGCAGAGTGCAAAAACTTTTTTTAAAAAATTTGCCTCTTCAAAACTTGTTGCGGTTTATACTCCAGTGCGGCTTACACTCCAAAAAATATGTTTTTTTTTTTTAATTATATTGGTAGTCCACAGGATTTTAAATTATGAATTTAGGGTTCCCTGAGGTCTGAAAGATCGGAGATCCCTGGCTTAGAAGGTAGGAAAGATTCCGGTCCAGCTGTTTATTTTTCCTACTTAAGAGAGGGAGCCTTTTACATACCATCTGATTCTAACCTCAGCCCACTTTTCTCCGACTTAAAAGTTGCTAAGTGCACTCTTACTCCCTCTCAGGAACTATTTATTAAAGCAATTTTTAAACCGCATTCTTCAGCAACTCTTCCGGGTGACTTGCTGGAAATTAAAACTGCCATGTGGATGCAAAACGCATGAGCACCCCACCGTTGAAAAGAGTGGCATAAAAACAGTTGTTAACTGTCTTCATTTTGATCGCATCGCATGGGGATGTTATAGCTGTCGTAAGTGTACAAAAGGGTCATATGTCACTTTTTTCAGGAGCATTGTAACGTTGAACGGTCATTAAACAAACTGTTCTAAGTCAAGGACTACCCGTTGGTAGCCTGTAAAGACATGTTTCCAACTGCAGGGCACCCCCTAAAGAGGAGTGACGGCTAAGGTTTTTGTTGTCACATGCCAAAAGTGTGTGTGCGCGCGGCGCACCCACACCCATAATGCAATGCACACATGGCACATGCTCCTCTGCACATGTGTGTGTGACCACCCTCTCTCTCCATGCATGCTCTCCCATGCATGTGCTCCCCTGCGCATGCGCTTCTCCCACACTCCATTTTGGGCCTAGTAAGCCACCTTGCAGCCTCCTGGGAGGACAAATGGGCCTTGGTTACGTCCCTTTCTGGATCATGACGCCTTATGCACTGTCACTCAAGCTCTCGTCACCTCCCGCCTGGACTACTGTAACACTCTCTACATGGGGCTTCCCTTGAGATGCACCCGGAGGCTCCAGTTAGTTCAGAATGCGGCCGCGCGGGGGATTTTGGGAGCATCTAGACGCTCCCATGTGACACCTCTCCTGCGTGAGCTGCACTGGCTGCTGGTGGCCTTCCGGGTACGCTGCATGGCAAGGGACCTGGTTATCTGCAAGACCGCCTCCTGCTGCCAAATACCTCCCACCGACCAGTTTGCTCCCACAGAGAGGGCCTACTCAGGGTGCCGTTGGCCAGACAATGTGGGCTGACGACCCCCAAGGGGAGAGCCTTCTCTGTGGCAGCTCCTGCCCTCTGGAATGACCTACCCCCTGAATCACGTACGATCTCAGACCTACGTCTCTTCCGTCGGGCTCTGAAAACACATCTATTTCATGCCTGTCATAGCTTTGTTTTAATTGGGTTTTAGTATTGGGTTTTAAATTATGGGCCAATTTATTTAATATATATTAAAATGTTATTTTAACTTTTGTATTTTTTGTTTTTACTGTGGCTGTTCACCGCCCTGAGTTCCGAGAGGGAGAAGGGTGGTATATAAATTAAATAAATAAACAAATAAATAAATAAATGGGGGCAGCATCCTCGAGCCCCATTTTGGGCCTAGTAGGCCTCCCTGCAGCCTCCTGGGAGCACAAATGGGCCACGGGGGGGGGGGCAGCATCCCTCTGAGCACCATTTTGGGCCTAGTAGGTCTCCCTGCAGGCTCCTGGGTGTAAAAACAGGCCATGGGGGGGGGGGGGTGCAACATCCCCCAGAACCCCATTTTCGGCCTAGTAGGCCTCCCTGCAACCTCCTGGGACCAAAAACGGGCAGTGAGGGGCACACCACAACCCCACATGCCCCATTTTGGGCCCAGTAGGCCTTCCTGCAACCTCCTGGGATCAAAAATGGGCCGTGAGAGGCATACCGCAATCCCACGTGCATGGATACACGATGGAGGTGAGCTGAGGCGAGGGCTCGCGTGTCCGCCGAGAGGGCTCTGCATGCCACCTGCGCCATAGGTTCGCCATCACGGCCCTAGATTTATTAGGAAAACAT
This sequence comes from Rhabdophis nuchalis, assembly GCA_039707465.1. Taxonomy (NCBI): domain Eukaryota; kingdom Metazoa; phylum Chordata; class Lepidosauria; order Squamata; family Natricidae; genus Rhabdophis; species Rhabdophis nuchalis. The sequence continues at coordinate 169,858,629 of CM077647.1, read as the reverse complement.
TTTTAAATATAATACAGGGGAAAATTAAATGCATTACTGGTTACTAAACATATTAATTGTAGTTCATTGGCACGGTCCCAACAAAATCAGTTTCCATTTTTAAGTAGTTTTCCAAATCTATTTTTAAACGAGCATACATAAACATTCTGGATTTTTGTTCCAGCTAAGGCTGAAGGCCTTGGCCACACAAATCACAGGGCACGTTGCGCACCTCTGCCATAAACAGCGGCGCACTCTGGCCACGGCTGAAGTTTGAAAAAGACCCAGGACATCTGAAAAGCACTCTCTGGAGGTAACCCCATCAAGCAACTCATCTCAGCTTGACTGGGCTGCCTGGGTTGACAATGCCATTTATACAAGCCAAACCAGGATGGACAGAGATTTGGATGCCAAAGCTGGCTTTTGGACTCCATCAAATATTCTGCACCTGGGCTTAAGACCATTGGCAAGAGGCATGTCCACTATCGACTAATATGGTACTGGCCTTGATCTGGCAGGCTTAAATGGCTGAGGCATCTCATGACTGCCACTGTCAAAATCAGAATTAACATGAGCAAAGTCTGGCTGAGTCCGTCAACCTGAGAGCAATAGCAGTTAAGACTTATATTCTGCTTCACAGTGCTTTAGGCCCTCTCTAAGCGGTTTACAGAGTCAGCCCCCTCCCCCCAACAATTTTACCCACCTTGGAAGGATGGAAGGCTGAGTCAACCTTGAGCCTGGTGAGATTCGAACAGCCGAATTGGGATCAGCTAGCAGTCAGCAGAAGTATTGGATCTACGCTTCCCTAAAGATATTCCTTCTATTCCATTCAATAACCGGTGAAAGGAATACAACTGGGTCTCAAATTAGGACCACAATTGAGCCCAAACTTTCTGTCGCTAAGCAAGTCAACTGTCCAGAAAGATATGACCTATTTCATGAGCTCCCTCACCACAGTTGTTAAGCGAATCACTACAGGTGTGAACATTAAGTGAATATTCCCCATTGATTTCGCTGGTCAAAAGTTTGCAAAAAGGGATCACATCACCCTGGGAAACTGCAACAGTCATAAACACCTGCCAGTTGCCAAGCATCTGAATTTTGATCACATGACCATGGGGATGCTGCAACGGCCATAAGTTTGAAAAATGGCCAAAACTGGAAAGGTGACCAAATACTGGGCACCTTCTACTACATGCGATGGACATGCAGAAAGGCAAAAGACTACTGGCAAAAGATTCAAATGGTTGGAAGAAATAACCGGACAGAAATTGGAATTTAAACCGGAACTCTTCCTATTAGGAATTATAAAAGGTTAAAGTAAAGGGTTAATATATTTAACATTATATATCATAACAGCAGCGAGAATAATTTACGCCCAACAATGGAAGAGTGAGAACATACCTCTAGAAAGGGAAATAATGAAGAAAATATATACCGTATTTTTCGGAGTATAAGACGCACCCAGGTTTTGAAGATGCAATTTTTTTTAAAAAGTAGGTAGAGGGATAGAGAGGGAGAGAAAGAGAGAGAAATACAGTAGGTAGGTAGGGAGAGAGAGTAGTTAGGTAGGTAGGTAGGTTAGGTAGGTAGAGGGGGAGAAAGAGAGAGAGATATACGGTAGGTAGGTAGGGAGATGGAGTGTGTAGTTAGGTAGGTAGGTAGGTAGGTAGATAAAGGGAGAGAGAGAGAGATACAGTAGATAGGTAAGTAGGGAGAGAGAGTGTGTAGATAGATAAGTAGGTAGAGGATAGAGAGAGAGAAATAGAGAGGGAAATACAGTAGATAGGTAAGTAGGGAGAGAGAGTGTGTAGATAGATAAGTAGGTAGAGGATAGAGAGAGAGAAATACAGTAGATAAGTAGGGAGAGAGAGGGAGAGAGTAGATAGGTAGGCAGGGAGAGGGATAGAGAGAAAAATAGAGAAATATATAGAGAAATACAGTAGATAGGTAGGGAAAGAGAGAGAGAGAGAGAGATAGAAGGTAGGTAGGTAGATGATTCCAGGTGTATTTACCCATGTGCTGGAGAAGGAAATCACTGACCACCTTTGGAACAAATCTTTGTTTCTGCAGGCACAGCACTTGACCAACGTAATTCTCATCAATCACTCTAACTAAACAGCTTTCCAAAAGGGGGAAAAAACACCTTTTTGCACTGTTCAAACCTCCCCCAAACGGCCCATTTTTTGTGAAAATGGGCCCGTTTTTCTTCAAATAAAAGGCATGAATAGCCTTGAGGGGGCTTGCAGAATGCTCCTGGGGGGGGGCTCAAAACGAGGAAAAATGGCTCGGGTTTTTTTCGTGAAAACGGGCTATTTTTTGGTCAAAAAATAGCATGCATACCCTTATGGAGGCTTATAGAGTGCTGCTGGGGGCTGGGGTGTGTGTGCAAAAACGCCCTGTTTTTTGCTCATTTCTGCCGTCCCCAGCTCCCAGGAGCTCTCTGGAAGCCTCCATAAGGCTAGGCACAGCCATTTTCTTGAACTTCAGACTTCGACTTTATTCTATTTTTTAGAGGGTTCTAGTGTTTTAAACTTCTTAGCACAGTTATTAATTTAATTTGGGTTTTAGTGGTTGAATGTATTTATTGAGATGTATGTACTATTTGTATTTTGCCTGCTGTGCACCGACCTGAGTCCTGCCCGGAGTGGGGGCGGTATAAAAGTCTAAATTAATTAAATTAATTAAATTAAATTGAAGGGGCGGGGTTTCAGAAGGCAAAAAACGCTGTATTCGATGTATGTCGCACCCAGATTTTCAGCCTCTTTTTAGAGGAAAAAAGGTGCGTCTTATACTCCGAAAAATATGGTAGATTGTGCAAAATGTGACAGACTAACGCTGGAATTAAAAAACAAAGGAGAGACAGAATACTATGAGATTTGGAACAGATTTTACCAGTGGTTACATTTGAGGAACAGAAGTTGGAAGGGAAAAGAAAAACAGATGTATAGAGAGAAAGAAGTTGCGACATTATTTATTATATTATGTAAATGTAACATTGATAAGGGGTTAAGTGTACGCATATAATTAGTAATGCATGCGGAATGCGTAAGATATTTCGTGTTATACTTTAGTTTTGTATGGCGGAGATAATGCCAGGACAGTTGCACCTTTTTTATTTTTAACAATAAAGTGTGTTGTTGTTTTTTAAAAGAAAAGAAAAATGGCCAAAATTTATTTTTTTGCTCTGCTATGGTAACTTTGAGCGATGAACTGCTGCAAGTAAGGACTACCTGTATAATGTTCTACGATCGGTTTGCGCACCCAGCTGCTTTGGTGTGAATGCAAGTCCTTGCGTTTCCTCCTGGCATTGGCCTCATGCTGTGGGACAGCGCACGGAAGAAAAGTATCCGTCACAGACATCCTTCCGTTGAGAGAAGGAGACTCCAGACTTACTTCAAGAGGAAAACCCCACCCAGCCCTTCGGTTGCCATCCCCATAAAGGCAAAATCCTAATTTTCCTTAACATTAAACAGGGGGCTATCAAGTTAGAGTTAAGGAAAATGGATATAAAGTGATATGGAGGTGGCATTAGGTAAATTAAATCCAATAGATGGTAAATATACAAACATTTGTGGGAGGTGCAAGAAAGAGGTTGGAACATGCAAGCATAGATGGTGGGATTGTGCTGGTGCACCCAAAATATGGGACATGGTGTTTAGAGAAATTAGAGCACTCTTGAATGTAAATTTAGACATGTCACCGAGAACTGCATTACTGTTACTGGTGGAAAAACGGGATATAAATGAAACAAAAAAGGAATTGATCGTAAATTTGATAATGGCAGCCAGATTAGTGGTGGCTAAATATTGGTAATGAAATTGGGATATTCAAAGATAGTGGGTGGGATAATGAAATTTGGAGTAGGGCAACAAATGATAAATTAAATAACAAAAATTACATTTAAAAAAGGAATGATCAAAGCAAACAATTATAATGAAATTTTATAAAATCAGTGTTGGTGGAAGGTAAAGGGAATAAACCCACTCAAGAATATATGGTGTTTGGAGTAGTATAAGGGCCCAATTCGAATATATTGCATATTTTTTAGTTGTTATAGACCAGGGGTCTGCAAAGTTGGCTCTTTTAAGACTGGTGGACTTCAACTCCCAGAGTTCCCCAGCCAGCATAGCTGGCTGGGGAATTCTGGGAGTTGAAGTCCACCAGTCTTAAAAGAGCCAACTTTGCAGACCCCTGTTATAGACGAAGAAATATAAGGGGGAGAAAAGCAGGATCTACGGAGGAGTGGGGGTGCACAGTAATATTAAGGTTTTTTTTTTCCTTTTCCTTCTTTTTTTAATTTAGATATATACCGTATTTTTCAGAGTATAAGACACACCTTTTTCCCTCAAAAAAGAGGGTGAAGATCTGGGTGCATCTTATAATGAATACAGCATTTTCCTGCCTCCCGAAACCCTGGTCGCTTTGCAAAAATGGCCATGCAAAAACTTTAGGAGGCTTCCATAGTGATCCTGGGGGCTGGGAAGGGCAAAAATGCACGAAAAACAGAAACACTCTATAAGCCTCCTAAAGGCTATGCATGCCCTTTTTTGACAAAAAATGGGCATGGCTGGCTGGGGAATTCTGGTAGTTGAAGTTCACAAGTCTTCACAAATTGAGCACCCTGGCTTAGACACTACTTCGATACCCTGGCTAGCAGTGTGTGGTGGCAGCCAAAAAAGCCAGTAACAGAGGGATACAATCAAAATCAAGTGAGGTACTAATACCACTATGTAAAGCCCTAGTAAGACCACACCTAGAGTACTGCATCCCAGTTTTGGACACCACACTATAAAAAATGTTGAGACTCTAGAAAAAGTGCAGAGGAGACCAACCAGGATGATTAGGGGATTGGAGACTAAAACATACGATGAACAGTTGCTGGAATTGGGCATGGCTAGTCTAGTGAAGAGAAGGACCGAGAGAGACATGATAGCAGTGTTCCAATATTTTAGAGGCTACCACAAAGAGGAGAAAGTCAAGCTATCTTCCAAAGCACCTGAAGACCAGAGAAGGAATAGTGGATGGAAACTAACCAAGGAGAGATTCAACCTGGAAACAAGGAGAAACTTTCTGACAGTGAGGAACAATCAACCGATGGAACAGAAGTTGCCTTCGGAGGTTATGGGGGCTTCATCACTGGAGGCTTTCAAGAACAGATTGGACTACCATTTGACAGAAATGGTGTATGGTCTCCTGCTTGAGGGGGGTTGGACTAGATGACCTCTAAGGTCCCTTCCAACTCAAGTTGCCTGTCCAAAGAGGACGGCTGGTCCATTTCGGGGAAAGCATGACACACACAAAAGAATTTGTTAAGCTGCCGTGACCTGAAGGGGAAATTCAAGATTCCATCCAGTCTCGGCGGCGACGACACCTTGCTAATTCAATGGTCCAAATGACACACTTGCTGGGCGCCTCAATCATGGCTTCTTGAGATGCAGTCGGTTACGGTCTTCTTGACCTCCTATCTCCACACTTCTGGAGACACACACACCAAGGCTAGGGAAGGCTACTCAAAACCATCACCGACTTGTCCACTCTTCTCCATTCAACCCCGAAACACAGATCATCATTTGTGAGTCTCTCCATTCCCTTTTCCCGGCTGAGGGACTTTCTATCGCTTGTTTTTCCATCGCTGTACCTCCTCGAGGGAGAAGTCCTCCGCCTCCAGTCACCCACTAGACCAACCTGGCGCGTTTCCAGTCGGAGCATCTCCCTCACCTCTGCCTCATCTCTTTGTCCCCCCAGGCACAAAAAGAACAGAGAGGAAAGCAGGAGACGGAGAAGAATGCAGCTGAATAAAGAAAGCTTGCAGCGTTAATTCCTAACCTGCAGAAACAGACAGAATATTCGCGTGGGGGTGGGGGTGGTTTTTGAGTCTCTCGGTAAAGGTAGTCCTCGACTTAACAACAGTTCATTTCGGGAGTGTTCAAAGTTATAACAGGGCTGGAAAAAACTGTTTTTTTTTCACACTTTTTAAAAATATATTTTTATTATTTACATATACCGTATTTTTCAGATTATAAGGTGCACCTGACTATAAGACGCACTTATGTTTAGAAGGGGGGGGAATAAAAAAAGGGTTTTGACCTCCGCATACCTTATTTTTGGCCTTTTTTAGGACCTTTTTTGGCCCTTATCCAGCCTTTTTTCTACGCGTTTTTGAGGTTTTGTTGGCTCGTTTTGGGGGCTTTTTGATATGTTTTGGGGGCTTTTGGCACATTTTTGAAGCTTTTTCGGCCTGTTTTTGAGGGGGGGTTTCGACCTGTTTTTGAGGGTTTTTTTGGCCTGTTTTTGAGGGTTTTTTGGCCTTTTTTCTTTTTGAAAAATGGGCTGAAAAAAGCTTCAAAAATGACCCCCAAAGCCTCAAAAACAGCCTGAAAAAAGCCTCAAAAACGGCCCAAAGCCACTGAAAAAGCAGCCTGAAAAACGAGCCAAGAAAAGCCTCAAAAACAGGCTGAAAAAAAGCCTGAAAAAAGGGTGTGCAGAGGCCAAAAAATGGTCAGCAGGCAGGCAGGACTCTGGCAAGCTTGGGGACATTCTGCTAAACATTTTAGCCAATCTTGCCAGGGGGAGATGCCACCTATAAAAGAGTTTATTTAGGGATTGATAAACCTTCATGTTCAACAGAGTTTGAAATTCTCCATCCGCTTCCAATTCACACTTTGAATAATAAGAACTTCAAATCGGGCAGGTCAGTAGGATTCTGGACCAGGGGTCCCCAACATTTTGGACCTCAGGGACCACTAAATTCATAATTTTAAATCCTGCGGATCACTAATATGATCTGCCTAATGACTGGTGGGTGGGCGTAGCTAGGTGGTCATGTGGCTGGGTGGGTGTGGCCAATTTGATGTCACTCATGTCGAGGGGCGCCTCGCCAGTCTCTACTCGCCACTCCTCGCCTGCCCACCGGGGCTCCTTAGGGCCCCAACAGGAAGCAGTTGTTGGAGCTAAGCAGCCAAAGAGTTGACAAAACAGCTCAGTTCAAATTGGATCTGACCAAGAAGGAGGCTCAGCAGAAGCGCCTCACTGAGGACTAGGAGCATAGGCTTTCCAAGCAGAGGGAAGACCTTCAGGAGTGCAAGGCCAGGTAGCGCCACCTGGAGGCTTAGCGGGCTGAGATGGTCAGCCAGTTCCAGGCTATAATGCAGTTCCACTGGAACGAGGCCTCTGGCTCTTCGCCACCAGCAGCACTTCCCTCCAGCCTTCGCCCAAAGCTCCACACCAGGAGGCTGAAGCAGTCAGAATTTCTCTCCCCCTCCAACCTGCACAGAAAGGCCCCGAAGGAGGAAACACTCTGCAGCATTCATTGAACGTATCCATGCCAGGGGCCGTAGTTTGAGGATCACTGATTTAGTGCAATATAAAAAAATGCAAATAATTTTTCTGCAGACCACCCAAATTTTCTCACTGACCACCAGTTGGTGACCGCTGTTCTAAGCGGGCATAAGAGACCCTTTGCTCCTCCAGCAGAGAACATAATGGAATGTTTAGTATTTTAAACCAGGTGAAGCCTGGGTTCAAAAATCCTTCCCCAGCCATAAAACTTTTCCTTTGGGTCTACTTCATAAGACTGCTGGGAAATTGACATGACAATGGTAGGCAATGTTCTGCAGATCTCTTTGAAGGGACAGTAGGCCAGAGGTAGTCCCTTACTTAACTACCATTCGTTTGAAGTTACGTGACTGAAAAAAGTGGCTTAGGATGTTTTCCTTGCTTACAACCAGTGGTGGGTTGTAGGCAGCATGCCCCGCAACAGGCATAATGGTACGGTGCTCCGGAGGGCCCACCCGCCTGCCCGAGCTCCTTACCTGTATTTGAGCTCTTCAGCCCTTCCGCGCATGGAACGTATGGCACCTGTGTGACATCCGCCAAGCAGCTGGAGCATCACGGAGGCGTCGTGGAGGTAAGGACGCATGTGTGTGCATGCTGCACCATACCACTTGCAACGGGATCTGGAACCCACCACTGCTTATGACTATTGCAGCACCCCTGTGGTTACAATTCAGATGCTTGGCAACTGGCATGTATTCATGACGGTTGCCAGGTCCCTGGGGGTCATGTGATCTCAGTGGTGGGATTCAACCCATTTAACCCATGGCTCGGGACCTAGCTATCTGCGGGATCGGATCCTGCCTCATACATCCTCACGGCCGATTCGCTCCCATAGAGAGGGACTTCTCCGGGTGCCGTCCACTAGACTTTGTCAGCGGGCGACGCCCAGGGGAAGGGCTCTCTCTGTGGCGGGCCCGGCCCTCTGGAACGACCTTCCCCCCGACATCAGGACGACCACGGACCTCCGCTCCTTCCGTCTCAAATTAAAAACTCATTTCTTCTGTCTGGCCGGCCTAGGATAGTCTCTCTGTCTTTGGGGTTTTATTGGGAAGTTTTATAATATAGCTTAGTTTTAATGGGGAATTTTAGCACAGGTTTGATTTAATTTATTTTTAATGAAATGTTTGTATGTATTTATTGTTTTACTTTGCCTGTGCACCGCCCCGAGTCCCTGTGGGGAGAGGGTGCGGTTTAGAAATATTAAAATTATTATTATTATTATTATTATTAACAACCGGTTTGCTGAAAATGTGAGTACACGTGCATGACTTAATCCTTACCCGAGGCGAAGGGCGAGCGTGCGGCATGCTTGCCGTTGGTGAGCAGAGCAGGCGAGGCCTGGAGATTAGCTGGATGGTCTCGACCGCATGGCAAAAAAGGGAAGATAATATATAGGGGTGGGCTGGGCTAGTCAGTGGTCGATTTTACTGCTTCTCCGAACTGTGCAAAATCATAGCAACCGGTTCGCCCGAACCGGTCCAAACATTTCATTTCATTCATTTCATTTATTTGACTTATTAACCGCCCCCTCTCCCCAAAGGGACTCGGGCCGGTGCACAGGAAATATAAAAACACAATATATCACAAGATAAATATATAAATACTTAAAACTATATTAAATTTACACCCTGTGCTAAAATCTACCCCATTAAAACTAATCCCTGAAGCCAAATGTAGAATTTCTCTGCTAAAAAACTAAGGCTAAGTACGGTAGGTTAGGCCAGGCCAGCCTGTTGGGAAAAGTAGGTTTTTAGTTGCTGGCGGAAGGAGCGGAGGTCCGTAATAGATCTAAGTTCGGGGGGTAGGTCATTCCAGAGGGTCGGGCCCACCACAGAGAAGGCCCTTCCCCTGGGCGTCACCCGCTGGCATTGCCTAGTGGACGGCACCCGGAGAAGTCCCTCTCTGTGGGAGCGAATCGGCAGAAGGGATGTATGGGGTAGGATGAGATCCCGCAGATAACTAAGTCCCATGCCATGGAGCGCTTTGAAGATGGTGACCAGCACCGTGAAGCGCACCCGAAAGACCACAGGCAGCCAGTGCAGGTCGCGCAGGAGCGGTGTTACATGGGAATACCTAGAGGTACCCAATATTGCCCGTGCGGCTGCATTCTGAACTAGCTGTAGTCTTCGGGTGCACCTCAAGGGGAGCCCCATGTAGAGAGCGTTACAGTAGTCCAGCTGGGATGTCACGAGCGCATGAGTGACTGTGCGAAGGGCGTCCCGGTCCAATAGGGGACGCAACTGCCGTACCAGGCGAACCTGGTAAAATGTCCCCAGCTGAACCCTACCCCGGTGTGATCTCCATTTGTGACCTGACAAGAAAATTCAAGAGGGGAAGCCAGAATCACTGAACTACCACTTACTAACTTAACTGCAGCGATTCAGTTAGCAACAGCGGGGAAAGAGGTTCTAAAATGGGGCAAAACTCCCTTGTTTTTCTTAGCAAGGGAAACTTGGGGCTTTCGATTGTGGTTGTAACTCAAGGACTACCTGTATTGGCAAATAAATAAAGGAAACTTATACGTACAGTGCAGTGGTGGGTTCTGGATCCTGTTGCAACTGGTACGGCGCAAGGGGGCCAGGCATCCGCCACATGAATGCGCACAGCACACATATGCGTACTTACCCACGACGCTCTGCGACGTTCTGGCTGTTCGGTGGAGCATCATGCAGGCGCTGTACACTCCGTGCACATGCGCCAAAGCTCCGAAAACCTCAAATAATGGTAAGGAGCACGGACAGGTGGCTGGATCCTCCAGAGCAACGTACTAGAACGGTACCTGGTGCTCCCAGCAGGCACCGGTTCACCCGTACCGGGGTGTATCGTTCGAAACCCACCACTGCTACAGTGGCAAGGAAGCGTAGCCAAATGACTTAATTTGCAGGAATTGAGGATTAAACTAGTTGCTCTTTAGAAACTCCATGGAGCAACTGCTAAGCAACCTGAAACCAACGCCGACGCTGGATGGAGCTTAATCTGAATGTCTACAGATTTCTCCCACATTCCAACAAGTGGGTAACTGTTGGAATGTGGGCAGGGGAAAGTGGCACACTCCAACAGCTTCGACATCATCATTTTTCTCTTTCTTTCTTTCTTCCCCTTTTGTGGTTTTGTTTTTGTTCATTATCTTTCCCAGTGCAGAATTAAAAAGAAATCAGCTCCCCTGCCCCAGGAGCTTAACTTGGCCTACAGAGATGGGCTCCTAATCTTTGTTTTGAAAGAACTTCTAAGCCAAATGCATGTTATATGGCAGCTAAATGTGGAAACCTTAAGAATGCAATGCTGGGTCTAGAGTAGAACACAATAGAGCTGGAAGGGACCTTGGAGGTCTTCTAGTCCAGCCCCCTGCTCAAGCAGGAGAACCTATACTATTTCAGATTAAGTCGCTGCCTTGTGTCTTCTTAAAAACCTCCACTGATAGAGGCGCCCACAATTTCTGGAGGCCAGCTGTTCCACTAGTTAATTGAACTCCCTGGTAGGAAGTTTCTCCTTAGTTCCAGGTGCCTTCTGTCCTTGGTTAGTTTCCATCCATTGTTTCTTGTTACGCTTCTGGTGCTTTGGAGAATAAGCTGACGCCCCCACCCTCCTGCAACCTGTCAAATACTGGAATGATGCTTAATTCATCTTTTCTTTAGACTACTCCAGTGATGGCTAACCTTTTTGCCATTGTGTGCCAAAAGCATGTGCGTGCGCATGAGACATCATGTGCATGTGCCCACACCCATACTGCAATGCACAAGCGACCCCACACACACATGCGTCCTGCCACCACGCATAAACGCACGTCTCCTGTGTGTGCAACTCTCTGTGTTACCCTTCCCCGCCCATTTTTGGCTGTGTATGCGCCTCGCCTTCTCCCCGCCCATTTTTGGCTTCCAGGTTGGTGCAGGCAGCTTTCCAGGTGCAAAATGGGGTACAAGGCCCCAAAATGCAATGAGAGTGCCCTCCCCTGTGCATGTGCTCTACCCACCAGCCCCGCGTATGCACCTGCGCATCCCCTGCACACGCCTCCATGCATCGGCGGCAGAGAACTGAAGACCAGATGACCGTTGGGAGGCACGCATTTATGCGTGGTGGAGCTGGGCTGGGCCAACAGCTGGCATGCCCACAGAGGGGGCTCTGTGTGCCACCTGTGTCCTAGGCTCACCATCACAGGGGTAGCCAGACACAAATCCTGCAGCATCTGTTTTAGTCTCCAGGCCTTGATCGTCTTAGGTGCTCTTCTCTGAATAAATACCTATAAACATCTAATAAATATGATTAGGGGACTGGAGACTAAAACATATGAAGAACGGTTGCAGGAACTGGGTATGTCTAGTTTGATGAAGAGAAGGACCAGGGGAGACATGATAGCAGTGTTCCGATATCTCAGAGGGTGCCACAAAGAAGAGGGAGTCAAACTATTCTCCAAGGCACCTGGGGGCAGGACAAGAAGCAATGGGTGGAAACTAATCAAGGAGAGAAGCAACTTAGAACTAAGGAGAAATTTCCTGACAGTTAGAACAATTAACCTCTGGAACAGCTTGCCTCCAGAAGTTGTGAATGCCCCAACCCTGGAAGTCTTTAAGAAGATGTTAGATAGCCATTTGTCTGAAATGGTATAAGGTTCCAGCCCACGCAGGGGGCCTACAAGGTCCCTTCCAACTCTGCTATTGTATTTTATTGTATTTTATTGTATTTTATTGTATTGTATTGTATATATAAATATCCCTTCTTCTCTGAATAAATATAATAAATATCATTGTTATTAAACATAGTTAAAGACTTGACTCCCTCGACACCAGAAGTTGTAAAAAAGAGGAATTAAAGAAGGAAGACCCTAATGTGAACCAGGGCGGCCTGTGGGATAATTTCTGCACTGATTTCTTGCATTAGTAACGCTAACCTGAAAATAACTTTGAGAAGATATGATTTTTTGAGAACACAGTCATTTCCAGCTGTTTTATTGGTTTCTTGGCACTCAAGTGCAATTGTAGTCACAGCCTGGATTTTATATCCACGTACATTGGATTTCATCCTTAAAGGACCCAAGAACTCCACTGGCTTTATTTATATTTACAGTATGTTTTTAATCATTTAAAAAAAAATAGTTTTAAGGCTTTGTTTCTCGTTGTTTTGTTTTTACTCTACGCCATCCAGTCGCATCCATGAGATCAGCAGCTAGAGATATCTGATAAACCAGGGGTCTCCAACCTTTGCAACTTTAAGTCTGAAGGACTTCAGTTCCCAGAATTCTCCAGCCAGCCAAAGCAAAGCTGGCTGGAGACGTCTGGGAGCTGAAGTCCTTCAGACTTAAAGTTGCAAAGGTTGGAGACCCCTGTGATAAACGAACACGCATCTATAGGGCACTGCACACCAGAACAAGTAGACACAAGGACAGTTTTTTCACGAATGCCATCACTACTTAACAACTAATTTCCACAACACCGTCAAATAATTTACTAAGACTGTATTACTATTATTCTTCTCTTCTTAACTTGTGACTATAACATGTTGCTTGTATCTTTCAATTTATATTGTTTTTATTTGTTTCCTAGTACGATTTGGTATCTTAGTAGTAACCTTGACTATCCCTTGTCAAGGTTGTATCTTTTTACTCTTGATAAATGTATTTTTTTCTCCTTATGTACACTGAGAGCATCTGCACCAAAGACAAATTCCTTGTGGGTCTAATCACACTTGGCCAATTAAAAGTTCTGTTCTGTTCTGTTCCTTTCCTATTCTATTCCATCCTATTCCCTTTCTTATTCTATTCCTAATCCTATTCCATTCCTTTTCTTATTCTATTCTATCCCATTCCCTTTCTTATTCTATTCTATTCCATTCCATCCTGTTCCCTTTATTCCTAATCCTATTCCATTCCTTTTCTTATTCTATTCTATCCCATTCCCTTTATTCTATTCTATTCCATCCTATTCCCTTTCTTATTCTATTCCTATTCCTAATTCTATTCCATTCCTTTTCTTATTCTATTCTATCCTATTATCTTTTTTATTCTATTCTATTCCATCCTATTCCCTTTCTTATTCTATTCCTATTCCTAATCCTATTCCATTCCTTTTCTTATTCTATTCTATCCTATTATCTTTCTTATTCTATTCCATCCTATTCCCTTTCTTATTCTATTCCTATTCCTAATCCTAATCCTATCCCATTCCTTTTCTTATTCTATCCTATCCTATTCCCTTTCTTATTCTATTCTATTCAATTCTATTCCATTCATGCAAGATATTTGGATAGAATGCCATTTAAAAGTGCAATTCCAATTCCTGCCTCAGGAAAGGAAAGGAATAAAATGAGAAGCCATTCTTCAACCTCCTTCAGATCTTCCTGAGGGACATCTTGACCTGAATATTAAATAGTTGTCTCCAGATTTATCCAACAAGATCCTTCCAACAATCTACTCTCTGCAGTTTATATCAAGGCATAAGATTAAAGCTAGATACATTAAAGGGAATAATGTTTTTAAATTGTGTGATTTTTTTTTCCAGGTTGTAACGACATTTCATTATTCCACATCAACAACTGAATGAAAACATCGTTGGAAAGTTGTTATCCAGATAACTGGTTAGGGAATTCTGGGAACTGAAGTCCACGCATCTTAAAAGTGACTCACATTGAGAAAGGCCACTGTAAACCTTACAGAAGAAAATAGAGAAGGTTCTACACATTCTCCTTTAAACCTTGCTCTCCCATCATGCTCATCACCACTACCCCAGAATTCTTAGCCAGCCAAACTAGGGAATTCTGGGCGCTGCAATCCCAGCCTATCTAAAGGATCACAGATTTATTCTTTATTTCTGGTTTCCTTTTATTCAATTTTGAATCAAAACGTCCACTATATAACTTTAATCTCCTTCTCCAGCAGCCTCTCTCTTGCCAATTTTAATCCACTTTTTTCTTCCAAAGAAGGTCCTTTGGTTTCATTTCTGACTTGGGATGCAAAACTTCACCTCCCTCCAACTCCAGAGGAGTCAATTCTCCTCTGAACTTGTCGATCAGAAAGGTCAGCAGTTCAAATCCCTAGTACAAGTCTCCTGAGTGAGCAGGGGGTTGGACTGGATGACCTCCAAGGCCACTCATATCAAATCATCTGTCAGAGCTCACTGTAACAGCGTTGCCAAAAAGGCATTAAGTGTTGGCGACCTGGTATTTGTGATGCATTTTTGAATGTTCAGTTGACGGAGTTTCATGTTTAATGAATAAAGTATAATAATAGTAAAATCATCATCATCATAACATTGTATATTTAAGAAGATAATTGGTTGATACCTGGGACACTGGCAGCAACCAGTATCAACCATTAACATCAGTCAGTGGTATTTGTGATGCATTTTTGAATGTTCAGTTGACTGTTTCATGTTTAATGAATATATAGTATTAATATTAATAATAATAAAGCAATATTCCTCTTTTATCCAGAGCTTAGCGCACACACACACACACTCCCCAATATCACCCACTCATTTGGTGGTCTTCACCCTGAGCAGCCTGAAGATATATCGTTCCTTTTGGGCACAGCCCCTCCAACGCTGTTGCACCTGCTACAACTGCACCCCCCTCCCCGAGGGACTACAGCTCCCATCCTCCTTCGCCAGCCTCGATCTAACCTGGACAAAGGTAGATCGCTCCTCCTCCCTGCAGAGAGAAACGGGAGCTCCCGTTCAAATAGAGGAGGCCGAGTCTCAAAAAACGACTGGACTGCCTGCCAAGGACCGGGGCCTGGTACCCAGGCCCAGCAGGGGCGCCTGAAACAGCAGCCGGGCCGAGCCTTAGCCAAGCCTTCCGCGGAGCCTCACCTGCGCTGCGGCGGAGGGCCCCCCCGAGAGGAGCTCAGCGTGGCGGCGGTGGCGGCGGCGACCGCCGCTCGGTCCCGGGGGTGGGGGAAAGGAAGCCGCGAGGGGGCGGCGGCGGCGGCGGCAGTGGCAGCTCCTCCACCGCCGGCGCTTGTCGCCGCTTTCGCTGCTGCTGTTGCTGCCGCTGCTCTTGCCGCAGCCTCCGCCCCCTGCCGCTGCCCAGCGCCGACTGACAAGCTCGCGCGCGGACTCGCCTCTTTTTCTCCCTTGCCCCGCCCCTGCCGCTCACGCGAGGCACGCCCATCTTTCGCCTGACCACGCCTCCCCCTTTCCCCGGCCTCGAGCCAATCATCGTTCCGCTGCGAAGTCAACTCCGCCCATTCTTCTCCCCTGGGCGGGAGGGGGGAGGAAGGTGGAGAAGGAGGTTTCGCCGCCAGCGCGCAGACGCCGGTTTAAAGGGCGGGGAGAGGAAAAACGTTCACGCGCTGGGGTGGAGCCGCGTGCTCCGTTTTCCTCCTCTTTCTCGTCCTTAGGGAGCGGGAGGAAAGAGAGAATCCTTCACTTCCGGTATACTTTTGGGACGCCGCCATATGCGGGGCAATCGCGTGCGTAGAGGTAAGGCGTCGCTCAGGATTGAACCCTGTGAAGAACGGAAATCAGAAGATCATAGTAGTAGGGGAAATAAGGGGGAATGCCATGTTTTTTAAAGGGATACACGCATAGCTTTTTCTCCCAGCATGATTATCGGGTTTCCATCCTATGGCTGATAGCATGTGCAATGGGGAATAGACTAGAATAGGAAAGGGAATAGAATAGAATAGAATAGAATAAGAAAGGGGATAGGGTGGAATAGAATAGAATAAATGGAATGGAATAGAATAGAATAGAATAGAATAAGAAAGGGGATAGGATAGAATAGGATAGAAGGGAATGTAATGGAATAGAATAACAAAGGGGATAGCATAGCATAGAAGGGAATAGAATAGAATAGGGGATAGGATAGGATAAGAAGGGGCTAAGATAGGGTAGGATAGGATAGAATAGAATCAGAAAGGGAATAGGATAGAGTAGGATAGAATAGAATAGAATAGAATAGAATAGAAGGGGATAGGACAGGATAGAATATAATGAGAAAGGGAATAGGATAGGGTCGGGTGGAATAGAATAGAATGAATAGAATAAGAAAGGAATCAGTACAGAAAAGAATAGAATTCTTTATTGGCCAACTGATTGGACACACAAGGAATTTGTCTTTGATGCATATGCTCTCAGTGTATGTAAGGAGAATAAAATATATTCATCAAGAATAAAAAGATACAACTTAGTGATAGTCAAGATTACTAATAAGCTATCAAATTGTACTAGGAAACAAATAAAAACAATATAAATTGAAAGATACAAGCAACATGTTATAGTCATAAGTTGGAAGAGATAGATACTAGTAAGGAAGAGAAGAATAGTAATACTGTCTGAGTAAATTATTTAACAGTGTTGTGGAAATTTGTTGTTAAGCAGAATGATCGCATCCGGAAGTAAAGATGTTTAAATATTGTATTTAAGCTTTTGCATTGCTGGATGTTTTCACTACTAGCTAACATGAGATGCAGAAAAAGGGCCTTTGAAATGTACCTGTGATGAAATTCAGAGTGCAAAGTTTTGCATATGAATTGCATTGTAGATTATGCTAACCTCAGAATGTCATGGGAATTCATTTATAGTGGTATAGGATATATAACAAAGATCTACCTCCTTCAGGCAGAGCCATAATAGGAATCCCAAAGCCCTTTTATTACATCATCACCCAGCAAGAGTCAACCAAGCTTGGGACTCAGGACAGCCTAGAGTTGCCCCTGCATGGCCCCAGTGGAGTCTGACAACCAATCAGACAGAATACAAGCTCAAATTCAAAGCACAACAGAGGGTATAAATCTAAATCTTTCTCTCCTTCCGTCCCTCCCTCCCTCTCTCTTTCCAAATTTTGATCATGTGACCATGGGGATGCTGCAATAGTGGTAAGGGTGACCACCGGCCCTAAGTCACTTTTTCAGTGACATTATAACTTTGAACGGTATTAAATGAATTGTAAGTGAAGGACCATCTCTATAGTCATCTCTATATGTCATATATGCTAAATAAATAAGGGAAGGCACTGCCATCTAGAGGAGAGATATCCACACTGAAACCAGACTGTAGCCAGGGTAAGCTGGGAAGAGAAGGTCATATTTCAAGAAAAAATAGATATTTAAGAGGGCTTCTTAGATGTATTTTACATGGGGAGGGAGCCATTGTGTGGTCAAACATAGAATTGCTTAATTGGATGAAGCCATGAAGGAGAAGCTAGGAATTTTCAGTGAGAAAAATCAACCCCCTATAAAATTATTCAACCCCTTGTAAAAAGCTAGTAGAGTAGACCCCATATTAAGAAGTTCTATAAGAATCTTTGTTTCCATATATGTTTTTTTCCTGTATATTAAAAGGGGGAAATAGCACCTTTTCACTCACCAGGCCAAGTGTTACTGCCTTTTTTCATTTTTTTATTTTATTCAAAAGATTAAAATACAAAACAAAAACACATTAATAAAGACGAAGTAAAAGTAGACAAGGATTTTAAAAAGAAAAATGTGAGTTAAAAAGGAGAAGAAACAAAACACATGTCATGCCCCCTAACTGAACACTGACAAATCTACTGCAACAATCCCTCCTTGTAAAGCAAGTCCAAAATTCATAAGAGTCTACATCTATTTGCAATTCAAATTTCATTCATATACTGTGGGTAATGTTAGGCCAAATGGCACTGCCAGTGCTGATCGTGAAAACAGAGCACTAGGTCACTTGGATTAATTTATCTTTATAGATCAGGGATAGGCAACCTTAGTTCCCCCACCATAGAGTGTCCTCCTAGCGCAGCATCCTTTTTCCTCTGCCGACTAGAAGTCCGGTTCCCCCACCATAGAGTGTCCTCCTAGCGCAGCATCCTTTTTCCTCTGCCGACTAGAAGTCCGGTTCCCTCACCATAGAGTGTCCTCCTAGCGCAGCATCCTTTTTCCTCTGCCGACTAGAAGTCCGGTTCCCTCACCATAGAGTGTCCTCCTAGCGCAGCATCCTTTTTCCTCTGCCGACTAGAAGTCCGGTTCCCCCACCATAGAGTGTCCTCCTAGCGCAGCATCCTTTTTCCTCTGCCGACTAGAAGTCCGGTTCCCCCACCATAGAGTGTCCTCCTAGCGCAGCATCCTTTTTTCCTCTGCCGACTAGAAGTCCGGTTCCCCCACCATAGAGTGTCCTCCTAGCGCAGCATCCTTTTTTCTCTGCCGACTAGAAGTCCGGTTCCCCCACCATAGAGTGTCCTCCTAGCGCAGCATCCTTTTTCCTCTGCCGACTAGAAGTCCGGTTCCCCCACCATAGAGTGTCCTCCTAGCGCAGCATCCTGTTTCCTCTGCCGACTAGAAGTCCGGTCCCCCCACCATAGAGTGTCCTCCTAGTGCAGCATCCTTTTTCATCTGCCGAAGTCTTGTTCCTCCAACATAGTTTCCTCCTAGCGTGACCTCCTTTTTCCTCTGCTGATCGGAAGTCCACTTCCCCCCACCATAGAGTCTCCTCCCTAGTTTAGCATTGTTTTTCTTCTACCTGTCCTAACTGAAAGACGTATCAAATGTGGAGCCAACCAGCAACAGGAAGCCACAGCAGAGGGATATAAGAGCCACATGTGGCTCCAGACCCACAAATTGCTGACTCCTATTATAGACAAATGGATCGCAGAATAAATTAATCCAGGATTCTCCCTTGAGCCACAAATAGCTAGACTCAAAGGATCATATTTTGGACCATATGAAGCTCAGTTCCCTTGGGGGAAAAAATACCTAATATTAGGAAAAGTGCGAAGAATGAGGACATCAGTAGCTAGGTGGATGGATTACAGTTACAGCAGCAATGGATTCGCTGGCTGAAGATCCAGAGGGCAGTTGTTAAATGGGTTTTGCCACTGTTGTTAAATAAACCACTGCAGCTGTTCAGTTAGTAACAGGGTTGTTAAGTGAATCTTGCTTCCCCATTGACTTTGTTTGTCAAGGGGCGGGTCACCAAAGGGGATCACATTAACCCGGGACACTGCAACCGTCATAAATAGGAGCCGGTTGCCAAAGTACCTGAATGTTTTGTTTTTTTTAAATAATTTTATTAGTTTTACAATTTTATAAAAGGAAAGGGGTAAATAGGATATTTTAAACAATATTTTAGAGCTTCCATATCGGTGCTGGTGACCGCCTCCGAGTCTTCTTACAATATCATTTTCAGCAAAAAGTAAAAAAAGGTAGGAAAGGGTACATACAGTTCATATCTCAAATTTCATAAAATAAAATTTCATACATTCAATTATTTTGTTTCTATGAACATCCTTAACAGGAATTACCATATATATATAAAAAAAGGAGAAAAATCACTTTTGTGACCTGAGCCTCTTTGCAATTGTTTCTTCTTCTTCCACCTCACCAGCGGGCATAGCCGTGGCCCCTCCCGTTCCCATATCATCGTCATCTAGGGTTGAGGAGTGTTTTTTAAGAAAGGCCTGGGCCTCATCTACTGTTTTCATTCTAATTCTTCCTCCCTCCCAGAATACCAACATTCCTTCAGGCATCAACCATTTAAACCAAACCCCCTTTTTGTGTAATTTTTTAGATAAGAAGGAGTATTTCCTTCTTATATCTCAATTTTTTTTCGGGATTTGCCTTAATATGGCTATCTCGTTCTGTTGATATATCAACGGCCCTCCTCTTTGCGCTCTCAGGATCTCATCCCTTGTTGACCTTCTTGTAAATTTGATATGTATCTCCCTTGGTACATTATTTATCAAAGTACCTGAATGTTGATCAGGTGACCGACGGTCGTAAGTGTGAAAAATGAACATAAATCACTTTTTCACTTTCTTTCTTTACTTTGTTCAAAGCCACATTGTAACTTTGAATAATCACTAAATAAACTATTGGAAGTCGAGGACTAGCTGTAGATCATCCTGAACAAAATCCATCTTTCTACTGGTAACAGTCAACACTGACTTGAGGGCACATACTCAGAGATGGTGTTCAGACGGTTCGGACCAGTTCACCCAAACCAGTAGTGGAAATCATGACCGCCCTGGCTCTATGCAATCTTATTTAGGCACGTTTTTGAGGCCGGGCGCATGCGCAGAAGGCACACGCATGGACAAAGCGCATACGTGCAAAGCCGGGGATATGAACAGAAGGGGCGTGCATGTCCATGAAGCAGGCTTGCGCCTCAGAAGCAAGTGTGTGCACCAGTGGTGGGTATCAATCAATTTTACTACAGGTTCGCTTGTGTCACGCTTCTGCGCATGTGCAGAAGCATCCAGGCGATTGGGCGGAGCCTCCTGTCACCGCTACTACCGATTCATCCGATCCAGGCCGAACTGGCAGAAACCCACCTCTGGTGCACGTTCAGGTCGAATCAGTGGTAACAAAATTTGAATCCCACCGCTGCACCTAATCCCTTAATTGATCAATTAGAATCTGAAGTAGGGATGTTAAGAGATATTTGAAACAAATTTCCTTGAGGAGACATATAACCTTACCTAGCAGGAAAATCAGAGCGAAATGGAACTGGGTTGAAAGCTGTTTCAGCGGCTTTGGACTAAGCGGCTATTAAACATGGTTAGCTGAGCAAACCATGGTGACGGATCACACGTAACACCAAGTGAAGTTTTGGTTCCTACCTATCAATGGGAGACACATCCTGGTAGAAAAACTGGTTTCTTCTCTCTATCCTACATTTGCACAGAACAGCTGAGTGAATCCAGATGTTGTGGTTGGTTGTTGGTTTGGCAGGTTGTTCAAACACAGCCACTTCTGTAGAATGGATGATGATTAAACAAGCAATGGTTTTAGCATGATTACAGAATATCACTTGTGAAGGGCAAGTAGTTAAGCTTTGCCAACAGATTCCATCTTTTAATTAGAACTTTTCTTACCAAGCTGGGCCTCTCTTCTTGCATGCTAGAAACTATGTTTAGGTGAAAAATGGTCTGATGAATTAAACCATTTCCTAGCTTGATATCACACCCGACCTCTCCAGTAAGACGTTGTGTGATGTATAGACAAAACAACACAGAAATGAACGTTGAAGCATCCATTGGCAATGGTGTTTTGGTTTCAGAAATACAAAATTCAAATCCGTTTTTGATCGTCACCAATACATCCCACTTAAAAATGGAGGGTTATTATACCGTGTTTCCCCAAAAATAAGACAAGGCCTTATATTCTTTTGACACCTAATATAAGCGCTTGGCTTTATTTCCAGGGAAGTCTTATTATTTTTGAGGTGCAGGAGACAGCAAGCATGGTCACCTCATGGCTGCTGCTGTGTTGCAATATTTTCAGGGAGGGCTTATTTTGGGGGAAGGGCTTATTTTAGCACATGCGCTCAAAAGCCCAGTTGGCTTATTATCTGGGAAGGTCTTATTTTCAGGGAAACAGGGTGTTATACAGCCATGATGGCGAACCTATGGCACGCGTGCCACAGTTGGCACATGGACCCCTCTCTGCAGGCATGTGAGCTATTTTTTATTTATTTATTTTATTTTAATCACATTTATATCCCGCCCTTCTCCACGAAGGACCCAGGGCGGCACACAGGAATCTAAAAACATACAAAACGATAAATACAAAATTTAAAAACATATTAAATTACAATCCTATGCTAAAACCAAATTAAAATTAACCAATTTCATTGTAATTTTTACAACGACAATAAAGATTATTATTATTATTATTATTATTAAAATCTAAAATAGCCCGAACAGGAGGTTAGGCTAGGCCGGCTTGCTGGAAGAGATGTGTCTTTAGACACTGGCGGAAGAGGCGGAGGTCCGAGATGATACGCAGTTCAGGGGGAAGGTCGTTCCAAAGGGCAGGGCCCGCCACAGAGAAGGCTCTTCCCCTGGGTGTCGCCAGGCGGCATTGCCCGGCCGACGGCACCCTGAGAAGGCCCTCTATGTGGGAGCGTATCGGTCAAAGGGATGTATGGGGCACGAGACGGTCTCGCATATAACTAGGCCCCGAGCCATGGCCCCGAGCTGTTGCCCTGCTCAGCTCCACCACCCACGCATGGTGCAGGAGACCAAGTAGGCCCTGCAGTGGGGGGGGGCATGCGCATATGCGTGGGAGATCGCACATTGGAATTTGGATATGGGCACCCACGCATGCCTTTGTATGCAGCTCCTCGACATGCGAGGAGAAAAGGGTTAGCCATCACTGCTATATAGGAATCATTTTATTGATGGTTAGAGAATAAATATAAGAATTAGAAGTAAAAGGAGTTGTGTAAAATATAGAAAATGTACCAAGTTAACATAATTAATAGAGTAAAATAAATGATGAAGAGGATTGTTGTAGTGTTAGATATTTAAGGTATTGGTATTAAGCTAGGAATAGATTAAATAATAAATACAATTGTAAATTTTAATTATTTGCGCAAAGTACCCTTACCCAGATGACACATCGTTCAATGGAGGATGGATTATTTATATTAAAATAAAATAAAAACTTTTTAAAAATGGATATGGGCTGTCCTGGACTTACAACCACAACTGAGCCCAAAATTTCCATTGCTAAGCAAGGCAGTGGTTAAGTGAGTTGCATTCCATTTTGTGACCTTTTTTTTGGCCACTGTTGTTAAATCACAGCAGTTGTTACGGACATCATAGGGTCACTAAGCAAATCTGGCTTCCCCCCATTGATTTTACTTGTTGAAATCCAGCTGGGAATGGTGATCACATGATCCTCGGGACGGTGCAACAGTCATAAGTACATGCCAGTTGCCAAGTGCCCCAAATTTTGATCATGTGGCCATGGGGATGCTGCAACAGTGGTGTGATTTTTAGTGCTGTTGTAACTTGTAGCATTGCAACTGAGCGGTGACTCAGTGACTAAGACATTGAGCTTGTTAATCAGAAAGCTCAGCAGTTCGGCGGTTCGAATCCCTAGTGCCGCATAACAGATTGAGCCCCCGTTACTTGTCCCAGCTTCTGTCAACTTAGCATTTCAAAAGCACGTAAAAAATGCAAGTAGAAAAATAGGACCCACCTTTGGTGGGAAGGGAACACCGTTCCGGGCGCCTTCGACATTTAGTCATGCCGGCCACATGACCACAGAGACATCTTCGGACAGCGCTGGCTCTTCAGCTTTGAAACGGAAATGAACACCGCCCCCCCTAGAGTCAGGAACGGCTAACACATATGTGCAAGAGGAACCTTTACCTTTAACTTCGAATGGTCACTAAGCAAACGGTTGCAAGTCAAGGACTTCAGGGGGTTCTGAAACGGAGGTTTTACCACACAGTTTTCTGGATGTTTCATTCTGTCAGCCTCTTTTTAATCAGGGAGACAGCTTGACTCTGGCCTTCAGGCCAAACAAAGGAAGTTGAGATTTGACATGCTCAAAATGGAATCCATCCAGGCCGCCTTCAGTCTCTCGGGGAATTTGGTCACCCCACAAAGCTTGTAATTAAACTCCCGGGCTTAAGAGAGCAGCTGCCTGATTGCAGCCGACTATAATTCATCAGAACCAGGGAAACTCTGCCAGGGATGAGATAATAAGGCTGGGTTTGCCAAGAGTTTCAACCCTAATGGGTGGATCCAGGGGTGGGCTGCTGGGGGTTCGCACGAGTTCGGGCGATTCTCTAGTTAGAATTCTGCCCAGTTCGGCGAACCCCCAAATGCCGCCCCCTGGCTGGCCCCTCCCTGCCCGCTCCTCCCAGGAGTCTCCATGCAGGCCCGTTCATCAGGCCAGATAAGTTCAGGGCCCACCCGGAGGCTCGGGGAGGGGGGAGAAATGGGCATACTGAGCCAGTGGTGGGTTCCTACCGGTACAGACTGATTCGGCCAAACCAGTGGTAACTTGGCGGCCTGGGTCGCTGGAATCACCACTGACCCAGGTCTGCCACACTCCCAAAACGGTTCTCCTTCCGGCGCCATAGGCTCCGCCATCTTGTTTTTTGCTTCTGCGCAAGCGCAGAGCAATTTTAGTTGTACTGCACGTGGCACATCCCTGAGCAAACCAGCAATAGTCTCTACCAGAACCCTCCCCTGTACTAAGGGTTCCGGAAGTTCCGAAACAGGCCTTTTTCCGGCCTCCAGAGCCCAGGGGAAGCAGTTTCCCAAAGGCCTGTGGAAAGCAGCCTGGGGAGGACAAAAGTTGGGCTTCCTAGAAGTTCTGGAAGTCCAGAATCGGACCTGTTTCCAACCTCCGGAGGGCCTCCAGAGCCCAGGGGAGGCTGTTTTTGCCCTCCTGGAAGCTCAAGGAAAGCCTCTGGAGCTTGGGGAGGGCAAACTTTTTAAAAATTTTATATGGTTTTGTATGTATTTTTAATATTCCTGTGCGCCGCCCTGAGTCCGTTGGAGAAGGGCGGGGTATAAATTGAATAAATGAAATGAAATGAGGAGGCCAACTAGGCCATGCCCACCATGGCCACGCCCACCCA
This sequence comes from Rhabdophis nuchalis, assembly GCA_039707465.1. Taxonomy (NCBI): domain Eukaryota; kingdom Metazoa; phylum Chordata; class Lepidosauria; order Squamata; family Natricidae; genus Rhabdophis; species Rhabdophis nuchalis. Next base: position 169,834,030 of record CM077647.1, on the reverse strand, counting down.
GCACCAGATCAGAGAACGTTTGAAGCCCGTCCCTGTGTGGGTCCCTAGTCCTTTAATGGTTTTCCTGCAATAGTTCACCTCTGAATTTAATTTATTTATTTAATTAATTTCTAGACCGCCCCCTCTCCTCGAAGGGACTCGGGGCAGTGTACAGGAAAAATTAAAACATCTAAAACACATAACAATACATACATAATTAAAATTGAATTAAATAACCCTGTACAAAATTTATAAAACGTTAAAACTATATCCCATTAAAATCAAATAAAACAATTTAAATTACAGACTGGGGCGAGAAACATAAATTAGGCCAAGCCAGCCTGATGGAACAAATGGGTCTTAACTTTTTGGCGGAAGGAGCGGAGGTCCGTGATAGTTCTAATTTCGGGGGGTAGGTCGTTCCAGAGGGTCGGGCCCATCACAGAGAAGGCCCTTCCCCTGGGCGTCGCCCACTGGCATTGCCTAGTGGATGGCACCCGGAGAAGTCCCTCTCTGTGGGAGCGAATCGGCCGAAGGGATGTATGAGGCAGAATGCGATCCCGCAGATAGCTAGGTCCTGTGCCATGGAGCGCTTTAAAGATGATGACCAACACCTTGAAATGCACCTGAAACGCCACAGGCAGCCAGTGCAGCTCGCGCAGGAGCAGTGTTACGTGGGAGTACCTGGTAGCTCCCAAAACTGCCCATGTGGCCGCGTTCTGGACCAGCTGGAGCCTTCGGATGCACCTCAAGGGGAGCCCCATGTAGAGAGCATTACAGTAGTCTAGGCGGGACGTCACAAGCGCATGAGTAAATTGTTTTTAAACTGTTTTTAGGGGTTTTTAGGGATAGTTTTAGTTTTATATGGGTTTTTAGCGCAGGGTCAGTTTAATTCGTTTTTAACTTTGTATTCTGTTTGTGGTTTTAATTGTATTTTTAATTCCCTTTTATTTTTATTTATAAAAATAAAAATAAAATAATAATAATAATAATAATAATAATAATAATAATAATTTTTATTTTTATTTTTATTTTTATTTTTATTTTTATTATTATGAGTGACTGTGCGAAGTATGTCCCGGTCCAATAGGGGACGCAACTGACGCACCAGGTGAACCTGGTAAAATGCCCCCCTCGCCACAGCTGTCACATGGTCCTCCATCGACAGCCGGGCATCTAGGAGGACGCCTAAATTGCATGCCCAATCCACGGGGGCCAGATGTTCGCCCCCTATGGCCAGTGATGGAGTCAACTGGTTGAACCAGGGCGCTGGTAACCACAGCCACTCGGTCTTGGACGGGTTGAGCTTGAGTCTGTTCCTTCCCATCCAGATCCGTACGGCTTCCAGACACCGGGACATCACTTTGACGGCATCGTTGGGGTGGTTTGAGGTAGAGATGTACAGCTGAGTATCATCAGCGTACAGGTGGTAATCTACTCCAAAGCCACGAATGATCTCGCCCAGTGGCTTCATATATGTATTGAACAGGAGAGGCGAGAGGACCGACCCCTGAGGAACCCCACAAGTGAGAGGCCTCGAGGTCGACCTCTGCCCCCCTGCCAATACAAATTGCGATCGACCGGAGAGGTAGGAGGAGAACCACCATAAAACGGTGCCCCTCACCCCCAACCCCTCCAGTCGATTCAATAGGATACCATGGTCGATGGTATCAAAAGCCACCGAGAGGTGTAATAGGACCAGGATGGAGGAACAACCCCGATCTCTGGCCCTCCAGAGATCATCCACCAACGCGACCAATGCCGTCTCTGTGCTGTGACCGGGCCGGAAGCCGGACTGGCACGGGTCCAGATAATCAATTTCCTCCAGGTGATGTGGAAACTGTTGTGCCACCACACTCTCTACAACCTTCGCCAGAAAGTGAAGGTTGGAGACCGGACGGTAATTTACTAACAATGCTGGGTCCAGGGAAGGCTTCTTGGGGAGAGGCCTCACCACCGCCTCTTTCAAGACGGTTGGCAAGAACCCCTCACTCAAAGAAGCATTCACTATTTCCTGGAGCCAGCCTCGTGAAACTTCCCAGGATGCCAGTACAAGCCAGGAGGGACACGGGTCCAATAAACATGTGGTAGCTCTCAGTCGCCTACATAACCTGTCCATATCTTCGGAAGTAACAGAGTCAAACTCCTCCCAGAATGGTGTCTCAAGACCCGCCTCTGACATCCCCTCCAGACCACTTTCGGTGGAGACCAACTCGCTCCGAATCTGAGCGATTTTGTCCTGCAGATACTCCCCAAATTCCTCTGCTCTGCCCTGTAGAGGGGTTTCCCACGGCCTCTGTTGAAGGAGGGAGCGGGTCACCCCAAACAGGGCGGTAGGGCAGTTATCTGCGGACGCAATAAGAGTGGCACAATACTGACGCTTGGCCACTCTTATCGGCACAAGGTAGGTCCTCAAATGGGATCTTACCTGTGTTCGGTCCGATTCAGAGCGTGTGGATCTCCATCTCCTCTCTAGGCGTCTCTTGCGGCGCTTCATCACCCTCAACTCCTCGGAGAACCAAGGAGCCTGGGTGGTTCGCTGCCGCAAGAGAGACCGCAAAGGCGCGACCCGGTCCAAGACTATTCCATGCAGCCACTAGGTCCTCCATCCGGGCGTGGGTCAGGGCCACTGGTAGTGGCCCAAGCTCCATCTGGAACCTATCAGGTTCCATCAGGCGCCTGGGGCGGAACCATCTTTGAAATTCCAGTTCCGCCTCCCCGCAGTGGGGTGTAGCGGTTGGAAAGTCGAGCCGGAGAAGTGAGTGATCTGACCATGACAGGAGTACGATGGCTAAATCCCCTACTCCAAGATCACTCATCCACTGGCCAGAGACAAAAATGAGATCCAGTGTGTGTCCTCCCTCGTGTGTGGTGCCCTGAATTACTTGGGTCAGGTCCATGGCCGTCATGGAGGCCATGAACTCCCGAGCTGCCTCGGATGTCTCACCTACCAATGGCAGGTTAAAGTCCCCCATGACTAACAGTCTGGGGGTCTCAACCGCCATCTTGGCGATCACCTCGAGGAGCTCGGGCAGGGCTGCTGATACATAGCGGGGAGCCAGGTACACAATCAGCACGCCCAACTGCCTCCCTGGGCCCCACTTCACGCAAAGGGACTCACAACCGGTTATCTGTGGCACAGTGGTCTCTCTCGGTTCAAGACCTTCCCTCACAATGACTGCCACCCCCCCACCCCTGCCTAGGGCCCGTGACTGATGGAATGCACGGTAACCTGGCGGGCACATTTCCACGAGAGGAAGTCCTCCCTCGTGGCCCAACCAAGTCTCCGTAATTCCTGCCAGATCTGGCTCCCCCTCCGACACAAGGTCGTTAATAAGGGGGGGGGCTTTGTTGACCACGGACCTGGCATTGCATAGCATCAGTCTAAGGCCCTGGCTCTGTAAACCCTGACCACCTAGATTGCGGGGGTTGGGGCATGTAACTGCTCGTACCCATCGGCCACGTTCTCACAACTGGTGATGAGATCTTTGTCTACCATCGCACCTGCCCCTCCCCACGTTTGAATCAAGCTTGTGACTCCCAGCTACATGGAGAATGTAATGGTATGTGGGGAAGATCTTGGACCACAGGTTCAAGAGATCCTGCCTAGCGAATGCAGAGTTTATTATTAAATGGAGCAAAAGCAACGGTCTCATTTAGCGACGGAAAAATCTGGGCTCAGTGGCGGACATATGCCGAGGACTGCCTGTACTTAACTCCAAGATATCATCAAGCTCCTTTGGTTATCATCCATCCCTTAAGTGCAATCTTTAAAATTTTGCTAGCACTGTTATTACAGTTGCATGATCATCTTTGAGAATGTTGCCATTGTTCCAGCCGGCAGTCAGAGACTGAGGACAAAGGAATGACTATCAAGTCATGTTTCAGCACCTAACTTTACGTCAACGCTCACAGGCTGGTTGATGAGTTCCTTCTCCTGCCATGACAGCTTCATCAACTCCTGCCCTGAAGCTAGGGAACCGACATGACACCTTGGGAACAGGCTGTAGCTTGCCCCGTGTGGGATGATTCATCCCTCTACACTCGGAAGGAAGTACAAATAGGAGGTCCATACCCAAGTTGGAAGGCGTTGTGTTTGCAACTTCCTTACTATAGCTGTTCCCTGGGGATACAAAGGCACAAAACAACAAGGATTTGCCAGAAGGATAAGCATCACTCTAGCATCATCCAGCAGCCCATCAAAAGTAGCCTTCTTCGTGCCAGCTGAAGATCTTCAGATGAACACCAACGTAGAAGAAGCATGGCCAGTTTGCAGAGGACAATTCGTCTACTTAAAAGCAGATGATTTGGTCCTCTGGCCTACCAATCCAACCATGGAGCCCTCGACCGCAGCTCAACCAAAGTCTTTGGAAGTCTTCAACTCCTTCCAGCTAAGACCAAAGAAAGAAGATGACCCTGAGGTGGTATTGGATTACTTAGAAGGTTATTGCGGGCCCCAACACAGCAAAGCTTACGAGCGCTTCCTCTTCCGTACCCGTTTCCAGGAACTGCGCGAGCCAATCGAAGATTTTGTAGCCGACCTGCACTACAAGAGCCACTTCTGTAACTTTGGAGACCAACGGGAGTCTATGGTGAGGGACCAGGTGATTGTGGGCTGCCGAGACAATCTAGTCAGGCAACAGTTGCTGGATAGGGACAATCTTGGCCTTGAGGAAGTGCTGGAGATTTGCCGTTGGGCAGAGGAGAGGCAACCTCAGCCGACTGAGGATTCCTGTAGACATCCCAATACGAGTTCTGATGAGGAGAGGACTTCATTCCAGAAGGGGGACACCAAAGAGAAGAAGCACCAGATCTCACGAAGGAAAGCACGGCGTGTCCGGAAGACAGCCAAGAAGCTAAACCAGTGGCGACAACCACTGGTTGTCAACCAAGAAGGGGACAACCGCCCTAGGAAGGAATCCTTCAAAACATACGTTTGAGCCAGACCACTAATCCGAATGAATGGAATATTGAATGAATGAATGAAGTATTGAGTGAAACGCCGTGCTAGATGGACAGTTCATTCTTCTGCCACGTAGAGCTGGACCACTGAATTGTCTCTGTTTTGTTGTGAAAGCAATAGATGGAAGGAAGATGCTCTTCTTTAGGTCACCGAAGGGAGCAACCGTTGTGTAGTTGTAAAATACAGGCTCTTGTGCAAAGTTGGGTAAGTCGTTCAGCCTTGCTTTTCCATCTAACAACCTCCGAATACAATCTCTACCAAGTAAATTGGCTTCAAATGTCACGTGCTGGAATTCCAGCAGAAAACTAAGCCTGGGAAGATTATAGGGAGACACCCTCTAAACTTGCCTATTTGTGTGATATGGTTGACTTAAACTGGGGCTGTTCCATTTTTTTGAATTCTCATGGCATATATCTTAAAAAGTCCAGCTGCAATTTTCAAATTGGGAAATTTAGCTTCTGAATGACTAGGCCTTATGTTCTTTCAATGGGAAACAGGGAAGAGAGAGTGACTTTTAAAAGGAAATTAAATTGCTTTAAACGCAATCTAGTTTTGCTGGGTTAAAGTTCTGAGAAACTAAGCCATAAGGTAAAGGTAAAGGTTCCCCTTGCACATATGTGCTAGTTCTTCCTCACTCTAGGGGACGGTGCTCATCTCCCTTTCAAAGCCGAAGAGCCAGCACTGTCTGAAGATGTCTCCGTGGTCATGTGGTCGGCATGACTAAATGCTGAAGGCTCACGGAACGCTGTTACCTTCCCACCAAAGGTGGTTCCTATTTTTCTACTTGCATTTTTACAGGATTTTGAACTGCTAGGTTGGGGGAAGCTGGGACAAGTAACGGGAGCTCACTCCGTTATGTGGTGCTAGGGATTCGAACCACCGTCTGTTCTGATCGACAAGTCAGCATCTTAGCTACTGAGCTACCTCGCCATGCAGATTTCCTTCTCCCAATTCTTAGAGCAAGTAAAAGCTGTAGAGGAGTACGTGTCAGTTTTCTCTTTTATAGTGTTAAATTATTCAATAAATTATTGTTTGCCCTCGTGGCTACAAACCTACTGATGTCCACTTATATTTCTCTACCAAGTTATTTATTATCCAAAATAAATTGTTGGCTTTATTACTAGCATGGTTTGGTCCTTGGGCGTTTTAATTATTTAGGTTGCCCTCCTCTACCACATGGTAACACTCAGAGGAAATGAGTATTGCATGCTCTTCAACATAACTTTCGATAAAGTAAATTAGGGTAGGATGGTTTTATATTTCTGGCTGCATTTTTTTCCTGAATCCACTCCTCACAAAAGCCTCTTAACCTGAACACCACAAGATGGGGTGAGTGTAATTTATTAGGAAGGGGTAGTTTCTAAAATAAACAGGAAGAAATGTTCAAAAAAGCCTTCCAACATTGGGAAAAAATACACTTACTGACAATGTCAGAACTTAAACGTGGGGAATATTCAACAATGGCAAAACGAACAGAATATGTTCACCACAGAAGTGTAAGCAAGAACGGTTGTATGTATGTGTGTGTGTGTGTGTGTGTGTGTGTGTGTATACACACATACACACACACATACAGTACACAGATACTTGGTACACAGATGACTTAGTCTCTGGAAACAAATAATGTGGGGACGAGACACCCCTAAAACCACTTAGAGTGTGTGTTCTGTTAAAATGCAGCCTGTTGTGCCTTAAAATGGATTCTACTGTACTGCCGTAAATGGCTCCTACTGTAAAGCGCAGTGGAGTTGCCATGGTAATGGCTTCACAGTACTCCATAAGGGGGTTCACTCTGGTAAGGGGAAAAATCCAACATTAGAAATTACGTTTGGTCTGGACATTTTCTCCCTATAAATAAATACCCGGGTAAAGCCCTGTTATTGGCTACTAAAAAATAAAAAATGGTAATTAAAGAAAAAAGATTGGCTCGACCTTTTTTATATTACACAATCAAGGATTATATTTAGAGTATGGTTTTGAAGGAAGAAAGTAAATTAAAGTGAAATCAGAAATGCACAAAAGAAATGGAAATGTTTAGCAATATTGTATGTCAATTAAGTACAACAAAGGGAACATTAAATTAGGGTGACCTGCTTTACAAATGTCATGAGTTATGACTGAAAATGTAAGCTAAATTATGGTCATGTTGAGGACTACCTGTATGCTTAGCAATTGTAGCAAATTAACTCAGTCTTGAATGAATAAAGTAGAGCTGGTTCTTGACTTACAACCACTCGTTTAGTGACCGTTTGAAGTTACAATGGCAATGAAAAAAATGTCTTGTGACTAATTTTCACACATGACTGTCACAGCATCCTCATGGTCATATGATCAAATTCTGGCGCTTGGCAACCAGCCTGCATTTATGACAGATGAAGTGTCCTGGGATCATAATATGATCATCCTTTGTCACCTTTGACAAGTAAAGTAAATCTGGAAAGCCAGATTCACTTAATGACTGCATCATTCTTCACTTCATAACTGTAGTGACTCGCTTGACAAAAACAAAGGTCGTAAAATGAGGCACACTTAAAAATCAGGAAGCCAATAGAAACATTGCTTTTACTGTCGCAATGTGAATCCTTTCTCTTCACCCAAAATGTCGGTTGCTAAACGAGGCAATGGCAACCATGAAACCTTCAAGATGGCCTCAGCCAGGTTGCCCCTGCCTCATTGATTTATTTTATTTTATTTATTTTGCCAAATATGTACAGGATAGCACAGGGGTCTGCAAAGTCGGCTCTTTTAAGACTGGTGGACTTCAACTCCCAGAGTTCCCCAGCCAGCATAGCTGGCTGGGGAATTCTGGGAGTTGAAGTCCACCAGTCTTAAAAGAGCCGACTTTGCAGACCCCTGGGATAGCAGGATATAAGAATGAACATGGACATGAACAAAGGAAACGGGTACAAATAAAAGGACACAGTGGGACAGGGACGGTAGGCACGCTGCTGCGTTTATGCACGCCCCCTTTACGGACCTGTTAGGAATGGAGTGAGGTCCACGGTAGAAAATTTACGGTTGAAGCGTTGAAGGTTTGAGGATGTAACAACGGAGTGAGGTAGAGCATGCCAGGCATTAACCACTCTGTTGCTGAAGTCGTATTTTCTGCAATCGAGTTTGGAGCGGTTTACTTTGAGCTTGTATCGATTTTTTGCCCGTGTATTACTGAGGTTGAAGCTGAAGTAGTTGTTGACAGATAGGACGTTGTAGCAGACAATTTTGTGTACTATGCTTAGATCGTACTGCAGGTGGCGTAGTTCCGGATTGTCCAAGCCCAGAATTTTGATCCTGGTGGCATAACCACTAGGTTTACCCATGTAAACCACTAGGTTTACCCATGTAACACCGCTCTTGCGCGAGCTGCACTGGCTGCCTGTCGTCTTCCGGGTGCGCTTCAAGGTGTTAGTTATTATCTTTAAAGCGCTCCATGGCTCGGGACCTAGCTACCTGCGGGATCGGATCCTGCCTCACACATCCTCACGGCCGATTCGCTCCCACAGAGAGGGACTTCTCCGGGTGCCGTCCACTAGACTTTGTCAGCGGGCGACGCCCAGGGGAAGGGCTCTCTCTGTGGCGGGCCCGGCCCTCTGGAACGACCTTCCCCCCGATATTAGAACGACCACGGACCTCCGCTCCTTCCGCCTGAAATTGAAGACTCATCTTTTCCGCCTGGCCGGCCTAGGGTAGTCTCTCTCTCTATGGGTTTTTTAATTGTTTATTTATATTTAGTGGGGATTTTTAGTTAATGGGATTTTAGCACAGGAATTAGTTTAATCTGTTTTAAATTGTATGTATTTTTTATATTTATTGTTTTTATTCTCCCTGTGCGCCGCCCCGAGTCCCTGTGGGGAGAGGGAGCGGTTAATAAATTCAACTTTATTATTATTATTATTATTATTATAATAATATATTGTGACCAGCAAAATGGAGGACTCTTCTCGTGAAATACCTTTGGACCCGCTCAATTGTATTAATGTCCGATATACAGCGTGGATTCCAGGCAGACGAGCTGTACTGGAGAATTGGTCCGGCAAAGGTTTTGTATGCCCTAGTTAGCAGTACAACGTTACTGGAGAAGAAGCCTCACAAAATTAAGTTAACAACTCTTAATGCCTTTTTGGCAATGGTGTTACAGTGAGCTCTGGGGCTTAAGATAGTTTGAGCTATAATAGCAACAGAAATTTGGGGTGAAGAGAAAGGATTCACACTGTGACAATAAAAACAATGTTATCTTGGCTTACTGATCTCCCTGCCACAACCTCTTGCACCAGACTGTTCCCACCCTATCTAGGAGTCTTTCGTTTTCTCCACAGGTGGCTGTGGATTCTGGGCATCTCCCTATCCCATTTCACCCTTGGGGAAGTGCCCAGGCAGGTTGCCGAGCTGAGCTGGAGACGGTAGAAGTTCACCCAAACTGTTGAGAAACATTGCCTGTAGGACATCTACGCATGGGAACTTGGAAACCTGCCTTCGCCACTGCCCGAGCATGAAAAGACTTTGCCTGGAGCAAGAGGGAAAAATGCGAAGTGACTTATGTTAATACTCCCATGTTGAGTCTACAGGATGTGTTCAGGCGCGTGCCTTCAAAATGGTATCTGGTCCGGAGAAGCTGGACAGGCGTCAAAACTGGCTTGTCACAAAGGAGACCGACCCAATCATTAGCCACTTCCGAATCCTCGCGGCTCATGTCTGGCAATTAATTCCCAAAAGATGGATGCTTCTGATTCAACTCCCACGGAAGAAAGAGACAGACAGAGAGGAAAAAAAGAACTCACATTTACAAGTAGTCTTCAACTTACAACCACAGTTGAGCCCAAAATGTCTGTTGCTAAGCAAGACACTTGTCACTGGAGCTTTACTCCATTTTACAACCACAGTTGTTAAGTGAATCACCTCAGTTGTTACGTGACATTGGCTTCCCCACTGACTTGGCATGCCAGAAGGTTGCAAAAGGGGATCACGACCAGCAATGGTATCCTATTGTCTTCATTACTGTTTCGGTAGCAGGAGCGCACGCTCCTCTGCGCCTAAGCAGGTCTGTGATGATGTCGGCGGGTGGGCGGAGCCTCATGCTGCCGCCACTATGGTTCGCCCGAACCGGTGCGAACTGGCAGAATACCACCTCTGATCACGACCCCTGGACACTGCAACCGTCATAAATATGAACCGTGTCTAAATTTTGATCATGTTGACCGTAGGGATACTGCAATGGTTGTATGTGTGGAAAATTGTCATATCTCACTTTTTTCAGCGCTGTTGCAACTTTGAACAGTCACTAAATTAATGGTTGTAAGTTGAGGTACCTGTATTTTCCTCAGCAGCATGAAAACAGAAAGGAAAAAAGAATTCAGCACAGGGCTGACCTCTTTGTAGATGTACTACAAATGTGGACGTTTTTGAGATATTTCACACATGGATTAAAGAATTGGAATTTCTGATAAAGCCACAGCAATGGTGTTGGCTTTGTTGAAAATTATAGCTATAGGTTTGAGATGAAGATGGATTCATCTGAAAGTTGTGTTTAGGACCTGCGATAAACCCACAAAATTTGTTTAAAACGATGATCATCATATACACAAGATATAAAAAAAATTGAGTGGTGCCTGACCTGCATTATATGGTCCTCTGATCATGTAGTTTCTTTTGGAGTTGATATATTAATGCATTAATTATATTAAGCTTTTTTATTATTATTATTATTATTATTATTATTATTATTATTATTATTATTATTATTATTATTATTATTATTATTATTATTATGTTGACATTACTATAATATGTAATATTAATTTTAATATAATAAAATATATAATTAATATTAATTATATTAAGTAATTAATAATACTAAACTGAGGTGGACTATTTGAAACTCAGCTGTTTGTGTGTGTGTTTGTATGTGTGTGTGTGTGTGTGTGTGTGTGTAGGTAGTATGTAGTATATAGTAGTGTATTTTCCCAAAAAGTAAGATTTTATTTTCTTTTGACCCCAGAAATAAGCGCTTGGCCTTATTTTCGGGGAGGTCTTATTACTTGTGAGGTGCAGGAGGTGGCGAGTATGGTCGCCACATGGCTGCTGCTGTGTTGCAATATTTTCAGGGAGGGTTTATTTTGTGTGGAAGGCTTATTTTAGCACATGCACTCATAAGCCCAGTTGGGCTTATTATCTGGAGAGGCCTTTTTTTTTAACGAGATCGTCCAACACCAGAAATGCGTGTGCGTCATTCCCGCATGCGCACAGCTCCAAAAACACGGCAATATAGGATCGAATAGCGCCGGTCATAACTACTGGTTCCCCCTAACCGCACTAAACTGGCAGCAGCCCACCACTGCTTGTAGTGTTTTATATACTGGTATATATAAATTTATGTAACATTCAAATTTACAACAGTCTTTGTCATCATATAGAAAGGAAGAACGCAAGAGAGTCATAGGACCCAGGAATATCATGAGGTAAATTAATACGTATACAGATTATTATACACACCAAAGAAAAAGGCGGGAGAAAAGGGAAACACCCTCTTTATACTTAAGGCAACCAATCATAGCATAGATTACCTCATACATGACTCAGCACTCTTTAACTAATCAACTACTATGTGTTCTGACCTATTGCATACTTTAGGGTTCCAACTACTAAATTCAAAAACATACACAAATATACACATATATACACATTTACGTATGTGTGTTAGTTTTATGAGCTAAAAAAATTTACACAACGTAACTCATGGTTCTCTGTCTAGATGGTCTCTGGTGATGAGCCAAAAGGCAGAGAGGGAAACAGTATGTCTCCTCCCTTAATGGGGCCCTAACAGGAAGTTGTGAAAACAATTATCTATACATTTACATATCTATCTACATACATACATAAATACACTGTACATATACATATACATACCCCCCCCCCCACACACATATATGTGTATGTATATGTGTGTATTTATGTGTATGTGAGTGTATGCATGCATATACAGTACGTCAGTGTTTGGTTCCGGATCCCGGTGCAATGGGGCTGGGCATCCACCACATAAATGCGCGCAGCACACACGCGCAGCACGCGCCTGCATATTTATTGCCCGCAACACTCCATGCCGCCTCCGTGACGCTCCAGCTGCTCATCAGAGCATTGCGTAGGTGCTGTATGCTCCATGCGCGTAAGCCCCTGAAAACCTCAAATACCAGTGAGGAGCGCAGGCGGACAGATGGACCTTCCGGAGCACCATACCTGAAGGGTACCTAGTGCTCCTGGCAGGCACTGGTACACCCCTACCAAGGCATATCGGTCACCACTGCAATATATATACATAGACACACATATATAAAGTGAATATCGACATATCTAAACACACAAACACACACACACTGCTGAACTCTTTTTTTAATGTTTTTAATAGGGTCTAATTATTCTCCAAAGCACCAGAGGGCAAAAGAAGAAACAATGGCTGGAAACTAATCAAAGAGAGAAGCAACCTGGAATTAAGGAGAAACTTCCTAACAGTGAGGACAATTAACCAGTGGAACAGCTGGCCTCCAGAAATCGTGGGCGCTCCATCACTGGAGGCGTTTAAGAAGAAACCAGAAAGCCACTTATCTGAAATATTTATTTTATTATTTATTTATTTTATTAGATTTATACCCCGCCCTTCTCCAAGAGGACCCAGGGCGGCGCACAGGAATTTAAAAGATACATACAAAAATCAAATAGAAAATTTAAGAACTTATTAAATATCAATCCTGCGCTAAAAACCAAATTAAAATCCCCCCAAATTAAAACTATCTAAAATAGTCACAGCGGAGGTGACTATAGTATAGTAGTATAGGTTCTCCTGCTTGAGCAGGGGGCTAGACTAGAAGACCTCCCAGGTCCCTTCCAGCTCCTATTCTATTCTATTCTATTCTATTCTATTCTATTCTATTCTAATGTGATAGAAGGGAGAGCGACTTCAATTCCTGATTTGAGAGTGTTGCTATCAGCTACTATCATTGATAGTTATCAACTGCGATCAACTTTTAATTTTTCTGCAATATTAAGAAAGCAAAAGGAAATATTTTTATCCTGAGTCACTGAGACCCCAAATATCCTCAACCTATGACGGATCACATAGTGAGCATTTGAAGTTATGACAGATCCCAAAAACGGGACATACGATCTGGATTCGAAGACCCCACATCTGCTCCCCTACTCCATGGTCATGTGACCACATTTTGACGGTTCAGCAACTCGTTTGCTTTTGCGAAATCCCGACAATATGACAACCGTTTACACTGCTTTTGCCAAAAATCAGTGTTTACTTTGGGTTTCTGTCAAAAACTGCCCCAAGGGGGAAAACATCGGTTCACTTAATGATTGTAGCATTCACTTAACAACCGCAAGGGGAAAAAAAGGTCATGAAAAGTGGATGTGGTAATGTGGTGATCTGTTTTACGACCGTCGCAACCTATGACCAAAACCATGGGCTCAATTATGATTTTAAGCCAGACCTACAGTATATCACTTTTAAAAACTTGTTTATTACAGTTCTAAAGTGAATACCAATCTTCAATAAAGTTAAGAGTTAAGGTAACAAGCGTGACGATTTGTCATCCGCGTCATTGCCAGACTTAGCTGACCCTTCCAGTTTTACTGGAAAGAACACCTTAAAAAATAGGCTTCCTCAAAAACTTTCACCTCCAGAGGTTTTCAAAGAAGAACTTAACTGGCTCTCCATCAGCATTCTTGATTTAATATTTATGACAATATTTTATTTATCTAAATAAGCAGCACACAAATAACGCACACAGAAATACAATACAATACAATACAATACAATACAATACAATACAATACAATACAATACAATACAATACAATACAATAGCAGAGTTGGAAAGGACCTTGGAAGTCTTCTAGTCCAACCCCCTGCCTAGGCAGGAAACCCTATATGATTTCAGTCAAAGGGCTATCCAACATCTTAAAGACTTCCAGGGTTGGGGCATTCACAACTTCTGGAGGCAAGCGGTTCCACTGATTAATTGTTCTGTCAGGAAATTTCTCCTCAGTTCTAAGTTGCTTCTCTCCTTGATTAGTTTCCACCCATTGCTTCTTGTTCTGCCCTCAGGTGTTTTGGAGAATAGCTTGACTTCCTCTTCTTTGTGGCAGCCTCTGAGATATCAGAACACTGCTATAATGTCTCCCCTAGTCCTTCTTTTATTAAACTAGACATACCCAGTTCCTGCAACCGTTCTTCATATGTCTTAGTCTCCAGTCCCCTAGTCATCTTTGTTGCTCTTCTCTGCACTCTTTCTAGAGTCTCCACATCTTTTCTACATCGTGGCGACCAAAAGTGAATGCAAATATTCCAAGTGTGGCCTTACCAAGGCATTATAAAGTGGTATTAACACTTCACGTGATCTTGATTCCAAGCGCAAAATATCCAAGTGCAAAAAACTCAAGTGGAATTTATTTCTCAATTTTTTTAAAAAAACCCGTCTGTCTCCCTCAAGGAGGGAGTGTACATGTAAAATATTAGAAACAGAGAAAGTTAAAAAGAGGAGAAAATAAATTACAGATAATCCTCGACTTACAACAGCTCGTTTAGTGACAGTGGCAAAATAAAGGGGACTTATGACCCATTTTTCACATGACCATTATGTCATCCCCATGATCAACATTGAGAGCTTGGCAACTGACTCATGTTTATGACGGTTACAGTGTCCCGTGGCCATGGGATCAACTTTTGTAACCTTTTGATAAGCAAAGTCAATGGGTCAAGTGAGAGTCACTTGACCACTGTGTTACTAATTCAACCATTGCTGCAGTGATTCATTTAACAACGGTGGGAAGGAAGATCCTAAAACGGGGCAAAAGTCAGTCGACACAGGTCTGAAGGACAGAAATTTGGGGTTCCAAGTGTGATGGTAAGTCCAAAATTGCCTGTCTAATAAATAACATTTTTTTTTAAAAAAAATCTTCAATTAAAGTTGTAGTTTAAGAAAACATACAAAGAGCCGCAGAGCAAAGCTGAACATTTCCTAAAAGCAACCCTGCCCCCCAAAAGACCCCCAAAAAGTCACTCTCGACTTTTTTACAAGGGTGGGCTGATGGGGTTTCGCGGGGATTCAGGAGAGCCTCTAGCTAAGATTCTGTGCAGTTCGCGGAACCCACAAATCCCACGCCTGGCTGGCCCCGCCCACCCCATGCCGCCCCACTCAGGAGCCCCCAGGAGGCCCGTTTTGGATGCAGGTAAGTGTAGGGTGCCCATCAGTGGTGGGTTCCAGATCCCATCACAACAGGTATACGCTGCATTGGAGCCGGGTGTCCACTTTGGCCATGCGGACTATGCCCGCATGCGCACCCAGCTGCTCAGTGGAGGTCACGCAGGTGGCGTACACTGCGCCCGTGTGCGCAAATGGCCTGGTTGGCTTAAATACAGTTAAGGAACGCGGACGAGTAGGTGGGCGGGTCCTCCAAAACATCATTCCAATACGGTGGCTGCTGCTCCCACCTGCCACCTGTACGCCTGTACGGGAATGTACCGGCCAGAACCTACCACTGGTGCGCATGGATGCTGAGGGAGGGCAAACAACAGCCCTACCGGAAATTTGAGAAGGCCGGAAATTACTGGCCTCCAGAGCTTGAGGAGGCCATTTTGCACCCTCCTGGTGGCTCGAGGAAAGTTTCCAGAGACGGTGAGGGCAAACCCCGCCCCACGCTGTGGTGCAGGAGGCCATCTAGGCCACACCCATCATGGCCACACCCACCCAGCAAGTGGCAAGAGAACCCCTCGCTAAAATATTTGAAGCCCACCCCTGCTTACAACTACAATTGGGAACAGAATTTCCATTGCTAAGCAATGTGGTTGCTAAGTGAGTTACACCCAATTTTATAACTATGTTTGCTATGTTTTTAAGGAATCACGGCAGTTGTTAAGTGAATCATGCTGTCATTGAACAAATCTGGCTTCCTCCATTGACTTGGCTTGTCAAAAGGTAGCTTGCAAATGGCTATTCACCCGATACCGACCCATCGCAAACTTTGTGCATGCATGCTGGTTGGCAAAGCGACCTCATTTTGATCACATGACCATGGCGATGCTGCGGCCGTTGTAAGTGTGAGGATTAGTCATCAGTCACTTTTTTCAGGGCTGTTTTAACTCTGAATGAATAGCTATAAGACAGGGACTATTTGCAATCATCTGGATTTGAGCCTGATCCAAGAATGCCTATAAAGGCACCAATTTCATTGTAATTTTTACAATGACAATAAAGATTATTATTATTATTATTATTATCATCAATTCCTAATTAAACAACCTTAGATTCTTTACCAATTAGAGGTTGAAATTCTGTCTCTTCTTATCCCACCTCTGTATCAGAGGCGGTATTCATCCGGTCCTGACCAGTTCGGGCGAAATTTTAACTGGTTCGGATAACCTCCAAATACCACCTCTGACTGGCCCCACCCCTTCTGCCCCGCCTCTTCCAGAAGTCCCCATGCATCCCGTTTTGGCTCTCGGGTAAGTGCAGGGAAGGTTGCTAGGCCGAAAATGGGGGGATGGCTCCCTCACCCTCCATTTGAGCTTCCAGGGAGGCTTGCTAGCCTGAAAACAGAGGCGTGGGGGCGCGCCCCCTTTTGGCTCCCAGGAGAAAAAGGAGAGGAAGGAAGGATGACAAACTAGAGGTACTAGAGGCAGCTTCAGAAGATGCTTTGAAACAGCACAGCAATCCAGGGCTGGAAGGGACCTCGGAGGTCATCTAGTCCAACACCCCTGTTCCAGCAGGAGACCTTATATCATCTTGGTTATTTTGGTGTCTCTAACGCAGAGGAGAAATTCCCAGAAATCCCCAAAACGGGATGCTTGGAGGGGTTCAGAACAGTGGTGTAATTCAGCCAGTTCTGTCAGGTTCAGGCTCAACCCACCTTCCCGGAAGTCATCACGTCCCATTTTTGATGCTCTGCACCTGCACGGAGGTGTGGGCTCACATTTGAGAATTAGTAGCAAAGGTAAGTTGATTTCACCCCTGGTTCAGGATGCCAAAAATGGGCCCGTTTTTCACAAAAAAAGGATGCACAGAGTTTGAGAGGCAGGGGTGAAATTCAGCAGGTTCTGACAGGTTCTGGAAAACCGGTAGTGGAAATTTTGAGTAGTTTAGAGAACTAGCAAATACCACCTCTGGTTGGTTCCAGAGTGGGGTGGGAATGGAGATTTTGCAATATCTTTCCCCTGCCACGCCCACCAAGCCACGCCCACGTAACTGGTAATAATTTTTTATGGATTTCACCACTGCTGCAGAGTCATCCTGGGGGCCTAGGAGGGCAAAAGCCAGACGCATGGAGGCAAACAACTGTTTTTCCCCTTGTTTTCCTCTTCTAAATTTAGGTGCGTCTTATAGTCTAAAAAATACGGTATTTTTCACTTAGGCCTTATTAGCTGACCAGAGTCACTTATGGGAAAATAGGTGACATAGAAGTTTAATAATTTTTTTAAAAAAATGTAGTTAAGCACAGCCTGGCTTGATGGAGTATTTGATCCCATCACCACTCATAGTGGAGATGGTGTATGTTCCGCTCTGCAATTCTTTTAGCATCCTGGAATAGCATGCAAATGCTTGGAACCCAGGACCAAAGAGAGATTTGGATATTTTCTTTTGTATAAATGGCTGCGAAAAAATTGTTTTGTTAGTCTTCGAAGACATATTAAAACATTCAGTGTTTTATGGTTTATTTTTTATTTTTAAGTATGCTAGGCATATATCTCATTGTTTTAATCCTAAAATATCTGGTCGGTCGGTCTGTCTGTCTGTCTGTCTGTCTGTCTACCTACTTATCTACCTACCTATCTATCTACCTACCTACCTACTTATCTACCTACCTACCTACCTACCTACCTATCTATCTATCTCTCTATCTTCTCTCTCTCAATATATCTATATCTATATATCTATATCAATCAATCTCTGTCATCAAAATCTATCAACAATATCTATCAATAGCTATCTATCAATATCTATCAACAGCTATCAATCAATATCTATCAATTATCAATCAATATACATATCTATCCATCTATAAATCAATATCAATATCAATATCTATCTATCAACAACTATCAATCAATATCTATCTAGCAATATTTATCTATCAATAAATATCTATCAATATGTATTTGTATTGACAACTATCAATCAATATCTATCTAGCAATAGCTATCAATATTTATCTATCTATCTAGCAATAGCTATCAATAGCTATCAAGCAATAGCTATCAATATTTATCTATCTAACAAATCTATCAATCAATATCTATCAAGCAAAATCAATCTATCAATCTACCTATCTACCAACCTACCTACCTACCTAACATCCAGCTATACATCAATTGTATACATATCTAATACTGTCCTATTTTTCCCCACAAGAACCCTGTGAGATGGCTTGGACCAAGAGAGAAGGGTCACCCAGCCATGTCCAGGGAAGGCCTAGAACTCACCACCTCCTGGTTTCTAGGCCTGCATTATGTGTTGGTTGAAAGGAGGCGAGTTCAGCCTTAGTGTACACTGAGATTTCTGTCCTTGTTTCATTGTTTGGTTGCTCCTCAAATTCATGACCCCCACGGACATCAGTTCATCAGGAGTGCCTGTCAAGACTGTGCTTGTCTGAATTCTTGAACTGTTTGTACCATCAGAGATGGTATCTAGTCAGTATGTTGACCTCCTTTTGATTGATGTCTCCAATGATGTCCAACTTGTCACCCAAATATTCAAGCTTCAGCTTTTCTTACTGCTTTTTTGGGCGAGTTACCCACTTTGACTTCCTTTTGTAGTGAAAGATATATTCTTCTTGCAATCCAAGGTATTTTCAACCAGTTTTATCTCCCCCCACCCTCAGTTCCCATGCAACATTTTCTGTGGTGGTCCCTGAGCTTGATTGTTTTCTTGCAGACATTTCATTACCCAACTTGGTAATATCATCAGTGCTAAAAGGGTGTGGGTTTGCTCTCTATATATGTACAAGTGGTTTGCCTTGCCAATGTTGGTGGCATGTGATTTTCTCTTTGGTAGTTCCTTTATTAGGGAACTACTTAATTAGGGAGCTAACTATTTTAGCTGTGAGGTCCTTGGTGCTCTCTGAGCTTGGCGGTTTTCTTGCGGACGTTTCATTACACAACTAGTTAACGCCATCAGTGCATGTTACTGTTGGGTAATGGAACCTCTGCAAGAAAACCACCAAGCTCAAAGACTACCAAGGGCCACTCAGTTCAACTCTGCGCTACAAATATTGTCTTCTATCAGGAGTATTTTCTTTCTTCGGCTTTTTCTGACTATCCTGCTTAGTTCTCCTTCTGTAGGAAATTAAGTTCACAATTAATCATCCTGATTAGATCAGGGTCTTCCCAAGAATCAGTGGTGAGATTCAGCCAGTTCGGGCTAGTTTGGGCCAGTTCGAGCGAACCGGTTGTTAAATTGCTGGCTGGCCCCACCCCTTCCAGGAGTCCCCTTCCTGCAGCCCGTTTTTGCTCCCAGGAGGCTGCAGGGAGGCCTACTAGGCCCAAAACAGGGTATAGGGTGTTCCCCCCCCGCCCCAACGTGGCCTGTTTTTGCTCCCAGGGGGCTGCAGGGAGGCCTACTAGGCCCAAAATAGGGTATAGGATGCCCCCCAACTGTGGCCTGTTTTTGTTCCCAGGGGGCTGCAGGAGCCAAGTGCTGTCTGTCACACCCTGGCCACGCCCACCCTGGCCACACCCACCCAGCCGGTCATTAGGGCAGAGAACCAGGGGGCTGCAGGAGGTCAAGTGCTGTCTGTCACACCATGGCCATGCCCACCATGGCCATACCCACCCACCCAGCCAGTCATTAGGGCAGAGAACCAGGGGAGTGAAGGAGGCCGAGTGCTGCCTGTCACATCCTGACCATGCCCACCATGGCCACGCCCACCCAGCCGGTCATTAGGGCAGAGAACCGGTTGTCAAATTATTTGAATCCCACCACTGCCAAGAATGTTTACTCAGGAAATTCTCTTTGGAGGGCTCCAGGCAGGGCCACAACATGGCCATCTGGGCGAACAGACAGAAATGGAGAGAAGACTTACATCCGGGAGGCAAAAGTTGCCAACTGCACTCAGATCTGACCTACAAGACCAACAACACAGGTGTGTGCGTGATGAACATTTCATGCCTTGGTACCCACCCAAAAGCGCACGTTTTAAGGAAGAAAGGATGGCGAGCTGCCAGTGTAGTGAAAGATGCTTTTGCGGTGCCAAGCCTGGCAATGGTGCCAAGTGTTGAGTTGGCATCGGATACCAGGCTGGTGGGCAAGATGCCCGTGCGAGTAAAACAGCACATATTGCAGACGACCGGGAAAAGATCAAAAGCTGGAAGAATCACGGGAACAAGCACAGAAGTCAAATCTAACAGCCAAGTGGAAATGGGTTACTATGGGATGTGGATTCCTGATGCTGTGAAAAGGGCTTTGGGGTTAGTAGGCGGCATCCTGATTACATTTGGATCGCAAGGGTAAAAAAGGGCCACCAGATGGCAGCAGTGATACGGAAAAAGTCTAAATCTTGGCCGCCATCTAGTGGGTATCCAGGTTTTTTTCCAGGTTGATAGTGGAAATACAGCTCCTAGGCCCCTGATGGTGAACGTATGATACATGTGCGGTCCCCCCACCTCAGCTTTACTACGCATGCGTGTGCACCTGGTTTTTGGGTCTCTGCCACAGCTGCGCAGGGGTTAGGCACAATTGGGATAGGGGCGTGCATGTGTGGGTAGCGAGGGGTTGCGTGTGCATCAGGGATGGGCTGCTGCCGGCATTACGGCCAGTTTAGCACGTAAAAAGTTTTGTGTGCGCCAATTTTGTGCACTCCAAACGCGCACTCCGCATGCACCCATTTTCACCTAAAAAGGTCTGTGCATGCGCATGACATTAGAAAAGGGGGGAAATTACATTTTTGCAATGAAGATTGTTCCACGCATGCACAGACCCGAAAATCAAGATGGCGCCACCGCTGATAGAACCAGTTTCGGGGCATGGCTAGCAGAGTTACAGCCTACATGGCCGAACTGATCTGAACTGGTAGGAATGCATCTCTGGTGTGCATGTGCGGGGAAGCGCAGAGGTGTGTGACCCCCCCCCCCCGCCTGTCCCATTTTTGCTCCCAGAAGGCTGCAGGGAGGCCTGATAGGCCCAAAACAGTGTGCGGTGGTTGTAGGGGATTGTGCACACATTTACGGGGGGGGGGGGGGAGGTGGAGTATGGGGGTCACACGTGCATGCACCGGGGGGGGGCGCACAGGGGAGGTGTGGTCCTGTGTTTGGTGTGTGTGTGTGTGTGTGTGTGTGTGTGTGTGTGTGAGAGAGAGAGAGAGAGAGAGAGAGATAGAACAATATCCATGTGGTTCCTAAGGGTGGACACGGCTGGATGGCAATCCATGTGTTCAATGTATGAATCCATCATTAGGTCCTGCATTTGGTGTGTGTGTGAGAGAGAGAGAAAGAGAGAGACAGAACACCAGAACAATGTCCATGTGGTGGTTCCTAAGGGTGGACGCCAGGTGGATGGCAATCCATGTGTTCAATGTATGAATCCATCTTTAGATCCTGCACTCTGTCTGTGTGTGTGTGTGTGTGTGTGTGTGTGTGTGTGTGAGAGAGAGAGAGAGAGAGAGAGAGAGACTACAATATCCATGTGGTTGCTAAGGGTGGACGCCAGCTGGATGGCAATCCATCCGCCCATCAATGAATCCCTCGTCCATGCTCCAAGAATCAATCAATCCATCAATTCACCCATCCGTCAATCATTCGGAAATGCTGGCGCTTTCAAGTTAGCGACAAACACCCTCCGCTAAGTAATAAGAGACGACCGGCCGGCGGCTGCCCACTGAGAAAGCTGCTGCCAGGCTTCGCTCGCCGGCGCCTTCCCTCCTCTTCCTCCTCCTCCTCCTCCTCCGCAGGGACCAGCCCAGGGCCAGATCAGGGCGGGGGCGCCTGCACGGGGGCGGATCTCTGAGTCAACTGCACTGGAGAGGCGGCGGCGGCGGCAGCAGCAGCAGCCGGTGGCGACCGCAGCGGCGGCGGAGGGGATCGGCTTGGCGGCATGAGCCGGGCGGGACAAAGAACGGCTGGGCTCGGCGGCCACCGCGACGGGTGAAACGATCCAAAAACAGCCCCCAACCCCGCCGGGATCGGCTCTCGGAGAATCCCGGCTCCCTGCTCCGCTTCTACGGTCCGGCCGCTTGCCTGGATATCGTGAGGCTCGGCGGAGGCTCCGGATGAACGTCCAGGTGGGCTGGTGGTGGTGGTGGGGAATCGCTGGACTTCCCGGGAGGAAGAACGGAGGAAGGACGCGCCGACCTTCTCCCGATCGGCACGGGAAATCAGGGGGAGTTTGAGCCTGGCGACGCGGCTAGCCTTGCCTCGAGCATGTGCAGAGTGCCTGGAGGGGGGAAATCGGGAATCTTTTGGAATCTGGGATCCAGAAGCGGCTTTGTGTAACCTGTCTGCCAAGCCTACTAGGGAAACCAGGCTTCGGGAACATCTGGATCGGGTCAGGCCTTGCTTAGCCAAGCCGGCTTCAGACGACGCGCGAAACCCGCGAGTTGAGGAGGCTGGCGTTTCCCCCCCCCGATTGTGTGAACGCGATTGCACGGCTTACTTAGCATTCCTGGCGCAGAAACAGTCCCGGGAGCGAGAGAGCCTGAGCCCCGCGCGTGGTTGGTTTGCACGGGTGGGTGAAAAGCAATCGGTGTGGCATCCCTTTTTGAGGGGTGGGCTATAAAAGTGGATGCGGTCCCATTCATCAGGCTGGCATTTCCAAACCCCTCCTTTCTTTGCTGGCCTTGGAGAAGGGTCCCTAGGGACGCACCATCTGTTGGATTTCAAGGCAGCCTTTCCCCCACCCCCGGTTTTGGCTCAGGAAAAGGGGAAAGTGGTGAGCAAGGCTTTAGGGAAGCCAAGAGTTGGTTTTAGCTTAGTGGAAACAACCTTTTTCATAACTTCTTTTTTTAAAAAATATGAAAAAGGCAGTTGCATCCTGTTGGTGGGATTCTTGTTGGACTAGAAGACCTCTAAGGTCCCCCCTGCCATTCTACAGTATAAAATTATGTATTCTTTCTTTGCCAAGTGTTATTGGACACACGCGGAATTTGTCTTTGGTGCCCAGGCTCTCGGTGTATATAAAAAGAAAATGCATTCATTAGCAATAGTCATAGGTTACTAATAAGCAATCAGATTGTATTAGGAAATGATATATAATAAAACAATATATTATAAAACAATATAAATGGTACAAGATACAAGCAACATGGTTATAGTCATAAAGTGGGAAGAGGAAGGTACTAGAAAGGAAGAGAAGAAGAATAGCAATACAGTCTTGGTAAATTATTTGACAATTATTTGCCAAGAAATTAAAAGAGGCATGCTCCTGGGGAGGAAAGCTATGGCAATTCTAGACAGCATACTAAAAAGCAGAGACATCACCCTACCAACAAAAATGCGCAAAAGTGGGATCACTAAAAGAGAGGACGGTGATAGATAGACTTATCGATCTATCAATATTGAAGTATATACAAATATACTGCTACTTTTGCTATTTCCTAGCCCTCCATGATAGTCAAGGCTATGCTTTTCCCAGTTGCAATGGATGGCTGTGAAAGTTGGATCATAAGGAAGGCTGAGCGCCAAAGAATAGAGGCCTTTGAACTCTGGTGCTGGAGAAGACTCCTGAGAGTCCTTTGGACTGCAAGGCGATCCAACCGGCTCAGTCCTAGAGGAGATCAACCCTGACTGCTCTTTAGAAGGCCAGATCCTGAAGAGGAATCTCAAATACTTTGGCAACCTAATGAGAAGGAAGGACTCACTGGAGAAGAGCCTAATGCTGGGAAAGATGGAGGGCAAAGGAAGGGGATGACAGAGAATGATGTGGCTGGATGGAGTCGGCGTGAGTTTAAATGTATCCAGAGGATGGTAGAGGACCCGAAGACCTGGAGGAACATTGTCCATGGGGTGGCGATGGGTTGGACATGACTTCGCAACTAACAACAACTAATAAGCCATCAAATTGTACTAGGAGCAAATAAAACAATATAAGTTGTAAAGATACAAGCAACATGGTTATAGTGGGAAGAGATAGGTACTAGGAAGGAAGAGAAGAATAGTAATACGCTTAGTAACTAATTTGACAGTGTGGTGGGAATTCGTTGTGTAGCACAGCGATGGCATTCAGAAAAAAACTGTTCTTGCGTCTAGTTGTCTTGGTGTGCACTGCTCTACAACGGTATTTTGAGGGTAGGAGTTGAAACAATTGATGTCCAAGATGCAAGGGATCTGTAGATATTTTCACGGCCCTCTTTTTCACTCGTGCAGTATATAGGTCCTCAATGGAAGGCAGGTGGTAGCAATTGCTTTTTTCTGCCGTTCCAATTATCCATTGAAGTCTGTACTGTTGCAATATTCTGTCCTTGGTGGAAAAAACAGGATTGGTTGGATTGATTAATTGAACATTTTTAGCGGATGCAGATTTGGGTCGGCACAAAAGCCGAGCTGCTTCTCCTTGAGAGTTGCCTTGGGACAATTCCCTGGGATTTGACTCCGGAACATGGTTTATCTAGGATGGAGTGTTTGTATGATGTGGTGTCAGTGCAGCGAGAGGCACTGGGCCAAAAGAAAATAAACAGTAGTGTGAAGAAACCGCATAGAGAGCTTCGTTTTGGGGGTAACAACAAAATCTTGGTGATCTGGTTGCTAGGTTGGATTATTTTGGTTTATCTGAAGGATGGTTTGTTGACTGGATCGTGAAGCGCTGAATTTGTGTGCGGTACTAAGCCAGGATCCAACGATGCACTTGGTTTTAGAGTGTTATATCTTGGAAAAAAGATGATACAAATACATGTTCGTTTAAGACAGTGCTTCTCAAATAGTGGGGCGGGCCCCCCAGGGGGGGCGCGAGGCTCCGTAAAGGGGGGCGCGTTTGACCTCGGCAGTTTAGTTAAATTAAATTTAAAATTTCTAATGCACTTTAAATCTTTTCTGCTACAGTTAATAAAGCTATTGTTTGTTGTAAATTGATCCACATTTCTTTCTTTTTTTATTCTCTTATACGTTAATAAGGATACAGTGTTATGCAGAGGTGTTATGATACTATTTACAGTCGGGCGGGGGGCGCGAAATGTTTTCTTCTTCCTAGGGGGGCATGACAGAAAATAATTGAGAAGCACTGGTTTAAGAGGAGGTATAAAAATCCAGGGCTGCAAAAATCCAAATTATCAGTAGAGGTCAGCAAAGAGTATTTTCTTAAAAATATATTTATTTACGGTCATCTGGTGGTTTTTAAAAAAAATATTTTTATTAAACAGTTTTTAAAAAAAAAATTTTTTTACAATTTCCTTCTATTCAACATTTCCCCATCGGTGTATATCCGTTGTATATGCATTTCTCCCCCCTTGTTTCAATTTCTCTTTATCTATACATATAATGCTAATATATACGGTACATTCCTTAAATTACACTCCTTCATTGTGTATCTTTTCTATTTATATATGTTTATTCATCTCTACATGTACATTGCTAATTTCTAATTCCTGTGTTTTCTTCATTTAGTCTTTCCTTAAGCTTTACACCTATCCTCTAATAATTTGTACCACTCGTTCCATATCACATAATATTCTGTTTCCTCCTTATCTTTTATTTCTTTTGTGAGTTTGTCCATCTCGGCACACTCTTAACACTTTCCGTATCACATTTTCCTCTGTTGGTATATTCAGTTTTGTGCATATATTGTTTTCGCTACCATTATGATGTGTAAAAGTAAATATTATCATATTTCCTTGTAGATATTTCCAATAAAAAAAGTTCCAGTTTCATATCTATTTAGTTATCTCTTTGAGCCATTTTCTTATTCCAATATTATTTAGCTTTTGGGCCTAACCACCACATGTGGTAGTATGTTCCCTGATCTTGTCTACATTTCCAACTCTGGTGATGTATTCGGGTACATTTTAGCCAATCTCGCTGGGAGAAGTACCATCTGTAGAACATTGTATACATATTTTCCTTGTAGGCTGCTGCCATTGTCAATTTATAATTCTGTTTTTATAACCCAGATCTTTATAGTTTTTACATTCAGTTGGGTCACAGGCTCACACTTGAGAACCCTTTATTAAATAAATTGCAACTTAGCGAGGTATGTTTATAGTTAAATAGGAGCATAGAGGCTGTCTAGACTAGGGGTTACCAACCCTTCGGACCTCAGGCACCATTAAATTCATAATTTTAAATCCTGCAGACCACTAATATGATTTTTTAAAAAGATAAATAGTATTTAAAGCAATATGAAAAATGCAAATACTTTTTTTGCAGACCACCAAAATTTTCTCACGGACCACCAGTTGATGACTGTTGATCTAGACCAGGGGTCTGCATAGTGGGCTCTTTTAAGACTGGTAGACTTCAACTCCCAGAATTCTCCAGCCAGCTGGGGAATTCTGGGAGTTGAAGTCCACCAGTCTTAAAAGAGCCAACTTTACAGACCCCTGATCTAGACTGACTCCTTGGTAATCTATTATTGTGCCAGTCCCAAGTACCTGCCTGGAAACTGAGGAAGGCAAATCCTATTTCCAAAATCTCTTGAGTAGGTGGGATTAAAAGAGATGGAGTTCTCACAATATATCTTGGAATCCATGATGGCGTAATGTGGCATTTCTCAACCTTGGCCACTTTAAACCGTAAAGACTTCAACTCCCAGAATTCCCCTCTGGCAGGGGGATTCTGGGAGTTGAAGTTCAAACAGTGACAGTGAAGTTCAAGTGTCCCAGAAACACTCAACAGATTGTCTGTTTTGTTAGCCTAGCCTAGCAGGTTTCAGCTCCTTAAATTAGAGTTTAAATCTTTTATTTGTTTTCTCCTTTTCATTTCCTTTGTTCCCTATTATCAATCTCTTTCAGCACTTCGTGTAACATGGTTTCACCTACAAGAGAATAATGGAATGTTGGGCAAGCCTGCATGTAATTATTACTATTGTTTTGCTTTTTAATTCAACTCTCAATTAGTTGCCTTAAGGAAACTCCCAGAACCTTTTCTTTCTATAGCACCAGTGGAAATACTTAGAGATAACAAAAATTAGGGGGTCAGCAAAGAGCAAAGAGAAAGGGACGCTAAGTGGCTCAGTGGCTAAGACGCTGAGCTTCTCGATCAGAAAGGTCAGCAGTTAGGTGGTTCGAATGGAGTGAGCTCCTGTTACTTCTCCTAGCTTCTGCCAATCTAACAGTTCAAAAGCATGAAAAGATGCAAGTAGAAAAATAGGAACCACCTTTGGTGGGAAGGTAACAGCGTTCCGTGCGCCTTCGCCATTGAGTCATGCCGGCCACATGAGCACGGCGACATCTTCGGACAGCGCTGGCTCTTCAGCTTTGAAACGGTGATGAGCACCGCCCCCTAGAGTCGTGAATGACTAACGTATATGTGCGAGGGGAACCTTTACCTTTACTTTAAGTCGGGAAATGAGCTGTGGTCCTTGCGAAATTCATTTGTTGCTTGTCTCGTTGACAGTCAACACCTGAAGCCCATTTGCATCCTTTCACAACTTTACAGCTTGTTACTTCTTGTGCATGGTCTTTCTGCCAAGGCACTCCAATAGACATACTCCAGGTGACGTGTTTGGGACAGGTTCTGGACAAGCTGTTGCAAGTCCCTTCCTCTAGCATAGAACGTGTGTGCCTGGAGGACGAGTTTCATGCGCCGTCAAAGTGGCCTTTTGGTCTGGAGAAGAAGGAAAAACTCAGGGGGTGAGAGGTCAGCCTGGTTTGCAAGGAGATCGAAGGGTGAGTTGGGTCAACTTCAGAACCGGAGGACCTCATGAAGCCCGAAGCAAACTGGGAGGACAGCGGAAATAGTCATTTGGGGCAGGGAAGATAGCAAAATAGTCTACAATGGGAGAAGAGTCAAATCCCTCTTTGGATGCATTCAGTTTGGTTAAGAGGAAGTGTATTGAAATCTTTCACAGATGCAATGGATCGCTGTGAAAGTTGGGCCATAAGAAAAGCTGAGCGCCAAAGAATGGAGGGCCTTTGAACTCTGGTGCTGGAGAAGATTCCTGCCAGTCCCTTGGACTGCAAGGCGATCCAACCCGTCAGTCCTAGAGGAGATCAATCCTGGCTGCTCTTTAGAAGGCCAGATCCAGAAGAGGAAGCGCAAATATTTTGACCATCTAATGAGAAGGAAGGACTCACTAGGGAACAGCCTAATGCTAGGAAAGAAACAGTATACCAGGACTGTCAAACTCCCAGCCCGCGGTCCAGATATGGCACGCACTAGCCACGCCCACACCCGGTTTAGCAAAGGGGGAGAAAGTCCCAATATGTCATGTGATGCTGCAGTGAACAATGTGAGTTTGACACCCGTGCACTATACCAGGGGTCTCCAACCTTTGCAACTTTAAGTCTGAAGGACTTCAGCTCCCAGAATTCTCCAGCCAGCTTTGCTGGCTGGAGAATTCTGGGAGCTGAAGTCCTTCAGACTTAAAGTTGCAAAGGTTGGAGACCCCTGCACTATACCATTTCAGACACGTGGCTGGCCAGTTTCTTTTTCAAAGCCTCTAGTGATAGAGTATCCTCAACTTCTAGAGGCAAGCAGTTCCACTGGTTAATTGTTCTCACTGTCAGGAAATTTCTCCTTAGTTGTAAGTTGGTTCTCTCCATAGAAGAGAAGAGAAGAGTTGGAAGGGACCTTGGAGGTCTTCTAGTCCAACCCCCTGCTTAAGCAGGAAACCACTTCAGACAAATGGCTATCCAACATCTTCTTAAAGACTTCCAGCGTGGGAGCATTCACAACTTCTGGAGGCAAGCTGTTCCACTGTCAGGAAATTTCTCCTCAGTTCTAAGTTGCTTCTCTCCTTGATTAGTTTCCACACATTGCTTCTTCTGCCCTCAGGTGCTTTGGAGAATAGTTTGACTCCCTCTTCTTTGATTAGTTTCTTCCTTGATTAGTTTCCATCCATTGCTTCTTGTCCTGCCTTCAGGGGCTTTGGAGAATAGGCTGACTCTCACTTCTTTGTGGCAGCCCCTGAGATATTGGAAGACTGCATGTCACCCATAGGCCTTCTTTGCATTAAACTAAAAGGTAAAGGTAAAGGACCCCCTGCACATGGTGCTAGTCGTTTCCATCTCTAGGGGGCAGTGCTCATCTCCGTTTCAAAGCCGAAGAGCCAGCGCTGTCCGAAGACGTCTCTGTGGTCATGTGGCCAGCATGACTAAACGCTGAAGGTGCACGGAACAGTTACCTTCCCACCAAAGGTGGTCCCTATTTTTCTACTTGCATTTTTTTACATGCTTTCGAACTGCTAGATTGGTAGAAGTGGGGATAAGTAACGGGGGCTCACTCAGTTACGCGGCGCTAGGGATTCGAACTGCTGAACAGCCGACCTTCTGATGGACAGTCTCAGCATCCTATCCACCCAATTCCTGCAACTGTTCTTCGTACGTTTTAGCCTTCTGCGTCCTCATCAGCTTTGTTGCTCTTCTCTGCCCTCTTTTTAGAGTCTCAACATCTTGGTTTTTATATTGCGATGACCAAAACCGTGTGCAATATTACAAATTAGCCTCTTCTACCTTATAAGGTTGTTGCG
Organism: Rhabdophis nuchalis; assembly: GCA_039707465.1. NCBI lineage: Eukaryota > Metazoa > Chordata > Lepidosauria > Squamata > Natricidae > Rhabdophis > Rhabdophis nuchalis. The sequence continues at coordinate 169,804,493 of CM077647.1, read as the reverse complement.
TGGTGGGTGGAATACAATGGAGACAGATCTTTATCTAAGTTGTCTTCAGCTGCTGGAAGGAAAACAGGATACAATTCCTTATCATGGACTCCAAAGGAATTTTTGTTTGGCCGGGGAAAAAAAAAAGTCTTGCTTTTTAACTTATTATTTTGCTCGCTTTGTCTGTCGGTTCTGTCAATACAATTGAAAAGAGTGAGATGCTCATTGTTAAGCCTCTTGGATTGTTGACAAAAAAACGGACAGAAGTAAGCAGTCACATGGTGATGCTGCTGAATTTCGAGCCTCCTCTTATGGGCTTCCTCTCTTGGTGCAATCCTTTTTTGTTGCGGCAAAAAAAAATCAGCTTTACTTTGTTTTTCTTATCGGTTGCATTTCTGGATTCAACAGCCTTTCGGTTTTGTTTATTGCAGTTGAAATTATAATGCTTGAAAAGAAAGAGAAGTTATTTCGGCTTAGTACCTCATTTAAGCGCATGGTTGAAATTTACTTTAAATTATTTTCTTGTCCTGTTGAAAATCTGTAGACCTGGATAGAATACCGGTAGTAAGAACTGCGTTGAAATATCCTTTTAAAAACATTCAGCGATGGAGCGTCCACAATTTCTGGAGGCAAGTTGTTCCACTGAACAATTAGGGTTTGTCTCCAGAAGTTGTGGATGATACATCACAAGAGGTTTTAAGAAGAGGTTGAACAACCATTTGCCCGAAATGGTATAGGGCAGGGGTCTGCAAAGTCGGCTCTTTTAAGACTGGTGGACTTCAACTCCCAGAATTCCCCAGCCAGCTATGCTGGCTGGGGAACTCTGTGAGTTGAAGTCCACCAGTCTTAAAAGAGCCAACTTTGCAGACCCCTGGTATAGGGCAGTGCTGGTGAACCTTTTCGGCACTGAGTGCTGAAATGGGAGCGCAGACGCCCGGTGTCCATGTACACGCTGGGAAGATTATCTTCCAGTTTCCGGCGCGCACATGCGCAGCAGGCACCTGGTCTTCCAGTTTCTGCATGAAAACCACCTGTCCGGTGTGCATGCGCATGCCGAAAACCGGAATATTGTTTTCCCGACATGCATATGCACACTGGGCGGCTGCTCTTCCGGCTTCCATGGCTCCCACATGTATGAAGACCAACTGGCCAATGCGCTGGAGCCCGGAAGAGCAATGAGCGATGGCTCACGGGGCCGGAAACATGGCTTTATGTGCCACTTCCGGCACGTGTGCAATAGGTTCGCCATCACGAGTATGGGGTTTTCTGCTTGAGCAAGAGGTTGGACTAGAACAGGGGTCGACAATCTTAAATACTCAAAGAGCCACAAAGGTCCTAACCGGAAGCTTCCCTCCCCCCCCCCCCCTCCGGTTCAATTCTGGAGTCAACAAGAAGTCGGGTTCCCCCCGATAATACAGATGGCTGAGTTTCCTTGCAAAGATCTGAGAGGAAGCACAGGAAGAGAGAGAATTGTTATTTGTTTTACCCCACCTTATCTGCTTTTGCAATTCCTATTTTCCCTATAACAACAACCCTGCGAGGTGGCTTGGGATAAGGCAGGGGTCGGCAACCTTAAACACTCAAAGAGCCACAAAGGTCCTAACTGGAAGCTTCCCATTCAATTCTGGAGCCGACCAGCAGTCCAGTTCCCCCACCATAGAGTGTTCTCCTAGTGTGGCATCCTTTTTCTTCTGTCAACCAGAAGTCCGGTTCCCCCACCATAGAGTCTCCTCCAAGCACAGCATCCTTTTTCCTCTACCTATCCTAACCGAAAGCCCTATCAATTGTGGAGCCGACTGGCGACAGGGAGCCGCAGCAGAGGAATGAAAGAGCCACATGCGGCCAAGAGCCATAGGTTGCTGACCCCTGGACTGGAAGACCTGCAAGGTCCTTGCCAACTGTCATTCTGTATTCTAAAATCCCAAAAGATGCCAATTGTTGTTCAGAAACAATTCACAGCAACCATTCGTCTTGGAACAAGCCAAAGCATTAGTCCAGGTTCTGAAATAATGTATTATGTTCCAAGAAGATTTGGGCTCATGAGGCAGAAGGGAACAATGAAGACAAGCGATAAATCACCACAAATTACATAATTGTGTTTAGAAGTTGGAATTGAAGGGTGGGATTTGTGTTGTGGTGTCTCAAAGACTTGCTGTGCATGACCTTGTTTGATCCTGTCTGTTTATCCTTCAGCTATGGGATGTCCTCTCTGCAGGCTTTCTTCCCCTATGGGCGTAAGGTTCTAAGGCTAAGATCCAGTTAGGTTTTGGCCCAATTTAGGTTCGAATCTCCTTAAGAGAAGTTTTTAAAAAGTCAGGCAGCGGGAGAATGAGAAAGGCTCAGAAGATCGGCTGATGGTTAAATTGAATACTTTATTTAAAGAGGAAAATATGTTCTTATTTAGATATCACTTCTGGCATTTGTACGTGTGAATTAAAAAAAGGAAACTTTGATTTTGGTGTTATGGATTAAAAATATTTGGTGTTATAGAAATGGCTGGTTATATATTAATATGTAAAAGCAAAATGTTGAAGTTGGAGTGTATTTATCTTGTACTGTGCTAGGAAAAGTTGGAAGTCCCTTTTTCTTTCTTTTTCTCTTCCACCTTGTATTTCACACACCCTTTTCCCGTTCCTTTTCCTTCTCTTAATTTCCTACTTTCTTTTCTTTTTTTCTATCTATCTATCTATCTATCTATCTATCTATCTATCTATCTATCTATCTATCTATCTATCTATCTATCTATCTATCTATCATCAGTATCTATCTATCTATCTATCTCTATCTATCTATCTATCTCTATCTATCTATCTATCTATCTATCTCTATCCATCCATCCATCCATCCATCCATCCATCCATCCATCCATCTATCTATCTATCTATCTATCTATCTATCTAATTATAAAATCTATCTATCTATCTATCTATCTATCTATCTCTATCTATCTATCTATCTATCTATCTATCTATCTATCTATCATCAGTATCTATCTATCTATCTATCTATCTATCTATCTATCTATCTATCTCTATCTATCTATCTATCTATCTATCTATCTATCTATCTATCTATCTATCTATCTATCTCTATCCATCTATCCATCCATCCATCCATCCATCCATCCATCCATCCATCCATCTATCTATCTATCTATCTATCTAATAAAATCTATCTATCTATCTATCTATCTATCTATCTATCTATCTATCTATCTATCTATCTATCTATCTATCTATCTATCTATCTATCTATCTATCTATCCATCCATCCATCCATCCATCCATCCATCCATCCATCCATCCATCCATCCATCCATCCATCCATCCATCCATCCATCCATCCATCCATCCATCCATCCATCATCTATCTATCTATCTATCTATCTATCTATCTATCTATCTATCTAATTATAAAATCTATCTGTCTGTCTGTCTGTCTGTCTGTCTGTCTGTCTGTCTATCTATCTATCTATCTATCTATCTATCTATCTATCTATCTATCTATCTCTATCCATATCTCTCTCTCTCTCTCTCTCTCTCTCTCCTCTCTCTCTCTCTCTCTCTCTCTCCCTCCCTCCCTCCCTCCCTCCCTCCCTCCCTCCCTCCCTCCCTCTATCTATCTATCTATCTATCTATCTATCTATCTATCTATCTACCGGTATCTATCAATCAATCTCTATATTACATTATATTACATTATATTACATTGCATTGCATTGCATTGCATTGCTATGCTATGCTATGCTATGCTATGCTATGCTATGCTATGCTATGCTATACTTGTATTTTATTATGTTATTTCATATACATATATACAAACAAAAGGATGTATGTATGTAAGTTCCAACCTCAAGCAATTTCAACCAAACCTGATACACAGATGATTTATCCACTGGGGAAAAAATATTGTGGGGGTAAGATACCTCTAAAACCCCTCAGGTGTGTGTGTGTGTGTTCTGTTAAGATGCAGCCTGTTGTGCCTTGAAATGCATTCTACTGTACTGTCATAAAATGGCTTCTACTGTACACCGCAGTGGAGTTTTGGTAACGGCTTCACAGTAGTCCACAAGGGGGCTCCCTCTAGTAACGGGGAAAATCCAACATTAGAAATTACGTTTGGTCCAGACAATGTCTGGACCCTATGAATAAATACCCAGACAATGCTAGGTTATCAATTAGTGAAAATTTTTAAAAAATGGTAATTAAAACAAAAGATTGGCTGTACCCTTTTTATGAAGTGCACCAAAACTGTGTTGTAATACTCCACCTGGCTACTGGATGGCAGGAAAGAGAGGCAAAACCTTTGACCTTTGCAGACATCTAGTGGTCATCTGGAGGACTGCAATCAAGATCTAATGGTCCTACCTCTTTGGCTGTCACTGTATTATGGGGCTGATAATCCTAATGTTTGGGAAAGCATTTATGCTGGAGTTCCCATTTTCTATATAAATGGAATTACTGTATTCTTAATATCTCCCCTATTCTTTCCCAGGTGGTCTACATGCAGTAGACAGATTCTCTTGAGCTTTGTACCTGGTGGTTATCCCAGGTACAGGCATTCTTAATAACACTACAGCACCAAAATGGCATATAATAGTTGACTTCCCAACCAACAGCCCTGGGATCTCCTTGTGGTCTTCCAATCAAATATTAATCAGGTTTAACATGGTTTGGCCTTTGTCAAGATCAGGAAAATTCCAGAAAAGTCACTGCATGTTGGGTGGCATGTATATTTATTGTTATTATTATTGGTAGGTTAAAGTTCGCCATCTCATATTAAAGTTAACAGCAATGTTGGTTTTGATGCTGGCTCTATCAAGATTATTTTGTTGATTGCCGTAGGTTACGGCAGTGCGGAGGAAACCCGCCTCTTAATACAACATTTTGCTTAAAATTAGCTGTTACAAGACAATTATGGACAGCGATGGAAGGGACTTGTGATATGAATCTTTCCTTTTTCTTCATTGGAAAATTCTCACTTCACTTCCCTCCCTCTTGCCCTTCCTTCCTCCCTCCCTCCCTTACTTTTTCTTTCTTTCTTTCCTTCCTTCCTCTCTTTCTTTTTCCTCCCTTCTTTCCCCCCCTCCTTCCTCCCTTCCTTCCTTCCCTCCCTTTCTCTTTCTTTTTCTTCCTTCCCTTCCCTCTCATCCCCTTCTTTCCCCTCCCGTCCTTTCCTTCCTTCCTTCCTATCTCTCTTTCTTTTTTCTCCTTTTCCCTTCTCTCCCTCCCCTCCTTCCCTTCCTTCCACCTCCCTTCTTTCCTTGCTCTCTCTTTCTTTTTTCTCCCTCATCCTCCTCTTCCCTTTTAGTTCCCTTTTTCTTTCTTCCTTTCCTTCCTTTCTTCCTCCCCCCCCCCCTCCATCCTTCCTTCCTCTCTTATCCCCTTCCCCTCCCCTCCCCTTTTCCTCCCTCCCTCCCCCTACATAATGAAGAAAATGGAAGGAGCCATTTCTCTTTGGGGTCCCAACCTCCAATTTCCACTGGGGTCCGGAGGGATGAAAAAGAATCTCCCCCCTTCTGTGGGAATCACATTCCTCAATTTGCATTCAACTCCAGGGCCACTTCAAACAGAGCATAAAATCCAAGATGATGCTCAAAGAGAAACAGTGGACAATGATGAATAGGGAACAGAGATGAACAATAAACAGTGTGCTTGTGCTGTGGCTTGTGAACTTCATCAGAATTCCTTTACTGGGCAGGCTTTCCTTATCATGCTTCAGTTTGAAAATACCAAACATGTGCATGCGCGTGTGTTATCTCTCTCTCTCTCTCTCTCTCTGCTTGTGTCACCTTGTTAAACCCCAATTAAGGGAGGAAGCATACTGCTTTCCTTTTCTGCATTTTGGCTTATCACCAGAGACCATGTAGACAGAAAGCTATGAGTTCTGTTGTGTACTTCTTTTATGTGTGTTAGGTTTTTGAGCTGATCAATAAATAAATCAGGGAGACTAGGATAGATCTATTTCGGCTTTTTAGCTCTCATCAGCTAGCCATACCCTTACTGGGATTTGAACCAGGGCTGTATTACATGTTAGGCAGAAGCCTTAGCCACTTAAGCAATCTGGTTGTCTTCCTGATCAGCTGAGACAGGAGGATAAGTATATGCTTGTGTCACAACACCCTGTTAAGCCCCAATTAAGGGAGGAAGCATACTGCTCTCCTTTTCTGCCTTTCGGCTCATCACCAGAGACCATCTAGACAGAAAGCTATGAGTTCCGTTGTGTACTTTTTTTTTTATGTGTGTTAGGTTTTTGAGCTGATCGATAAATAAATCAGGGAGACTAGGATAGATCTATTTCGAGCTTTTTAGCTCTCATCAGCTTGTGACATAAGCATATACTTATCCTCCTGTCTCAGCTGATCAGGATAAGAACCAGTAGTCTAGTGGCAATTACAACTGCCTCACATGTAATACTTCCCTGGTTCGAATCCCAGTAAGGGTATGGCTAGCTGATGAGAGCTAAATAGCTCGAAATAGATCTATCCTAGTCTCCCTGATTTATTTATTGATCAGCTCAAAAACCTAACACACACACACACAGACACACACACACACAGACACATATATATTAGGGATTCTTTGTTGGAGGGTCCCAAGCTTATTGTGTGTTGGTATTGTCAAAAGTTAGCACCGACCCCTCTCCTAGAAGAATAAAATATATTATGAAATATTAAAAAGGCAGATTATTATATTTCCCTGGATGAGAAATGGAGAAACATGTTTTTTTAGAGGCAGGAAGCAGATTCTCTCTTAATAGCCCCCACCTTTCTTAATAGCCTTCAGCAGATGTCAGCACTTAAGAGGTAAAGAGACAGCTAGCTCTATTCATAAGCAAATACCCTCACCCAAGATCCAACAAGAGTAGGATTAGCCCTCAGCCACAATAAGAATTGCCCAAAGTCCCTTTGTTGCATCAGTCCAAACTTCAACCAAACGTAGCTCAGATAAATTCCTAGGATGGAAGTCTGACAGCAGCCATAGAGTACATGCCCTTGTATAGGAACAGGAAGCTCAAGTGCTAAGTCCAAGAGAAGGTATAAAATGCCCCCACTCCTATCTCCACCTCGTCAGCTGCACCAGAACCACAACTTATGTGGATCCGTTCATCAATACAATACAATACAATACAATAAAATAGCAGAGTTGGAAGGGACCTTGTAGGTTTTCTAGTCCAACCCCCTGCGTGGGCAGGAACTTTATACCATTTCAGACAAATGGCTATCTAACATCTTCTTAAAGACTTCCAGGGTTGGGGCATTCACAACTTCTGGAGGCAAACTGTTCCAGAGGTTAATTGTTCTAACTGTCAGGAAATTTCTCCTTAGTTCTAAGTTGCTTCTCTCCTTGATTAGTTTCCACCCATTGCTTCTTGTCCTGCCCCCAGGTGCCTTGGAGAATAGTTTGACTCCCTCTTCTTTGTGGCCCCCTCTGAGATATCGGAACACTGCTATCATGTCTCCCCTGATCCTTCTCTTCATCAAACTAGACATACCCAGTTCCTGTAACCGTTCTTCATATGTTTTAGCCTCCAGTCCCCTAATCATCTTGGTTGCTCTTCTCTGCACTCTTTCCAGACTCTCCACGTCTTTTCTACATCGTGGCCCTCTTTCAAATCAGCCTCCAGCCTCCATTTTGTCTCCAGTGCCTTTCTCCTGGCTTGCACCTGGACCCAGATATTTCTTCCAATGGTATCTTGCATCACACTGAATGGCAGCCAGCCAACATCTGAATTTAATTGCTGTCTTAATTTCCCATAATACCCTGGGGTGTTGCTATGCCAGCGGCATTGTGGGAAAGGGGCAGTGGTGAGATTCAAATAATTTTTTATATTGAAAAAGTTTTATTGGTTTTACATTTTTTCTGTAGGGTAGGGTAAGGGATACAAAGAAATTTTGAGAGCATTCACGTCAGTCGTCGGCCCTTCCGAGACCTCAAAATACACAATAAAAAAATAACAAAAAAAAAACATTTTTCATAACACTACAAGGTAAAAGCAAGTACATATACCTAAATTCTCAATTCCATGCTGTCAGACATTTACAAAAAATCCAGAAAATATTATGCAAAATTGTTCAGGAAAATCAAGGCAAAGTTATTTTTTAGATCTAAGTCTTTTGGCTATTGTATCTTCTTTTTCTCCTCCCTGGCCCCGAGTGGGCGGGGCCGTGGCCCCCTCTGTCCCCCCTGGATCTTCCCCCAGGATAGAGGAATGTTTTTTAAGAAAGGCTTCCGCCTCAACAACTGTTTTAATCCTCACTCTTCCTCCTTCCCAGAACACCAGCATCCCTTCGGGTGTCACCCACTTGAACCAAATCCCATGATCAAATAAAATTTTAGACAAGAAGGAAAATTTCCGTCTTGCTTCTCGAATCTTTCTAGGAATCTGCTTCAAGATAGTGACCGTTTTTTGTTGGTAAATTAAGGGGTTCCCTCTCTGCGCCTTCAAAATTTCCTCTCTGGTTGACCTTCTAACAAATTTCACATGTATCTCTCTAGGCACTTCATTTATCCTGGCATATGCTGAGTTAATTCTATAGGCTAGGTCAATGTCCCCCCTGATCTCATCCTTAGGTTTTTGTAAATAGTCTGCTAAAATTGTGCTCATAAGATCAGGGAGGCATTCACCAGGTTGCTCAAAAACATTCTGAAATCTCAAAAAATATATCATTCTTTCCATATCAATCCTAGACACATGCCCACTTGTTTCCTCAACCTCTTTAGTAACATTTTTAATCTCTCCCTTAACCCCCACCAACCCCCCTTCCAATTCTTCAGTCTTCTGTGTAATTTCCAGCGTTTGCTTCCTTATGTCCAATAGCTCCTTCTTGAAATTGATGTTTTCAGCCCTCTGGGCCTGAATTTCGTATACCAAAGTTTGTATAACAGTTTCAAGAGAAGCCATCCGTTGTTCTAAACTTGCCAGTGCTGTTTCTTGAGCCATGATTAACTGTTAAAGTCAGTGCCACCAAAATGGCGTTTTCAGGGTGGGGTTGGTGAGACTAACCGGGAGCCAAAAGTTCAGATCAAGGTTGGAACGTTGTAAAATTCAGGAACCAAGAGAGAGCCAATTTTCCAACTCAATAATTATAATAACGAAGGTAATCCAGAAAGGAACCACAAATCCAACAGAAAAAAATTCTTCATCAATATCCAGAGAGAGTCCCACTTATAAAGAGACGCTGGGAATTTTCCATAGTTAAAATAGTCAGGCAGGGACAAAGAGAAGCCACTTTTCACCGCCCATCTCAGAGCCCAGAGGAGAGAGTAGTAAAATAAATTTTTTTTAACCAGCCAGACCTAGAAACAATGTTGCAAATAGCCGCATTCCACTTTCCCTTGTTAAAGACAGTCCGGATTTAAGATTTCCGCTTTCTCTTCCCGAGAAGCCATTTTTAAGTGCCGCTTAAGTCCGAGGGGTTTTTTTTGAAAACAAACACCCCCCTCCCAGTCCATTCAGCCTGGCTGGCAGCAAGGAAAAAAAGTCTTTTTTTAAACTCACTCTCCCTCGCAGCTGAAGCCTCGGCAGACCTTCCAATCTCTTCCGCTCAGCCCTCTTCATTAAAGTGAATGGCGCTGACAGCCGTTGGCGAAGGGAGAACCCCCCGCAGCATGATCTCCTTCACCTAGGCCGCGGCAAAAGGGTCGCCTCCCCCACCGCCGTGAGGGGGGGCGTCCCTGCCGAGCCGGCCCTACGGGAGACCCCCAAAAAAGGGGCGTCTCGCCCCCGTGGGGGGGCAGAAGAAGCAACAAAACGGCGAGCGAGCGCTAGGCTCGCTCGTCGCCGCAGGAGCCGGAACCGGAAGTCGAGATTCAAATAATTTAACAACCGGTTCTATGCCCTAATGACCAGCTGGGTAGGTGTGGCTTGATGATCATGTGACTGGGTGGGCGTGGCCAACTCAGCATCACTACCTTAGCCTTAGCTGTTACAATGTAATAAGGGTTAACTGAAGAGGCAGTTTCTTTAAGCAGGACAATAAAGATTAGGCTAGAAACAACACCAGAATGTTTCCTTCCTGCCTTCCTTACAGGATTAGCCCTGTAAAGTATGGGGGGGGGGAGGGGAGAGATTTCTTCCAACAACCAGTTCTCTGAACTGCTTACAAAGTTAACAACCGGTTCTCCTGAATAGGTGCGAACTGGCTGAATCCCACAACTGGAAAGGGGTGGCACAGCTAGATACCCCACCCCCTCACAGTTCAATGCAATGGGACTATCTTCTCTCTCTTTTTGTATTATCTGAGGACTTTATCTTCCTTCATCATCTGCTAATTTCGGCTCCAAGTTAAATAGATTTTATAATGACCACGTGCTGTGAAAAAAACGAAGGGAGAAGGAAAGGGCGGGGGAGATCTCTGTGCCGTTCATCCATTTATGGCCCTTGCATGTGTGGGAAGGCGGAAAACTGGGCAGTCATAAATCATTCTCTCTCCAACCTTCGGGCGAAGAGCTAACAAAGGGAAATGTAACCTTGTAAAATGGAGAAAGCTCCTCGAAGCAAACGTTTTGCTAAGAAAATAATAATAATATAAACCCAGCTCTGTTTCCAACAGTTGGAAACAGTTGCCCGGACGCTCTTCCAAAATAAAGAGACAAATACTGACTTTTAAAATTTTTAAATTTATTAATTTTCCCCATTTGGAATTTACCGTGTTCCCCTGAAAATAAAATATTTCTTTTGACCCCTGAAATAAACGCTTATTTTTGGGGAGGTCTTATTATTTTTGAGGTGCAGGAGGTCCCTTAACCTCAGCCAGCGGCCCGTAGATCAGCTGATCCAGAGAGGGCCGGAAGTTCTGTCTCTGTTTACGACACACTCTTGCCAGTCCTAGTGTTACTGGGCCTGCCGATCTATTTGTGGCCGCCACTAAAGAAGGGGTACGGTAGCTAGAGTTTGCGGTAGCGGCCTCCACAAGGCTGTTCCACATGGATGGCAGGTGCACGCGGGACGGGTGGGGCATGTTCTCCCCTTTTCCCCCAGGAAATGGTGGGACTGCAATTTGGATCAGATTTCTCTTTGTATTAAGGTCGTAAGTCAAAGCACCCATATGATCTGTTTTTATGATATTTTTGTGGCAGTTGTAAAGTGAATCACCACAGTTGTTAAGCGAGTCTCTTTGTTGTTAACAAAACCCTGCATTTGTAAGTGTAAACCCATTCTTCTGAATTGGTGGGATTTTGGGTTTTTTTTGCCAGAAATGAATAAAAACATCACAAATCGTGGTTTGTGTGACTTCATGACGCTGCAACAGGTTGTAAAGCCGAGTACCTAAAATTGGACCATAGGGCTGTGTGTGTAGCATGACATTGTATGGATGAATGTCTGCAAAAACGGATGGAGTTGCAGAGATGGTTAAATTGGCTCTTTTTATCAAAGAAAAAAAATACAAATACTTTTATTTCTACTTGGAAACCACTTCTGGACTTTGTGCTTGAGGTGGGGAAAAAATTGAAAGTTTGATTTGGGTTTTACCAGTTAGATAGATTTATTGTTATAAAAATGGCTAGAGGATAACAAAAACAACAACTAGTACTACTACTACAACCACCTTACTACTACTACTTTACTACTACTTTACTACTACTATTAGGTAAAAGTAAAAAGTTGAGGTTGGATGTTAATGCCTTATTCTACTGCACTAAAGGGAGTCGGAAGTCGATTCCTTTTTTTCTTTTTTCCCCTTGCTTTCCCCCACTTTTTCTTATTCCCTTTCCTAATTTCCTACTATTTAACTTCCATATTTTCTTTGTACGCTATATTATAAAGTAATAAAATTGTTTAAACCGACCTTATGTGCTGATGAACCATAAAGCACTTATCCTGGGCCTGTTGTAATTTTGAAAGCTCATTAAGCAATCAGTCTTGAGTCAAGGACTACTTGTACGATAACTAAAATACGTAATCACATACTTTCTCCTTGTTTATCCTTGCCTCTGTTCCCTCGTTCTTCAGTTTCACTTCTGCAGAGTTCTAGATTGCAAATTCTATGCGCAGAGACTTCTCTTCCAGTAATATGTGAACGGCACATTTGCTTATACAATACCAGGAGCAGGTAAAATCAAACACTGAACAACAACAAATTGTAAATTCATCCTGTGTCTTCATTCAACTCTAAGACTGCATGGACATGTCTATCCGGTTTCTTTCGTGTTTTTCTCTTCCTCTTTCCAAGCGGTGGCTGTCAATTAGAAAGGTTGGCAGTTTGGCGGTTCGAATCCCTAGCGCTGTGTAACAGAGTGAGCTCCCGTTACTTGTCCCAGCTTCTGCCAACCCAGCCGTTCAAAAGCATGTAAAAATGCAAGTAGAAAAATAAGGACCCCCTTTGGTGGGAAGATAACAGCGTTCCGTGCGCATGACCACGGAGATGTCATCAGACAGCGCTGGCTCTTCGGCTTTGAACCGGAGATGAGCACACACACACCCCTCTAGAGTTGGGGACGATTAGCATATATGTGTGAGGGGAATCTTTACCTTACCTTCCAAGTTGAGTTTAGGATTTCTTCATTTAATCTAAGCCTTGGAATGTCCTGGTCACCTAGTGGTCTCCTTTCCTTACTGATTCCGCTTATGTATTTTTAATTCAGCCAAGGTTGGCTTGGGGCCACAACAAACCAATTGAATTTGAATTGAATTTATTGGACTTCTAGACCGCCCCCTCTCCCCGGATAACAGAAGTAAGGCCCAATTCCTACAAAGAGGAGGTAGTATATGTTGCCTCCCACTTGTAGATTTGTGCACAGGAATTATATTAAGCAGCAGGAAGCAGAAAATATTAAACATATCTGAGTAAAGGGCAAAGTAATGATGTTAGATGAATGCAATTAAATTTAGCCACGTCACTGCTTCACTAGAATTTTTATAGTCTGCTTCAAAGTCTCCACAGCCATAAGGAAGTGTTTTTTGTCATTGGCATATTAAAATAAAATATAGTAAAAGGTGCTTTTTCCACCTTCCTGGTCATGTCTGCAGCTTTGGGATTTTCTAAGGGGGCTGGACTAGAAGACCTCCAAGGTCCCTTACAGTTCTGTTCTATCTTAATGGGGCCCTATTGAGTACAGATAGTCCTCAATTTACAGTCACAATTGAGTCCAACATTTCTGTGGCTAAGTGAAACATTTCTTAAGTAAGTCTTGCCCTTTATCACAATCTTTTTTGCCACAGTTCTTAAGTGAATCACTACAGTGAGCAACACGGCTGGTAAGTGAATCTGCCCTCCCCATTTTGTTTTTGCTTGTTAGAAGGTCGCAAAAGAGGATCGCGGGGCCCCGGGACGCTTGCAATCATCATAAATATGAGTCATATTTGCCAAACAACTGTGAATTTTAATCACCCTGGAGATACTGCAATGATCCTAAGCGTGAAAAACAATAGTAAGACTCTGCTTTTCCGTGCCGTTGTAACTTTGAACGGTCACTAAACCGACTGTTGTAAGTTGAGGACTACCTGTATTATCTGGGCGCTACCCTACTTAGTTCCTAAATCTAATCCATGTGCAGTTTTTAGATTGATGTAAAAAAAGACAACCCAGAAGCCTTGGACAGAGGCCTCTGCCTACAATTAAATCATTAAGCGTGTGTTTTAGGCCAATTTACGAGGATTAAGCAAATCACTGTCTAGGCTTAGAAAAGAGTGGTTGAAATCTTAGGCGGATTTGTTTCCGAGACAAGAGACATTAACTGCATTGAACCGAACATCAGTTGAGATATTTACTTACAGATTTGTGTTCCAATTGCACAATTTGTGAGGTCTGGATTTTGCTATTATAGGCAGAATCATAGACTCTTAGGGCTGGAAGGGACCTTGGAGACCTTCAGTGATGGCAAACCTTTTTCGGCACCAAGTACCTAAACCGGAACGTCTGTGCGTGCATGCACCGGGGTGCTGGAAAACTGAAGACAAGATGGCAATGGCGCGCATGTGCACAGAGAGGGCTCTGCCTGCCACATCTGGCACGAGTGGCATCGATTTGCCATCATGGTATCTAGTGCAACCCAAGGATAGATATAGGTGATAGATAGATAGATAGATAGATAGATAGATAGATAGGTAGGTAGGTAGGTAGGTAGGTAGGTAGGTAGGTAGGTAGGTACATACATACATACATACGATGATAGATGATGATAGAGATAGCTAGCTAGCTAGATGATGATAGAAATAGATAGATAGATAGATAGATAGATAGATAGATAGATAGATAGATAGATAGATAGATAGATAGATAGAGATAGAGATAGAGATAGATAGATAGATAGATAGATAGATAGATAGATAGATAGATAGATAGATAATGATGATAGACGATGATAGAGATAGATGGATAGCTAGCTAGATGATGATAGAGATAGCTAGATAGATAGATAGATAGATAGATAGATAGATAGATAGATAGATAGATAGATAGATAGATAGATAGATAGATATGATAGATGATGATAGAGATAGATAGATAGATGATGATAGAGATAGATAGATAGATAGATAGATAGATAGATAGATAATGATGATAGATGATGATAGAGATAGCTAGCTAGCTAGATGATGATAGAGATAGATAGATAGATAGATAGATAGATAGATAGATAGTTAGATATGATGATGATAGAGAGATAGATAGATGATGATAGAGATAGATAGATAGATAGATAGATAGATAGATAGATAGATAGATAATGATGATAGATGATGATAGAGATAGCTAGCTAGATGATGATAGAGATAGATAGATAGATAGATAGATAGATAGATAGATGATAGATAGATAGATAGATAGATAGATAGATAGATAGATAGATAGATATGATGATAGATGATGATAGAGATAGCTAGCTAGCTAGATGATGATAGAAATAGATAGATAGATAGATAGATAGATTGATAGATAGATATAGAGATGATGATAGATAGATGTAGATGATAGAGAGAAAGAGATAGATATACCGTATTTATTCGACTATAACGCGCAAAATTTTGTACCCAAAAAAGAACTCAAAGTTTGGGTGCGCGTTATAAACGAGAGTTTGGGTTTCTGCGCGGCGGCGGCAGCGGCGGGAGAAGCGGAGCCAGAAAGAGACACGGTGGGAGAAGTGGAGCCCAGAAACAGACGCGGGGGAAAAAGCGGAGCCAGAAACAGACGCGGTGGGAGAAGTGAGCCCAGAAACAGACGCGGTGGGAGAAGTGGAGCCCAGAAACAGACGCGGGCGAAAAAGCGGAGCCAGAAACAGACGCGGTGGGAGAAGTGGAGCCCAGAAACAGACGCGTTGGGAGAAGTGAGCCCAGAAACAGACGCGGGGGGAGAAGTGGAGCCCAGAAACAGACGCGGGGGAAAAAGCGGAGCCAGAAAGAGACGCGGTGGGAGAAGTGGAGCTTTATAAAAATCGGTATAAAAATTTTATACCGATTTTTAATCGAAAATTAGGGGGTGCGCGTTATACACGTGTGCGCGTTATAGTCGAATAAATACGGTAGATGATAGAGATAGATGAATAGATGAAATAGATAAATAGAAACAGAAAGAGAGAGAGATAGACAAAGACGATGATAGATAGATATAGATTATGATAGATAGATAGATAGATAGATAGATAGATAGATAGATAGATAGATAGATAGATAGATAGATAGATAGATATAGTAGGTAGGTAGGTAAGTAGGGAGAAAGAGAGAAAGAGATAGATATAGATGATGATAGATAGATAGATAGATAGATAGATAGATAGAGAGAGAGAGAGAGAGAGAGAGAGAGAGATGATAGAAAAGAGAGAGAGAGATGAGGATGATAGATATAGATGATGATGGAGAGATAGATATAGATGATGAGAGAGAGAGAGCGAAGGAAATAAAGAAATAGAGAGGCAGAGAAGTAGATATGATAACACTTTGGGTGGAAATGATACAAAGAAGTACTCAGAGATTTGCGGTTTCACATCATCTAAAGTTGAAGTAACCCTCTTTGTTTTTTCTGACCACATCTTTGGGTAAACGCATCCTTGGGTGAAAATTTAAAAAACGGAAGTTATCCAGACAAACTGGCTTAGTGGGTGTCTGAAAGCAGCCGTGGGTTTGCAGCGTTTCCCAGCTGGAACACTTTCTGGAAGTATGGATGTGATGTCCCAGAATTCTCAGCAGTGTCAAGGGGATTCTAGGTAAGGGATTCTGGGAGGTCATCCTGGACATCCAGATTTGGAGACCATTGAGATGCTTGCAGGTGTGGGTCAAAAATATTATTCAAGGAAGGAATGCTTTTTTCGAAATGTCCTTTGTCAATTGGAGGCCTTCCTCATGCTGGGGGAATTCTGGGAGTTGAAGTCCACATAACTTTGCGAAGTCTACAAAGTTCCTGAGATAGGGAAACTCTGCATTATCATGTCCGAACAACGGCCATGGGGGTTTCGTTAGAGTTGATTTGAGGATGTGTCTGACAAAGTCTGCAAGCGATGTGATTATGACCACCATCGCCACCCCCCCAACCCTTCAATCTATTCAGTTGGACCAGCCACTAATTACTTCTCGACGTAACTTTGGAGCTTGGAAGTAATATCCTTCTGGGTTCAGTTCCAAATGGGGAAAAAGACACTGGATTCATGGAAGTTGCTTGGAAAGAAGCAGTGGTGGGTTTCTGCAGGCTCGCACCTACTCGCGAGAGCCGGTTGGTGAAATTTAGAGAACCAGTGAGAGGGGGTTCCACCGGCGTACCTGGAAGTAAATCTGGCCCGCCACTGCCAGTGACCCAACGGGAAGGAAAGGAAAGGAAAGGAAGGAAGGAAGGAAAGAAAGAAAGAAAGAAAGAAAGAAAGAAAGAAAGAAAGAAAGAAAGAAAGAAAGAAAGAAAGAAAGAAAGAAAGAATTTATCATCACAATTGAGTCCAAAATTTTGGTTGCTAAGCAAGAGCGTTGTTAAATGAGTTTCACCACATTTTAAAAGGTGGCCACTCCCACCCTGTCACATGACTGCCAAGCCACGCCCACAAAATAGGCCACACCTACAGAGTAGGTTCTAAAAAATGTGAAACCCACCACTGGAAAGAAGGTTTATTAATGAAAAGGATTCATGTCATTTAAGATGCTGGGGAGAAAAGGGACGAGATGCTGAGAATTCCTGGGTTTTATGCCCTCTCTGGGCTTTTGAATTTGAGCTTGTACTCTCATTGGTTGTCAGACTCCCATGGGGGCCTGCAGGGGCAACTCTGAAAGCCAGTGACGGCTAAACTTTTTGTTGTTCGGTGCAAAAAATGTGACTCCATGTGCGCAACCGTGCGCCCCCCTCTATGCTCATGCACACAAACCCCCCCCATGCTCACGCCCCATGAACACCACACTACTCGCCTCCAAACTGAGCTTCGTATTTTCTATGGGGGGTGTTGGGAGGCTGTTCCCGCCCTCCCCTCCAGGAAAGACTCCAGAGCCTGGGGAGGATGAAAAACGGGTCCTACAGGGCTACCAAAAGTTCGGAAATGATCCATTTCCGGGGGACCAGAGACCGCCGTTTTCACCCTCCCCAGGCTCCAGGAAAGGCCCCAGAGCATGGGGAGGGTGGAAAGCAGGCCCAACAGGCCTACCAGTTCAAAAATGATTCGTTTCCAGCTTCTAGGGGTCCGGGGGGTGCTGTTTTCACCCTCCCCAGGCTCCAGGAAAGCCTCTGGAGCCTGGGGAGGGTGAAAACAGCCTCCCTTGGCCCTCCAGAATTCTGAAAATCAGCTGGCCGACACATGCATGTGCAATGGAGCTGACGCCTCACATGCTGGCAGATATGGATCCATGTGCCACCTGTGGCATGCGTGCCATAGGTTCACCACAGTGGTGGGTTCCGGATCCCGTTGCAATCAGTATGGTGCAATGGGGCCTGGCATTTCTTGCATGCACGTGCGCAGCGCATGAGCACACGCCCGCAGCGCGCACATGCGTCCTTGCCTCCGCGGTGCCTCCGCGAACTCAAGCTCCTTGGTGGAGCGTTGTGTAGGCGCCGTATGCTCTGTGCGGAAGCGCTGAAGAGCTCAAATACAGGTAAGGAGCTCGAGCAGGTGGGTGGGCCCTCCGGAGCACCATACCGGAACGGTACCCCGGTAAGCACCAGTATGCCCGTACCAGGGCGTACCGCCTGCAACCCACCACTGGTTCGCCATCATGTCTGTAGGCTGTCCTGAGTCCCAAGCTTGGTTGTCTCTTGCTGGGTAATGATGTAATGAACTGGTTCTGCTCCTTGGGTTGGTGTGATGAGGTGACGGGGAGCAGGGGAAGAGATGGGATGGATACCTCCTGCAGCACCTTGCCGGCCAAAACAGGGCGCAGGGGGACTGCACACAGACCCCTGCTCCTCATTTTCAACCTCCATGGCCTCCTGCAGCACTCTACCAGCCGAAAATGGGCCCTGCGGAGGTCCTGTGAGGCTCCTGAGCTGCTGGAAGCCAAGGAGACAGAAAACAGGCTACACAGGGGGCTTGCTGGTCCTCCATGCAGCCCGTTCTTGGCCAACAGAGTACTGCTGGAGGCTGGGGAGGCTGAAGACAGGCTATATAGGGGCCTCGTGAGGCAACACACAAGGGCCTCCCGGGGCCTCAATGTGTCCATTTTTGGCCAACAGAGGACTGCTGGAGGATGGGGAACAGTGGTGGGTTTCTGCAGGCTCGCACCTACTCGCGAGAGCCGGTTGGTGAAATTTAGAGAACCAGTGAGAGGGGGTTCCACCGGCGTACCTGGAAGTAAATGTGGCCCGCCGCTGCCAGTGAGAAAGAAAGAAAGAAAGAAAGAAGAAAGAAAGAAAGAAAGAAAGAAAGAAAGAAAGAAAGAAAGAAAGAAAGAAAGAAAGAAAGAAAGAAAGAAAGAAAGAAAGAATTTATCATCACAATTGAGTCCAAAATTTTGGTTGCTAAGCAAGAGCGTTGTTAAATGAGTTTCACCACATTTTAAAAGGTGGCCACTCCCACCCTGTCACATGACTGCTAAGCCACACCCACAAAATAGGCCACATCTACAGAATAGGTTCTAAAAAATTTGAAACCCACCACTGATGGGGAAGCTAAAAATGGGCCACATGGGGGCCTTGTGAGGCTTCCGCGCGGGCCATTTTTGGCTAGCAGAGTGGTGCTGGCGGTTGCTGAGACCGAAAATTGGCTGTGGGACGGTTGCATGCCTCCCTCCCCTCCCAAAGCTCGTTTTGGCTGGTTATTTGTTATTTCTAGGCCAGCCTGGCGGGTCATATTTGAACACGCCATAGGCTGGATCCGGCCTTCAGGCCTTTAGTAGTTTGACACCCCTGCTGTAGATGTCCTTTTTTTCTGCTTCCACACGGCATTCTCCTCTAAGCCCTGTGTGGTTCATACACCTTCCCCAAAGTCATTGTTGCCTCTTATTGCATTTAGTTTTGGTCACCAAGATGTAAAAAAATAGAGGTTAAGTTGTGTAGAAAGAGTGCAGAGAAAAGCAACAAAGATTATTAGGGAACTATAGAGCCTAAGAACAAAAGATTGAAAACAAACCCTCTAGGAATCTCAACTGATCTGGCACAGATGAGGCATGGAGGGACAATATCTCAACTTCTTCTCGTTCTATTGGGTGGGATCTAATTAGGGCAGATCTCATGAAATCTTCCTGCAGAGCCTGAGCTCCGAAGTGATCTTTTGGGGAAGGGATCTTCTAAGGGAAAGCAGGATTGGTTTCTTTCCAGGAAGGATGTCCGCGCACATTCTCAATAGATTGTGGACTTAATTACATTCTGATTAATTAGATTCAACAGACGGCGGACTTAATTTAATCAATTATTGAAAATTATTTTGAGAGTTACCTGGATAATCTCATGATCCCTGAAGATCCTTTCTCAGGTGTTTCCCCCCTCCCCCCCACCGGCCTGTGTTGGAAAAAAAGGAGACAGAACAAAGTTGTATTAAGATAGTGCAATTGTGTTTGTGTGTCCCTATGTTTACATGTGCTTCGGTCCTCTCTAGAGCAGGGGTGTCAAACTCAATTTCATTGAGGGCCGCATTAGGGTTGTGTTTGGTCTTGGGGGGACCGGAGGAGCGTGGCCAGCTCGACATCACTCATGTTGGGGGTTCCTGTGGCAGCCCAAGTGCTCTGCCAGAGAAAACCGGCTCCCGAGCTCTGTTTTCGGCTGCAGCAGCCTCTTGCAACTCTCTGCAGGCAAAAACGGAACTCAGAAGGGCCACACATGATCCTCCTGAGCTCTGTTTTTGTTGAGTCCTCGACTTGCGACCGGTCCTCGACTTACGACCGGCTGCAAGTCTTCCACTCTTCCCCCTAGGGCCATGGCAACAGCAAGTAACTAACCTCTAACTGCCAGCCGCGTCTGATTGGCTCAGATGCAGCTGGCGGGAATTAGGTCCGAGAGCTCCCTGATTGGTTCCCCGTTTGACAGCTCGCATATAAGTAGCTGTCAAACGGGGAAGCCCCTGTCTACCGCATTTTGTCCGCCTGTAAATATTCTCCGCTATTTTCTTGTGCTTGCGAATAAACGCATTGAGTTTTGACTAGCCTGCGTCTGGACTCCCTCTCTATTACAGAACCTAACAGTTTTCACTGGCAAAGGCACCACGGGCAGGTCCTTCACTGTTTCCAGGGTGGCCCGGCGGCCCAGATCTACACACCCTGTAGGCCAGATCCGGCCCCCAGGCGTTGAGTTTGACACCCCTGCCCTAGAGCATTCTTAGTTTTGGATGTGGAAAGTAATAGGTAGTAAATAACAATGTTCTGACCGTGGCTTCCCAAGAGCATATAGCAAACTCCTGGTCCTGACAAAAACCTCTTTTATTAATTGACTATGAATTCTGCTCATTCACATCCAGCAAAGGAGGATTTACGGTCACAGACCTTATCTGGCTGGGAGAGCCGACAGGCCGATCTCTGCAAAACTTGGCAAGGAGTCTGGGAGAGTCAGGAACCAATGAAGCGAACTACTTGTCTCCTGCAAACTTCACTCCCCTTTCGCTCCTCTTTCATTTCCTCTGGGAGGGGCCATTCATCGTCTGGCCTTACTCCCAAATCCACCCCTGTTCTTTAGCTGTTCCCTTCGTCTGGCAACTCTGTGCATGCGCACACTGGGAACAGGCTCCAGCTGTTTGTCCCTGAGGTCCGACTCTGAAGGCAGCTGATAACTGGAACAGAGCCCTGCCCCCCTCTCTGCCTCCAACACAGAGCCCTCATCAGAGCCTTCCCCAGACTCCAGGACTGGCCCATGTTCCTCCCCAATTTCCTCACTGTCCAAATCTGCTGCCAGCTGCGCAGGCCACTGGCAGGCCACAACAAACAATTTTAGCAAACCACCCATCTAAGGTTATTCTACTCTCTGATTTTCCCTGTCTCCCCAACCAGCCTGTGGCTCATGGGAGTTGTAATCCTGCACCTATCGTGGGTTTTTGATCATAACAGGAGGAAGAGTAGAAAAGAGCAAAGCTGAGAAGATGCAGGAATGTCCCCCCGCCTCCACACATTTATAAAATAGCCACAAACCATTCAATTTTGAATCAATTGTGAATTGGCGGGCATCAAATCCGTCCAGAATAAAAATAAACCTTGCCGCCTCAGCCCTCCCTCTTGTCTTCAATTTCAAGTCCTTCTTGTGGCTTGCTCGCGCCTGCTTCATGTGGGATGACTCATCCCAGCCGCTGGATTTTTCAAATGAGAGGGGAAAAAAACGTGTGGAAAAGGCACTGGGAAAGGGTGGAGCACCCGACACAAGCTGGGGACTGCGAGGAATTTTTCTGGCGATAAAAAGACGGGGAAGTGTGCTGCGCGTGGCTGGGCTCATGTATGGCTGCATGATTCAGTGGCCTGCAGTGGCGTGAGAAGTGATAGTATCGCTTTATAATGCCTTTATAATACAGCGTTCCAATTTCAGTCACCACAATAGGAAAAAGATGTTGAGGACCATGGAAAGAGTGCAGGGAAGAGCGACAAAGATCATTGGCGGATGGGTTGAAGGTTAAAGCGAGGGTTGAAGCTAGGCTCGGGGCCTAGCTATATACGAGACCGCCTCCTGCCCCATACATCCCTTCGTCCGATCCGCTCCCACAGAGAGGGTCTTCTCCGGGTGCCGTCGGCTGGGCAATGCCGGTTGGCGACACCCAGGGGAAGGGCCTTCTCTGTGGCGGGCCCAGCCCTCTGGAACGATCTACCTCCCGACCTCCGCACTACCTCGGACCTCCGCCTCTTCCGCCAACGTCTTAAGACGTATTTATTCCAACAAGCCGGCCTAGCATAGCCCCGTTTCTGACTTTTTATGTACAAATTGCAATTTGGTAAGGTTTTAAATGGGTTTTAGCACGGGTTTTAATAATTTAATATGTTTTAATGATATATATTGTTTTTTATTGTGGTTTTAGTAATGCCTGTGCGCCGCCCTGGGTCCTTTGTGGAGAAGGGCGGGATATAAATGCGATTAAAATAATAAATAAATAAATAAATAAACTCGATAAATAAATAAATAAATAAATAAATAAATAAATAAATAAATAAATAAATAAAACATAACGAAGAACGCTTGCAGGAATTGGGTATGTCTAGTTTAATGAAAGAGGGATGTGGTGGCTCAGTAGCTAAGACGTTGAGCTTGTCAATGAGAAAGGCCGGCAGTTTGGCGGTTCGAATCACTATCGCCGCGTAACAGAGTGAGCTCCCGTACTTATCCCAGCTTCTGCCAACCTAGCAGTTCGAAATCCTGTAAAAAGGCAAGTAGAAAAGTAGGAACCACCGTTGGTGGGAAGATAACAGTGTTCCATGCGTCTTCAGCATTTAGCCACATGATCACAGAGAGGTCTTCGGACGTCAGCTTTGAAATGGAGATGAGCATCACCCCCTAGAGTTGGGAACGACTAGCACATATGTGGGAGGGTAACCTTTACCTTTTTCCTAGTTTTTACCTGAAGGCAGGACAAGAAGCAATGGAGGGAAACGAATCAAGGATCGAAGCAACCTAGAACTAAGGAGACATTTTCTGACAGTGAGAACAGTCAACCAGTGGAACAGTTTGCCTCCAGAAATTGTGGGCGCTCCACAGTGGTGGGTTTCTGCAGGCTCGCACCTACTCGCAAGAGCCGGATGGTGAAATTTAGAGAACCTGTGAGAGGGGGTTCCACCGGCGGACCCAGAAGAAAGTCTGGCCTGCCGCTGCTGGTAACCCAATGGGAAGGAAAGGAAAGGAAGGCAGAAAGTAAGAAAGGAAAGAAAGGAAAGAAAGGAAAGGAAGGAAGGAAGGAAGAAAGAAAGAAAGAAAGAAAGAAAGAAAGAAAGAAAGAAAGAAAGAAAGAAAGAAAGAAAGAAAGAAAGAAAGAAAGAAAGAAAGAGAATTTATCATCACAATTGAGCCCAAAATTTTGGTTGCTAAGCAAGAGCGTTGTTAAATGAGTTTCACCACATTTTACAAGTTGGCCACTCTCACCAAGCCACGCCCACAAAATAGGCCACACCTAGAGAGTAGGTTCTAAAAAAATTTGAAACCCACCACTGGCGCTCCATCACTTTTTAAAGAAGAGATGGGACAACCATTTGTTGAAAATGGTGCAGGATCTTCTTCCTGTTTGAGCAGGGGTTGACTAGAACAGCGGTCACCATCTGGTGGTCCATGAGAAAATTTTGGTGGTCTGCAGAAAAACTATTTGCATTTTCTATATTGCACTAAATCAGGGGTCCTCAAACTATGGCCCCTGGGCCGGATACATGCAGTGAACGCTTGTGTTGCTGCAGAGTCTTGCTTTTCGGGGGTCTTGTTGTGTGGGTCAGAGGGGGGCAGAAATTGTGACAGGGTCTGCTTCAGCCTCCTGGTGTGGAGCTTTGGGCAAACACTGGAGGGAAGCACCACTAGTGGTAAAGAGCTGGAGGGCCTCGTTCCAGGCCTGGAACTGGCTGACTATCTCTGCCCACTGAGCCTCCAGGTGCCAGTACCTGGCCTTGCACTCCCGCAGGTCTTCCCTCTGCTTGGAAAGCCTATGCACCTAGTCCTCAGTGAGGTGCTTCTACTGAGCCTCCTTCTCAGTCAGATCCAATTTGAACTGTTTTGCCACTCTTTCTCGGGGTGGCTGCTTAGCTCCAACAACTTCTTCCTTTTGGGGCCCTAAGGAGCCCAGGAGGGCAGGTGGGGAGGGGCTGGGAGGGGAGGGGCGAGCAGAGGCCGACGAGGCGTCTCTCGACAGGAGAAACATCAAGATGGCCACCCAGTCACATGACCACCTAGCCACGCCCACCCAGCCAGTCATTAAGGCAGATTATATTAGTGGTCCGCGGGATTTAAAATTATGCATTTAGTGGTCCCTGAGGTCCAAAAAGTTGGGGACCCCTGGACTAGAAGACCTCCAAGCTCCCTTCCAACTGTGTTATTCTGTTGTTTGGTTGTATTTTGCAAAGCGTAAAGCCATGAGTATTTTCTCTGAGTTACAGGGCTGCCCTTTCGATTCTAGTTGGGTAGCACAGAAGCTGCCTAAAACGCCTATGAACGAACTTCTCTGTTCATATTCCCCCCCCCCCCCCACTTTGGGTTAAGCATGAGTCACCCCATTCCTCTGGTATGTTTCTTCCTCCTTCCTGTGGGGAAAACCTTGGGCATTTCCTCTGTAGGTCAGCCCAAGGAAATGGGGCCTTTTTCACTGAAGTGAACAGGGATTACCCTCGATGCACAGTAATTGCATATATCTATCTATCTCTACATCTATCTGTCTATCGATCGTGCAAACGACAGGCAGACAGACAGACAGATGGACAAGTGGTACTGTGGCTTAGAGGTGGAGCTCGCGCCTCAGGAGGCTATTAGTTCGATCCTAGGTAGAGGCAGATATTTCTCTCTGTGGGCACACTGAGAATATATCTGCTGGGCTGGGGGAACAAAACTCCACTTTGGCGACAGGAAAGGCATCTGGCCAGTAAATACTGAGCTCCATTCAGTTGCCCAGACTCCCCCACCCCAGCAAGGGATTATGGGATCATTAAAAGTGAGGATGATAATTGATATATTTATCTATTATTAGGGAACTAGAGGCTAAAACATATGAGGAACGGTTGCAGGAACAGGGTATGTCTAGTTTAATGAAAAGAAGGACTAGGGGAGACATGATAGCAGTGTTCCAATATCTCAGGGGTGGCCACAAAGAAGAGGGAGTCAAACTATTCTCCAAAGCTCCTGAGGGCAGAACAAGAAGCAATGGGTGGAAACTAATCAAGGAGAGAAGCAACTTAGAACTGAGGAGAAATTTCCTGACAGTGAGAACAATGAATCAGTGGAACAGCTGGCCTCCAGAAGTTGTGAATGCCCCAACTCTGGAACTCTTTAAGAAGATGTTGAATAGCCATTATCTGAGATGGTATAGGGTTTCCTGCCTAGGCAGGGGCTGGACTAGATGACCTCCAAGGTCCCTTCCAACTCTGCTACTGTATTGTATTATATCTATCAATATTTAAGTATATACAAATATACTGCTATGTTTGCTATTTCCTAACCCTCCATGATAGTCAAGGCGATGGTTTTCCCAATTGCAATCGATGGCTGTGAAAGTTGGACCATAAGAAAGGCTGAGGGCCAAAGAATGGAGGCCTTTGAACTCTGGTGCTGGAGAAGACTCCTGCGAGTCCCTTGGACTGCAAGGCGATCCAACCGGATCAGTCCCAGAGGAGATCAACCCTGACTGCTCTTTAGAAGGTCAAATCCTGAAGAGGAAACTCAAATACTTTGGCCACCTAATGAGAAGGAAGGACTCACTGGAGAAGAGCCCGATGCTGGGAAAGATGGAGGGCAAAAGAAGGGGATGACAGAGAATGAGGTGGCTGGATGGAGTCACTGAAGTAGTAGGCTTGAGCTTAAATGGACTCCAGAGGATGGCAGAGGACAGGAAGGCCTGGAGGAACGTTGTCCATGGGGTCGCGATGGGTCGGACACGACTTCGCAACTAACAACCAAAATGCCCTTCATTGCTTTGTGCATGAAGTCTTTATTTTATCATGTTTTTTCCTCCTGGTCCAGAATCATGCCTGTGGGCGTGCAGGTCCCCATGCACACACACAGGAGTTATGATTCCTGATTTTTTTTTCTTTCCGGTCTCTTTTGCTTTTTTTATTCTTTTGTTTTTTTTTATTTTTCCTTTTCTTTGACAGTGGGAGAGAATTCTAAATTAAACATTGCTATTTCCTGTTTCAGGAAAGACGCATTTCCCCTCTTTTATCAGAAAGGGATTGAGGGCTGAGAATTCCTGAAGGGACTGTAGCTTGCGTGGGGGTTAGTCCCAACTCCTGTTTGTTAAGGAGGCAGAATCAGCCCAGCCCCGACTGTTGTTTAGTATTTGATTGAGAGGGAAAGTAATTTAAAAATCCCAAGAACGTACCCCAAAGAACTGCTTCAGGTAATAGCTTCCTTTGCTTACAGTTTTTGTTACAGAAGGATCTTGACCGTTGGGTGCTAGCTAACAAAATGAAATTCAGTAAGGTTCTACATTTAGGCAAGAAAAACGAAATGCACAGGTACAGTATAGGTGGTAGCTTGCTCAATAGTAGCAACTGTTTGTTTGTTTTTTTAATTAAATTTATACCTCGCCCTTCTCCTTGTTAGGACCCAGGGCGGCGCACAGGGATGTTAAAATACATACAAAATATATAAAATATATGAAATTTAAAATACTTATTCTAATAAATAAACCCTGCGCTAAAAACCGAATTAAAATCCCAAGTTTAAAAACTATCTAATAGTCAGTATGGAGGTTACGCTAGGCTGGCTAGATGAAATAGGTGTGTCTTCAGACACTTGCGGAAGAGGTGGAGGTCGGAGATGGTGCGGAGTTCAGGGGGTAAGTCGTTCCAGAGGGCTGGGCCTGCCACAGAGAAGGCTCTCCCCCTGGGTGTCGCCAGTCGGCATTGTCCAGCCGATGGCACCCTGAGGAGGCCCTCTCTGTGGGAGCGTATCGGTCTGAGGGATGTATGGGGCAGGAGGCGGTCTCGCATATAACTAGGCCCCAAGCCATGGAGCGCTTTAAAGATGGTCGTCAAAACCTTGAAGCGCACCCGAAAGACCACAGGAAGCCAGTGCAGCTCGCGCAGGATAGGTGTTATGTGGGAGTGTCCAGGCGCTCCCGTAATCACCCGCGTGGCCGCGTTCTGGACTAGCTGCAGCTTTCGGGTGCACCTCAAGGGAAGCCCCATGTAGAGAGCATTACAGTAGTCGAGTCGAGAGGTGACGAGTGCTTGAGTGACTGCGTAAGGCACCCCGGTCCAGTAAGGGGCGCAATTGGCGCATCAGGCGAATCTGATGAAACGCCCCCCTGGCCACGGCTGCCACATGATCTTCCATAGACAGCCGGGAATCCAGGAGGACACCCAAATTGCGCGCCCTCTCCTCTCAACTGTGAGAGGAATGTTGGAGTCTTAGTAGACAACGATTTAAATAGGAGCCAGGAATGTGCAGCAACTGCCCAAAAAGCCAACACAGTTCTAGGCTGCATAAAGAGAGGGATAGAATCAAGATCACGTGAAGTGTTAATACCACTTTATAATGCCTTGGTAAGGCCACATTTGAAATACGGCATTCAGTTTTGGTCGCCGTGATGTAGAAAAGATATAGAGACTCTAGAAAGAGTGCAGAGAAGAGCAATGTCTAACCGCGCCGCCATCTTGGGGGGGAAATGACCACACAATTCACTTAACAGCTGCAAAGGTTGTAATAATGGGGCAAAACCTTTGTTTTGCTCAGCAGTGGAAATTTTGCTCAATTGTGGTTGTAAGTTGAGGATTAACTTTATATGGAAAAAAAGCAATATCAATAATACCATAGGGTAAAAACTCAAGCCCATGGGGCTAGGCTTGAGAAAGGAGAAGAAAATAAAGAGAAAATCAGTCAGTTATGAGGCAGTACACACACACACACACAAACACATGTGTGCGAGCACACATACACACAAATACACATACACACAAAGAGGAAAAATAAGTGCAACAATGAACACTGTATATTTGGGCACACCAAACCAAATAAAAGGAAGAACATAAAACAACGTTCAGCCCAGGTCATACACTTATGAATCAGTATTTGCCTCAGCTAAAGAATTTGGCAACAATCCGTATTACATTTTTTTATAAACTTCAGTGTATTGAAGTAAAATACCAGTCAGAGGAACGTCCAGGAAAGAGCTTAAATGCCAGAGAGCATTAATATATACAACCAATTTCGTTGTATACATAATGTACAATGATAATAAAGGTTAAACCATACGAAAACTTTTATGGCATTCCTCTATAGAAATTGCATAAGAATCTCACCCTAGCTTTGCAATTTGATTGTGTCATTCCTTACAGGGTTGTATAGAATATTCTTTAATTCGCTGACACATATTTCAGCTTTCCCACCTGTTTAATGAAAAGGTCAGTGGAAATTACATTTAATAAAACCCTAGCCACTTTGCTGGGATCGCATGGGCATAAGTTTAAAATAATAAATGAAGGAAATGTTTTTCAAGCCACTTATTATGGGATTTTTCCAGGTTGCAGAATCTAGGACAGCGTTTTTCCAGCTCAGCAGCTTTCAAATCCCTGAAGCCAGTATGGCATAAACCATACACTTGGTAGAGTTCTTAGCATTTATTATGTGTAGCTTATGGATTGGTCAGGATGCGGTGGCTCAGTGGCTAAGACGCTGAGCTTATCGATCGGTAAGGTTGGCGGTTTGAATCCCTAGCGCCACGTAACGGAGTGAGCTCCTGTTACTTGTCCCAGATCCTGCCAACCTAGCAGTTCGAAAGCACGTAAAAAATGCAAGTAGAAAAATAGGGACCACCTTTGGTGGGAAGGTAACAGCGTTCTGTGCACCTTTGGCATTTAGTCATGATGGCCACATGACCACGGAGACGTCTTCGGACAGTGCTGGCTCTACGGCTTTGAAATGGAGATGAGCACCAATCCCTAGAGCTGGGAATGACTAGCACACATGTGCGAGGGGAACCTTTACCTTTACCTATGGATTGGTTAGTCTGACAACTATATCAAAACATAAAATACAGCAGTGAATTCTGGGAGCTGAAGTCCTTCAGACTTAAAGTTGCAAAGGTTGGAGACCCCTGAAATACAGGATATAATTCCAGGGTGAAATAGATAAATGGAAATGGAAAAAAAAATACGTCCATCCTGTATGTGGCAAATACAAAAATCAGCAATCAGATAAAGGTATTACTTTTGAAGGATAACTTGATCTATTCAATATATTTATGTATATTTAATGGTTTCTCAGTTTTGCAGTTTAGAATGCATACATTAAAGACCAGGAAGAAATAGGACAACCTATAATTTACATCCCAGTGGGCTGTTTTTGCCAAGCAGGATCTAAGCGTAAGAGGGATAAAGAATTTACAGTCAAACCAAACATTTATTTGTATCGCGTCTTTATTGTTTTATGAATAACTCAAGGCAGTGAACATACCTAATATTCTTTTTTCTTCCTGTTATCCCCAGAACAACAAACTTGTGAGGTAGATTGGGTGGGTGGGTGGGGGGGAGGGAGGGAGGGAGGGAGACAGAGACAGAGACAGAGAGACAGAGACAGAGAGACAGCTTGGTGCTTTAACCACCATTAGACCAAACTGGTTCTCACTAGACGAAACTGGCTCTGTAATAAAGGTAATAAATAACTTTATTGCTATTAATCACTTCCTTTAAAAACCTGAATTTCTGCACCCTTTCGAAACTGTTCCAAGTGGCTTTGCCAATTGCACCAGAGCAGGGGTGTCAAACTCGATTTCATAGTCCTGGGAATTGGACTATTGTCTTTCGCTGTCATCGGCTCCCTGCATAGATTTGGCTGTGAATTCTGCAGCTTCCAAGGCCTTGGTTGTAGTAGGCTGAGCAACTAGGTGTAAAAAATAAACCCTCAGAATAATCTTCAGGGGTTTTTCCCCCCCCCCACACGTTAGAAATGACAGGCAGAGCCAGACGGTCCCCGTTGTAGATTTCAGGTTGCTCGGTTAAACCATCCCACCCCCGAACAGCTGTCAAGGAAGTCATTCCTCATTTGGAAATCTCAAGGTACCACTTGGGTGGGTGGCTGGGTGGAGGTCGCCATGGCAACCTCGATACTTTGCCGATGCTCCTGTTTCCAACTCTTTTACTCCTCAGAGCAGATCCTGACAGATAAATAAAGGTAATGACGCCTTGCAATAGGCAGGGGACTTGTCTTCTCTTCTCTTTCCTGTTCTAGCCTTAAACAGGGACTTCTGGATCACGTTTACTGTCTCCAAAGAGCCTCTCTTCCTGAATGCTTCATTCCACCCTGGTGTGGGTTTTTTGGGTTATTGTGTTCTGACCGAGGCTTCCCCAAAAAGCACGAAGCAGATTCCCGGTTCCAGCAAAACCCCTTTTATTAAATGAATGGGAATTCCTCTCATGTAAATATTTTCCAAAATGCAGTGCTGTGCAAGGAAAGACTGGGCACAGAGTCTCTGAGATTCACGGACAGATCTTCACACTCCTGAAACGAATGAATGAACGAACAAACAAATTGTTTCCTGCAAATGCCCACTCCCCTTTCACTCCTCTTTTATTTCCAGTGGGAGGGACACCAATCACCGTCTACCTATGGTTTTACTTCCAAGTTGACCCTGATTTCATAGCTGTTCTTTTCTACTGGCAAAGCTGCGCATGCGCACACTGGGAACAGGCTCCAGCTGTTCCTCTGCCTCACTGCTCTATAGCTTCAAAGGCAGCTGAGAACTGCCAGAAGGCCTGCCTCTGATGCAGAGCCCTTCTCCAAGCCTTTTCCAGTCTCCAGGACTGGCCCATGTTCCTCCCCAACCTCCTCACTGTCCAACTCTTCTGCGAGCTCTGCTGGCAGGCTACAACATATTGTTCTTCCTTCAAAATGGAGCTAAGGTGGCAGACAGAGGAGAGTTCTCCAGAGGTTGAAGGAAGAAAGCATTTCCTTCTACGATATAAGCTTTGCATTCTCGTTTCCCCCCAGCATGAATGGGGAGAAATTAGGGGTGAAATGCTACTAGTTAGGGCTGGTTCGCCCGAGTAGTACTACTACTACGAGTAAAATACTACTAGTTCACAGGACGGGGGTCCATTTTTTCTCCCAGCAGGCTTCCCTGAGGCCGGCTAAGCCGAAAATGGGGGGGGGGGGTGCTGAGAAAGAAAGAAAGAAAGAGAGAAAGAAAGAGAGAAAAAGAGGAAGGGAGGGAAAAAGGAGAGGAAGGAAGGGCTACAAACCTGGCACTAGACATAGCTCGAGAGGATAATCCAGGCTGGAAGGGAACTGGAGTTCATCCAGTCCAACCCTGCTCCAGCAGGACATTGTTAAAGTGAGTTTCTGTCTTACATGACTACATAGTCATACCCACCCAGTCACATGACCCCACCAAGCCACGCCCATCAAGCCACACCCATAGAACTGGTAGTAAAAAAAAATTACATATCACCACTGGGAGAAATGGTTGCTAGGGTCCAGGGAAGGAGGGTAAGGGTCAGCCTCTAGACCTAAAACCATGTTGTTGAATTTGGTACTCCAGTGCACCAAAATGTGGTTGATACAATCCTTCTTTTAGTGACCGTTCACTAAATTATAACAGTAGCACTAAGATAGGTGACATAGCAGTGGCACTTAGACTTATATACTGCTTTAAAGTGCTTTTAGAGCCCTCTCTAAGCGGTTTACATAGTGAGCCTATTGCCCCCAACAATCTAGCTCCTCATTTTACCCACCTCGGAAGGATGGAAGGCTGAGTCAACCTTGAGCTTGGTCAGATTCGAACTGCCAAATTCTGGGCAGCCGGCACTCAGCAGAAGTAGCCTGCAGTACTGCACTCTAACCACTGCGCCACCACGGCTCTTATGGCCATTTTTCACCCTTATGTCCGTTGCAGGATCCCCCTGGTCATGTGCTCAAAATTCAGATGCTTGACAGCTGACTCGCATTTATGACGGGGGAAGTGTCCAAGGGTCATGTGATCCGCTTTTGCAACCTTCTGACCAGCAAAGTCAATGGGGAAACCAGATTAACAACCGTGTGACTAACTTCACAACTGCAGTGATTCATTAACAACTGGGGCAAGAAAGGTTATAAAATGGGGGCAAAACCCATTGAACAACTGATCTTGCTTAGCAACAGAAATTTGGGTCTCAACTGTGGCTGTAAGGGAACAGCTAAAGGGGTCAACTTGGGAATAAGGCCACAGGTGGACGATGAATGGCCCCTCCCAGAGGAAATAAAAGAGGAGCAAAAGGGGAGTGGAGTTTGCAGGAGACCATTAGTTCGCTTCATTGATTCCAAGTTTTGCAGATATGGGCCTGGCAGCTTTCCAAGCGAGATAAGGTCTGTGACTGTAAATCCTCCCTTGAAAGACTTGTTGGATGTGAGTGAGCAGAATTCACATTAAATTAGTAAAATTGTCAGGACGTTTGGTTCATGCTCTTGGGAAGCCTCGGTCAGAACAAATACTACGTCCCATTTATACGCCATGTGAGGTGCAAATCCTATTATCCGTTGATGGCATAGTAGTTCAGAGTCTGGCACCTTTCCAAAAATGGAGGCGGGATGCCTTTATTTAAGATGCTTTTCTGTACTCCTCTCTTTTAATCAGTGAACCAAAGTGAATGGTCCTATAGAATTTATACCGGGGCCGGTTTTCATTCGAAGGGCCGCCATTTGCCGACCAGTAACCTCAGCTTGCCTTCCCTGCAGCCCTGCTTAATCTTTGCCTCCCTTGTTCTATTTCTTGACCCAGTCTTCAGACACTAATCCCGAGTTTCTCCACCCCCGTGTCAGGCCCAAAAATATCTCTCACCCCCCCCAGCTCTCGGCAGCTGACATCCCCCAACTGTCTCCTGTGGGAGCAGCTGTCTTGAGTTCATTCTTGTACCCTTCTCCGCCCCACTGAAAAGACACATTGCCAGTGCATCCCCCAGCCTCCCCCAGCAAACCTCTTGGCTTTCTTGCAAGGGATCCGGTGAGTCGGACGCGAAGGACCGACGTTTGCTTCTACATTTTAGGGGTTGGAAAAGTGCCTGCTGGTGTTGAAATCCCCCGTCCCACATTGGAACAGAATGGACAGGCTGGGAATTCATCTGCAGGGTGGGAGGAAGAGGGTGGAAGCCGGAGGGGGAGGGGTGGAGAGGGGGGAGAGGAGAGCGCTGCATTTTTGTCCAGCCCCACCCAGCCTGAGATTATTTTATTTAGTGCTTGTGAAGGCACATACGCCGGATGTGGTAAATAATTGGAAACCGATTACTGTAGATTGGAGAATTTTTTTTAAAAAAGAAAGCAATACAGGAAGTCCTTGATTTACAACCGTGACCCAGCCCCGAATTTCTGTTGCTAAGCGAGGCACTTGTGACGACCTGAATTTCTGCACGCTTTCAAAACTGTTCCAAGAGGCTTTGCCAATTGCACCAGAGCAGGGGTATCAAACTCGATTTTAATGAGGGCCACATCAGGGTGGTGTTTGACATTGGACGCGGGTGGGGTGGGGGGCAGAGTGCGTGTGGCCAGCTCCGTTTTCAGCTGCGACGGCTTGCTGCAACCCTCTGCCAGTGAAAACAGAGCTCGGGAGAGCCACGGGCCAGTCGTTCGCTGTTTCCAAGTCGCCCCTGTGGCCAGATCTAAGCACCCTGTGGGCAGGATCCAGCCCGACCTTTCTTGCCACCATTGTGGACTGAACCGCTGCAGTTGTTAAGTTAGCAACACCATTGTTTAAGTGAATCTGGTTTCCCGCTAGGCCAAGGATGGCAAACTTTTTCAGCACTGAGTGCCCAAGCTGGAACGTGCATGCATGCAGGTACATGGCCGTGCACTGGAGCACCGGAAACCTGAGCACAAGCTGGCTGGCATGCGCATCACGCCCGCCAGCATGTGTTTTGATCGTTTTTCAAGCTCTTTTCAGGCCACTTTTGTGCCATTTATGGTCTAAAAAACAGCCCGTAAACCGGTCTGAAAAGAGCCTGAAAAATTGCCTGTTTTGGGGGGCTTTTTCAGGCCGTTTGTGGGGCAGTTTTCCAGTGCTCCAGTGCCTGCGAGGACCAGTTGGCCGGCATGCCAGAATCCAGAAGACCAGCTGGCGATGGCACGCGTGCCCACAGAGAGAGCTCTGCGTGCCACCTCTGACACACGTGCCATAGATTTGCCATCACGGCCGTAGGCATTGCTTGTCATAAGGTCGCAAAATGGGGGTTCGCATGACCACGGGACCCAGCAACAGTCATAAACATGAGCCAGTTGCCAAGCGCCTGAATTTGGTTCACATGACTACAAGGATGTTTGCAATGGTTGTAAGTAGAAGTGTTATTCAGCCGGTTCTCTCCAGTTCGGGCGAACCGGTAGCGGATGCTGTGGGAGGCTCCACCCACCTGCCCCAATGTAATGCGCGAGCACTGCGCATGCCCAGACGCAGCATGTGTGAGCGAAGCCAGCGCGCGTGAAAACACGTTCACCTTTGTGAACTGGTACGGAAAGTAAGTGAATCCCACCGGTGGTCGTAAGGGTGAAAAATGGCCATAAATCACTTTCCCCCCCAACATCGAACAGTAATTCAATGTAGGGTTGTAAGCCGAAGTTTTGGTGCACTGAGCTACCAAATTCAACGACGGTTTTAGGCCTGGAGGCTGTCCCACCACCTATCCTGCTCCCTCCATTCACATAGAAAATCAGTTACATGTAGTCAAACACATATTTTCATCCCGTAATGTCACACATGTTCATTAAAGTGAGGTCGGGCATCAGGAAAAAGGTTATTTGGAGTTCACAAAAGAGATAAAGAAAACCCTAATTTGTCCTAACCATCTTTTTTCTTATCTGGAGCTAGTCTCCAGCTTGTTTATCACGATTCAGGAATGTTAACAGCTAACAAACCTGAACATCATTTTAAAAGAGAGAAAATAAATCAAAATACATTACAAAACCCATGTCTTCCGCCCCTCCGTGCCAGGCCTTTAATCTATTCTGATAAGATTCCTTGAGGGCTAGAAACCTGAAGGTTGTTTTTTCAAAAAGTCTTCTGTGGCAGGTGATGTTCATTCCAGGGCATGAAAGACGGCTGCTCTTTGGTTTATGTTTCATTTCAGTTTCCCAGCTTCTTGCCCCAGTTCTGACCGGGCTGAACGCGATTCCTCCCAGCTGGATGGGGCGTGCGAGAGCCGCACCCTGAGAAAGTCTGACAGGAGGCGGGAGAGCCAGTTAAGTAGAGGGCAGGAGGTGCTGCCAGGGCAGAAATAAACGAGATTGCAGAAGTCCATTCCGAGCAATAAATCGGAAGGATCGTGCATGGGCGAACCCTTGCCGGTGAATTAAACGTCTTGAAATTCCGTTTCCAGCTAGCCTTTGCAAGAAATTTAGCCTGGCGGATCGTAATCCCTCTGAATTGCGTCGCAGCCTGCCGCTGAGATTTCCCTGTCTTGGCTTGCAAGAAGCCGATGAAAGATTGTAGACTGTACAAAAAATTAATAATAAGTAATGGGTAGGATTCCGTGTTCAGCTTCTCCAGGGATAAAGGGCGGGAGAATTTGTGTGCAAGTTAAAACGTGGGGTTGGAAAGGGGGGGGGGGGCGGAAATAGAGCGTTGGTACTTAGTCTCGGCCAAAAAAAACCTGCGGTTGCACCAGGGGTTCCGATGGCTTTTTGCCAAATTTGGCCGATGCCTTAGCTTTAAAGAGCAGACACTTAAAAAATGGTTAACATTACCAAGAACAGCAAGAGCCAGACACCAAACACAGGCAGGGCTGAATGAGAAAGGGATGGGCCGGATGCTATCTCCCCCCTTATTAGAAGAGGCGTATCAGGTAAGTACCAACGCTCTTTCTCAATAAGGGTGGAGATAGCATCCATGTATGGGACATACCAAAGCCCTGAAAAGGACCCACGGGAGGGTCGAGATCAGACCTGCCCCAATGAACGAGGACGGACAGACTGCAGAACCCATACATGGATGCTATCTCCACCCTTATTGAGAACCATCTGGTTCCGTTCCAAACAGAGAAAATGAGGCTGGAAATAACATGGAGACTGATTGGAAAGAAAGTTGGTTTATTGATGAAGCAGAATCACCAGCAGCATGTAGTTCTGGGGCAGCTGCATATAGATTGAATAGATTTGATAAGGGGGAAAATTCAACATTAGAAATTGCATTTGGTCCGGACGTTTTCTGCCTATAAATAAATACCTGGATAATACCGGGTTATCAGCTACGGTAGTAATAAATATAATTCATTAGTCAGCTCAACAATTTAAATAACAATTTAAAAGGCAGTCACTTAAAGAACAGATTATATCGTCTTTAGGTAGAACATACTGAAATTAATAGAGAGAAAACAAACCAACAAACTAAAAAGACAGTTGTCAAAAACACTTTTGGAAAATCCCTTTAGAAAGGAATTCACAGAACTGGAGCCACCACTGAAAAAGCCCTGTCTCTTGTACATGTCCCTGTATAGAATAATAAATATAAATCATTTCTCCAAAAAAGCTGAGAAGGATGTAGGCTATTTCTTTATTTTTTCTTGTGGATTTTGTGTTCCTTTTTTTGAAATAAATGTGAGAAGTATACTCAAAAAAAAAAGCATGCTAAAACTATTGCAAACAACCGAAAGCACAGATAAGCGTTGGGCTGAAACTAAAAGGTTCAAATCCACTCTAAAGTTTGTAAACTCTACACTTTGGGCCAATCTCTCCCTCTCTTCCTACCCTTCCTACCTCACAGGGTTATTGTTCTGAGGAAAATAACGGTGGAGATACAGGTAGCCCTGGACTATTCAGCATCCATTTAACAAACGTAGTTACAGCAGCACTGAAAAAGCTGATTTATGACCGGTCCTCACAGTTTTGTGACCGTCGCGGCATCCCTCTGGGCCAGGTGGCCAAATTTGGACACTTGGCAACTGGCAAGTCTGATCACCATTCGTATCTTCCCAGCCAGCTTTCAAAAACTAGGTCCGTGATGGCGAACCTATGGCAATCTGCAGGTGCGTGAGCTGTCGTCCAGCTCAGCTCCACTGCACATCTGCGCATGCCACCCGCTGGCCGGCTCGGGTCTCTGCCATGCATGTGGAAGATGCGCACGCATGCACAGTGGGCAGGGGAGCACAGGGGGTGATTGGTCCCTCCCACTGGAAATAAAAGAGGAGTTTTTGGTGCCAGGAAGCTTCAAGGAGGGCGTCTGGAACCCCGAGGATGGTTCCGTCCTCCCAGAGGCTCAAGGAAAGCCTTTGGAGCCTGGGGAGGATGAGAAATGGGCTTCCCACAAGTTCTGGATGCTCTGTACTGAGAACGATGGGTGGCTACCAAATGACTGAGGTGGAGACAGGAATAAAGGCTAACAAGTTTATTCCTCAACAGCAACAAGCTAACAAGATAACTGGCTCCGAGACAGGCAACAGCTGAGCTTTCCATCTGACGGCTCCCCTTTTATACTCCGGGCTGTCAGACGGCTAGCCAATCAGCCGTCGGCTGTCTCCCGCCAATACACAACATATTGCGCATGCTCAGAACATGACACTGGAAGTCCTGAAATGGACCTTTTTGGAGACCGGGAGAGGGAGATTTCACCCTCCTGAAGGCTCAAGGAAAGCTCCGGAGCCTGAGGAAGGCGAAAACACCTCTCCTCATCGTGGTGCAGGAGGCCGCGTGGAGAGGAGGCACATTGAATTGTGGGTGTGGGCAAGTGTGCGCACATGAATGATTTCGGGTCATGAGGAGGAAAAAGTTAGCCATCACTGAACTAAGTCAACAGGGGAATGCCAGATTTGCTTAACGACCCCATGATTCAGTTAACAGCGGTAATGATTCCCTTCACAACTCTGGCAAAAAGGTCCCAAAATAAGGCATAACACACTAAACAGCTGTTTTGCTTTAGCAACGCAAACTTTGGACCTCCATTGTAGTCTTAAGTCGAGGACTCCCTATATAGATGTAATATGAACATTCCAAGGAACATTGCGGGTCTCAAATCGGCACATCACATAAATTCAATTAATGGTATTTCCATTTTCTCCTCTTTCCGCTGCAGGAAATGAAGTCACAGTGGAGCCGTTCTAGATGACCTTTCTGGAGTGAAGATGTCCTCCTTAGACCCCCTGCCTCCCGCCACGCCTCCCTCTCAGAAACCCACTCGCATTATCAAGCCACGCCCGCCCACCAGGCCGCGGCCTTACCTGCCCCCAAGGCCAGACTCCGCCAAGCTGCTCCGGGTTCCCACCC
Source organism: Rhabdophis nuchalis (assembly GCA_039707465.1). Classification (NCBI taxonomy): domain Eukaryota; kingdom Metazoa; phylum Chordata; class Lepidosauria; order Squamata; family Natricidae; genus Rhabdophis; species Rhabdophis nuchalis. Next base: position 169,766,368 of record CM077647.1, on the reverse strand, counting down.
CTCCTTTACCGCTGGAGAAGGACGGGCGCTCTCCAGCCACCGAACACCCAGGCGGCCCAGCTCAGCCCTTGCACAAGCTGCAGAAATCTGGCGCTGTTCGCAAGATCGTGGTACACTTCGATCAAACGAGTCTGCCAGAGAAAGAAGCAGGAAAAATTGTCCGATCGCCACCTTCGAGGTGCCAACAGGATGAGAACAAGGAAGAAAAAGCCATTGGAGAAAAAGAGATCCCGGATCGGTTGGGTAAGTAGGCCAGCTTTGACTCGGATTCAAGAAAGTAGAGTTTGCTGCGATCCTTTCGATGGCTCCATGCATTTTTGGGAAGTAGATTCCTTCTAGGTCTGGCTCAAAGTCATCCAGCTGGTTTTCATGCCTAACGTTCTGACCTTGGCTTCTCCCAAAAGCGCAATGCAGATTCCTGGTCCCGACAAAACCTCTTTTATTAAACGAATGTGACTTCCTCTCATTCACATTCAGCAAGGCCTGGCAAACAATCTTTCAAAGGAATATTTATGACCCCAGACCTTATCTATCTTGGAAAGCTGCCATGTAAATATTTTCCAAACACAGTGCTGTGCAAGGAAAGACTGGGCACAGAGTCTCTGAGATTCACGGACAGATCTTCACACTCCTGAAACAAATGAGTGAACAAACAAACAAATTGTTTCCTGCAAAAGCCCACTCCCCTTTCACTCCTCTTTTATTTCCAGTGGGAGGGACCAATCACCGTCCACCTATGGTTTTATTTCCTTGCTGTGCAAGGAAAGACTGGGCACAGAGTCTCTGAGATTCACAGACAGATCTTCACACTCCTGAAACGAACAAATTGTTTCATATGAAGCCCACTCCCCTTTCACTCCTCTTTTATTTCCTATGGGAGGGACCATTCAACACCCCCTATGGCTTTACTCCCAAGTCGACCCTGATTTCTTAGTTCTTCTTTTCTTCTGGCAGCTCTGCACAGGCTCCAGCTGTTCTTCTGCCTCACTGTTGTCTAGGTCCAAACTAGCTGAGAACTGCCAGATGGCCTTCGTCCCACCTCTGCCTCCCACACCGAGTCTTTGTCCGAGCCTTCCCCAGCCCCAAGAACTGGCCCATGTTCCTCCCCAGCCCCATCACTCTCTGACCCTGTCGCTAGCTCCACTGGTTGGCCACAACACCTAAGTCAGGATTAGAATTCAGAACTCTCCACCCTCCTAGTCCAGCACTGTCAAACATGCTTGCTGGGCAGATCCTGGGCATCCTTGAATCCAAAATCCAGCTTCAAGCAGATTAGATTTCAATGCTGTGCTCTTGCAATCCTAAAAAATGGTAAGTCAATAGGTGGAGAAAAATCACATACCGTATTTTTCGGAGTATAAGCGCTCCAGAGTATAAGATACCTTAGTTTTTGGGGAGGAAAATAGGGAGGGGGGAGGAATTCTGTCTCTTTCTACCAAATATTCATCTGGCTAGTGTCCTTAGCCTGGTCAGCTTCAGCACATGAGTTTGCTGCTTGTGAGCGCATGGAGGCAACAATCGGCGGTAATGGGCTGTGGTGATCCCCGCAGCCTTGATCTCAAATGGAGCGTTTAGAGCAGGGGTGAAATCCTCCCGGTTCGGCCCGGTTGGGCTGAACCGGTAGGGACGATTTTCCTTGGTTCTGCGAACCAGTAGTAGCAATCTTCGGAAGCTTTCTCCCCTCTTTTTAATGCTCTAAAAAGCTTTCTAAAAAGCTGCCGACGATCACTCAGCTCACAGCTGAGCCACATGATCACCAGGAGCTTTTTATTTTTTCATTTTTAAAGCATTAGAAAGAGGAGTGGGGGGAAGCTTCTGACAATTGTGATCCTCAGAAGGTTTTTTTTTTTAACTACTGGTTCGCCGAACTAAGGAAGCCAATCAACCAGGAAACTGTGAGTTCTAGTCCTGCCCTACACACAAAAGCTGACTGGGTGACTTTGGGGCCATCACCATGAGGCTGGGAGTTCTAGTCCTGCCTTAAGTATGAAAGTTGACTGGGTGACCTTAGGTCTATCCCCAGGAGTTTGTGAGTTCTAGTCCCGCTCTAGGCACAAAAGCTGGCTGGGTATCTAAGGGCTGAGTCAAATCAAGTCTTAGCCCAGGGGTCAGCAACCTATGGCTCTGGAGCCGCATGTGGTTCTTTCATCCCTCTGCTGTGGCTCCCTTTGGCCGATCGGCTCCACAATTGATAGGGCTTTCAGTTAGGACAGGTAGAGGAAAAAGGACCCCGCGCTAGGAGGAGACTCTATGGTGGGGGAACTGGACTTCTGGTTGACCGAGGAAAAAGGATGCCACACTAGGAGAACACTCTATGGTGGGGGAACCAGACTTCTGGTTGACAGAGGAAAAAGAATGCCACACTAGGAGAAACTCTATGGTGGGGGAACTGGACTGCTGGTCAGCTCCAGAATTGAATGGGAAGCTTCCAGTTAGGACCTTTGTGGCTCTTTGAGTGTTTAAGGTTGTCGACCCCTGCCTTATCCCAAGCCACCTCACAGGGTTGTTGTTATAGGGAAAATAGGGATTGTAAAAGCAGTTAAATAAACAAATAAAACAAATAACAATTCTCTCTCTTCCTGTGCTTCCTCTCAGATCTTTGCAAGGAAACTCAGCCATCTGTATTATCGGAGATGGAGCAAAACGGGCTGGATATTCCCGCTTCTTGCTCTTCCGGCTGTCCCTGCATTTGCCATCAACAGAACCCGGGCATGGTCTTGGTTTGGGTCCCTGCAACGTCCCAGCTGCAGGAGACAGAGAACGGGCTGGCTTCAGACCTCTCATCCTCTGCCGACGAAGGGGGAGCCTTCTTTCAAAAATCCCTGGGAATCGGTGCCTCGCCTGCCCAGCCTTCCTCCACCACAGCGGGCAAGGTCCCAAAATCTCGCCGCTCGTCCCGAAGCAAAAAGCCCCTGGACTCCCCGCCGTCCACCAATGGGCACCCCGAAGGGGGTGTCGTGCTGACCAGCTACCGTTCCACAGCTGAGCCCCTTCCCTTACGCTGCCCGCCATTAATGCCCAAGCCGCCCCGTCGCAACAAAGGGGGTGGTTCCGTCTCTCTGGATGGAGAGCTCCTACCTCCAGCCATCCCGCCCAAAGCTCCCATGAAACCACCTCGCAGCTCCTTGGCACCGTCGACTCGCCGGAGTTCCCTCCAATACCCGCTGGAGATGAACCACCTTCCTGGCCGTGTCTCTCCTTTTGCTATCGGGGAAGGCTTTCTCATGTTGCCTCCCCCTACTCAGCCACCCCCACCTCCCCCAACTTCCCAGACACCTCCGCCCCTCCCCATTTCTCAGGCTCGCCCCCAGATGGGCACAGCCCCCCCTCTGCCCACCCAGCCCCCTCCCCTGCTGCCTCAGGGTCTTCCTCCTCCGCCAACTCAGCCGCCTCCGCCTCTGGAAGGTTCACCTCTGGATGACAGCCCTTGCCAAGGTACCATTTGCATCCTCTTGGGGTAAAACTGTATCTCCCAACTGCAGGTGTGTGGACTTCAACTCCCAGAATTCCACAGCCAGCAAAACCAAATGGGGGAATTCTGGGAGTTGAAGTCCACACATCTTTAATAGCGTTGAAGCAGAAACTTTGTGGTAGCTGGCTTAGAATTCTGGGAGTTGAAGTCCATCCATGTTAATATGGTTGAAATCGAGAAACTTTGTGGTACCTGGTGGTGGAATTCTGGGAGTTGAACTCCACACTTCTTAATATAATTGAAGTTGCAAAATTTTGTGGTAGCTGATTGTGGAATTCTGGGAATTGAACGCCACGCAGCTTAACGTAGTTGAAACAAAAACTTTGGGGTAGCTGGCTTGGAATTCTGGGAGTTGAAGTCCACACATCTTAACATAGTTGAAAGTGAATAACTTTGTGGTGAAAGGACAGGGAAGAGGGATGTTGTGTTGAGGGGCTGCTCAGAGGGGCTGGATTCCAAAACCAGAGGGGGCATTTTGGGCTGGGAAAGGCAAGGAGCCCCAGAGACCATTCAATTCAAAAAGTACGAAGTTTGAAATGTCTGTTTTTCAAATGCAGCAGCTCAGTTTCTCTGCTTGGAATGCTTTCCCGTTTCCCCAAATATTTCTCCCTCAGCAGCCTGTTGTGGACTAGAAACTGGGCACTGAAAATAAAATGTGTTTTGACTCAAAACATTTGTTACAGGGCAAAGGTTTTGTTTTCTAGAAAGTTCCACTATCTCTGATCCGATTGGAGAGGGACATACCTCTGTTCCCTCTCTTACTGATAATGGGGCTTGGCTCATTTACTTCGAGTTGCACAAAGTCCTTGACTTACGACTGTTTTGGAGCCTGCCTCTTACGGTCGCAAGTCCAGTTTTCAGCACAAAAAACCCAAACCATTGTAAAATGGGAACATATGACCACGAGAAACTGCTAATGGCTGTCAATACAAGCTGGTTGTCGAACACGCAAACTACATTGTTGTGGCCCAGCAGCGGCCAGTCATGGAACATGGGCCAGTCCTGGAGCCTGGGAGAGGCTTTGACGAGTGCTCTTAGAGACAGAGATGGGGCCAGGGCCGTATGCCAGTTATCAGCTCCTTTCGCAGTCAGACATCAGTGGGGCAGAAGAACAGCTGGAGCCTGTTCCCAGTGAGCGCATGCACAGAGTTGCCAGATGAAGGGAACAGCTAAGGAACAGGAGTTGATTTGGGAGTAAGGCCAAAAGTGGACAGTGAATGGCCCCTTCCGTGGGGAATAAAAGAGGGGCGAAAGGGGAGGGGAGTTTGCAGGAGACAATTAGTCCATTCCTGCATTCTTGCCAAGTATTGCGGGCGTCTGAAAGATATCGGCCTGGCCTGATAAAGGACGGCCTGATAAAGGACAGTAATTGTGAACAGTCTTGAAAGACTGTGGGAGAGGAAAGACTTTACTGGAGAGGAATCCACTATAATTTAAATAAAAGGACGAGGACTCTGCTTCGTGCTGCTGGGGAAGCCTAAGTCAGAACATACATGTCCATGCTGAGGACGGTGGGGCAACCATTGGAACTTCAGAAATGGGCCATCAGCACCCTTGAGGAAGTGCATGGTAAATTCCAAGGGTTGCTACACAATCGGTTGTACGTCTAGGACCACCCGTGTTTGATTCAGGCTTGATCCATTCCAGAACTGTTACACTGTAGCTCCCATCTCCTCAATCCAAACTGAAAACAGGGCCAGATGCTTTATGTGTTACAGCAGTGCTGAAGGCTTCCCCAGTGTCCATAACCTGCGCTTGTCTGTATTGTAAACTTAAATGTCCTTTTCTGTTAATCCATTCCGGGAGATTCACTGAGCGTGCAAATTTTTCCTTCTACAGGTGGCTGTGAAAATGAAGAGAGCAGTTTCAGCGAGTCGGAGATGGACAAATCAGACAACAGGTGCGTGTTCCTTCCCTGACATTCCGAAGGGAGAGATTTACCTGGGCGTGCAAACCAGGTGTCAATTTAGCCTTTGAAGAGCATACTATAGGTAGTCCTTGAGTCACAACAGTTCTAGCAACCATTCGAAGTTAGAACTGAACCAGGGGTGGTATTCACTTACTTTTCCTACTGGTTCACAAATGTGAGTGTGCACACTCAGCCTTCTGTGCATGCGCTTTTGCTAGAAAATGTGCCTAAATAGGATGGCATAGAGCTGGGGCGGGGGGGGGGGCAGGGAGCGGGCCGACCCACCGTTTCCACTACCAGTTCGGATGAACCAGTCCGAACCGGCTGAATACCACCTCTGAACTCCACTGAAGAAAGTGATGCAACAGTTGCATTTACAGCTGTTACCGCATCCCCATGGTCACATGATCAAAACTGGCAACTGACTCATATTTATGACAATAGCAGTATCCTGAGGTCATGTGATCCCCTTTTGACAAGCAATGTCAATGGGAAGGCCAGATTCAATTAACAGCCGCGTTACTAATATAGCAACTGCAGTGATGCACTTAACAACCTTGGCAAGAAAGGTTGCAAAATGGAAGAAAACTCAGTTAACAGCTACCTCAGTTAGCAGCATACATTTTTGGGCTCAATCATGGTCCTATTACCTGTTTTGTATCTTGATAGTGTCCAGTGAGCCTTATCAATGATCAAAGGGTTTATTACTTCTGAACAAGGAGAGAATGGTGTAAAAGCTGATTCTAGCTAGGGCTTCCATGCCATTTGTTCAACAGACGTTTGCTTTCTGCAGTTGTGAGCAGTTGCTGCATAATGCTCCGTGTATATTACTAAAACTCTTGTGTCTAATTGTCTGTAACCTTCAGTTGGGCAAAATAGGGTCTCCTAGGGCAATACTTTTTCAATCAATGTACCTCAAATGGTCTAACTTACAGAATGCAACCACAATCTGGGATCCATGAGTCCCACAAGATTGAAACGTGGCAAAATTGTGACCATTTCAGTGCTGCCTCAATCAGCCGAAGTGAAGAGATCATCATTTCCATCGCTCCCTGATAGCTTCCTTTAAAGGAAAGTCAATGGGGAAGCCAGCGGAAAATTGGAAGTCACTCACGCTGACGCTGCCTTTTAGCCCACCTATGGTCTTTCTGTCAGTCTCACCCATGACTCCTGTGGGATTGAAATTTGGCAAAGACATGGCTGCTTCAGTACTACCATGCCACCGCTGTGGTAGCCATGGTGACGTGACCGTTAATTTCCCCCATTCCCTGTCAGATTTCTGCAAGGAAAGTCCATGGGGAAGCCAGCAGGAACTCAGAAGTCAGTCCCATTGCTGTTTTGGCTGCTTGTGGTCAGTCTTGTTTCTCTGTTTTAGTAAGGAAACACCTCTGAAATGACCCGATGAGGCGTGGGTTGCAAAATTCTGAGCTTGTTGGAATGGATAGGCCAAACCTACCAGCCCATTTCTCCCTTAGGAAGTGCCACTGTTCTATCATCTCTTTGGCTCCCTGAAATATAATATGTCAGTTATTCATTGTATTCTTCTTAAATAATAGATTTATACAGACTGGGAGAAAGTTATATTTTAAAAAAGAGGTTTCCAAAGGTCTTTAAGACTATGGATTTTGATTATTGCTCATTTGGCACGAGAATAAGGGAATAAATATTTAATTAATTATTTGAAAATGATTTTCATGAAGGAAAGCGTATTCTTTAATCGTTGCTCTCAAACAAGACGTACGAGTGGAGTTGCTATGAAGAAAGTAATTTGATGAGAAAGGAAAGTCCAGAGGTGGAATAGAGCCCTTTTTCCTGAATCTGTGGCTTTTTTGAACATCTCTATTTCTGAATTCTAAATTGATGGGACTTTCTAAACCATTAGCAACAAGGACAAAAAAAAAAAATTTCCCAGTGACATCAAAATTAAAAATTGGGGGGAAAACCAAGAGCTTTATCCTATATTCAAGGTTCTCCACTTGATGCTAGATAAAAAAGATATTTTTCTCTCTCTAACATTGCGCCAAATGTGGCATGCAGGGGTGGGCTGCAAACCTGTAGGTAACATTATGGCCAGTTCGGAGAACCTCCAAATCCCACCCCTCCCCTTCTGCCCCTCCCAGGAGCCATTTTGGATTTGAAGTAAGGGCGGGGCCTGCACAGAGGCTCGGGAAGGGGGAAAATGGGCCCATTTCCATGCTCTGGAACTTGGGGGAAGCAGTTTTCACCCTCCCAGAGGCTCAAAGAAAGCCTCCAAAGCCTGGGGAAGGTGAAAATGCCCCACCCCCGCTGTGGTGCAGAAGACTGAGTAGGCCACGCCCACAATGGCCACGCCCACCCAGAAATCGGGCAGAGAACCCGTTGCTGACATTTCTGAAGCCCACCCCTGGTTAACAGCAGAGGTGGGGTTCTACCGGTTTGGCCCAGTTCAGCCAAGTAGGTAGTAACTCGGCTGTCCACGCCCCCAAACTGGTTCTATCAGCGGCGCCATAAGGGCTACCATCTTGTTCTTTGCTCCTACGCATGCGCAGAAGCATTTTTTTTTTACTACTGCACATACCCGAAACGCGTCACTGAGCAGTGAAAGAATCTGGAGCCCACCCCAGGTTAACCGGCTTCTTAGCAAATCAACAACTGCAGAGTTGTTGTGTTCATAGGGTTGCTTATCATTGGCTTTTTCTGCTTTGCTCCTATATCACAGGCATTCTTCGGTGCCATCGTCCAAGAGTTCAGACTGGGGGCTTTGCCTGCAGGACGGTAAGTGGACAGCACATTGGGGTTTTTTTTACAAATTAAATTGAGAGCGAAGACAAACCCAGGAAAAGTGACTCAGTTAAAGACATTGAGCCTCTGGCTCAATGTCTTTTCCTTCTTCTCAAATCCCATGTGAAATTCTCTCCCATATCCCAAAGCAGCATTTCTCCTACTTTTAAGGACAATCAGAATAGAGCTGGGAGGGTCCTTGGAGGTCTTCTAGTCCAACCCCCAGCTGTCTGTACCGTTTCAGACAGCTGCCCAGCTTAACTTAAAAACCTCCAGTGATGAATAATAATAATAATAATAATAATAATAATAATAATAATAATAATAATAATAATAATAATAATAATAATAATAACTTTGAATTTATTAACTGCTCCCTCTCCCCACAGGGACCCGGGGCGGTGCACAGGAGGACTAAAAACAATATAAACAATAGATACAAAAATATATACTTTAAAACACAATTAAACAATGTTATCCCGTGCTAGAAAATTAAAACCCATTAAAATACATTTAAAATCTATAGACAGAGAGACTATCCAAGGCCGGCCAGTCGAAAGAAATGGGTCTTTAATTTCGTACGGAAGGAGCGGAGGTCCGTGGTCGTTCTGATATCGGGGGGAAGGTCGTTCCAGAGGGCCGGGCCCGCCACAGAGAGAGCCCTTCCTCTCTCTTCCAGAAGTTGTGAGTGAAGCACTCACAACTTCTGGAGGCAACTTCTATTCCACTGGTTAATTGCCCTCACAGTTAGGAAGTTTCTCCTTGATTCCAGGTTGCTTCTCTCTTTGATTAGTTTCCACCTGTTGTTTCTTGTCTTGCTTTCTGTTGCTTTCAACTCTGGGAGTTGAAGTCCGCAAATCTTAAAAGTTGACGAAGTTGAGAAACGCTGCCCTGGAGGCATAGTTCACTGCTGAGGTGGTTTAAAAGCCCTGATTAGGGCGCCTACCTCATTGCTAAATCCTTGTGCTACCATTCCCTAGTAGTTACTCATCAGGACTTCCTTCTTTAGGTTTTTAAAGTTCATTTACACAGGGTCTAGGTGTGCAGACCATGTGCTGGAGACATTCCTAGGAACTCACTATTCCAGTGTTTCTCGACCTCGGCCATTTTAACCTGTGTGGACTTCAACCCCCAGAATTCCACAATCAGTTACCACAAAGTTTCACAGTTTCAACCACATCGAGATGTGTAAATTTCAACTCCCAGAAGTCCAAGCCAGCTACCACAAAGTTTCTGTTTAAACTCTGTTAAGATGTGTGGATTTCAACTCCCAGAATTCCACAACCAGTCATCACAAAGTTTCTCAGTTTCAACTATGTTAAGAGGTATGAACTTCAACTCCCAGAATTCCAAGCCAGCTACCACAAAGTTTCAAGTATGTTAAGATACGTGAACTTCAACTCCCAGAATTCCACAGCCAGCAAAACCACCTGAGGGAATTCTGGGAGTTAAAGTCCGCACAACTTAAAATGGCTGACGTCGAGAAACATTGCACTATGCCCTTTACTTCAGGGGTCCCCAACCTTTGCAACTTTAAGTCTGAAGGACTTCAGCTTCCAGAATTCTCCAGCCAGCTTTGCTGGCTGGAGACGTCTGGGAGCTGAAGTCCTTCAGACTTAAAGTTGCAAAGGTTGGGGACCCCTGTTTTACTTCACATAACTTAAAATAGTTTTTCAGATACACTTATAATATTTAACAGGAAGCTGACAGCTTTCTGAGAACCTGGGATAAAAACTTGATGATTGCAACCCTGAAGGAATTTTTTTTTAAATGAAGTATAGCAGTGATGGCGAACCTATGGCACGGGTACCACAAGTGGCACGCGGAACCATTTCTTAGGGCACGCAAGGTGTTGCCCTGTCAGCACTAGCGCGCATGTGTGTGCTGGCAAGCTGATCTAGGCCTTCTTTTGAGGCTGTTTTTCGCCCTCTGGAGGCTTCAGGGAAGCTCCTGAAGCCTCTGGAGGTGGGGGGGGGGGAGGCTGTTTCCACCCTCCCTGGGCTCCTAGAAAGCCTCTGGAGCCTGGGGAGGGCAAAAAAAGCTTACCAAAAGCAGGGGTTCACACACATAGCATTATGGGTGCGGCACACTTCTAAGCACGACCCCCTCGTGCTCCCCCCACTTTTGGCACACGAGCCAAAAAAGTTTAGCCATCACTGAAGTATAGATTTGGTGGCGGTTCAAAGTTACAACAGAACTGAAAAAAGTGACGTGTGACTATCTTTCACACAACCCATGTGATCAAAACGCGATCAAAAATTGGATGCTTGGCAACAGGTTTATACAATACAATAGCAGAGTTGGAAGGGATCTTGGAGGTCATCTAGTGCAACTCCCTGCCTAGGCAGGAAGCCCTATACCAGGGGTCTGCAAAGTCGGCTCTTTTAAGACTGGTGGACTTCAACTCATAGCAGGCTGGGGAATTCTGGGAGTTGAAGTCCACCAGTCTTAAAAGAGCAACTTTGCAGACCCCTGCCCTATACCATTTCAGACAAAGGGCTATCCAGCATCTTCTTGAAGACTTGCAGTGTTGGGGCATTCACAACTTCTGGAGGCAAGCTGTTCCACTAGTTAATTGTTCTAACTGTCAAGAAATTTCTTCTCAGTTCTAAGTTTCTTCTCTCCTTGATTAGTTTCCAGCCATTGCTTCTTGTCCTACCCTCAGGCGCCTTGGAGAATAGTTTGACTCCCTCTTCTTTGGGGCAGCCTCTGAGATATTGGAACACTGCTATCATGTCTCCCCTAGTCCTTATTTTCATTAAACTAGACATACCCAGTTCCTGCAACCGTTCTTCCTATGTTTTAGCCTCCAGTCCCCTAATTATCTTTGTTGCTCTTCTCTGCACTCTTTCTAGAGTCTCCACATCTTTTCTACATCGTGGCGACCAAAACTGGATGGTGTATTCTGGATGGCAACTGTCACATATATGTGACAGTTGCGAGTCCCAAGGTCATGTGATCCCCTCTTGCGATATTTCGACAAACAAAGTCAATGGGGAAGCCAGATTCACTGAACAACTGTGTTGCTAATTTAGCAATTACAGCAGAGGGGGGATTCACTTACTGTTACTGGGATTCACTTACTGTTACTACCGGTTCGCCCAGCACTGGAAATATGAGTGTGCATGCATGCTTCACTCATTCGTGCAGCATCAGCACACTGCTTGCGCCATTCAAAACATGGCAATTAGCTCGCGTATGCCATCTGCACATGCGTCTAGCATCATAAAACATGGCAATTAGCTCATGTGCATGCGCCGTCTGCACATGCATGCAATGTCAAAAACACAGCAATATAGGATGGGATTGCATCTGGGTAGATGGGCAGTCCCACCTACCGGTTGCCACTACCGGTTCACCTGAACCAGTCCGAACCATCTGAATACCACCTCTGAACTACAGTGATTCACTTAACAGCTGGGTCAAGGAAAGCCATAGACTGGTTCCAAACTCAGTTCACAACTCTCTGCCAGGCCTGCAGCCATCTTTCCTTTTGGATCTTTGGCCTGCCACTCTTTCTATCATTCTACTATGCATTTTATATTGTGGGAAAATGGGAGGGGAGGGTTAATAATAATAATAATAATAATAATTTAATTTTATATCCCGCTCTCTCTCCCCAAGGGGACTCGAGGCGGGGCACAGGCAATTAAAAATACAAATAAAACCACAGACAAATACAAAATACAAAGTTAAAAATAAATTAAATTGATCCTGCGCTAAAACCCATAAACTAAACTAAAAATTACCCCTAAAAACCCCTAACCTAAAAAGAGACTACCCAAGGCCGGCCAGACGAAAAAAGTGCGTCTTTAATTTTAAGCGGAAGGAGCGGAGGTCCGTGGTTGTCCTGATATCGGGGGGAAGGTCATTCCAGAGTTGTAAGGAGTTACATACTATGTAGCCATAACAACATTCTTTCTAGAAAGCCAAGGTCATCCTTTGTCTCTGCATCTCTGTATCTGACCGGAGCTGGATGGGTGGAACTGCCAGCATGGCAGTGGGAGACTGGACCATGGGATGGACTTGTGGGTGTGGGGGCAAGATCTTGAACTTTCAATTGGGTGGGAAATATCGGGAAGCTTTCAGATTCGGGTTTTCCCAGATGTGCCAACATGGATCTCTTAAAAAATTGGAACTTTGAGCAATACTTTGCCTTGGATTCTGATTTACTTTTGGATGCTATTTGTAATGCTGACACTCTCCTCCTTAGCAAAAGAAATTTAGGGCTCAATTTCTGTCGTAAGTCTAGGACGGTCATTGTTCATTTGGCCTGTTATTCCCCCACCGAGGTTCATTGTGTTGTGTCTTTCTCTGCCTTCTGTTGTGTTGCAGAGCCTTTGTATCAAACCTATCGCCAGGCTGTCATCTCCAAGGAGATCAAGCGGCAAACGGTGCCACGCAACAGTAGTTTCAGCAGCTCGGACTATAGAGCCCCTTCTCCTGGGGAAGGGTCAACGGGACCCCAGGGCCCCATCCCTCATAGCACCCTTTGGCAGGAGCTGCCAGCTGTGCGAGAAAGTGGTGTTTTGGACAACATCAGCCCAGAAGAAAGGAAAATGCAAGAGGTGAGTCTAACGGGACTTAGTTAAGGAAGGCGTTTCCCACCGGACAGAATTCAAGATGTCCGAAATTGTCATCAGGGTCATTCCATCTCAAGTGGTTTTAATAAGTGCTCCGCTCAACCATCACAGATTTTGAAGAATTGTGGTGTGAACATGCACCCATGTCCCCAACGAACATTGGAAAGTGTTACAGAGTTTCCAGAAGGGTGTTGTTGTTGTTTTTTGTAAAAGCGGGCTGAAAATCCCCTATTTTGGCCGTTTTTACAAAAAACGTCAACTTTACACTCAGTTTGTGAACTATGGGAAAGCGGTAGGAGAATGAAATTTTACATTCGAAAACCTTGTGTTGCTAAGTTATTGGACACAAACTTTCACAGGTCTCATACCTTTCCTTCCAGAGGTATAAAAAGCCAAACTTTAATGCTTTTTCGAGTCGCGGTCATTTTCGGCCAACTTTGGTCCAACTTATCTAGATGGAGATCGCTCATGAGAATGCCTTTATTATTTTCTTTAATATACCCTGTTTTTCCTAAAATAAGACCTCCCTGGATAATAAGCCCAATTGGGCTTTTGAACGCATGCGCTAAAATAAGCCCTCCCCCAAAAATAAGCCCTCTCCAAAAATATTTAAATGCATGCAGAGCCATCCCTGCCATTTCCTCTAGTTGCTTGCCATGCAAAAAATATGAGATGAAGAGGCGAGACCGGAGGGGAGGAAGAGGAGGGGGGAACATGCTCCATGCATCCCACACACCCTTACCTAACAGCCACTCCCACAACTCTAGCCACCGCGCCCCTTCTGTCACACTAATGGCCGCCACAAACAGAGTGCAGGTCCAGCGACGTGCAACATAGCAGCAGCCATGAGGGGACCACATTCACCGCCTCCTGCACCTCAAAAGTAATAAGACCTATTTTGGGAGGGGGAGTCAAAAGAAAATAAGAAGTGTCTTATTTTCGGGGAAACACGGTGGCACAAAAAGTTGTACAAGTTAGCCAATTTTGTTTCTCTCAACGTAATATTGTTGGAGATATTATGACTCAAAGTTGCTCTCGCCTCCCAATCAGGAAGTTGTGAGTTCAATCCTAGGTAGAGGCAGATGTAGAGTCTCCTGCTTGGGCAGGGAGTTGGACTACATGACCTGCAAGGTCCCTTCCAACTCTGTTAATCTGTAACCTGTTTCATACAGTCGAAGGCTGCAATATGGAGTCAAACAAATGACTATATCTCCTCTAGTATTGCATCAGCAAACATAACACTTTGCCAATGTTGATTGGGGACGTGTGCATGTTCACACCAAATTTCATCAAAATCTGTGATGGTCAAGCTAGGAGCCCTATAGGGACCATTTGACATGGAATCACCCTTCAGAAATTTTCCTGACAGTCAGAACAATTCATCGGTTGGAACGACTTCCCTCCAGAAGTTGTGGGTGCTGTAACACTGGAAGTTTTAAAGAAGAGATTGGGCAACCATTTGTCCAAAATGCAGGGGGTTGGACTAGAAGATCTCCAAGGTCCTTTCCAACTCTGTTATTCTGCTTCGGGAACGATCAAAACATACAAAGTTTCGTTGAACACTCTAAGGAGTTGTGTTGGCGGGGTTTCCCCCACCCCCTAAGAAAATGAGATCATTTTAAGTTGAGAGTCATCTTTATTTGCAGCTTGGGACTGGGTGTTTCACGCATGAATTATGACCCAACCTATATCAGCAGATTAATATTATTTTTCCAACTCATGTGGCACTAGGGAGTCGGAGTATCCTAATGGTGTGAGTGAATTTTGTGCTGATATGAGTGTGTAAGAAGTTTCCATGTGTACGTTAGTGGATTCCGACACACACACACCCCGCCAATAACACAAGGCATAATTGTAAATTGTGTTAGCAATGGAATAAAGCAACGTAAGAGCCATTCCCAAGTACAGATATGTCCAAGTGACTTTTCCCCCTCTGCTGTATCTTCATGATACAGGATACATCTTGTTCCAGCATTGTGTTGTCTGCTGTAAGCAGCCAACAAGTTGTTGCAATGTTCCCATGGGTGAAATCTGACTCATCAACTACAGGTAGTTCTCGACTCACAATCGGTTGTTTAACAACCCATTTGAGCTACAGTGGCCTCAGAAGGAAGCCATGTAAAACACTCCTAACTGTCAGAAAATGTTGCTCTCTTTTCCCCGTGATCACATGACCACATGTTGGATACTTGCCAATCGACTCTCATTTTTAACAGGTTTAACAGAGTTGGAAGGGACCTTGTAGGTCATATAGTCCAACACCCACCCACCCCGCCTAAGCTGGAGACCCTACACAGTTTCTGAGAGATGGCAGTTCAGTCTCTTCTTGAAAGCCTCCAGTGATGAAGCTCCCACATTTACAACCGGCTGCAGCATCCAGTGGTCACATGGTTGCGATTTGCAATGGATATTTTTGTCAGTTTTCGGCAAAAGATGCCCATTTGGGAGAGTGAATTCGCTTAATGGCCACATGATTGGCTTAATGACTGCTTTTAAAAATGGGGGGGGGGCGGAGGAATCAGGTCTGGTTGATGGATGTCTTCACTTATGACCCAAACAACTTAACACCACAATTCTGCTCCCAGTTGTGATCTTAATTCGAGGCCTGTCAGAGTTTGTTGCATAAATTCAAATCCAGAAGCGTTCACAGATAACTGATGCTGCAGGATTCATTAATTTCTTTGTATACATAAGAATAGATGAATAAATGTACAATACCAACAGGTGGTTCTTCCAAGGAAACACAAGGCAGGAGAGTTACAGACAAACAAAAGCAGTTAGCTTCATTTCAGCAGACCAGAAAGTCTGCTAGTTTACTTCTCAGAGCAGCAGACTGCTTTCTTCTTAAATTTCTGTTTCAATTCTCTGCACAGATCTGTTTAAGCTCCCATTGGCTGACTTAGTTGCTATGCCTATTCATTGGTTGACCTTGTTCCCATGTCTCTCCCAATCATGAATATTTTAACAAGGCCTGCTTGTATTGTATTGCAAATAGTAGATCACCATTCTTACGGGATGGACTCTAAGCCTCACTCTGTCTATTTATCTGGTAAAGATTCCTGTGGCTTATTCTTTAAGATATATAAAATAATCTTTTGTTACCTTCATTGTATCCAAAGCAGAACATCTAAATTCAGTTCAATCTAGCATCAACCTTGTGAACTCTCAAGTTTCCTCTTTCCGCTATGTATTCATGATGGACAGTTATTAATAAATATGTATATATATGTATGGGTGAAGATATATATACAGACACACACACACGTATGTATGTATGTATATGTGTGTGTGTATGTATATATACCCAGTTTCCCCCAAAATAAGACCCAACCAGAAAATAAGCCTTAGCACAGGGGTGTCAAACTCACGTCATCACGGTGGTGTCACGTGACAAATTGGGACTTCCCCCTCCCCACTTCGCTAAACTAAGGATGAGCATGGCCAGCACATGATGCATCCAGTCAGAGGTTTAACAACCCTGCCCTAGCATGATTTTTCAGGATGTTCATAATATAAGCCCTACCCCAGGGGTGAAATTCAGCAGGTTCTGGAGAACCAGTAGCGGAAATTTTGAGTAGTTCAGAGAACCGGCAAATACCACCTCTGACTGGCCTCATAGTGGGGTGGGAATGGAGATTTTTCAATATCTTTCCCCTAGGAGTGGGGTGGAAATGGGGATTATGCAGTATCCTTCCCCTGCCATGCCCACCAAGCCATACCCAGAGAACCAGTAGTAAAAAAAATAGAATTTTCTACCCCCAAAATAACCTCCAGTTAAGATCATCCCACAGATAGATGCATTTAGCACTGCATTTCTCCTAAAATAAGACCTAGCTGAAAAATAAGTCCTAATGCATCTTTTGGAGCAAAAATTAATATAAGACCCAGTTTTATTTTCGCGGAAACACAGGTAGACACACACACTCTCTCTTTTGGCAACATAATTTCTTTTTTAATCTGGCCCGGCGTGCTCCTATTTTTAAAAAAATGACTACTCTTTAAAAAGGGAATCTTGCGCTTGACTCATCAAATTTCTAAGCTAATTTCTCCCCAAATCAGAGATCTGAATCAGTCTGAATATTGGCTGACCATTGATGGTAGGAGAAATAGATGCCCTGTGCATCTATTCTCCCCTTGTCATTTCAGTATTGTTTAGAGTGGTCTCTCGAATGTGGGTTTAGCACTCTTTGGGAATAGCACTAAACACTGGAGGCTTATGAGGAAAAGATTGGACAACCATTTGTCTGAAATATTATTATAGGGTTTCCTGTTTGAGCAGGAGGCTGGACTAGAAGACCTCCAAGGTGCCTCCCAACTCTGTCATTGTGCTCATCCTCTGCCTGAGGGACTTAAATGCACCTTTGGGTTGCAGAATAAGAATGAGATTTGACAGACAGCAGACCCAAAACACCATAAATTTGGGAATTTATTTCATTCACACGCCCTGTGCTTGTTACTCATTCTGCCTTCTGCTGGCTTTAGGAAGTCAAAAAGAATAGATTCTAGAGCGGTGATAGATTACCGACAGGATGTTGATTACTATTTGGACTTTTCAAGGCAAGATAGATCTTCAGGAAGAATCGGAGGCCCTTCAAAAAGAAAACTGTGTTGTTACTCCAAAACATTTACGACACTGTGATGGGGAAGTTTAGGGAGATAAAGGATTTACTACATGACATAACTGGAAAGACTGAAAATGTGCAACAAGGAATAATGATAATAAAGACAGGAAACGGGAGATTACTGGCAGTTTAGAGGATGAGATAGAAGAGATCACAAAACAAATAGAACAAGGAAAAAAGAAAGAGGAGATAATAACGCTGGGTGAAATAAAGTGTCAGGTACTGAGGATTTAACAGCTGCCAGCTGATGTAAGGTTGTAATCTGTAAGCTGATGCAAGGTATGGCTGATGCAATGAGGTGCCTATACAGCATATATAAGTGGCCCTTAGAGGGCCTCTCTCTCTCATCATGTATCTCCTTTCTCCCCTTGTGTCCATAGCTGAATGGTAAGGGATTTATCTACCATGCGTATGTCTGTATATATTTGTACATAAATCACTATTAATTGTTTTAAGGTTCTGCTTGCTGTGTGCTCTGTTTTACTCCTAGGTTTATCTTGTGATAAGAGTCATGCTGCCAAAACTCTGTTATAAAGTTGGGAGAACATATATTAGGTGGTAGAAAAATGGAATTCAATAACCCGAAAAATGTTTTTGGAAAAAAGACAGAGGATTTGGCAGGCCCGTGGGTGGGCTGGCAGCAAAAAACAGCCGAGATGGAGATAATGGTTGGGTTGAAAATGAAAGCTGTAGGTGAGGACCCAAGGGAGGAGTAGGGGAGGCAAGTTAAAAAGAGAAGAAGGGAAACTTGCAAAAGGATGAGAGATGATGGATAGAAAAAAGATCTTTCTAACAAAATTGGCAGTACTGAGAATTAGAATAGAGTAAGAAATTAGAAACAGGGGGAACATTGTTATACATATGTTTGCATAACACACTTAAAGTGAATGTTAGAGGTTACTCATAATGCCTTCTTTGTGGTTCTGGATCTCTGGGATCAGAGTCTCTTTGAGGTGGTGACCTCTGAAGCTTCCTATCTACGCTCGCTCGCCCTTCTGATCGAGCACTTCATGGAGTCTCGGGAACTGGCTGGCACCATCCTTCTGCGCGAGCACCGGATTCTTTTCTCCAACATACGCAAAGTCCAGGAAGTGAGCGAGAGGTCAGTTTTTCCCCCCTCTCTTCTTGTCTCTCTCCTCCAAACTGCGTTGATCTGGACCGTTCTCCAGAATGAAGACAGCCAATCGTAGAATTCTTAATTTACTACTGGTTACCGTGAAGGGTGGGAGGCGGTGGCTCAGGGGCTAAGACGCTGAGCTTGTCAATCAGAAAGATTGGCAGTTTGGTGGTTCGAATCCTTAGCGTCGCGTAATGGAGTGAGCTCCCGTTACTTGTCCCAGATCCTGCCAACCTAGCAGTTCGAAAGCCTGTAAAAATGCAAGTAGAAAAATAGGAGCCACCTTTGGTGGGAAGGTAACAGTGTTCCATGCACCTTTGGTTTTTAGTTATACCAACCACATGACCACAGAGATGTCTTCGGACAGCGCTGGCTCTTCGGCTTTGAAACGGAGATGAGCACTGCCCCCTAGAGTCAGGAACAACTAGCACTTATGTGCGAGTGGAACCTTTACCATGAAGGGCTGATGGTCATTATGAAGGGTTCCAGTATTTGAAGGGCTAATATAAATAAGGGGGTGTCAACTTATTTTCCAAAGTTTCAAAACAGAAGGACGAGAAACAATGGATGGAAACTGATCAGAGAGTCCCAAAGGTGCTTTTTCAGGAGGCAACTGGACTTTCTTCGTTTTAATTTTGGAGACATTTCACTTCTCATCCAAGAAGAGAATCTCTACAGACTTTTAGCTATACAGTTTGGGATGAAAACCCCTTGAATGGAGTGGGAGTAGGATTGGCTTTCCAGAGGGGGGAAAATTGCAGACGACAGGAATCAGGAGCACTACTCAGGTGACCCTGAGGACACAGGTAAACCTCCAAGTGCTTCAACGACCCTCTAAAACAGGGGTGTCAAACTCAAGCCCAAGGGCTGGATCTGGACTGCAGAGTACTTAGATCTGGCCCGTGGGGCCGCCCTGGAAACAGCAAAGGACCAGCCCGTAGTGCTTCTGCCAGGGAAAACAGTCTCCAGAGCTCTGTTTTCTGCTGCCACAGCCGTCTGCAACTCTTTGCCAGTGAAAACAAAGCATGGGACAGCCACCATTTTCACTGGCGGTAGGTTGCAGGAGGCTGTGGCAGCAGAAAACAGAGCTCAGGGGCCCGTTTTTGCTGGCAGAGCACTCTAGGCACTCCCAACACGCGTGACATCGAGCTGGCCACACCCACCCTGGCCCCACCTACTTGCCCCCCCCCCCGAGGTCAAACGTAACCCTGATGTGACCCTCAATAAAACCAAGGTTTTCACCCCTGCTCCAAAAGGAAGCAAGTGACCAGCTGTCTGCAAGGAATATCGATCCTTCCACTCCCCACTATCCTATCAGAGCTGAAGCAGCTTCTTGGATGAGA
Source organism: Rhabdophis nuchalis (assembly GCA_039707465.1). Taxonomy (NCBI): domain Eukaryota; kingdom Metazoa; phylum Chordata; class Lepidosauria; order Squamata; family Natricidae; genus Rhabdophis; species Rhabdophis nuchalis. The sequence goes on along the minus strand of CM077647.1, from coordinate 169,746,562 downwards.
AGCGAAATGCCTTCAAAAGAAAAAAAAAAAACAAGAAAGTCCAGTTGCTGCCTGAAAAAAGCACCTTTGGGGCAACCATGTCCTGGATGGCTGAGATTCTCACTTTTGATTAAAGAGAGAAGCAACCTGGAATTAAGGAGAACATTCCTAACAGTGAGGATAATTAACCAGTGGAACGGCTTCCTTTAGAACAGAGGTTCCCAAACTTGGCAACTTTAAGACCTGTGGACTTCAACTCCCAGAATTCTCCAGCCAGCTACACTGGCTGGAGAATTCGGGGAGTTGAAGTCCACAAGTCTTAAAGTTGCCAAGTTTGGGAACCTCTGCTTTAGAAGTTGTGGGTGCTCCAACACTGGAAGGTTTTAAGAAGAGACTGGACAACTACCGTATGTTTCAGACGCATCGGAGTATAAGACGCAGCAAGGTTTTGAAGAGGAAAATTTAAAATAAAAAAGGTTTTGCACTCTGCAAACGTCCCCAAAATGGCCCATTTTTCACAAAAATGGGCTCATTTTTTTTTAAAAAAAGGCATGAATAATAATAATAATAATAATAATAATAATAATAATAATAATAATAATAATAATAATAATAATAATAATAATATTTAATTTTGTATACCGTGTTCTCTCCCCAAGGGGACTCGGAGCGGTGCACAGGGAAATTAAAACATATAAAATATATACAAACAATAAATACAATAGATAAAAGCAGATTAAATTGATCGTCCCTGCGCTAAAAACCCCCATTAAAACTAAATTCCCTAAACACCCCAGAGGTAGAGACTAACCAAGGCCGGCCAAGCAGAAAAAGTGTGTTTTCAGTTTTTGACGGAAGGAGCGGAGGTCCGTAGTTGTTCTAATGTCGGGGGGGAGGTCGTTCCAGAGGGCTGGGCCCGCCACAGAGAAAGCCCTTCCCCTGGCCGTCGCCCGCTGACACAGTCTAGTGGACGGCACCCGGAGAAGTCCCTCTCTGTGGGAGCGGATCGGCCATGAGGATGTATGGGGCAGGATCCGATCCCGCAGATAGCTAGGTCCCGAGCCATGGAGCGTTTTGAAGATGACAACCAACACCTTGTAAGACGGCTTGTAAAGTGCTCCTGGGGGCTTCGGGGACAAAAATGGCCACTTTTTCGCAAAAACAAGCTTGTTTTTTGTTTTAAAAAAGGGCATGGATTGTCTTTAGGAAGCTTATGGAGTGCTGCTGGGGGCTAAAGGGGGGTAAAAAACAGGACGTTTTTTGTTCATTTCTGCCCTCCCCAGCCCCCAAGAGCTCTCTGTAAACCTCCTAAAGACTTTGCATGGCCATTTTGGTGAAGGGGGTGGAATTTCAGGAGGCAAAAAATGCTGAATTCGATGTATAAGATGCACCCAGATTTTCAGCCTCTTTTTTGAGGGAAAAAGGTGCGTCTTATACTCTGAAAAATATGGTATTTATCTGAAATGATAAAAGGCAGTGTTGGCGAACCTTTTTGGCACTGAGTGCCGAAATGGAAATGCGGGCACAGAAGGGAGCACTGGAAACTGGAAGAGCAATTCCTCTGTTCATGCGCATGAGCTGAGCTTCTGATTTCCAGCACGCGCATGCATGCCGGTCACCTGGTCTTCATGTTTCTGGAATGCATGTGCCCGCAAAGACCAGCATGCATGGCAGGGAGCTGCTCTTCCGTTTTCTGGTGCTCCCACGTTCTCAAAGTCCAACTAGCCAGCGCGCATGTGCACACCGGATCCTGGAAGAGCAACAGGCGACAGCTGGCATGCCCAGAGGGATGGCTCTGTGTGCTACTTCCAGCACGTGTGCCATAGGTTCGCCATCACAGGATATAGGGTCTCCTGCTGGAGCAGTGGCTGAACTAGAAGACCTCCAAGGTCCCTTCCAACTCTGTTATTCTGATTCCGATTAATCTCCACGTTCAGAAGGAAGCATACCCATAGGGCTCGCCCAAGTGATTTGTCTGATCGTGGTGACCATCTGGGATGAACAGCTGTCTAGTCAGTTCTCCAGCTGCACGGTCATCTGTTCAATGGTTACTTCCCCCCACTTCAAGAGGTGGAAATAGATCCCCGTCTGGAGACACAAGCGTGCTATTTTTGCTTGGACTTCTCTGAATAACCCACGTGCATCTGATGCCAGTTCTTCCTCTTGGCAGGTTCTTACAAGATCTGGAACAGCGGCTGGCGGAAAGCCTGCAGATCTCAGACGTTTGCGATATTGTGGAGGACCATGCTCAGCAGAGCTTCTCGGTGTACATTGACTACGTCCGTAACCAACTCTACCAGGAGAAGACCTACAGTAGCCTCATGTGAGTAAGGGAGGAGGAAAGGCTAATAGTCTGCTGGATCATCCTTGGGGAGAATGAGTTGAACTGTTGTGGCCCACCAGCGGCCAGTAGAGCTGGCAGCAGATTCGGACAGTGAGGAGGTTGGGGAGGAACATGGGCCAGTCCTGGAGTCTGGGGGAGGCTCTGATGAGGGCTCTGTGTCAGAGGCAGAGAGGCGGCCAGGGCCATCTGACAGTCTGACTTCAGAGTCAGACATCAGTGAGGCAAAGGAACAGATAGAGCCTGTTCCCAGTGTGCGCATGCACAGAGTTGCCAGACGAAGGGAACAGCTAAGGAACAAAGGTCGACTTGGGAGTAAAACCACAGGTGGTTTGTGAATGTCCCCTCCCAGAGGAAATAAAAGAGGAGCAAAAGGGGAGTGGAGTTTGCAGGAGACAATTAGTTTATTCCTGTACTCTTGCCAAGTATTGTGGCATCTGAAAGATATCGGCCTGGCCACTGTCCAAGCCTGATAAAGGTCGGTAATTGTGAGCCATCTTGAAAGACTGTGGGCCAGAACTTTGCTGGAGAAGAATTTACTCTAAATTAAATAAAAGGGGTTTATCGGGACGAGGACTCGGCTTCGTGCTGCTGGGGAAGCCTAGGTCAGAACAAGATAAATTATTTGCAAAAACTCCTTGGGCAGTTTTCTCAGCCTGTTTTGACCTCGCCGAGAATTCTGGGAGTTGTAGTTTTCCCTCATTGGGCAGTCTGGTCACCATTTTGGATTCTAAACTGCTGATACCACCAAGGGTGGAATTCAAAATATATGAACCCACCATGTCTTTTCAACAGCAGTTATCCAGCTACTCCTGCACAACTTGCTAGTGGTTGATTATGGCCATCCCTTGTAGTCTTTAGGGCCGCGAATGTACCTTTGAAGTGGGAATTACGTTCTTCCTGTCATGGATAATGGATGTGGATGTACCTGTGCCCCATAAACGATTTTGTTAAGTGTTTCTGCTTAGTCTAACATCTACAGATGTTTCCAGGAAGCCCTCAGATGAAGTCCAGGAGTGAAAGGGGAGTGGACATTTGCAGGAAACAATTCGTTCATTAGTTTGTTTCAGGAGTGTGAAGATCTTTCCACAAAAGTAAAAAATAACAAAAAAAAGCTTCTTCCAACATGTTAAAAACAAGAAAAAAGTTAAGGAAACAATTGATCCACTGCTGGGAGGAAGTGGCAAGAAGGTGACAAGCAACAGGGAGAAAGCAGAACTATTTAACTCATTTTTTGCATCCGTCTTTACACAAAGGGATAAAACAGCACCACAAAAATCAGATTAGGAACACAAGTTGAAATAGGGAAGAAAATGATAAGAGAGCACCTGTCTAACCTAGACAAGTTCAAATCACCAGGACGAGATGGATTACACCCTAGAGTTCTGAACTGGCAGACAAGATCTCGGAACCACTGAACTATATCTTTCAGAGATCCTGGAGCACTGGGGAACTACCAGAGGACTGGAAAAGAGCAGATGTGGTTCCCATCTTCAAAAAAGGTAAAAAAATAGATCCAGGAAACTACAGACCCATCAGTCTGACCTCAATACCCGGAAAGATTCTGGAAAAGATAATCAAGAAACAAATTAGCGAACACCTAGAAGTAAACAAAGTAATAGCCAAAAGCCAACATGGGTTCGTCAAAAACAGATCATGCCAGACTAATCTTATTGCATTCTTTGACAAAGTGACAAAATTAGTGGACCAAAGGAATGCGGTCGATATAGTTTACTTGGACTTCAGTAAGGCATTTGATAAGGTAGACCATAACCTACTATTAGATAAAGTAGAAGACTGTGGGTTAGACAGCATCACCACCAGATGGATTCGTAACTGGCTGACCAACCGCACTCAATGTGTAGTCCTCAATGGAAGTGCATCTACATGGAGGGAAGTGTGCAATGGAGTCCCCCAAGGCTCTGTTTTAGGCCCAGTACTCTTCAACATCTTCATCAGTGATTTGGATGAAGAAGATAGGCTTAAGATACAGAAGGATCTTGACAAACTTGAACATTGGGCACTATCTAATAAAATGAAATTCAATGGTGAAAAGAGTAAGGTTCTACATTTAGGCAAGAAAAACAAAATGCACAGGTACAGTACAGGCGGTATCTTACTCAACAGTAGTAACTATGAGAGGGATCTTGGAGTCCTAGTGGACAACAATTTAAATATGAGCCAGCCGTGTGCAGCAGCTGCCAAAAAAGCCAACACAGTTCCAGGCTACATAAACAGAGGAATAGAATCAAGATCACATGAAGTGTTAATACCACTTTATAAGGCCTTGGTAAGGCCACACTTGGAATACTGCATTCAGTTTTGGTCGCCAAGATGTAGAAAAGACGTGGAGACTCTGGAAAGAGTGCAGAGAAGAGCAACAAAGATGATTAGGGGACTGGAGACTAAAACATATGAAGAACGGTTGCAGGAACTGAGTATGTCTAGTTTAATGAAAAGAAGGACCAGGGGAGACACGATAGCAGTGTTCCAATATCTCAAGGGTTGCCACAAAGAAGAGGGAGTCCAGCTATTCACCAAGGCAACTGAGGGTAGAACAAGAAGCAATGGGCGGAAACTAATCAAGGAGAGAGGCAACTTAGAACTGAGGAAAAATTTCCTGACAGTGAGAACAGTTAATCAGTGGAACAACTTGCCTCCAGAAGAAATACTAGAAATCTTCAAGAAGATTTTGGATAGCCATTTGTCTGAAATGGTATAGGGTTTCTTGCCTAGGCAGGGGGTTGGACTAGAAGACCTCCAAGGTCCCTTCCAACTCTGCTATTGTATTGTATTGTATCTGCCCATGAATCTCAGAGACTCTTTGCCCAGTCTTTCCTTGCACAGCGTTATGTTTGGAAAATATTTACATGGCAGCTTTTGAAGCTAGATGAGGTCTGTGGTCATAAATATTCCTTTGAAAGACCATTTGCCAGGCCTTGCTGAATGTGAATGAGAGGAATTCACAATCTATATAAATAAAAATATAAAATAGTTTGTGCAAATTAGCTAATCTCAGAAAGTACTGCACCGATCGGCACCAAATTTTCACACAATGTTCCCAAGGAGTTCTGATGCAATCATACATACATTTTGTGTGGCTGGCACACATGTGTCATGTGCAAGCAGCACAAATGTAAAAGGTACGCACTTCTCAGGTTTTCACCTCCCTGTAGCTCCCCCCATCCAGCTGCTTCTTATGATGCGTCACGCACACGCCCCTCACATTTCCAATGGTCGTTTCCTCAGCAACTTAATAAGCCTCCAATGTTCCACACTGCATGGATGCCTACTAGGCCCAAAACAAGGTGCAGAGGGTGGCACACTCCCATGTGACCTATTTTTGGTCCCAGGAGGCTGTCTGGATGTCTACTAGGCCCAAAACTAGGCATGTGGGGGGGTGACATACTCCCAGGTGGCCCATTTCTGGTCCCAGGAGGCTGTATGGTAGATAGCTAGGTAGAGGGATAGAGAGAGAAAGAGGGAAAAATACAGTAGGTAGGTAGGTAGGTAGGTAGGTAGGTAGGTAGGTAGGTAGGTAGGTAGGTAGGTAGGTAGAGAGATAGAGAGAGATAGGGAAAAATACCGTAGATAGGTAGATAGGTAGAGGGACAGAAGGAAAAATACAGTAGGTAGGTAGGTAGGTAGAGGGATAGAGAGATATATGGAAAAATGCAGTAGGTAGGTAGGTAGGTAGAGGGGTAGAGAGAGATAGGGAAAATACAGTAGGTAGTAGGTAGGTAGAGGGATAGAGAGAGGGAGGGAAAATACAGTAGGTAGGTAGGTAGATGATAGAGGGAGAAATACAGTAGGTAGGAGGGTAGGTAGGTAGGTAGGTAAGTAGGTAGAGGGATAGAGAGAGATAGGGAAAAATACCGTAGATAGGTAGATAGGTAGAGGGACAGAGAGAGACAGAAGGAAAAATGCGATAGGTAGGTAGGTAGGTAGAGGGATAAAGATAGAGAGAGGGGAAAATACAGTAGGTAGGTAGGTAGGTAGGTAGGATAGAGAGAGATATGGAAAAATACAGTAGGTAGGTAGGTAGAGGGATAGAGAGAGATAAGGAAAATACAGTAGGTAGGTAGGTAGTAGATAGGTAGGTAGAAGGATAAAGAGAGAGGGGGAAATACGGTAGATAGGTAGGTAGGTAGGTAGAGGGATAGAGAGAGAGGGAGGGAAAATACAGTAGGTAGGTAGGTAGATGATAGAGGGAGAGGGAGAAATACAGTAGGTAGGAGGGTAGGTAGGTAGGTAGGTAGAGGGATAGAGAGAGAGGGAGAAATACAGTAGGTAGGTAGGTAGGTAGAGGGGTAGAGAGAGATGGAAAAATACAGTAGGTAGGTAGGTAGGTAGAGGGGTAGAGAGAGATAGGGAAAATACAGTAGGTAGTAGGTAGGTAGAGGGATAGAGAGAGATAGGGAAAATACAGTAGGTAGGTAGATAGTAGATAGGTAGATAGAAGGATAAAGAGAGGGGGAAATACGGTAGGTAGGTAGGTAGGTAGGTAGAGGGATAGAGAGAGGGAGGGAAAATACAGTAGGTAGGTAGGTAGATGATAGAGGGAGAGGGAGAGGGAGAAATACAGTAGGTAGGAGGGTAGGTAGGTAGGTAGAGGGATAGAGAGAGAGAGGGAGAATACAGTAGGTAGGTAGGTAGTAGATAGGTAGATAGAAGGATAAAGAGAGGAGGAAAATACACTAGGTAGGTAGGTAGGTAGGTAGGTAAAGAGATAAAAAGAGAGGGAAAATGAAGTGGTTAGGTAGGTAGGTAGGTAGGTAGGCAGGTCGGTAGGCAGGTCGGTAGGTAAGTGGATAAAGAGAGAGAGGGAAAAATACAGTAGGTAGGTAGGTAGGTAGAGTGATAGAGAGAGGGAGGGAAAATACAGTAGGTAGGTAGGTAGATGATAGAGGGAGAGGGAAAAATACAGTAGGTAGGTAGGTAGGTAGAGTGATAGAGAGATAGGGAGAAATACAGTAGGCAGGTAGGTAGTAGATAGGTAGGTAGAAGGATAAAGAGAGAGGGGGGAAATACAGTAGGTAGGTAGGTAGGTAGGTAGGTAGGTAGGTAGGTAGGTGGATAAAGAGAGAGAGGGAAAATACAGTAGGTAGGTAGGTAGAGGGATAGAGAGAGATAGGGAAAAATACAGTAGGTAGGTAGGTAGGTAGAGGGATAGAGAGAGATAGGGAAAAATACAGTAGGTAGGTAGGTAGTAGATAGGTAGGTAGAAGGATAAAGAGAGAGAGGGAAAAATACAGTAGGTAGGTAGGTAGGTGGGTAGGTAGAGGGATAGAGAGAGATAGGGAAAAATACAGTAGGTAGGTAGGTAGTAGATAGGTAGGTAGAAGGATAAAGAGAGAGAGGGAAAAATACAGTAGGTAGGTAGGTAGGTAGAGGGATAGAGAGAGAGGGAGAAATACAGTAGGTAGGTAGGTAGGTAGAGGGGTAGAGAGAGATGGAAAAATACAGTAGGTAGGTAGGTAGGTAGAGGGGTAGAGAGAGATAGGGAAAATACAGTAGGTAGTAGGTAGGTAGAGGGATAGAGAGAGATAGGGAAAATACAGTAGGTAGGTAGATAGTAGATAGGTAGATAGAAGGATAAAGAGAGGGGGAAATACGGTAGGTAGGTAGGTAGGTAGGTAGAGGGATAGAGAGAGGGAGGGAAAATACAGTAGGTAGGTAGGTAGATGATAGAGGGAGAGGGAGAGGGAGAAATACAGTAGGTAGGAGGGTAGGTAGGTAGGTAGAGGGATAGAGAGAGAGAGGGAGAATACAGTAGGTAGGTAGGTAGTAGATAGGTAGATAGAAGGATAAAGAGAGGAGGAAAATACACTAGGTAGGTAGGTAGGTAGGTAAAGAGATAAAAAGAGAGGGAAAATGAAGTGGTTAGGTAGGTAGGTAGGTAGGTAGGCAGGTCGGTAGGCAGGTCGGTAGGTAAGTGGATAAAGAGAGAGAGGGAAAAATACAGTAGGTAGGTAGGTAGGTAGAGTGATAGAGAGAGGGAGGGAAAATACAGTAGGTAGGTAGGTAGATGATAGAGGGAGAGGGAAAAATACAGTAGGTAGGTAGGTAGGTAGAGTGATAGAGAGATAGGGAGAAATACAGTAGGCAGGTAGGTAGTAGATAGGTAGGTAGAAGGATAAAGAGAGAGGGGGGAAATACAGTAGGTAGGTAGGTAGGTAGGTAGGTAGGTAGGTAGGTAGGTAGGTGGATAAAGAGAGAGAGGGAAAATACAGTAGGTAGGTAGGTAGAGGGATAGAGAGAGATAGGGAAAAATACAGTAGGTAGGTAGGTAGGTAGAGGGATAGAGAGAGATAGGGAAAAATACAGTAGGTAGGTAGGTAGTAGATAGGTAGGTAGAAGGATAAAGAGAGAGAGGGAAAATACAGTAGGTAGGTAGGTAGGTAGGTAGGTAGAGGGATAGAGAGAGATAGGGAAAAATACAGTAGGTAGGTAGGTAGTAGATAGGTAGGTAGAAGGATAAAGAGAGAGAGGGAAAAATACAGTAGGTAGGTAGGTAGGTAGAGGGATAGAGAGAGAGAGGGAGAAATACAGTAGGTAGGTAGGTAGTAGATAGGTAGATAGAAGGATAAAGAGAGGAGGAAAATACACTAGGTAGGTAGGTAGGTAAAGAGATAAAAAGAGAGGGGAAAATGAAGTGGTTAGGTAGGTAGGTAGGTAGGTAGGTAGGTAGGTAGGTAGGTAGGCAGGTCGGTAGGCAGGTCGGTAGGCAGGTCGGTAGGCAGGTCGGTAGGTAAGTGGATAAAGAGAGAGAGGGAAAAATACAGTAGGTAGGTAGGTAGAGTGATAGAGAGAGGGAGGGAAAATACAGTAGGTAGGTAGGTAGATGATAGAGGGAGAGGGAAAAATACAGTAGGTAGGTAGGTAGGTAGAGTGATAGAGAGATAGGGAGAAATACAGTAGGCAGGTAGGTAGTAGATAGGTAGGTAGAAGGATAAAGAGAGAGGGGGGAAATACAGTAGGTAGGTAGGTAGGTAGGTAGGTAGGTAGGTAGGTAGGTAGGTGGATAAAGAGAGAGAGGGAAAATACAGTAGGTAGGTAGCAGGGGTGGGTTTCAAAATTTTTGGAACAGGTTCTGTGGGTGTGGCCTGCTTTGTGGGAGTGGCTTGCCGGCCATGTGACCGGGTAGGAGTGGCTTGCCAGCCATGTGACCGGGTGGGAGTGGCCAATTTGGAAAATGTGAAATTCACTTAACAATGGTCTTGGTTAGCAACCAAACTTTTGGGCTTAATTGTGGTCATAAGTTCTCTCTCTCTCTCTCTCTCTCTCTCTCTCTCTCTCTTTCTTTTTCTTTCTTTCCTTCTGTCTTTCTTTCTCTCTTTCTCTCTCTCTCTTTCTTTCTCTTTCTCTCTTTCTGTCTCTTTTCTTTCTCTCTTTCTCTCTCTCTTTTTTCTCTTTCTTTCCTTTCTGTCTCTCTTTCTTTTTCTCTCTTTCTCTCTGTCTGTCTATCTTTCTCTCCCTCCCACTCTCTGTCTCTCTGTGTGTGTCTGTCACTCTCTGGTTCCCCCCTCCCTCCCTGTCTCTCTGTGTGTCTGTGCCTCTCTCTCTCTGTCTGTCTCCCCCCACCCACCCAAGCCTCCTCAGCCTCTCTCACCCATCCACCGGACGAAGGAACCTGGCGTCCGATGGGTGAGCAAGCGAGCGAGCAAAGGCTTTTGAAGCAAAGGCTTCAAAGGCTGCCGGCTAGGAACAGCGCGCTACGCTGCGCGAACCCCCCCCCCCCAGTCGCGGCAAAACTTTCCCTGTTAGCGCGACTGGCAGGGGGTGGGGCGGGGGTTCGCGCAGCGTAGCGCGCTGTTCCTAGCCGGCAGCCTTTGAAGCCTTTGCTTCAAAAGCCTTTGCTCGCTCGCTTGCTCACCCATCGGACGCCAGGTTCCTTCGTCCGGTGGATGGGTGAGAGAGAGAGCGAGAGTAGCCGGTCAGGCTACTTCCAGGAGCTGAGGAGGTTTGGGGGGGGGGGAGGGGGGGACAGACACACAGAGAGACAGGGAGGGAGGGAGGGGGGAACCAGAGAGCCAGAGAACCCGCTGGCTGTATTTACTCTCTCTCTCACCCATCCACCGGACGAAGGAACCTGGCGTCCGATGGGTGAGCGAGCAAGCGAGCGAGCGAGCAACCGCGGCCAGCGGGCCAGAGGATTTTTGGGGCGCGCAGCAACTTTCCTTACCCGCGGCGGGAAACACGCAAGGAGAATCCACTCCCAGCTGTCTCCTTTTTCCTTCTGCGAAGGGTACTGGCCGCTGGCAAAGCGGGAGGCTCGGGAAGGCGGCACACACACACACACAACCTACTTCAGGCGGCGGGAAACACGCAAGGAGAATCCACTCGCGGCTAGGCGTAGGGGGGAAGAGGTGGCTGAGCAAAGGGAAGGGGGGGGGGGAAAGGCGCTCCCGCCGCCTTCCCGAGCCTCCCGCTTTGCCAGCGGCCAGTACCCTTCGCAGAAGGAAAAAGAAGACAGCTGGGAGTGGATTCTCCTTGCGTGTTTCCCGCCGCCTGAAGTAGGTTGTGTGTGTGTGTGTGTGTGCTTTCTTTTTTTTTGGCCGGCGGCTCCTGGCTGCTCTTCGGAGTTGTCACGGCAGCAGCGGCAGCAGGTTGTGGGGCGACGAGGTGAGCGGCCCACCCCCACCACCCACCCCCATGGAGAAGGGGAAAGGAGGACCCCTTCGGAGAGCCGGCCTGGCTGTCTTCTTTTTCTCTCAGCGAAGCATGGGCGAGGAGGAGGCGGCGCTTCGCTGAGGGAAAAAGAAGACAGCGCAGTCGCCTTGCTTGCTTTCCTGCCTGCCCGCCCCAGCTGGGAGCAGCAGTTAGCAGCGGCGACTTACTTCCGGGTCCACGATCCAAAGGGATCGCTCGGGATCCGGAAATTTTACGAAAGGGTTCGCCCGATCCCAGGCGAACCCCCAGAAACCCACCCCTGGTAGGTAGGTAGAGGGATAGAGAGAGATAGGGAAAAATACAGTAGGTAGGTAGGTAGGTAGAGGGATAGAGAGAGATAGGGAAAAATACAGTAGGTAGGTAGGTAGTAGATAGGTAGGTAGAAGGATAAAGAGAGAGAGGGAAAAATACAGTAGGTAGGTAGGTAGGTAGGTAGAGGGATAGAGAGAGATAGGGAAAAATACAGTAGGTAGGTAGGTAGTAGATAGGTAGGTAGAAGGATAAAGAGAGAGAGGGAAAAATACAGTAGGTAGGTAGGTAGGTAGAGGGATAGAGAGAGATAGGGAAAAATACAGTAGGTAGGTAGGTAGTAGATAGGTAGGTAGAAGGATAAAGAGAGAGGGGGAAAATACAGTAGGTAGGTAGGTAGGTAGGTAAGTGGATAAAGAGAGAGAGGGAAATATACAGTAGGTAGGTAGATAGAGTGATAGGGAGATAGGGAGAAATACAGTAGGTAGGTAGGTAGGTAGGTAGGTAGGTAGGTAGGTAGGTAGAGGGATAGAGAGGGAGAGCGAGAAATACAGTAGGTAGGTAGGTAGTAGATAAGTAGGTAGGATAAAGAGAGAGGGGGAAAATACAGTAGGTAGGTAGGTAGATAGGTAGAGAGAGAGATAAAAAGAGAGGGAGGAAATGCAGTAGGTAGGTAGGTGGATCAAGAGAGAGAGAGGGAAAAATACAGTAGGTAGGTAGAGAGAGAGATAGGGAGAAATACAGTAGGTAGGTAGGTAGGTAGGTAGGTAGGTAGGTAGAGGGATAGAGAAGGAGAGCGAGAAATACAGTAGGTAGGTAGGTAGGTAGTCGATAGGTAGGTAGAAGGATAAAGAGGGGGGGAATACAGTAGGTAGGTAGGTAGATAGGTAGATAGGTAGAGAGATAAAAAGAGAGGGGGGAAATGCGGTAGGTAGGTAGGTAGGTAGGTAGGTAGGTAGGTAGGTAGGTAGGTAGGTGGATAAAGAGAGAGAGGGAAAAATACAGTCGGTAGGTAGGTAGAGGGATAGATAGGGAGAGGGAGAAATACAGTAGGTAGGTAGGTAGGTAGAGAGAGAGGGAGGGAGAAATACAGTAGATAGGTAGGTAGAGAGATAGAGAGGGGGAAGGAAAAATACAGTAGGTAGGTAGAGGGATAGATAGAGAGGGAGAAATACGGTAGGTAGGTAGGTAGGTAGGTAGGTAGGTAGGTAGGAAGGTAGGTAGGTAGGTAGGTAGAGGGAGAGAGGGAAAAATACAGTAGGTAGTAGGTTGGGGGTTATACGGTGGTTGTGTGTACGTATTTGTTTGTGCAAGTGTAGATCTACACACAATTGGTTGGCCATTTAACCAGACTGGGCCACAGCAACGCGTGGCCAGGTATAGCTAGTCATTTAATAAAAGGGGTTTTGTTGGGCCCAGGACATTCCCTCGTCCTTTTTGGGGAAGCCTAGGTCAGAACAATAATGTTGGTTGTGACCCCCAAACCCACCCAATGAGAAATGAGTCTCAACATTGACTCGGAAGCACTGCAGTGGAACGGCTGGGGGTGACCTGATGCTTTGCCCCTGGCCACTTTTCCCTAGCCACCTCGAATCCCTGAATTCAGGCCCGATGCTCTTGGGTGCAGCTTCCCTTCCTTTTCCCTCTTAGGGAGAAGAACGCTCAGTTTGCCATCGTGGTCACCCGACTCCAGGAGCAGCCCCAGTGCCAACGTCTCCCCTTCATGTCCTTTTTGCTGCTTCCTTTCCAGAGGATCACACGGATCAAGATGCTCTTGGAGGTAAGAGCCAGACCGTGTTCTTGGGGCCAAGAGGAGGGGTTTTCTGGGTCGAAGGAAAGCATTCCTTGGAGGGGGAGGGCTGGGGTTGTGGCAGATTGGGACAGCAAGTTCTAACCCAAGATGACATATGCCTGTCAGTTTTCTCTTTAGTGCTAATTCTTTCTTTCTTTCTTTCTTTCTTTCTTTCTTTCTTTCTTTCTTTCTTTCTTTCTCTTTCCTTCCTTCCTTCCTTCCTTCCTTCCTTCCTTCCTTCCTTCCTTCCTTCCTTCCTTCTTTCTTTCCTTCCTTCCTTCCTCTCTTCCTTCCTTCCTTCTGTCCTTCCTTTCTCTTTTTCTTTCCTTCCTTCCTTTTTATCTCTCTCTCTCTCCCTATACACATCACTCACATATGCACATATATCTTTTTCTGTCTGTCTGTGTGTGTATGTGTGTCTGCCTTTCTATACACACACACACATACACTCCACATCTTTCTCTGAGTGTGTGTCTCTCTGTCTATATATATCTAGACCGCCCCCGGGAGAGGGGGGCGGTCTAGAAATCTAATAAAATAAATAAATAAATATCTATATATCTTGCTATCTATCTCTAGTTCTCTCTTTTTTCTTTTTCTCCATTTCCTTTCCTTTCTTCCCTCCCTCTCTCTCTCCCTTCCCTCCCTCGTCTTCCCTTCTTTTCCCTTTCCTCATTCCCATCATCTTCTGTCCTTCCCTCCTTCGTCTTTCCTCCCTCCCTCTCTCCCTCTCTCCCTCCCTCCCTCTTCTTTTGGCCACCTCTCCTCCATTTTATTCCCTCCATTTTCTTGGCCATTTCCATTCCCCACCCCCACTCCCACATTCTGCATCTCTGTCTCCCTCCCCCTTTTTCTTCTCTGGACTTTTGAGGAGAGGAGAGGAACTATTGAAATCTTTTGCAAAGGGCTGTTGAAATTAAACCGCTGAAATATTGCTGGGTTCAATTTATCCCCCATCTAAGGGGCAGCGATCAAATTTGCTTGATCAGAGCATAAGTACCGTTTATGCCTCTGGGTGCAAATGAGGATCCAGCCACTGGGAATCTGTGGCGGGGATGGACGGAGTAATCCATTTGTTTTCATTATATTTTCAATTTCCCTGGGAGCTCATTTCAGGCCCTCACCTACAGAGTCTTCACTGAGCAGAGAAACCAATTCATATCCCCTTTTTCCCTTGGCTATGTTGTGGCCCGCCAGCAAAGCTGGCAGCAGATTCGGACAGTGAGGAGGTTGGGGAGGAACATGGGCCAGTCCTGGAGTCTGGGGAAGGCTCTGACGAGGGCTCTGTGTCGGAGGCACAGATGGGGCCAGAGCCATCTGACAGTTATCAAAGTCAGACATCAGTGAGGCAGACCAACAGCTGGAGACTGTTCCCAGTGTGCGCGTGCGCGGAGTTGCCGGACTATGGGAACAGCTAAAGAACAGGAGTCGACTTGAGAGTAAGGCCACAGATGGACGGTGAATGGCCCCTCCAAGAGGAAATAAAAGAGGGGAGGGGAGTGTTGCAGGAGACAATTAGTTCATTCTTGCCAAGTATTGTGGCATCTGAAAGATATTGGCCTGGACGCTCTCCAAGCCTAATGAAGGTCGGTATTTGGGCACTCTCTTGAAAGGCTGCGGGAGAGGAAAGACTTTGCTGGAGAGGGATTCACTGTAAATTAAATAGAAGGGGTTTATCGGGACAAGGACTTGGCTTCGTGCTGTTGGGGAAACCTAGGTCAGAACAGGCTATTGTGTGAATGGGGTATCCACTGTGAAGCACACATTTCTAAGCAAGCCAGAAACCCAGTTGGAGGAAGGGCTTTAAGATTGTGAGAATGGGATGCTGAATCAGAGGCGTGTCAAAAGTTTCACATTTGACTCTGCCCTTATAATTTAAACCCCAAACAGGTTGGTCTAACTTTTCCAGTTAATGGTCCAACACCAGCCTGTTCTCTCTGGTTGTGTTTGAATCTTAACAGATTCCTCTTTTTTCAGCTTGGAATATTTTCAATAATAGGGACTACCTGAGCTTCTGTCTTAAGACCGGGCCATGCCCAGTTCAAACTCTTCTGAATTCAGGGCCTTTGCTCTGTTCTAACCAGAATTTCCTCCCTCTTGGTTTTATTTTGTGTGTGTCTAGAATATCCTGCGCCGGACAGAGGAAGCATCTTTGCGAGAACAAAACGCTCTGAAGGCCCTGGCTTCTGTGTCCAAGGTAAAAGTGGCCATGAATAGAGACAAGCCCTGATGATGTTACCTTGGTTGAGTAATGAAACATTTGCAAGCAAGCAACCAAGCTCAGAGAGCACCACGGACCCCTCATTTCAACCCTGAGCTACTAATAGTCAGATGATAGATAGATGGATGGATGGATGGATAGATAGAGAGATAATGGATGGAGAGATAGATAGATACATCTATCTATCTATCTATCTATCTATCTGTCTGTCTATAATCCATCCATGTCTATCTATCTATCTATCTATCTATCTATCTATCTATCTATCTATCTATCTATCTATCTATCTATCTATCTATCTATCTATCTCTATCTAATATATTTATGTAAAATCTCTCCATCCCTCCATCCATATCTATCTATCCATCTACCCATCCATCCCTATCTATCTTTCCATCCATACCTATCTATCGATCCATCCATCCATCCATCCATCCATCCATCCATCCATCCATCCATCCATCCATCCATCCATTCATTATTCCATCCATAATTCCATCTATCTATCTATCTATCTATCTATCTATCTATCTATCTATCTATCTATCTATCTATCTATCTATCTATCTATCTATCTATCTATCCATCCATCCATCCATCTATATCTAATCTATCTATAATCCATCCATATCTATCTATCTATCTATCTATCTATCTATCTATCTATCTATCTATCTATCTATCTATCTATCTATCTATCTATCTATCTATCTCTATCTAATATATTTATGTAAAATCTCTCCATCCCTCCATCCATATCTATCTATCCATCTACCCATCCATCCCTATCTATCTTTCCATCCATACCTATCTATCTATCGATCCATCCATCCATCCATCCATCCATCCATCCATCCATCCATTCATTATTCCATCCATAATTCCATCTATCTATCTATCTATCTATCTATCTATCTATCTATCTATCTATCTATCTATCTATCTATCTATCTATCTATCTATCTATCCATCCATCCATCCATCCATCCATCCATCCATCCATCCATCCATCTATATCTAATCTATCTATAATCCATCCATATCTATCTATCTATCTATCTATCTATCTATCTATCTATCTATCTATCTATCTATCTATCTATCTATCTATCTATCTATCTATCTATCTATCTATCTATCTACTTACCTACCTACCTACTTACCTACCTACCTACCTACCTACCTACCTACCTACCTACCTACCTATCTATCGCCTCTGCCAATGAAAACGAAGCTTGGGAGGGTCGCACGTAGGCTTTCAAAGCTCTGTTTTCGGCTGCGACGGCCTTCTGCAGTCGTCTGCCAGCAAAAACAGCTCCATTTTCGCTGGCAGAGAGCTCAGGCTGCTTCAGGCACCCCCAACATGAGTGATGTTGAGCTGGCCATGCCCACCCAGGCTCCCCAAGGTCAAACACAACCCTGATGCTGATGGTTTTTTCTCTTCTGCCTCTCATCCTTCTCCTAATCTCTGCTTTAGATCATAGAAGAATGTAACTCCGAGGTCGGCCGCATGCGTCATATGGAAGAGCTGATTCACACAGCCAGCAAGATTGAGTTTGATAAGCTGAAGGTCAGAAGAGGGTTGGCTTGGGCCCGTCTTTTGGCCTTGCTGTAGCCTGTCACAGCTTGTGGGCTTGCAATGAATTTGGGAATTTAAGAGAAGATACAGCTGCCTGGGGTTGTTTACTTCATTGCCATTGCACATCATATCATGAAATTAAATGCCATCTTTGGTATAAATATAACAAAACAAACACTCATCCTTCACATGCCATACAATATAAATTGAAAACCCAACATTGCATTAATATTGCACTATACAGTAGAGTTCAGTATAGTGACTGCCCTGGGTTAGAAGCTGTTTTTCAGTCTATTTGTCCTTGTTTTTATTATCATGTACCGCCTGCCAGATGGTAATAGTTAAAAAAAAGGGTGCCCAGGATGCTGGCTGTGGATTCTGGGAGTTGAAGTCCACAGGGAAAAAAATGCTTTTATTTGTCCATGTATAAGACCCCCTCCATATATAAGACGCCCCCATGGTTCATGTAGTTCTTTGTAGTCAGTACACTACAAGCCCTCACTCTGCAGAAGCCCTCTTGTTAGAGTGAGTAATACAACAATAGCAGGAAATGTATTGCGGGAACAATAGAGAGGGAAACTAGAGTGGCAATGTGATACAGGAAACAGCTACAATAAAAAAGAATGATAGAGCAGCAAATAAGACAGGAGCTCATCTGGCAATCCCAAATGTGACAATTGGAAAATAAAGTTATACTCCCAGAATATATTTTGCAGAGGAGTAAGAAGTGACGATGGCAAATAGTCAATCAATCTTAATCAATGCAATTTTCAGTTTCAACTATGTGTGGACTTCAATTCCCAGAATTCTGCAGCCAGCAAAACTAACTGAGGAATTCTGGGAGTTGAAGTCCACAGCGAAAAAAATACCTTAGAATAAGCACTTTATTCATACAGATAATGGACTTCAATTCCCAGAATTCCACAGCCAGCTACCACAAAGTTTCTCAATTTCAGCCATGTTCAGATGTGAGGACTTCAACTCCCAGAATGCCACAACCAGAAAAACTGGCTGAGGAATTCTGGGAGTTGTAGTGCACCCATCTCAAAGTATCCAAGGTTAAGAAACATGGCCCTAATCTGTGAATTTGCCCAGAGAATCTTTGTTCTCTGATTTTACCAGAAAATTATAGTAAAGAAAATGTATGTTGATTATTTATGTTATAACAGCAGCTAGGATTGTATTTGAACAAAATTGAAAAAGTGAAAAGATTCCTACAGACAAGAAGGTGATTAGAAAAATATTGGAATATGCAGAAATGAACAAACTCGCTATCAAAGAGAAAGAACCAAATAATTATTGTACAATTTGGGAGTATTTTTACTCGTGGTTAAAGAATAGACATAAGAATTAATAGTAAAAGAAGTTATCTAAAGTATAGAAAACGTACTAACAGTTAAATAAATTACAAGGGGGTTGTTATAATATTAGATACTTAAAGTGTTGGAAATTAAGCTAAAATGGGATTAAATAATGAACAAGATTGTATATTTTAATGTTGGCACAAAATATTTGTTCCCAGATGACACACTGGTTAATGGAAAATGGATTGTTTATATAAAATTAAAATTTAAAATAAAAATCCAGGTGGCTTCCAGGAACTTTTTTTAACAATTCTCTTTCCGATTTAGGCTGTTCCCATCATTTCCCAGACCCGACAGCTGTTAAAGCAAGGAGAACTCTTGGAAGTTGTGCATCGGGGTACCATCTTTGGCAACAAGCCCAAACTGATCCCCATCTACCTGTTCCTCTTTAATGACCTGCTGTTGGTCACTCAGCGCAAGAGGTGAGAGAAGGTCCAGAAAGCTTAGGCTGAAAATTCTGAAAATTCTGGCAACAGGACAACTAATCTGCATTTAAAGGGGTGTATCTATAGAAGAAACAGGAAGCAGTGGCGAGATATTTTTCTCTCTGGGCACAATGAAAATAACAGCTGCTGAGCAAAACTCCCCATTGGCAACAGGAATGGCATCCGGCCATTAAACACTCTGCTAGTTCCATTTAGTTGCCCAGACTCCATCCCGCAAGGGATTATGGTGCTGTGGTGAATTCCAGCCGGTACGGCTCGGTACGGTTGTACCAGTAGTAGTTGGGAGCAGCGGCCACCGTACCAGTACGGTGGCTCATTTGGCCCACCCGCTAGCGTTCCATACCTGTTTTTGAAGCAACCGTGCCAATTGCGCACACATGCATAGTGTATGGCGCCTGCACGACCTCCGATCAGCAGCTTGGTGTCACAGGGGCGGTAGAATATGTATGCATTACAGTGCACGTCCGGCGCGTGCACAGCGCACATCCCGCACATGCACAAACAGACCACAACAAGCGTACCGGTAGCGACGGGAAAAGCAACCCACCATTGTTATGGGGTCATTAAATGATGATCTATAGATGAGGCAGGGGAAAGGCAAACTTGACCTCTGGCCCCAAGGTCAAGTTTTGAGGGGATGAGCTGTAGAGACCGCCAAGTTTGGGCTATGGTTATGCTTCTGCAAATTTTGCAAGTTTGAAAATGGAGCATAGGCTGTTTTCCAAACCTCCTGCTTCAAATCTTGAGGACTAGAAACTTGTTTTTTTTTAACAACAACAACAACAATAATAGATGTTGCAAAAAGACTTCTGCCTCTGGGGCAAAGTGTTAATCCATCTTGCCTAGTGCAGGGGTCGGCAATCTTAAACACTCAAAGAGCCATTTGAACCTGTTTCCCACAGAAAAGAAAACACCGGGAACCACAAAACCTTTCCCATGCCTGAGTATTTCCTAAGCCGCCACAGAACTAGCACAAGTAGTTGAATTAAATATTCTGTTTTCTTATGCAACTTTTCTTTCCTTGGATTTATCCATGCTGGGGGTGTCGCACATTGGCGGTTGTGACGCATATTTTGAGCGACATGGAGCCACAGCAGAGGGATGAAAGAGCCACATACGGCTCCAGCACCACAGATTGCTGACCCTTAGCTTAGTGGAATGATTACAGGAGCCATGGTGGCACAGTGGTTAGAATGCAGTATTGCAGGCTAATTCTGCCGACTGCCAGCCGTTCAATCTTGACCAGCTCAAGGCTAACTAAGCCTTCCATCCTTCTGAAGTCGGTAAAATGATGCCCCAGATTGTCGGTAGCAATACGCTGATTCTATTAAACTGCTTCAAGAGGGCTGGGAAGGAGAGAACCTGAAGTGATACACAGCATATGTAAGTCTGAAGTGCTATTGCTATTGCCCCGGTTCTCCTCTGCTCCTGGATGAGAATCGTAGCGATCTAAACCAGAGTCCGCTGGTTGGGGAGCTTCCCGATCTATTCATCTGTCGGAGCCAGGGGTGGGCTACTGTGGGTTTGCATGGGTTCGGGCAATCCTCTAGTGAAGATTCTGCGCAGTTCACCGAGCCCCCTAAATCCCACTCCTGGCTGGCCCTGCCCCTTCCGCCACACATTGCCTCTCCCAGGAGTCTCCATGTGGCCCATTCATCAAGCCAGGTAAGTGCAGGGCCCGCGCAGAGGCTCGGGGATGGGGGGAAATGGGCCTACTGGAGATTCCAGAAGTCTGGAAACGGGTCTGTTTTCAGCTTCTAGAGGGCCTCCGGAGGCCAAGGGAAGCAGTTTTCGCCCTCTCAGAGGCCCGAGGAAAGCCTCCAGAGCATGGGGAGGGTGAAAAACACCTTCCTCCTCCCGCGGTGGTGCAGGAGGCTGACAAGGCCACGCCCACCATGGCCACGCCCACCCAGCAACAGTGCAGCAAACCCATTACTATAATTTTTGAAGCCCACCCCTTTGCAGGATCTAGGTCTCCGCAATGGTTGACCTTGATCCCATGTGCAGGCCCACTGGGAAACAGCTGTCGGGAGGGGGATCAGCTGCCGCCAGCCACACGTCTTCGAAAGCAGCTGATCTGGGATTCGCTAATAGGTTTTCTTTGCTTCCCTTTCCGGATCCGCTCCTGCAGCTCAGAACGCTTTGTGGTGCTGGATTATGCCCATCGCTCGCTAGTCCAAGCCCAGAGTTGTGAGGACATCACGGCCGGCCCAAACGCAGAGAACAGCTTCTACCTGACGTTGATGGAGAACCACCAAGGGCGGAGTGCCGAACGCCTCTGTCGTGCCCCGACACAGTGAGTATCCACATAGGGGGTGAAGAGAGTTAGCAAAGGTGGTAGTAACTGTTCTGACCTAGGCCTCCCAAGATCATGAAGCTGGCTCCTCGTCCCGATAAAATCTCTTTTATTTAGGTTAAAGGGAATTTTTCTCCAGCAAAGTCCCAGCAAATACAGCCTTTCATGAGATTTCACAATGACAGACTTATGAGGGATGCCAGGCTGATATATTCTAAATGCCATGCTGCAGCAGCAATTACTTGGCGAGAAGTCAGGAAGAGATCTTCCCCCTAATGAATTGAACTAATTGTCTCCTGCAAACTCCCCTCCCCTTTCGCTCCTCTTTATTCCCTCTGGGAGGGGCCATTCACCGTCCATCCTGTGGGTTTACTCACAATTCGACTTTTGTTCCTTAGCTGTTCCCTTCTCCTGGCAGCTCTGCGCATGCCCACATTGGGAACAGGCTCCAGATGTTCTTCTGCCTCACTGATATCCGACTCCAAAAGCAACTGATAACTGTCGGACGGCCTTGGTCCCATCTCTGCCTCTGACACACAGCACTTGCCAGAGCCTTCCCCAGACTTCAGAACTGGGCCATGTTCCTCCCCAACCTGTTCACTGTCCGACTCTGCTGCCAGCTCTGCAGCAGACTCATGCACTTGTGACATCCCGACTGGACTACTGTAACACTCTCTACATGGGGCTCCCCTTGAGGTGCACCCGAAGACTGCAGCTTGTCCAGAATGCAGCCGCGCGGGCAGTTATGGGAACCTCCAGGTTCTCCCATGTAACACCACTCCTGCGCGAGCTGCATTGGCTGCCTGTTGTCTTTCGGGTGCGCTTCAAGGTGTTGGTTATCATCTTTAAAGCACTCCATGCACGGGACCTAGCTATCTGCGGGATCGCATCCTACCCCATACATCCCTGCGGCCGATTCGCTCCCACAGAGGGGGACTTCTCCGGGTGCCGTCCACCAGGCTATGCCAGCGGGCGACGCCCAGGGGAAGGGCCTTCTCTGTGGCAGGCCCGACCCTCTGGAACGATCTTCCCCCCGAAATTAGAACAACTACGGACCTCCGCTCCTTCCGTCAAAAATTAAAAACACATTTCTTCTGCTTGGCCGGCCTGGGGTAATTGAACTGTTTTTTAGGGTTTTTAAGGGTTTAGTTTTAGTTTGGGATTATAGCGCAGGGTTTTAGTTTAATTTATTTTAATATTGTATTATGTTTGTGGTTTTATACATGTATTTTTAATGCCCTGTGCACCGCCTCGAGTCCCTTTGGGGAGAGAGAGCGGTTTATAAATTAAAATAATAATAATAATAGTAATAATAAGAATAGTAATAATAATAATAATAATAATAATAATAATAATAATAATTATTATTATTATTATTATTATTATTATTATTATTATTATTATTATTATTATTATTATTATTATTATTATTATTATTATTATTAGCCACTGGTGGGCCACAATAGTAACCGTACCCCATTTATAGTTTGAGTTTGAGTTTTATTGGCCTCATATGCCGCCCTTCTCCTAAGGACTCAGGGCGGCGTACAACACAAAAAACACACATTACAAATTTTTTTTAAAAGATTAAATAAAAAAATCCAATAATCCAATTAACAATTAAATTTAAAATTACATTAAAATTAACAATTCCAATTAATAATTTATTTTATTCCGGCCAGGCTGACTTGCTGGAAAAGCCAACTTTTTAGGGCGCGTCGGAAGGACAGGAGGTCGGGAATTATGCAAAGCTCCCGGGGCAGCTCATTCCAAAGGGAAGGCGCTCCCACAGAGAAGGCTCTCCCCCTGGAGGTCGCCAGCCGACACTGCATGGCCTCTTTTATAAATAGAAAATAGAAAAATTTACAAAATGTTTTAAATAGAAAAGAGAGAACATTTTATAAATAGAAAATAGAAAATTTTACAAAATGTTATAAATAGAAAAGAGAGAACATTTTATAAATAGAAAATAGAAAATTTTATAAAATTTTATAAATAGAAAAGAGAGAACATTTTATAAATAGAAAATAGAAAATTTTATAAAATTTTATAAATAGAAAAGAGAGAACATTTTATAAATAGAAAAGAGAGATCATCAGAGCAGGCTGCTTTTTTCGGAGGGCTAGAACATGAGATCTAGAAGTTATCTATGGAGATTCACAGCCATTCCAGGTCACGGTTATTCCGAAGGTGCTTGTTTTTTCAAGAGGCAACTGGACATTCTTGGTTTTTCTTTGAAGACGTTTCGCTTCTCATCCAAGAAGCTTCTATGGCTCTGACTGCATGGTGGAGAATGGAAGGATTTATATGCCTTGCAAGGAGCTGGTCATTTGCATCCTTTTAGAGTGTCCTTGAGGTCACCTGGAGGTTTATCTGTATCCTCAGGGTTGTGTTTGACCTCAGGGTGGGCGTGGCCAGCTTAATGTCACTCGTGTTGGGGGCGCCTGTGGAGGCCCGAGCACTCTGCCAGTGAAAACGAGCTCCCAAGCTCCGTTTTCAGCTGCCATGGCCTTATTTTTTATTTTTTTATTTTATTAAATTTATACCCCGCCCTTCTCCAAAATGGACCCAGGGTGGCGCACAGGAATATTAAAATACATACAAAAACATAAAAAAAATTTAAAAACTTATTTGATGAAGATCCTGCGCTAAAACCAAATTAAAATTCCCAAAATTTAAAACTATCTAAAAGTCATAATGGAGGTTACGTTAGATGGAACAAATGTGTTTTTAGGCACTTGCATAAGAGGCGGAGGTCAGAGATGGTGCGAAGTTCAGGGGGTAAGTCGTTCCAAAGGGCTGGGCCCACCACAGAGAAGGTCCTTCCCCTGGGTGTCGCCAGTCGGCATTGTCCGGCCGACGGCACCCTGAGAAGGCCCTCTCTGTGGGAGCGTATCGGTCTTAAGGATGTATGGGGCAGGAGACGGTCTCGCATATAACTAGGTCCCGAGCCATGGAACGCTTTGAAGATGGTCGTCAGAACCTTGAAGCGCACCCGAAAGACCACAGGAAGCCAGTGCAGCTCGCGCAGGATTGGTGTTATATGGGAGTGTCTGGGCGCTCCCGTGATCACCCGTGCGGCTGCATTCTGGACTAACTGCAGCTTTCGAGTGCACCTCAAGGGAAGCCCCATGTAGAGAGCATTACCATCAGAGCATTACAGTAGTCGAGTCGAGACGTCACGAGTGCTTGAGTGACTGTGCGCAGGGCATCCCGGTCCAGTAAGGGGCGCAATTGGCGCATCAGGCGTACCTGATGGAACGCCCCCCTGGCCACGGCCGCCACATGGTCCTCCATGGACAGCCAGGAATTCAGGAGGACACCCAAATTGCGCGCCCTCTCCACGGGGGCCGGTGTTTCGCCCCCAATGGCCAGAGTTGGAGTAATCTGGCTGAACCGGGGTGCCGGAAGCCACAGCCACTCAGTCTTGGACGGGTTGAGCCTGAGTTTGTTACTACCCATCCAGGCCTCCTGCAACCATCTGCCAGTGAAAACAGAGCTCAGGAGTCCATTTTTGCTGGTAGAAGCACTGCGGGCCAGTCTTTTGCTGTTTCCAGGGCGACCCCATGAGAAAGATCTAAGTACCCTGTAGGCCGGATGTGGCCACTGGACCTTGAGTTTCACACCCCTGTTTTAGAGGGTCGTTGATAGGTTCCTCAGAGTCACCTGAGAAGTGCTCTTAGTTCCTGTCGCCTGCATTTTTTTTCCCTTCTGGAAATCCATTCTTACTCCAGTGGTGGGATACGACCGGTACACCACCGGTACGGGCGTACCAGTGCCTGCTGGGAGCACCAGGTACCGTTCTGATACTGTGCTCTGGAGAGCCTGCCCGCCCGCCCGTCCTCCTTGCCTATATTTGAGCCGATCGGGGCTTTCGCGCATGCGCACAGAGCGTACAGCGCTTGCGCGATGCTCCGCCAAGGAGCTGGAGAGTCATGGGTGGTAAGTATGCATGCATGCGTGCACGTGGTGGACGCCCGGCCCCGTTGCAGCGTACTGGTTGCAGCGGGATCCGGAACCCACTACTGTCCTACTCCCACACCATTCAAAGGGTGTTCATCCCAAATTGTATAGCTAAACGCCTGTAGAGACTCTCAGCCATCCAGGTCATGATTGTCATGAATGAGGGAGGGGTGAGAATGAATGAATGAATGAATGAATGAATGAATGAATGAATGAATGAATGAATGAATGAATGAATGAATGAATGAAACCGAAACAGTGCATCTCCAAAATTGTCTCTTCCAGATCCGATATGCACCGCTGGATGGGGGCTTTCCCATGCCACGAATCCCAGCCTAATAACAAGCAGGAAACCATCTATGAAGATTGGGGTGAGTCGTTTTGGCTGTCTTCCTTTTAAACCTCCTCCCCACCTCCCTTCCCACTGCTTCTTGTTCAAAGCCTAGGGAATTTTTTTTTTAATCAGAAAGTTTTTTATTAGTTAAACATTAAAAACAGTAGACATAGTGTGACATTTCTGGCCTAAACGATTCCATATAGTGATTAGATCTTACTACGATTACATTTTATATCCATTACATAGGTGTATGTAGTCAGTCAGATTACCTGTCCATTGATCCTTTCTTTTATATGGTTACTAATGATACAAATACATATCCAATTCCTGCCTAGCATACATTCTTAATACCATGTTTTCCAGTTCTTAACTTGTCTGTGTTTTTCTGTCCCAGCCTTTTTCTCTCATTTCTAACCATCGGTACCCATTTGTCCCAGATTTCATGATATTTTGTCTCACCCTTGTCTTTGAGCTCTAGAGTCAGTCTGTCCATTTCTGTGCATGTCAATATCTTATTTATTATTTCTTGTTCTGAGGGAGTATTTATTTTTCCATTTTTCTGCTAAAACCAGTCTTGCCGCTGTTAAAATATGCGGCATCAAATATAGTCCACCTTTGCTATATTTTTGTTTTTGTGATCCCTTGTAGAAATAATTCTGGCCTCCATCCTTTGATTTAGCATCTCTTCCAAATTCTTTCTTATCTGGTGCCAAAAAGCCCTAGCTTTAGTGCACTCCCACCACATATGGTAGAAGGCCCCTAGTGCAACATTACATTTCCAACATCTTGGCAATAAAATTTTTAATTTTAGCTAATCTTGTGGGTGGGATGTGCCACCTGTAGAACATCTTGTATAAGTTTTCCTTATATGAGGTGGCTAAAGTTAATTTTCTATTTCTTGCCAATTGTCCAAATCTATGCTGTAATAGAAAGTTCCTATTCCATGCTAACATGGGTTTCATTTACCTGCTCTTCTGAAAGGCTAGAAAAATTGAGGAACATCATATTCCTGTCCCACAGCTTTTGGATCAGTCAATGCAGTGGTGGGTTTCAAATTTTTTAGAACCTACTCCGTAGGTGTGGCCTATTTTGTGGGCGTGGCTTGGCAGTCATGTGACAGGGTGGGAGTGGCCACCTTTTAAAATGTGGTGAAACTCATTTAACAACGCTCTTGCTTAGCAATCAAAATTTTGGACTCAATTGTGATGATAATTTCTTTCTTTCTTTCTTTCTTTCTTTCTTTCTTTCTTTCTTTCTTTCTTTCTTTCTTTCCTTCCTTCCTTCCTTCCTTCCTTCCTTCCTTCCTTCTTTCCTTCCTTCCTTCCTTTCCTTTCCGTTGGGTCACTGGCAACGGCGGGCCAGATTTACTTCCAGGTACGCCGGTGGAACCCCCTCTCACCGGTTCTCTAAATTTCACCAACCGGCTCTTGCGAGTAGGTGCGAGCCTGCAGAAACCCACCACTGAGTCAATGGCAGCTTCCACCGGACAGGCTAAAATAGCCATGATTTAAATGCACAAAGCCATATCTCGAGCTTTGAAACAGACTTAGGACATTGGCTTTCAGGCTAAATTCGTTGTTCTGTGATAGGACTGGTTTTTTTTTCCTTTCCCAATTTGCAATTTTACCTAAAGTCCAGTTATTGTTAGTGGTGAAGGCTGGAGGCTAGAGGAAGCAGAAGAGCAACAGATTTTGATTAAAGGACTGGAAAAAGAAACTGTTCTGACCTAGGCTTCCATGAAAAGCAGATTTCTGGTCCTGACAAAATCCCTTTTATTCCTCTCATTCATATTCAGCAAAGGCCTGGCAAACAGTCTTTCAAAGGAATATTTATGACTACAGACCTTATCTATCTTGGACAGCTGCCATGTAAATGTTTTCCAAATGAGGTGCTGTGGAAGGAAAGTCTTGGCACAGAGTCTCTGAGATTCATGGACAGATCTTCACACTCCTGAAACGAATCTAATGACCGAACGAACTCCTGTAAACTCCACTCCCCTTCGACCCTCTTTTATTTCCTGTGGGAGGGGCCAATCGTTGTCCACCTGCAGCTTTACTCCCAAGTCTACCCTGATTTCTTAACTGTTCTTAGTTGTTGCCAGGAAATTTATTCCCTACCACCACAGTGATACTCGATACCTTTCCCTATGTTGTCCTTCCTTCGCTCTTTTGATGATGATAATGATTATTATTTTCGTAAGAAATTGTTAGCAACTCTGGATTCAGAACCAGTGTTACAACTCTGGTCCCGTAACCAGTGTTTAGAAATAAATGCGGAATAGTGTAATTCACCAGACAGTAAAGAGATACGTTGCTTTAACCACAAACAAACTCTAAAACAGTGATATTAAGAAAATAAATAGTCTTTACTTTGTAGCTAAAATACTTCTTCCGACCAGTGATTCTAACTTTTCAAAACAATAACAGTCCTTCACCAAACACAGAGTTATCTTGCAGTGATGCAAAACAAATACTTCTTCAGTCTTCAACTCTTCAGCAGTAAACAGTAAGAACAGGAATGGAATTGAAAAGGGAATGAACTGTGATTCTGAGCTTGCTTATATGGTAGAGCTGAGAAGCACAGCCAATCAGAATTCAACACATAGTGGCTGAATATCCTAACAGAAATAATTCATTCAGTTATTTTTCTCTCTCTTCCCTTTCCGCAGATTGTCCCCAGGTGCAGTGCACAGAGACCTATAGCGCAGCCCAGGCAGACGAGCTGAGCCTCGAACCGACGGACATCGTCAACGTGGTGCGCAAAACCGAGGGTGAGCTCGGGGATGCGGCCCTCCCTAACGGTTGGGATGGCATTGCGGCTTCTTCCCCTTCTTTCTCTGAACGGTTTTAGAAATTGGGATACTGGGCCGTGGGGCTTCCTAACCCAAAGATGGTGGGGTTTTTTTTAGCGGAGTTCTCTGCTAAAGGATTCTCTTCCGATCCTTCAAGGTCCTTTTGGTGACTCCGGCACCTTCCCAAATTCTCAGCCAGCTGGAAGCTAAAGTCCCCAACTGAGAGAGAGAGAGAGAGGGTCTCCTTGAAGAAAATGGCCCTCCACCGTTTAGATCCCTGGCCGTCCCGACGGTGTTAATGCTGAGGTGCTCCAGCGGGACTTGAAAGGGAGACCACCAGGTGATCTCAGGCTAGGCTGTAAGCATCTGAGGAAAAAGTGATAGCAAATCACTTCCGGGAACTGCAGGGGTATTGTCTGTATTGTCCCCTTGAACTAAACTCAATTTTAATCTCATGTACTGGGTAACATCGAGTAATAATCAGTCTAGAGCAGCGGCCTCCAATCTTCTGGGCCACCGGGGACCGTTTCGGTGGAGAGAGGTTTTTCCATGGATCAAAGAAGGTGTGGTTTCACAAGCTGCTTGCATCTCAGTGAGGCTTCACTCATTTGTGCGGCCCAGTTTCCAGCATGTTGCGGTCTGGAGACCCCTGTTCTTATAGTCTTATAACCTTATAGCCACCCTCAACCACCATCTGTAAGCCCGTGATGGCGAACCTCTGGCATGCAGGCCACAGGTGGCACACGAGACATCGCCCCAACTCAGCTTCACTGCGCATGTGCCTACCACCAGCCAGCTGATTTTTGGATCTCTGCTGCTCATGCGCGATGGGTGGGGAGTGTGGGTGTGTGTGGTGTGCCCCCCTCCCCGTGGCCCATTTTTGGTCCCAAGAGACTGCAAGGGAGGCTGCTAGGCCCAAAATGGGGCGTAGAGGGTATTCCTCCCCCAAATGACCTGTTCTTTGTCCCAGGAGGCTGCAGGGAGGCCTGTTGGCCCAAAATGGCACATAGAGGGTATTCTCCCCCTTGTGGCCTGTTCTTGGTTCCAGGAGGCTGCAGGGAGGCCTGCTAGGCCCAAAATGGCACGTAGAGGGTATTCTCCCCCTCATGGCCTGTTCTTGGTTCCAGGAGGCCGCAAGGAGGCCTGCTAGGCCCAAAATGGCACGCAGAGGGTATTCTCCTCCTCATGGCCTGTTCTTGGTCCCAGGAGGCCGCAGGGAGGCCTGCTACGCCCAAAATGGGAGCATGGGGGTACACATGCATACACAGGGGTCGTGGCGCATGGGGGGGAGGTTGTTGTGCATGCAATGCATTATGGATGTGGGCACGCATGTGCATGCGCTGTCACGTGCAAGCATGCTTTCGGCACATGACAAAAAGTTTAACTGTCATGCTGTGAGCTATCATCCCCTTCAGCACAGAATCCTCCTTTATGGAGTATATTCAATTTCATCCTTCCTCTCGTGGCAGAAAAAACCTAAAATTAAATTAAATTAAAAACTGGAGTCTGGTTGCAGCTTTTCTGACTCAATTTTTTTCCCTGTTAAAAGGCAAAAAGTTTCCTGAGCTTCAACCTTTGAATAACACTTGTGTGTCACAAAAGGTGCAAGTAGGGGTGTGTGTGTGTGTGTGTTGGGGCCTTTCCAGACCCATGTTTCTCAGTCTTGGCAACTTTTAAGGTGTGTGAACTTCAACTCCCAGAATGCTTCCTGGCCAAGGGTGAGAAACATTTGACCCAAGACTCGCCTGAATGTTGATCCCGCGAACATGGGAATGGGGCAACGGTCGTAAGTGTGGGAAATGGTCAGATAGTAATTTGTTTTTTTTCAATGCTGCTGTTAACTCCGAAGAGTCGCTAAATGAATGGTTGTTAAGCTGAGGATTAACGGGACAAGGGTGGGGCTGATTCAACAGCAATGTGTTTGTTGGAGTTTCACAACTGACAGGACAGACTCCCAATAAATTTTGAGGCAACGAAAAGGGTGCAGAGCTCTTGACCGTTTCCTTTTTTTGTCTCCTCCTCTCCTTTTTTGTTTTCCTCTCCTCTTTTCTGCCGGCTTCTCCTTTCTTCTATTTGCTGTCTTCCTCTTTTCTGACTTTCTCCATTCCTCTTTCCTGTCTCCTCTCCTCTATTTTCTGTCTCCTTATCCTCTTTTCTGCCTGCCTCTCCTCTCGTTTTCTATTTTATATCTTCCTCTCCTCTCTCGTTCTCTATTTTCTGTCTTCCTCTCCTCTCTCCTCTTTTCTATCTTCTTCTCTTTTTCTATTCTCCTCTTTGCTATCTCTTTTCTGCCTGCCTCTCTTCTTTTCTCGTCCTCTCTTCTATCTCCCTCGTTTCTCTCTTTTCTGTCTTCCTCTGCTGTTCTCTATTTTCTGTCCTCTCATCTCTTTTCTCTCCTCTTTTCTGCCTGTCTCTCATCTCCTCTCTCTTTTGTCTCTCTCCTCTTTTGTGTCTTTATTCCCTTCCCTCCTTTCCTTTCCTCCTCTTCCCTTTCCTTTCCTCTCCTTTCCTCTGTCTTCCTCTCCTATCCATCATGCTACAGGCTGGTACGAGGGCATACGCCTAGCCGACGGCAAGAAGGGCTGGTTCCCCTCTTGCTACGTGCAGGAGATCACAAACGAACACGTACGCCGCCGCAACCTCCGCGAGCGTTACCGCGTCCTCCAGGTAGCCCGCCAGCTGCAGCTGATGCGCACCAATTGCGTCAAAAGCAAGTACAGCTCAGCCTGAGACCAAAACCACACAGACAACGGAAGCCAGTGACAGGAGACCCCAACCTGCAATCAATCTAACAGCTGGACTCGAGGTTCAATTTTGCTGGACATGGAGCAGTATTTGCCTCCGGGGGAGAGGGGGGCACTGAAGATGGGGAGGAGGGTGGAGAGCAGTTATGTTTTAGATCAAAGGCCGCTGATGGGCGAAAGAGTAGAAGAGGAGATGCAAGCATGCTGTCAGGTTTCCAAAAGATGCCCTAACTAATTCACGAGCTTTGAGCCAAGTTTGCCTGATTTGACTGTCCGGAACTGCAATGCCAGAAGCTAGCCAGCAGAGGCACTACTTCAAATATGTCCCTTGCACCAGAAGGGGGCAACTGCAATGCCAGAAGCTAGCCAGCAGAGGCACTACTTCAAATGTGTCCCTTGCACCAGAAGGGGGTGACAGACTGCATTTTTCAGTTGCACTGCCGTGTTAACAGACTTTGCAACGTCCCGTTCTTACTGTTCCAAGTCACATCCTAAACTCTGAGTTTGCGTGGCAGCTCGGTAACCCCGAGCAAGGACCATGAACCTTGTCCGAGGGGTTTGGGGTGAAAGGGTGACCCCCCCCCTCATCTTTTACCTTAAATAGCGATGGGTGCCATATTTCAGGAGATGTCCTAATCCGAGATTAACAATGAACTGGATCGCCTTGGGTTTAACCAGAGCAAGAGTTCTACCTGCCCCCCCCCCCCCGTTTTGCAATGATTTATCCGTTAAAAAATACATGTTAATGCTTCAGGCCTACCACCCCATAGCCTTTTGGGGGGGCTAGTTGCAGGGTGGTTTGTATTTCACTCACGTTGACAGATGGGTGTGCCTTGCCCTTTCGTTGGCACCACTCAAAACTCACTTCCCCCTTCCTTCCCCAATAAAATGTGTTTTGCAAACAGGATCCACAACGGTATTACCAGTTTCCTAATCCCAGTCACGGTGCTGTCACTGCCAATACTTCACAACCTTCCCCGATGGTCCTTAACCTGGGCTCAGGTGATGTCCCTTCTCTACCTCAATTCTTTTCCTTTCTGGTGTTGGGAATCCGGGACTCTAACAGACTGTGGACCCAGCTACCCTGTTTCCCTGAAAATAAGACTTCCCCAGATGATAAGCTTGATTGGTTGAGAGGGCATGTGCTAAAATAAGCCCTCCCCCCCAAAAAATATTGCAACACAGGAGCAGCCCTGAGGTGGCCATGCTCGCCACCTCCTGCAGCTCAAAAATAATAAAAATAAGGCCACGCGCTTATTTTGGAGGTCAAAAGAAAATAAGACCCTGTTATATTTTGGGGGAAACACAGTAATTCTAACTCTTCCCACACCTTCTCAGCTCAACAGACTTTTCTCCCCTAGGCTAACCTGCCTGAACATCCTGGATTTTCTCCTTTGCGAGCAAGGAATTCCTGTTCATTCCTTCCAGCTTGGAAATCTCACCACGGATCCATCTCGTATTTATTAATACGTTGCTCTCTTTAGCTCTCAAGCTGGAAGAGTTTTGGCTATTGGGGGTTGGGGGGGAAGCAGGGATTGTATTTTAATTTATTCTGTGCCATATTTGCTTGCGCCGTGACCTCTCTTGTGTTTTTCTATCCCCAAAGGGCCTTTTTTTAAAAATAAAAAATCGATGAACAAAAGGTGCCAGTGCTTGCTTTGTTTTTTGCTTCTCCCTACGAAATACAATAGGGATGTGGTGGCTCAGTATCTCCGACGCTGAGCTTGTCAATCAGAAAGTTCGGCGGTTCGAATCCCTAGCGCTGCGTAAATGGGTGAGCTCCCATTACTTGTCCCACCTTTTGCCAACCTAGCAGTTCGAAAGCACGTAAAAAATGCAAGTAGAAAAATAGGTAACAGCGTCCCATGTGTTTTCGGCATTGAGCCATGCCAGCTACATGCCCACAGAGATGTCTTCAGACAGCGCTGGCTCTTCAGCTTAGAAATGGAGATGAGCACTGCCCCCTACAATCGGGAATGACTAGCACATATGTGCAAGGGGAACCTTTACATTACTAAATACAAGAGTGTCTTAATGTTGTGGCCTCTCGGCCGCTGGCCCTTCCGACAGCCAAATCATATGAGGAGGCGGAGGCGTCGATGTCAGGGCCAGCATCAAGGCAATCTGAAAGCTCCAAGGGAAAAGTGGGAATGGAACTCTCCGAGATAAGAAACAGAGGCTGGGTGGCTTCCGGTTCCGGCTCCGGCGGCGACGGGCGAACTTAGGGTTCGCTCGCCGCTTTGATCCTTTTCCTGCCCCCCCCCCAGGGGCGAGAAGCCCCTTGTTTGGGGCTTCTCCCGTAAAGCCGGCTCGACAGGGAAGCCCCCCCCCCCCGCGGCAGTGGGGAGAGCGACCCTGCTCCTCGGCTTAGGCGGAAGAGGACATGCTGCGGGGGGTCTTCCCTTCGCCAAAGGTTGGCGGCACCATTTAATTCTATGAAGAGAGAAGATCGGAAGAGTCGGGAGGCTTTTCGGGACCTCAGCTGCGAGCGGAGAGTGAGCGTTTAAAACTTTTTTTTGTGTACTGTCAGCCGGGCTGAAAGGGACTGGAGGGGGGCGTTTGTTTCTAAAAAACCCCCCTTGGACTAAAAGCGGCACTCGGAAATGCCTCGTTGAGAGGAATCGGAAACTTTTAATCTGGATGGTCTCTAACAAGGGAAAGTACTTTGTGGCTTGTTTGCAATTATGTCTCGAGGTCTGGCTGAAACAGTTTCTTTTTTGCTTTTTAACCGCTTTCTCCCTCGGGCTCTGAGTTTGGGCGGAAAATGGCTTCTCTTTGTCCCCGACTGACTATGACCTATGGAAAATTACCAGTGTCTCTTTGCGACTTGGACTTCCTCTAATTATTGATGAAGAATTTTCTTTTTTTGGATTTGTGTTTTCCTTTCTGGATTGCCTTCGTTATTATACCTATGGAGTTGGAAAAGCGTTTCTCTGTTGGTTTCTGAATTTTGCAGCTGTACAACTTTGAGAACTCTGGACTCCTGATCTGCCTTACCAGCCCCACCCTAAAAACGCCATTTTACTGGCACGGATTTTAATAGCTAAACATGGCACAAGAAGCAACGCTCGCAAGCCTTGAACAAAGAATGACTGCCCTTGAAACTGTTATACAAAATTTGGTATCAGAAATTAAGGCTCAGAGGGCAGAAAATGTCAACTTTAAAAAGGAATTATTGGACACTCGAAAACAAGTGCTTGAGAATACACAGAAGAATGAAGAATTGAAAGGGGGGCTGGAGGGGGCTAAGGGAGAGATTAAAAATGTTTCTAACGAGGTTGTGGAAATAAATGCGCATGTGACTAGGATTGATTTGGAAAGGATGACATATTTTTTGAGATTCCAGAATGTTTCTGAGATGGATGGTGAATGTCTCCCTGATCTTATGAGTACAATTATTGCAGACTATTTACATAAACCTAAAGATGAGATCAGAGGGGACATTGACCTAGTCTACAGAATAAATTCTGCATATGCTAGGATGAATGAAGTACCCAGAGAGATACATGTAAAATTTGTTAGAAGGTCAACCAGAGAGGAAATCTTGAAGGCGCAAAGAGGGAGTCCTATGATTTACCAACAAAAGGAGATTACCATCTTGAAGCAGATTCCAAGAAAAATTAGAGAAGCCAGAAGGAAATTTTCCTTCTTGTCTAAAACATTGTTTGGTCATGGGATCTGGTTCAAGTGGGTGATACCCGAAGGGATGCTGGTGTTCTGGGAAGGAGGTAGAGTAAAGATTAAAACAGTTGCTGAGGCGGAAGCCTTTCTTAAAAAACATTCCTCTGTCCTGGGAGAAGATCCAGGGGGGGCAGGGGGAGCCATGGCCCCGCCCACTGGGGGCCCGGGGGAGAAGGGGGAAGATACAATTGCCAAGAGACTTAGATCTAAAAAATAACTTTGCCCTGGTTTTTCTTTTGAGTAATATTGTATGATATTTGTAATCTGGATTTTTGCAATTGACTGACAGTATATAACTGAAAAATTTAGGAATATGTACTTGCTCCCAGCTTGTAGTGTTATGTGAAATGTTTCTTTTCTTTCTTTTTAATAATGTAATTTGAGGTTCCGGAGGAGCCGACGACTTTGACGTGACCACTCTCAAAATTTCTATGTAACCCTTACCCTACCCCACAAAAAATGTAAACTCAATAAAACTTTTTCAATATAAAAAAAAAAAGAAACAGAGGCTGGGCCATCCATCAGCCCCCAGATGGAGAGACAACAGCCCCCAGGTCCGAAGGTGGCTGAGGAGAAAGAGGAAGAGCAGCTGGGTCCCATGCCTGTCACGGATGTGCAGAAGGGAAAGGAGAGCAGCGGGATATCTATGGGCTGGTCCTCGGGACAGAACAGCCACTGCTGCTAGCTAAGCCCCACCCTTCTGGTGCACCTTTCAGGACCTACATTACGAGTGTGAAGAGAGAGAGAGAGAGAGATTCCTGATGTGTTGAGAGTCTGTTCAGGGGAAAAGGGAGCTTCACTTTCCACAGGCACTTAGAGACTTTGTTAGCTTGCTGTGTGTGAGAGAGAGGGTGGGAGAGGGAGAGAGAGAGACACACACACACACACACAGAGACACAACAGACACAGAAAGACACACACAGAGACAGAGATAGACATACAGAGAGACGGACAAAGAGACGGACAAACACAGAGAGACGGACAAAGAGAGAGACAGACAGAAACAGAGACAGAAAGACATACACACAAAGAGAGACAGACACAGAGACAAACACACAGACACAACAGAGAGACAAAGACACACAGACAAAGACACACACACACACAGACAGAGAAACACACAAGAGACAGAGAAACAGACACACATACTTGTTGGGTGTGGGAGCTGGGTCAGAAAACTTAGTGCCAAGGTTGATATTTGCCCCAAATGGCAAATCCCCCAAACTAGAATAGTTCCTTTCGACAACTCACAAAACCGAAAGAGAAAATATCGCTGGTAGGATGAATGAGATTGCACGAAGGAGGCTTTTTACCTTAAATGGGAACCCTCCAGCATCAAAACTCAGCTGGAGCACATGAGGCTGACATCGGAGAAGTCCTAATATTACAGCTCAGGATTGGGTTTCAAGTCTGCAACTGGAGATAAGAATAGAGGCCTCTGTGTAAAAATCTCTTCTCTGGGTTGAGCTCAGCTCCTGTTGGCTGGTGCTGAAAGGAGTATTATTCCCTGCTGAACGGGTGCCTTAAGTTTTCCAGTTGCAGAAACAAGAAGGGATTTATCTGGTTCCAGAAGGAAACATCAGTGATGGGGTCTCCTGAATGGCTGGGCTGGTTTTCTTCCCATCGGAAAAATTAAGAATTTCCAATCGGTTACAATCCCTGGCTCAGGGGATCCTGGAAGGCAAACCGATCCCTTATTTTAATCCTGTATGTTGTCCACCTTTGCAGGTTTAAGACGTGTGGACTTCAACTCCCAGAATTCTCCAGTCAGCAATGCTGGCTGGGGCATTCTGGGAGATGAGGTCCATGCATCTTGACAATGCTGGTTTACCATATTTTTCGGAGTATAAGTCGCACCAGAATATAAGAAGCACCAAGGTTTTGAAGAAGCAAATTCTGAAAAAAGTTTTTGTACTCTGCAAACCTCCCAAAAACGGCCTGTTTTTCATGAAAAAAAAGGGCATGAATAGCCTTTAGGCTTGTAGAGTGCTCCTGGGGAGGCAAAAACGAGGAAAATTGGCCCATTTTTTCTGCAAAAGGGCTCATTTTTTGTCAAAAATGGGCAAGGATAGCCTTTAGGAGGCTTACAGAGTCCTTCTGGAGGCTGGGGAGCTCATTTCTGCCCTCCCCAGGGCTGATTTCTGCCCTCCCCAGCCCCAGGAGCACTCTGAAAGCCTCCAAAAAGCTATGCATGGCCATTTTGGTGAAGGGATGGGGTTTCGGGAGGCAAAAAATGCAGTATTCAGTGTATAAGACACTCCCAGATTTTCAGCCTCTTTTTTGAGGGAAAAAGTTGCGTCTTATACTCTGAAAAATACAGTAGTTAATGCATGGTGACCTTATATCATTAAAGTAAAGTTTCCCCCGCTCTGTTTCTGGCTCTAGGGGGTGGTGCTCATCTGTGTTCCTAAGCCAAGGAGGCAGCGCTGTCTGAAGACGTCTCTGTGGGCATGTAGCTGGCATGGCTCAATGCCGAAAACACATGGGACGCTGTTACCTATTTTTCTACTTGCATTTTTTATGTGCTTTCAAACTGCTAGGTTGGCAGAAGCTGGGACAAGTAACGGGAGCTCACTCAGTTACTGGAGCTAGAGATTCGAACTGCTGAACTGTCGACCTTCCGATTGACAAACTAAGCATCTTAGCCACTGAGCCACCGTGTGCCTCTTGTATCCTTACAAACATCTAAAAACAATGGGTTAACGGGTAGTTTCCCCAAAAATAAGACCCTGTCTTGTATATTTTTGCCACCAAAAAGGGCACCAAGTCTTATTTTCGGGGTGGATGTCATCCACTGACTCAACTCACTTGCGTGCGTTAACCCCAGACTCCTTTTCACTGTAAGCGGCCTTCAGGAACTTCTGCAGCCGGCAAGGCTTTCCTGAAGGTGGGCGAGGCCTGGTTGCAACTATCTGAAGGTAAATAGTAGGGCAGTTCCACCATCACCCCATCCCCACCCTTGCTTAATTTTTACCCATGCACCCTGAGTGGGCGGGGTCTTAATTAGGGTTTATTTGGGGGGTAGGTCTTACATTGAGTAAATGTGTAAAAATGAAGCTCGGACTTAACTTTCTCAGTAGGTCGTATTTCCGGGGGAAACACAGTAGGTGCAAGCTGGGTGTGAAGAAGGATAAACTATAGACCTTGAACTGTTAGTCAGTGGAACAGACAGCACATGAAATACCCTGTTTCCCTGAAAATAAGACTTCCCCGGATAATAAGCCCAATCAGGCGGCTGAGCGCATGCGCTAAAAAAAAGCCCCCTCCCCCAAAATAAGACCTCCACAAAAATATTGCAACACAGCAGCAGCCATGAGGGGACAACCCTCGCCGCCTCCTGCACCTCAAAAATAATAATAACTTGACTACTGTAACGCTCTCTACATGGAGCTTCCTTTGAGGTGCACTCGAAAGCTACAGCTAGTCCAGAATGCGGCAGCGCGGGTGATTATGGGAGCCTCTAGGTTCTCCCACATAACACCTCTCCTGCACGAGCTGCACTGGTTGCCTGTGGCCTTTCGAGTGCGCTTCAAGGTTTTGACGACCATCTTCAAAGCGCTCCATGGCTCGGGGCCTAGGTATATTCGAGACCGTCTTCTGCCCCATACATCCCTTCGTCCGATCCGCTCCCAAAGAGAGGGCCTTCTCAGGGTGCCGTCAGCTGTGCAATGCCGGTTGGCGACACCCAGGGGAAGGGCCTTCTCTGTGGCGGGCCCTACCCTCTGGAACGACTTACCCCCCGAACTACGTACCATCTCAGACCTCCGCCTCTTCCGCCAGTGTCTTAAGACGCACCTTTTCCAACAAGCCGGCCTAGCATAACCTCCCGTTTTGACCATTTTTAGATAGTTTTAATTAGAAAGATTTTATACAATTTTAGCACAGGGTATATTTAATATTTAATAGTTTTTTAAAATTTTGTACCTTTGTTATATATGTTATGTTTTTTAAATTTCCTGTGCGCCGCCCTGGGTCATTTTTGGAGAAGGTGCGGGGTATAAATCTGAATAAATCTAAATCTAAATAAGACCTCCCTGATAATAAGCCCTCACTTAAAATATTTAAATACATGCGCAACCGGTCCCTGCCATTTCCTGGGGGAAAGGGGGGGGGGAAACCCACCCCATGTGCCCCACATGCACCAGCCATCCACATGGTGTGGCCTCACAGAGGCCGCTACTGCACACCCTAGTTACTTCTCTTAGTGGCAGCCGCAAAAAAGAGCGGCAAATCCAGCAACGCTAGTGCTGGCAAGAATGTTCCAGAAGCAGAGACAAAACGTCTGGCCCTCTCTGGATCATCTGATCTGTGGGCCATGGGCCGAGGTTATGCGGCCTCCTGAAGCTCAAAAATAATAAGACCTCCCCGAAAATAAGGCCGAGCGCTTATTTTGGGGGTCAAAAGAAAATAAAACCGTCTTATTTCCGGGGAAACACGGTAGCTAGTCTTCATTAAAGATCTTCAAAGAATAGAGTGTCTCCTGATAGACATGTTCCAGTGGATTCTTCTCCAAGCAATTAACCACTAAAATGTCTTCCAATGATCCTGACTAACTAAAAGATCTTTATCCAAACAGCCCAGCTTGCAAAACTTCCAATTCTTCCTTTCCCCCCCCCTCGAATGAAGCGAAGTGCGTTTGCCTCTTTTAAAACGGAGCTTTATTTAGTATGCTGTCCGACAGGAAATAATTTAAAGCACGCTTCGTACGGGACATAGCTAGCACCCTGCTGTCCCTCCGTCCGCCCAGACCGCATAACCCACAGCATACAGTGTTGGGAGAGGCTACACAAGGCCGCGAGCTCCCACCGAGAGCCACAAGGCCCGAGGAATGGGACGAAGCCAAGATGAGGCTCTCTTAGCTATCAAATAGATACAAGTCAGCATGACGACCGCAAGACTTTTTAGCCCTGGGATTGTGCCCCTCCTTGGAAAAATAAGATATGAGTGACGTCTCTGCTCCCGTTACAGTGCTTAACATTCCTAGGAATTTGAAAATACATTGAGAGCTTTTTTGGGGGGTGGGTGGGGCTGATTTGTAACTCTAGTTGGCCTCCCATGTCCTCCCCCCTCCCTCTTTCCAGCCCAACCGAGCCAAGTGGCATGCCTATATTCTCTCTCCCCAGCATCAGGAATGAAGAAAAGAACAATTCTATCTTGTCCTTTGTTGTCTTCTTTCTTCATTGCTTCCTTGGACTTCCCCGAGTTGTTTTTTTGTAAACAAAGAAAGAAGCCTCCCAGGACACAACTTCCGGCCCTGTCCCGATCTACTCGTGCACAGGAGTTGCGCTGAAGCCCCTTTCTTGTTTCGAATCTTGAGTCCCTCCCCACTCTTCCAAAATCTGATTCAGAGAGAACCTGGCAGATTGTAGCCCAAGGAGGGGAGTTTGGCAGAAAATCAGGAGCAGAAGAGAAAATCAGGAGCTGGAATATCCATCTTGTGGTGTTGACGAAGACTGCAAGGAGATCCGGTCTGGAAATTCTGAAGGAGATCAACCCTGATTATTCGTTGGAAGGCCAGATAGTAAAGCTGTAGCTCTTTTTAACAAGGGATTGGACAATCATTTTGTCTGAAATGGTGTAGGGTTTCCTGCTTGAGCAGAGGGTTGGACTAGAAGATCTCCAAAGTCCCTTCCAACTCTGCTACTTTGAAGCTCAAATACTTTGGCCACCAAAAGAGAAGAAATGACTCTGTTAAAGAGGCTCTAGTGTTGGGAAAGATAGAGGATGAAATAGCAATAGGACTTAGACTTATATACCGCTTGTGAGTGCTTTACCGCCCTCTCTAAGCGGTTTACAGATCAGCACATTGCTCCCAACAATCTGGGTCCTCATCTTACCCACTTCGAAAGGAAGGATGGAAGGCTGAGTCAACCTTGAGGCTTGTGAGATTCGAACTGCCAGATTGCAGGTAGCTGGCAGTCAGCAGAAGTAGCCTGCAGTACTCTAACCACTCTGCCACCACGGCTCTTATACTCTTCAACTGCATCACTGTTTGGTTTGTGGCAACAGTGCCTCAGATAGAAAGTCCATACAGAGAGTGGTGAGGACAGTGGAGAAGATTATAGGAAATCCAATTCCCATTATTCAACATAGTGCTTATAAGCGCTTAGAGCTCAAAATATTGTTAGAGACCCCAAATACCCACTTTATGGTTTGTTTCTGTTGCTCGCCTCTGGGAGGAAGTCACTTTGAATGGTCACTAAACCGTGGCTCATCAAATGGTTAGATAATGTCATCAACGCAATGAACAAGAATTTGAACAAACTGGAGCGTGGCATGCTATGGTCCATGAGGTCGCAAAGAGCCGGGTGCAGTGTAGCAACCAAACAACCACCTGAAATCCATCCTATGGAGAGACTTAGCCCAACAATGCTCATCCTCTTTCGGGTGGTGAGAATTATTTAGGGGCTGAACCACAGGGACAGGGCTCGGAGCAGATCCGGATCAAGTAACAACTGGCCGAAGAGTGGAATGACCTCTGTGTTTCTCCAATCTTGGGACAACGGGAGACAAAGGGAAGGAAGGGCAACAGTGGCTCTTGATGCTAGTGGTGACTGATGAAGAAGTGGGGGAGCAGTAAGACGAGTTCATTTGCGCTTGGAAACTAGTTGTTCCCTTCTCTGCTTTTGAAGGCACTTAGTGGCAACGAAGATGGAGAGAAAGAGAGAGAGAGAGAGAGAGAGAGTGTCCCTTTTTTTTTGGCGCCTCTCCTTGTGCACTGGCCGCCATGGTGCCCTCAACGATCCATGGGCCAGAAGGGGGTGGGTGGGAGCCAGAGGATACCAGCGCTAGGGGTCCACAAAGGAAACCATGATGTAGCGAGTGCCCCAAGTGGTGGGCAGGCCTTCGTGGTAGTGGGTGAGACGTCCTGGGTGTATCAGACTCCAGCCCTTGCGGGGAGATTCCACTTTGCAATTGTAGCGGATAAATCGGCAGCCGCCTCCCTGGGAGGGGGCAAAGAAAACCAGTTTAGACAGATAAGAGACCAAATAATCATACATTTATAGTAGGGGTATCAAACTCGATTTCATTGAGGACTGCATCAGGGTGG
Organism: Rhabdophis nuchalis; assembly: GCA_039707465.1. Lineage (NCBI taxonomy): Eukaryota > Metazoa > Chordata > Lepidosauria > Squamata > Natricidae > Rhabdophis > Rhabdophis nuchalis. The sequence continues at coordinate 169,705,055 of CM077647.1, read as the reverse complement.
TGTTTGACCTTGGGGGACAGGGGTTGGCATGGCCAGCTCAGCGTCACTTGTGTCGAGGGTGCCTTTGGTGGGCCAAGCATTCTGCCAGTGAAAATGGGCTCCCAAGTTCAGTTTCTGGCTGCGATGGCCTCCTGCAACCCTCTGCCAGCAAAAACAGAGCCCAGGAGGGCCACACACAGCCCTCGCGAGCTCTGTTTTCAGCTGCAGTAGCCTCCATTTTTGCTGACAAATGCATCACAAGGCAGTTCTTCACTGTTTCCAGGGCAGGACAGATCTAAGCACCCCATGAGCTAGATATGGCCCCCGGCCCTTAAATTTGACACCCCTGGTGTATAGGCATTATGCAAAGACTAGGCCCTCTTGAGATGTCTATCACCCTGGGAAAAATGGAAGGGAAGAGAAGAAGATAACCAGCAGCAAGATAGCTGAATTCCATGGCCTTGGGTGCACTATTGGAAGACCTGAAGGATCAGGTTGGAGAGTGACCATCCTGGAGAAGATCTATCTCTGTAGTCATTAAGAGTCAACATTGACCACATGGTCCATTATGCATCCAACAGGCCAATATAAACTTATGAATGAAGGCAGATATATGTGTCCCAGGATAATGTTGTAGGATGCAATCTGCAATCCACACCGCAATGAACAAGGACATGAATTCAATTTTTGCAGCTACTAAGATTGTTGGATGAGCAGGCACAAAAATAGCCAGGGAAGGGATTGAAGCCTGGGAAACCTCATCAGTCAACACAGAGGGCTGATTTGCTGCCAGCTTTTTAAGTACTTAGGACAGGAGGGCTTGGTAGCACAAGCGAACAACAACCAATGACTTGATAGCCAGCCATCAACACCCCAATCAACAAAGCCACACACAATGAGCACCATTTGGACAAACACAACAGCCCAAAGCACACAGTCTGCTAGTGAGAAGTTCCCTGAAGATGGGCTCCAGCATGAGTCCGAAAGCTCAGAAGACAAAACGTCTTGTCCCGCGATCGACCCAGATTGGATCCCGAAACATACACTTAATTCGTGCAACGCAGCCAAGTTCAAATCAATTCCCCCCAGGAATTGTTGAAACCCTAAGTCCCTTTCCTCATTCTCTTCACAGCCTCAAAGAATCCAAGACCAAGCCACGCATAGGGTGCTCCAGCACTTCACACAGGACGCCTGCCCTCCTGCTTACTTACCTTGTAATCTATCCCTTTGTGGTTAAGAGCAACATTGATGGTGAAAGTGGAAGAGTCATGATGGGGGCGAAGAGAAGGCTGCTCATCCGGACGGTATCGGACCATGAAGTTCATGATTGCGCGAGCCTGAAAACAGGAGACAGCAGTTAGCGACTTCTGGTTGAAGGCAGGATGGAGAATGGCACATTGTGTACAGACCTGTTCTGACCCAGCTCCCCAAACACGACAAAACCTCTGAAGCTAACTCAAGGATTCCTTTATTGGGAATGCCAGCAGCCTCGGCAAAAAGTTTCTTTCATTGCAGTCCCTCCGTCCAGGAGATGAATAGTTGTCTGTCACACGTATTCATCTTCACCCCCTGTCTTTTCTCCCCAGAGCTAGGAGAGGCTTCGCTAGCAGCGGTGGCTCTTCCAGCCCCAGGATCGGCTCATAGATTTCCACTGCTCTCCTCTCCTCTGCCTTCTGCGCATCCGTGTGTCAGGCACTGGACCCAGCTTTTCCTCCTCTTCCTTATCAGCACCTTCAGACCTAAGGCTGCTGACTCTCCATCTGAGGGCTGACAGATGGCCCACGCCTCCCCTCTGTCTCTCTCTCTCTCTCTCTCTCTCTCTCTCTCTGCCAGCTCCATTCCCTCTTCCCCCTCGGAGCTCTCAGATTGCCCTGATGCTGACCCTAACTCCCATACTACTTGCTCCTCTGATTCGGCTGCTGGAGGGGCCGACGGCCGACAGGCTACAAAAAAACCTGCCTAAAATAAGGCAATCATATTCACTCCAAGTACAACACATCCAGGTGTTTCTTGCTAGTGGCCGCTCTCAAAAATCTAAGTGAGAATATATTTAAGTACATTCTTCCCTTGAATATCACTTCTGGGATTGTGTGCTTGTGGTGGGGGAAAAAAAGAACTTTTGACTTTGATTTTGTCAATTAGATTATTTTGGGAACCTCTAGGTACTCCCACGTAACACCGCTCCTGCACGAGCTGCATTGGCTGCCTGTGGCCTTTTGGGTGTGCTTCAAGGTGCTGATCACCATCTTTAAAGCGCTCCATGGCACAGGACCTAGCTATCTGTGGGATCGTATCCTGCCCCATACATCCCTTCGACCGATTCGCTCGCACAGAGAGGGACTTCTCCGGGTGCCGTCCACTAGGCAATGCCAGCGGGCGACGCCCAGGGGAAGGGCCTTCTCTGTGGCGGGACCTACCCTCTGGAACGACCTACCCCCTGATATCAGAACTACCACGGACCTCCGCTCCTTCCGCCAAAAGTTAAAACCTATTTTTTCCATCAGGCCGCCTGGCCTAATTCTACCTCATCTAGCCTGCAGTATGAAGTCTAAATTGTTTTAAATCGGGATTTTAAGGGGATATGGTTTTAAGATTTTAAGATTTTAGCATAGGGTGATAACTATTTAATTTGGGTTTTAAATATTTATATTTGTCATGTATATATGTTTTTTAACTTCCTGTGCACCGCCCTGAGTCCCTTCGGGGAGAGGGTGCGGTTTATAAATTGAATAAACTATAACTATTATAGAAATGGCTGCTTATATGCTAATATGTAAAAACAAAAAGTTGAAGCTGGAACACTTTTATCTTATACTATGCTAAAGGGTTGGAAGTCAATGCCTTTTTTTCCCTTGCACATCACATTTTCTCCCTCCCCCCCTTTTCCTTCCGCTAATTTCTTATTTCTACTTTCCTTTGTATTTCATATATTAAATTTAAAAAAAACTAAAAAATGGGGGGGGGGAATCTAAGTGGGCAGAAAAGAGTAGATGAGAGCACCAAGCGGACCTTGAAAAAAAATTAAGCCGGGTTAGATCTGGTCAGTCCTTAGGAGAGAGACAAGGCTGGGCGGTGAAAAAAAATCAATTAGAAGCCAATGATTAATCATTGTCATATTCTTTATATAAAAACTTGAATGTTACCGTGTCCTTTCCAGGAACTGAACATGTTTATTTATTTCATGCATACACATAACATATCTCTAATTCATAAAAGAACCTTTGCAACACTGGTGGGCTTTATTAACAGGAGTTTTGGATGTAAGAGTCTGTAGCATTTTCCTCCCGCTAAACAAATTTTTATAAAAAGACATCTGTATATCTGACAAAATGAATTGCAGCCCGCCCAAAATTTATTATACTTGTTAATAAAATGTGTGCATTTGAAAACTGAAGTTTCCCATAAGACATCCCTCCCCCCCCACCCCCCCACCCCAAATACCAAAACCTGGAATAGTTGTGTGTCTGGCGCATTCCGGGAAAGGAAAATGAAACCCAAAGGAAACAGATGTGACCAATTGTGAAAAGGATACAAAACTTTTTAGAAGAATCTTAAATCCGATCTTTATAAAATCAGGTGAGTTTGTATAACATTGTGATGGCGAACCTATGGCACACGCATCAGAGGTGGCATGCAGAGCCCACTCTGTGGGAATGCACGATGTCGCTAGCTGTTGTTCCTGATCTTTGCGCATGCCAGAGTCCACCACGTGCAAAGACCAGCTGGCCAGCACGCATATGCATGCTGTAAACCTGAAGACCAGGTGGCTGGCGCGTGCATGCGTACTGGCCAGCTAATGTTCCATATTCCGGGACTGTGGCGCGCTTCCGCATGTTTCAGTTTGGCCACTCGGTGCCGAAAAGGTTCACCATCACTGGTCTAGAACCGTGATGGTGAACTTATGGCAAGCATGCCAGAGGTGGCACGTAACGCCCTCTTTGATGGCATGCGAGGCGTTGCCCCAGTTCAGCTCTGCCCTCCCACCGGCCAGCTGATTTTGGGGTCTCTGCTCCAGAGACCCAAAAATGTGTTGGGGGGCGGGACGCATGCAGGAGACATGCGTGCATGCGTGAGGGGTCATTTGTGCATGTGCTGGAATGGGGGAACGTGGCATGTCTCCCCCTGTGGCCCATTTGTGCTCCCAGAAGGCTGCAAGGAGATCTACTAGGCCCAAAACGGGGCACGGGAGGGTGCAGCGTTGGGGGTGTCACATACAGATGTGTGTGTCACGTGGCATGTGCAGGGGTCATTTGCATGTGCGTTGAGGTGGGGCGCATGCGCAGGGGGGGTGTACGCATTGCATTTTGGTGGTTTGGGTGTGTGCGTGCATTACGCACGAGCACTTTGGGCACTCGCTCCGGAAAAGGGCAGCCATCCCTGGTATAACACAACTGCCACTGATTTAGCCCATGTAGGGGAGGGAGAAGGTATTGTACATTACATTTAACCACAAATAAATCGGAAGTGTTGTACTCACCCAATTCTACCCTCCACCCCCAATAAAACCTCAAAACGAAATAAAATTAACTAAGTTTTATGTATGCAAATCTAGCTGCTAGATTTGAATCTCACTATAGACGGTTTGTACAGATGGTCTTCAGGTTACGACGCCTTGTTCAGCAATCCGTCAAACATGGGATAAACAGTGGTGGGCTTCAAAAATTTTAGCAAGGGATACTCTGCTCTGTTGCTGGGTGGGCGTGGCCACCATGGACTGGCCTAGTCGGCCTCCTGCACCCCACGAGGGAGGGGGCGTGTTTGTCCTCCCTGGGCCCCCGAGGTTTCCCTTGAGCCTCCAGGAGGATGAAAACAGCCTCCCCAGGCTCTGGAGGCTGGAAACGGGCCCATTTCCGACCTTCCCACCTGTTTTTTGCTCTCGCCGAGACTCCACACCCCTGCACTTACCTGCATCCAAAACGGACCGCGTGGGGACTTCTGGGGGGGATGAGGGGGCCAGACAGGAGTGGGATTCGGGGGTTCTCCAAACTGCGCAGAATCTTAGCCAGAGGTTCTCCCGAACCCCTGCAAACTCCCAGCAACCCACCCCTGGCAACCTGGAATGAGAGGTCTGCGAGTTCCAGCTTTGTAGTGACCTTGTGATTGCAATGTCTGATGTTTCCTGCTAGCTTCTCCTAAGCAGTGTCAATGGGGAAACCAGCAGGAAAACCAAACTCGCTGTCACATAAGATCCTCAACCACCCCAGTAATCCTCACTTAATGGCAACAACTGGTGCTGCCGGAAGCAGCATTATTAAGTAACATGACAAATGTGTGTGTGGGAGAAGCAACGTTGCAGCCCCGATTAATTTGTAGAAATGGCAAAAGACATCCTGTAGGATCTTCTCCTTCCTCCTTCCACTCGTCCCCCAGTAACTTTCAGACACGGTGCTGTTACCTTAGTATGGTAGCCTGGATAGAACTTTTCTGTGACTGGTGCAATGTAGTCCTGCAAGAACTGCAGCCACTCCTTCTCTAAGCCGATTTGGTTCATGTGAATGTCAACGGTGGGGACGTTCTCGTAGCCACCAACCAGCCGAGTGTCCTAGAAGGGAAGTGCAGAATTTGAGGAATTGTGCTAGGATCTAAAAATAAGCTTTGAGAGACAGAAGGGAGAACCATAGCGAAGGCCAGAGGTGTCAAATGAAAGGTGCGTGGCCCAGATCTGGTCCGTGATGTGGTCGGATCCAGGTTGCAGTGCCATCCTAGAAAATGTAAGGGGCCGGCCTGTATTGCTTCAACCCGATCTACCCAATGCAAAGAGTTTGGGAAGTGGTGTCAAGCTGGCCACGCCCACCTAGTTGGTCGCACCCATCTAGTCACCCATGCCCAGTGAGTGGTATCAAGTTGGCCATGCCCACCTAGTTGATCACACCCACCCAGTCACCCATGCCCAGTGAGTGGTGTCAAGCTGGCTAGACCCACCCAGTTGGCCATCCCCCCCCCCCCCCATAGGTCAACCGCAGCCCTGAAGCAGCCCTCAATGAAATTGAGTTTGACACCCCTGGCCTAGTTGGTGGTCAGATAAGGCAGCAGCACCCAACCTTTTGGGCAACAGGGACTGGTTCAGAGGTTGGTTCCTACCAGTTTGGACTGGTTCGGTCGAGTAGATCGTAACTCAGCTGCCCACACCCCCGAACCGGTTCTATCTTGTTTTTTGCTTCTGCGCATTCTGCCCAAAGCACACGCCCAAAGGAAGTTCCTGAGCGAACCGTCAGTAAAAGAACCCAGAAACCACCGCTGGACTGGTTCCATGGACTGCAGACCAGAAGAGGCATGGTTCTGTGTGCTGCCTGCATCCCACAAATGGGGCTTCACTTGTTTGTGTGGCCCAGGTTCTGGCATGCCGTGGGCCAGTGCTGTACCATAGACTGGGGATTGGGGACCCCTGGGATAAAGGAAATCTAAAGGAATTCCTACTCTGGATTCAGAGTAGGAATGGCCATGGAGAAAGTATCTCAGTGCTGACCCTCCCTAGTTCTCCGGAACGTAAAGAAGGGGAGCAGGGAATGCTTTCAAACTTGAAAGATTCAGTTACTTTCATCTTACAATAAAAGTAATTGTCATGCTTGACTTGCTACACACACACACACACACACACACCTTCGCAAGCAGACCACAGAAAAAGGGACGGGGGTCAGTATTTTTGGAATTTAAGGGAGGGAATTGTGTAATGCAAGGGTCGACTCTCGTCTGGCAATGTCCCAATGTCCCAGGTCGAAAGATACAATAATACAATAGCAGAGTTGGAAGGGACCTTGTAGGTCTTCTAGTCCAACCCCCTGTGTGGGCAGAAACCTTATACCATTTCAGACAAATGGCTATCTAACATCTTCTTAAAGACTTCCAGGGTTGGGGCATTCACAACTTCTGGAGGCAAGCTGTTCCAGAGGTTAATTGTTCTTACTGTCAGGAAATTTCTCCTTAGTTCTAAGTTGCTTCTCTCCTTGATTAGTTTCCACCCGTTGCTTCTTGTCCTGCCCCCAGGTGCCTTGGAGAATAGTTTGACTCCCTCTTTTTTGTGGCACCCTCTGAGATATCGGAACATGCTATTATGTCTCCGCTGGTCCTTCTCTTCATCAAACTAGACATACCCAGCTCCTGCAACCGTTCTTCATATGTTTTAGTCTCCAGTCCCCTAATCATCTTGGTTGCCCTTCTCTGCACTCTTTTCAGACTCTCCACGTCTTTTCTACATCGTGGCGACCAAAACTGTATGCAGTATTCCAAGTGTGGCCTTACCAAGGCACCATACAGTGGCATTAACACTTCACGTGATCTAGATTCTATCCCTCTGTTTATGCAGCCTAGATTGTTTCCCCAAAAAAGTTGACTTCAATTGATTGGTTAGACAATGAATGGTGAGTGGCTAAGGGAAGAAAAGGGGATTTTAGCTATGCTGCTTTGCACAGGAAAACGCCAGAACTGGGTTCGCTTCTTCTGAGCCTATTTGGAATTATCAGCAAAGATAAAATAATGTCCCACCAGTTTCTTTTGTTGAATGTGCTAATGAAATGATTGTCAGCAATATTAGTATTCATTATTTTGGTTTCATCGCTTGGTTTCCTAGTCTGGACTACCTCAAAGGTTGACATGAATGTAACATCTAGGAAATGGAAGATTGTTCAGGAACTGGACCCAGCCAGTTTTCTACAAATGATCCACCTTCAAACCGGGAGCCCGACGGCTTCTTTTTCTGTTAGGAGTATACTCCTAGTGTTGGGTAGGCAATATATATATATACCATGATAACAAATGGTCTTTGTTGCTTTAAATGTTTGAATGTAATTAGCAGCTGTAATTATCTCCACAATAAGAGGAAGTCAGGAGAGCTCATCCTCTCTCTCTGCTCGCTTGCTGACTGACATTGACTGACTGATTGAAGAAGGAAGAATCGTGAATTGAGACTGTAAGCAATTGTTTGTTTGTTAAGGACTTTGTTTGATTCGATATCTCCTATAACTGCTTGTGGAGCATTAGTTTAGTTTTACACGCCAGTAAGAGCTACTTGTTTTATTACTAACAGTGTCTGAGACTCTATTCGTGTGTCTACTAGCAACGGGTTTTCTCTAGCTGCACATTCCGCTGCACAACTTTCTGTTTCCCAAAGGAGATATCCCCCAACATTTGTGTGTCTCACACATTAAAGTCCTCCGGGTTATGTACGGTCTCCCTGTCTTGTAAGCAAGAAATTCCATAAATTATGGAGTCTGTCCTTTAATCTCTTCTGATTCTTCTTCCAATCTCCATATTGTGGGGGGGGGGGGGGGATAAGAGGTGGGCTTGGAGGCACCCTGAATCTAGTGTTCCTCCTTCTCCATATCATGCTCCATTTTATACACCTGGCCCATAGGATGAAAAAGGCCAAAAACGATCGTGGCCATGACTGTGTATGTGAAGCACAACTTGTGTTTTACATCCAACACCCGGGAAATAAGAGTAGTCGCCATCTTGATTTCTTTTGACCTTTCTGTGAACAGTTCTACTTCTCAAATAGGCCTTGTTTTAGCATTCAGAGTTCCAATTGTTTTTGTTCTAAGGTTCCTCATGAGTCTACAAGTCTTCTTTGACTCTCTTCCCAACTCTCCTCAACCCAGTGGTGCTATTTAGCTGGTTCTATCCAGTTCGGCTAAACCAGTAGTGGTGGGATTGGGAGACTCTGCCTACATGTCCAGACGTCAGAGGTGAGTGGGTTGCTCCCGATTCGGCTGAACCGGTAGTGGTGATTTGGCCTGCGTCGTAAAACCGGCAGTGAGCCAGGCCGGCCACGGCCCTGAACTGGTTTACTGATCTCTTCTGCCGTTGCCGCCATTTTTCTATACCTGCACAGAACTATTTATAGTCAACTGCGCATGTGCAAGCAGCGAACGGTGCAAAGCATGCACGAAGTAAACCGATACTAACCAGTACAGGAACCCACCCTTGCTGAACATCATCATGTCCCATTTTTGACATTCTGTGCAATTGCTACCGGTTCGTTCACATTTACAGTAAGTTAACCCCTCAACCCTCTTCCGAATGAAGCAACCTGAACGATCATTTTGGTGGAGGAAAAAGGCTAGGGTGGTCTCACCTCATGTTTTCCTCCAGACCACTGGCCAAAGTGTTCCGCCTCTTCCACCAGATCGTCGCACATCTGATCGGTAAACACCGGAAACCAGTAAACATCAGGGCAAGGCTGCTGACGGGAAGAAGAAACAGTGAGCCCAGGAAGTTTGAGAGAGCCAAGAAGTCGACAACTCAAGAGGACCAGGGAAAAGGGAGACAGTCACCTGTTCAAAAAATTCTCCCTCAAGAACGCGCGAGTAGTTCTCGTGGATATATTTCTCCTGCCAGTCCTGTCCAGGAAGAAAAGGAACACAGTAAAAACAGAGTCATGTAGAGTTATCAAGAATATTCAAGAAGTGCATCTCTTAATCTAATGCTTGTCAGGCAATCCAGTCCTGGACTAAACGTTTCATTTCTGCAAAGCCATCATATCTCCGCTTTAGAATAGAATGGAATGGGAATGGAATAGGAATAGGAATAGAATAGAATAGGGAACAATGGAATAGAATTGGAATAGAATAGGATAGAATAGGAAAGGGAAGAATGGAGTGGAATGGAATGGAATAGAATAGAGAAGGGAAGAAGGGAATGGAATGGAATAGAATAGAATAGGAATAGAATTGGAATAGAATTGGAATAGAATAGGATAGAATAGAATAGGAAAGCGAAGGGAAGAATAGAAAGGAAAGGAATGGAATGGAGTAGGGTAGGGTAGGGTAGGGTAAGGTAGGGTAGAATAGGGAAGGGAAGCATGGAATGGAATAGAATAGGAATAGAATTGGAATAGAATAGGATAGGATAGGAAAGGGAATAGAATGGAATGGAATAGAATAGAATAAGAGTTGGAAGGGATCTTGGAGGTCTTCTAGTCCAGCCCTCTGCTTAGGCAGGAAACCCTACATCACTTCAGACAAATGGTTATCCAACATCTTCTTAAATATTCTAGTGTTGGAGCATGCACAACTTCTGGAGGCAAGTTGTTCCACTGATTAATTGTTCTAACTGTCAAGAAATTTCTCCTCAGTTCTAAGTTGCTTCTCTCCTTGGTTAGTTTCTATCCATTACTTCTTGTTTTACTCTCAGGTGCCCTGGAGAATAGTTTGACTCCCTCTTCTTTGTGGCAGCCCATGAGATATTGGAACACTGCTATCATGTCTCCCTTAGTCCTTCTTTTCATTAAATTAGACATACCCAGTTCCTGCAACCGTTCTTCATATGTTTTAGCATCCAGTCCCCTAATCATCTTTGTTGCTCTTCTCTGCATTCTTTCTAGAGTCTCCACGTCTTTTCTATACCGTGATGACCAAAGCTGAACACAGTATTCCAAGTGTGGCCTTACCAAGGCACTATACAGTGGCATTAACACTTCACGTGATCTTGATTCTATCCCTCTGTTTTTGCAGCCTAGAACTGTGTTGGCTTTTTTGGCAGCTGCTGCACACTGATGGCTCATATTTAAATGGTTGTCCACTAGGACTCCAAGATCCCTCTCACATTTGCTACTATTGAGCAAGGTACCCCCTATACTGTACCTGTGCATTTTGTTTTTCTTGCCTAAATGAAGAACCTTACTCTTTTCACCATTGAATTTCATTTTGTTAGATAGTGCCCATTATTCAAGTTTGTCAAGATCCTTCTGTATCTTAAGCCTATCTTCTGGAGGGTTGGCTATTCCTGACAGCTTGGTGTCATCTGCAAAGTTAATGAGTTCCCCATCTATCCCCTTGTCCAAGTCATTGATGATGTTGAAGAGTACTGGGCATAAAACAGAGCCTTGGGGTACTCCAGTTGGGTACTTCCTAAAACACTTTCTGATACTGTGAAACTACAACTCCCAGAATTCCCTGAAGGCATTGGACATTATGGGAAGCTCAAGAGATAGCTACTCTGGGAGTACATCTGGATTTTCCAACATGCCATGGAAATTGCAAGGGTAGTTCCATCAGCATGCAATTTCTCATCCCTCCACAAAAGTCCTCCCTATGATATCTCTCTTAGACTTCTTCCTCGAGGGAGAATGAGTTCCTTCTTGGCAAATCAGGAACTGAGTTAGTTACTGACTCTGAATGGCCAGCAGAAAGAGAATGACAGGCTTCGGTTGGGAACAGCTTGCAGGCCGGTGAAGAGGAGGGGGAGGAGCTGCCTGCTCTGGTAGACCTCAGAGCATGCAGGGCAGAGAAACTGAGGTCTGGCAGAGAGCTCGGGAGAAGGCGCTAAGCCTCCACTGGGAAGCGACCGTATTTTTTGGAGTATAAGATGCGCCTTTTCCCCTCAAAAAAGAGAGTGAAAATCTGGGTGCGTCTGGGTACACTAAATACAGCATTTTTGGCTTCCCGAAACCCCGCCCCCTTTGCAATAATGGGCATTCATAAGCATTGGGAGGCCTACAAAGTGCTCCTGGGGGTTGGGAAGGGCAGAAACGAGCAAAAACAGGCCGTTTTTTGCTCATTTTTGTGTCCTCCCCTAGCCCCCAGGAGCACTCTACAAGCCTCCTAAAGCCTATGCATGCCCTGCTTTTTTGCAAAAAACGGGCCCATTTCTGTGAAAAACAGGTCATTTTGTGCTTGTTCCTCCCCTCCCCAGCCCCCAGGAGCATTTTGCAGGCTTCTCAAAGTCTCTGCATGCCGTTCTTCACAAAAAACGAGGCGTGCAGAGAGTTTGGGAGGCCTGCAGAGTGCAAAACCTTTAAAAAAAAAAACATGACCTCTTCAAAATTTTGGTGCATCTTATACTCCAGTGCGTCTTATATTCCAAAAAATACAGTATTTAGCACGGTAGGCCAAGGGAGGCATTGTAGGGAATGACGTGTGTGGGTCGTAGCCGTGCGTTTGGTCCAGTGATGGGTATTGGGAGGTATCCTTATTACAGGCATACCAGTGATAGCTGGGAACTGTAGCCACGGTACTGGAATGGTGGCTCGTTGGACCTACCTGCCCGCCCACGTTCCTTACCGCTTTTTGAGGGAAAAGGGCCAATTGTGCATGTGCGAACAGCATGCGAACAGCATGCGAACAGCATGCGGCACCTGCGCGACCTTTGCCGAGCAGCTGACTGTCACTGGGCAGTGGTGTGTGCATATATGCGCAGCTCATGTGCCCAACGAGCACACCCGGGCCTGTTGCAGTGTACCGATTGCGATGGGATCCAGAACCCTCAACTGGTTTGCTCATGTTTACTGCTTGAGACTTTTGAGACTCTGAACTTCTGTAACACATGAGCTAACGTGGATGGACTCTCCGTTTTTGCCTGGGGGCTTTGTGTCCCTTTTTGGGACTTACTTGTTTGAGCAGCTTGCTATTTGTTTTATGGAATACCGTATTTTTTGGCGTATAAGACGCACCTTTTTCCCTCAAAAAAGAGGCTGAAAATCTGGGTGCACCGAATACAGCATTTGTTTGCCTCCTGAAACGCGGCTCCCTTTACCAAAATGGCCGTGCATAGCTTGTAGGAGGCTTTCAGAGAGGTCCTGGGGGCTGGGGAGGGCAGAAATGAGCAAAGAAATGAGCCATTTTTCCTCAATTTTGCCCCCCGTAACCCCCAGCAGCACTCTATAAGCTTCCAAATGCTCTTTTTTTGACCAAAAGTTTTGCCCATTTTCGCAATAAACGGGTCATTTTTTTGCTTGTTTTTGCTCTCCCCCCCCAGGAACACTATACAAGCCTCCTAAGGGCTATTCATGCCCTTTTTTGGGGGGGAGGGGAAACAAGCCCATTTTCACAAAAAACAGGCTGTTTTGGGGAGGTTTGCAGAGCGCAAAACCTTTTTTTTAATTTGCTTCTTCAAAACTTTGGTGCGTCTTATACTCCGGTGCGTCTTATACTCTGAAAAATATAGCAATTGGCCATTGCCCGAGGGATTAATCTGAGCTTGCTAGTGGTTGGCTTTGTTTGGAACAGTTCCAAAGCTGGATGAATACCAATAAAACTCTCCATAAACCACACCAGCGTATATGTCAGGTCCGTTGTCAACAAAGCCCCCCTCATCCATGACCTTGTGTCAGAGGGGGAGCCGGACCTGGTAGGAATTGCGGAGACCTGGTTGGGCCACGAGGGAGGACTCCCCCTCGTTGAAATGTGCCCACCAGGTTACCGCGCTTTTCATCAGCCCCGGGCCCTAGGTAGGGGTGGTGGGGTAGCGGTTGTTATTAGGGAAGGTCTTGAGCCGAGAGAGACCATTGTGCCACAGACCACCGGTTGTGAGTCCCTCTGCGTGAAGTGGGGCCTAGGGAGGCAGTTGGGCTTGCTGGTTGTATACCTGGCTCCCCGCTATGTAGCAGCAGCCCTGCCCGAGCTCCTCGAGGTGATCGCTACGATGGCAGTTGAGACCCCCAGACTTTTAGTCATGGGGGACTTTAATCTGCCATCGGTGGGCGAATCATCCGAGGTAGCTCGGGAGTTCATGGCTTCCATGACGGCCATGGACCTGACCCAATTAATTCAAGGCCCCACCCACGAGGGTGGACACACACCGGATCTCATCTTTGTCTCTGACCAATGGAAGAGTGATCTGGGTACAGGGAATATAGTCATCACACCCTTGTCATGGTCAGACCACTCACTTCTCCGGCTCGACTTTCCAACCGCCACCCCCCACCGCGGGGAGGCGGAACCTGAGTCATCTATCTGGTTCCGCCCCAGGCGCCTGATGGACCCTGATGGGTTTCAGGCGGCGCTTGGGCCACTTCCTGTACCCCTGACCCGCGCCCCGATGGAGGACCTCGTGGCCGCATGGAATACTGCGACCACGGGAGCCTTGGATCGGGTCGCGCCCTTGCGGCCTCTTTTGCGGCGGCGAAACACCCTGGCTCCTTGGTTTACCGAGGAGCTGCGGGTGATGAAACGCCGCAAGAGATGCCTAGAGGGAAGATGGAGGTCTACCCGTTCTGAATCTGACCGGACACAGGTAAGAGCCCATTTACGGACTTACATTGTGGCGCTGAGAGTGGCCAAACGTCATCATTGTGCCACTCTCATAGCATCCGCAGAAAACCGCCCTGCCGCCCTGTTTAGGGTGACCCGCTCCCTCCTTCAACAGAGGGTGCGGGAAGCCCCGCTACAGGGTAGAGCAGAGGAATTTGTGATTTTTCTGCAGGAGAAAATCGCTCAGATACAGAACGAGTTAGCCCCCATTGATGGCCCAGTGGGATGCCACGAGGCAGATCTTGTTTGGGAGGAGTTTGACTCCGTTGCTTCCGAGGATATGGACAGGTTACGTGGGCGACTGCGAGCCACCACATGTTTATTGGACCCGTGTCCCTCCTGGCTTGTACTGGCATCCTGGGAGGTGACACGAGGCTGGCTCCAAGAGGTTGTCAACGCTTCCTTAAGTGAGGGTTCCTTGCCTGCTTCCCTAAAAGAGGCTATGGTGAGGCCCCTCCTTAAGAAGCCCTCTTTGGATCCAGCTTTATTAACCAACTATCGTCCAGTCTCCAACCTTCCCTTCTTGGCGAAGGTTGTTGAGAGTGTGGTGGCACAACAGTTTCCCCGTCACCTGGAGGAAGTTGATTATCTAGACCCGCGCCAGTCCGGCTTTCGGCCCGGGCATAGCACTGAGACGGCATTGGTCGCGTTGGTTGATGATCTCTGGAGGGCCAGAGATGGGGGTTGTTCCTCCATCCTGGTCCTATTAGACCTCTCGGCGGCTTTCGATACCATCGACCATGGTATCCTATTGCATCGGCTGGGGGGGTTGGGAGTGGGAGGCACCGTTTTACGGTGGTTCTCCTCCTACCTCTCTGGCCGATCGCAATTTGTGTTGGCAGGGGAGCAGAGGTCGACCTCGAGACCCCTCACATGTGGGGTGCCTCAGGGGTCGGTCCTCTCGCCTCTCCTGTTTAACACATACATGAAGCCGCTGGGTGAGATCATCTGTGGTTTTGGGGTAGAGTACCATCTATACGCTGATGACACCCAGCTGTATATTTCTACTCCAAACCACCCCAACTATGCCGTAGCGGTGATGTGCCAGTGCCTGGAAGCCGTGCGGGTCTGGATGGGAAGTAACGGACTCAGGCTCAACCCGACCAAGACCGAGTGGCTGTGGTTTCCGGCTGCCCGATTCAACCAGCTCACTCCATCGCTGGCCATAGGGGGCGAACATCTTGCCCCTGTGGATGGGGTGCGCAATTTGGGTGTCCTCCTGGATGCCCGGCTGTCCATGGAAGATCAAGTGACAGCCGTGGCCAGGAGGGCGTTTTACCAGGTTCGCCTGGTTCGCCAATTGCGCCCCCTATTGGATCGGGACGCCCTTCGCACAGTCACTCATGCGCTCGTGACATCCCGACTGGACTATTGCAACTCTCTCTACATGGGGCTCCCCTTGAGGTGCACCCGGAGACTTCAGCTAGTCCAGAATGCAGCCGCGCGAGCAATTATGGGAACCACTAGGTTTACCCATGTAACACCGCTCTTGCGCGAGCTGCACTGGCTGCCTGTCGTCTTCCGGGTGCGCTTCAAGGTGTTGATTATCATCTTTAAAGCGCTCCATGGCTCGGGACCTAGCTATCTGCGGGATCGGATCCTGCCTCATACATCCTCACGACCGATTCGCTCCCACAGAGAGGGACTTCTCCGGGTGCCGTCCACTAGACTTTGGGCGACGCCCAGGGGAAGGGCTCTCTCTGTGGCGGGCCCGGCCCTCTGGAACGACCTTCCCCCCGATATTAGGACGACCACGGACCTCCGCTCCTTCCGTCTCAAATTAAAAACTCATTTCTTCTGTCTGACCGGCCTAGGATAGTCTCTCTGTCTTTGGGGTTTTATTGGGGTTTTGTAATATTGCTTAGTTTTAATGGGAATTTTAGCGCAGGTTTGGATTTAATTTATTTTTAATGAAATGTTTATATGTATTTATTGTTTTACTGTGCCTGTGCACCGCCCCAAGTCCCTGTGGGGAGAGGGCGCGGTTTAGAAATATTAAAATTATTATTTATTATTATTATTATGTGTGAGGGAATGGGCCAGCACACTCCAGGATCTAAAGCGTAGGGATAGATGTATGAGGTTGAGAGAAAAGGACCCCATCCTGTGCAACTGAGCACACTCACCAAAGGATTTTCCAAAATCTGCCAGAGCTCAGGATGTAGGCGGGAGATGTTATATCTAGTGGTGGAAAGAAGGCGTCCAAAATCATCCCGGTTACTAATATGGAGAAAAATGCCCTGTAAAAGATATAAAAGGTAAAGATTCCCCTCATATATATGTGCTAGTCATTCCCGACTCTAGGGGGCAGAGCTCATCTCCCTTTCAAAGCTGAAGAGCCAGCGCTGTCCGAAGACGTCTCCGTGGTCATGTGGCCGGCATGACTAAATGCCGAAGGCACACGGAACGCTGTTACTTTCCTACCAAAGGTGATCCTTATTTTTTTACTTGCATTTTTTATATGCTTTCAAACTGCTAGGTTGGCAAAAGCTGGGACAAGTAACAGGAGCTCACTGCATTACATTGTGCTAGGGATTCGAACCGCTGAACTGCCGACCTTTCGGATCGACAAGCTCAGCATCTTAGCCACTGAGCTACTGTGTCCCTCCTGTAAAGGATAGGAAGGGCCAAATTTAGGCAAAATTTGCACGATTTTCGTATCCCAAGAGCTCACACGCTAGGGGATACCCAAAAATGATAAATATAAATATAAATATACACAGATATTTCACGAATGTCCTGTGCTTGTTCTGCAGAGCTTTAAAACAAGATTCTTGAGAAGTTTGTTCTTCGAACTTTGATAACTTTGAGAAGTCTGGACTTCAAGATGGCTGAGGAATTATGGAAGTTGAAGTCCACAAAGAAATTCTTAAAAGTTATCAAGGTTAACTTCAGAGTGTATTTTGGTCTGGAGGAAATACCTACTCCTTAAGAATAAGTCGAAACAGTACCTGGGGAAAGTAAAGGTAAATTGCTTATAAAACTACCCAAACTACAGATAGTCCTTGTTCTAACAACAGTCATTGGGAATAGAGGTTTCGCTGCTAAGCAATGCAGTCGTAAAGTGGGGCGTCACATGATCACATTTCTTAGTGACGGCAAGCCCATCCGTCGTTCTTGCCATTGTTAAGCAAGGATTGTGGATGGGTAAGCAAGGACCTACTTGCAACTTGTTGCTGGCTGTCATCAAGGCAATGGGGAAGCCAGCAGGAAGTTGCATGTCCCAGACAGGCTCACAAACAGGCCAGTAGACAGGTAAGTGTTTGCTTGCAGCGAGTCCAAGTGTGGCAGGACCAGGTTAGGCTGTTGCCAGGAGGGAGGTGCTGTAGGTGCCAGGCTCCTTGGAAGAAAAAGAGGCAGGATGGCAAGCAATTTACCAGAGAGACATGTGACCTTCTCTACTGGCTTCCGGGAAGCCGCTTCCCCAATGACTTTGTGCGAAGTCAGCAGGGCAGGTCACGAATGGTGATCACATGATCATGGCACACTGCAACCATTGTTAAAGTTTGTGTCAAATGTCCAGATTGTTTCCTGAACTTTGAAGATCTGTCGAAACTACAGGTAGTCCTGGACTTATGAGCCCAAAAGGCTAAGCAATACACACGTTAAGTGAGTTTTGCTCCATTTTGCGATCTTTCTCACCACTTAACTCACCACAGTGGTTAAGTGGTTAAGAACCACTACAGTTGTTAAGTTAGCCACACAGTGGTTAAGTGAATCTGGCTTTCCCGTTGCTTGCCAGAAGGTTGCAAAAGGGGATGAAATGGCCCCGGGACATTGCAACCGTTGTCAATAGGAACCAGTTGCCGAGCATTCCAATTTTGATTGTGTACAATGATCGTAAGTGTGAAAAACGTACATCACTTTTTTCAGCGCCGTTGTGTCTTCGAACGGTTGCTCAACAAATGGTTGCAAGTTGAGGACTACCGCATTTAGCGCCCTCCCAACTTTGAACGTTTGCTAAAACATTGGTTCTCAACTTAAGACTTCTCTAATATACTTATATCTACCTATATATTAAAATGTGTGTGTGTTTGTGTGTGTGTCTATGTTCCAGCACAACTCTGGAACGCCTCAAGCAATTTCAACCAAACTTGGTGTACAGATGACTTACCCTCTGGAGAGAAACACTGTGGGTGGGGGTAAGACATCTCTAAAACCCCTTGGTGCATTTGTTCTGTTAAGATATAGCCTGTTGTGCCTTAAAAGGGCTTCTACTGTACTGCCGTAAAATGGCTTCTACTGCCTAGTGCAGTGGAGTTGCCATGGTAATGGTTTCACAGTACTCCACAAGGGGGAAGGGGGGAAATCCAACATTAGAAATTACTTTTGGTCTGAACATTCCCCCCCCCCCCAAGAAATACCTGGGTAACATCAGGTTATCGGCTAATCATCAATATAAAATTCTATAAACAATTTTTTAAGAACTTCTTTTGGCTGAGCGGGTTGTAAGAAAGCAACAACTCTCACCTTCTCCCGCACACTTTTACAAAAGGCCATGTCCGGATCCGTGTCCTCCAAGGTGAAAATATTGCGTTGGGGCAACTCTTGCCTTAAGGTCTCTCCTTTCAATAGGTAGGCCTGAGAGATATAGGGTACGTTCCACACTCCTCTGCAATAAGGGGGGAAAAGCACCATGAGAATCTGCAGTACCATAAACACAGCGGCAGGTATGGAGATCGGAAAATTAAAGAGAAAAAATAAATAAATGTTTTCCTGGTTTGGATTATGCCAAGAAGAATTCAGTCCAAAATTCCAGATGCAACATGGCTTTTTGGAAGACAGAGGGTTGCCTCCCAAGAAAATTAAGAAAATGAGATGAGATGAGAAGAGATTTGATGGAATGAGATAAGATGATAGAAGAGAAGACGATTTGATAGAATGAGATAAAATGATAAGATGATAAATGAGATGAGAAGAGGATTTGAAGGAATGAGATGATGATAGATAAGAAGAGAGAAGAGGATTTGATGGAATGAGATAAGGTGATAGATAAGAAAAGGAGAGGAGAGGATTTGAAGGAATGAGATGATGATAGATAGCTGAGCCAGCAGTGTGCAGCAGCTGCCAAAAAAGCCAACACAGTTCTAGGCTGCATAAACAGAGGGATAGAATCAAGATCACGTGAAGTGTTAATGCCACTGTATAGTGCCTTGGTAAGGCCACACTTGGAATACTGCATACAGTTTTGGTCGCCACAATGTAGAAAAGATGTGGAGACTCTGGAAAGAGTGCAGAGAAGAGCAACCAAGATGATTAGGGGACTGGAGACTAAAACATATGAAGAACGGTTGCAGGAGCTGGGTATGTCTAGTTTGATGAAGAGAAGGACCAGGGGAGACATGATAGCAGTGTTCCGATATCTCAGAGGGTGCCACAAAGAAGAGGGAGTCAAACTATTCTCCAAGGCACCTGGGGGCAGGACAAGAAGCAATGGGTGGAAACTAATCAAGGAGAGAAGCAACTTAGAACTAAGGAGAAATTTCCTGACAGTTAGAACAATTAACCTCTGGAACAGCTTGCCTCCAGAAGTTGTGAATGCCCCAACCCTGGAAGTCTTTAAGAAGATGTTAGATAGCCATTTGTCTGAAATGGTATAAGGTTCCTGCCCAAGCAGGGGGTTGGACTAGAAGACCTACAAGGTCCCTTCCAACTCTGCTATTGTATTGTATTGTATTGTATTGTATTGATAAGAAAAGAGAAGAGGATTTGATGGAATGAGATAAGATGATAGATAAGAAAAGAAGAGGAGAGAAGAGGATTTGAAGGAATGAGAAGATGATAGATAAGAAAAGGAGAGGAAAGGAGAGAATTTGATGGAATGAGATAAGATGATAGATAAGATGAGATGAGAAAAGAAGAGGATTCGATGGCATGAGATAAAATGATAGATAAGAAGAGGATTTGATGGAATGAGATGAGATAAAATAAGATGATAGAGAAGATAATTTTATTGCCATTTTTTTACTGTAAACACAGTGACTCACATTAAAAATGAAATTCTGTTGCCTGCTCTTAAGAGAAAGTGTATATCTACCCAAATACATACATAACACGCATATACACATGCTACATACATACAATATGCTGATTCTTTAAACCGCTTAGAATGAGCTGTAAAGCACTTGTGAAGTGGTATATAAGTCTAAGTGCTATAGCTATTCTTCTCAAGCTCCAGAATTCTGCTTTAGCATAGTATCTTGTAAGGATATGTGGAAAAGATGAAGCAAAGAGGAATGGGTCAGATAAGAGACGGCATAGCCCACACCAGTGGTGGGTTTCTGCAGGCTCGCACCTACTCGCGAGAGCCGGTTGGTGAAATTTAGAGAACCGGTGAGAGGGGGTTCCACTGGCGTCCCTGGAAGTAAATCTGGCCCGCCGCTGCCAGTGACTCAACGGGAAGGAAAGGAAAGGAAGGAAGGAAGGAAGGAAAGAAAGAAAGAAAGAAAGAAAGAAAGAAAGAAAGAAAGAAAGAAAGAAAGAAAGAAAGAAAGAAAGAAAGAAAGAAAGAAAGAAAGAAAGAATTTATCATCACAATTGAGTCCAAAATTTTGGTTGCTAAGAGCGTTGTTAAATGAGTTTCACCACATTTTAAAAGGTGGCCACTCCCACCCTGTCACATGACTGCCAAGCCACGCCCACAAAATAGGCCACACCTACAGAGAAGGTTCTAAAAAATTTGAAACCCACCACTGGCCCACACCTAGATAGCAGCTAGAGCAAGAGGCTCGGAAGGGACCCTCCCTAGTTTATTAGTATGTAAAGGAGAAGTGGGAGATTTGTACTTTGAGACCTGTAAGATTTTGCTAACTAGCCGTACACAGAGTGAGATGTGGAAGATTTGTATTTTCAGACTTACAGAATTCTATTAGCCCCACAATAAAGCCAAATTCGCTCATCTGGTTATATTTCTTGTCTGGTCTACATGGGAAGGCTGACACGTGTGGTTGACTTGTAGAAGTCTTGAACTCTGCAAGAGCCACCTTCCCGCTCAACCTGTTCTGACTGAGGCTTCCCAAGAGCAGGAAGCAACCTCCTTGTCCCGACAAAAAACCCTTTTCTTAATTGACTGAATTCTGCTCGTTCACATCCAGCAAAGTCTTTCAAGGGAAGATTTATGGTCACAGACCTTATCTAGCTTGGAGAGCTGCCAGGCCGATCTCTGCATCACTTGGCAAGGAATCTTGGAGAGTCACGAACCAATGAAGCGAACTAATTGTCTCCTGCAAACTCCACTCCCCTTTTGCACCTTTTTAATTTCCTCTGGGAGGGGCCATTCATTGTCCACCTTTGGCTTTACTCCCAAGTCAACCTCTGTTCTTTAGTTGTTCTCTTCGACTGGCAACTCTGCGCATGCGCACACTGGGAACAGTCTCCAGCTGTTCGTCTGCCTCACTGATGTCTGACTCTGAAGGCAGCTGATAACTGGCATACAGCTCTGGCCCCATCTCTGCTTCTGACACAGAGCCCTCATCAGAGCCTCCCCCAGACTCCAGAACTGGCCCATGTTCCTCCCCAACCTCCTCACTATCCCGAATCTGCTGCCAGCTTCACTGGCGGGCCACAACACAGCCATCCTTCTGCTTCAAGTTCCCACTTACATTCTCTTGCCTTGCACCAATTCGACGTAGTCCTCTGAGCGTGCATAATAGTCATCGGGGCTCAGAGCCCCCCAAAAGTTGGACCAAAGCTTGCCGTAACGAGACACCATGGGAGCAATCACGTACCTGGATGGTGCAGAGGAGGAATAGAGAAATCAGGAGTGCAAAGGTGAGAGGAGAAGTGATGTAGATTGCAGGTAGGCCGAGAGCTCAGGTAGGTGTGGAACTACCGCTTACTTGTTCTCCTGCATAAGTATCTGCAGGATTTCGGGATTGGTCACCACCACGTCAGCATCGAGGCTGAAGTAATAGTCGCAGGTGGGATCCTGCCGGCACAGATCCCTGGAATGCAAAAAACAAAATATGGATTAGAACTGGGTTTCTCAAGCTTGCCAGCTGTAAGATGGGTGGACTTCAACTCCCAGAATTCCCCAGCCGGCCAATGCTAGCTGGGGAATTCTGGGATTTGAAATTCACCCATCTTTTAAAAGGGTCACGGTTAAGAAACGTTGATGTTTGCTTCCCATTTCTCTCCACCAACAAAACACAGATGGCCTTGTACCGCTTTCTTGTCACTGTTGTTCAGTGAATCACTGCAGTTGTTAAATAAGTGAGGCAGTTGTTGAAGTAAATCTGGCTTCCCCATTGAATTTGCTTGGTCGGGAAGGTCGCAAAAGGGGATCACGTTGCAACCCTGGGACATTGCAACCGTCATAAATATGAACTAGTTGTAACCCTAATCCTGACCTGAAAAAGCACCTTTGGAACAACCATGACCTGGACTGAAAATCTCTACACTTACACTATTATTTACTTACATAGCCATATCTCGGGCTTCGCCCTCACTCAGCTCTTCCTCCGGCCCTACCAGCTTGATGGCGTCAAAGGCCTTGCGAAGCTGATCCCATTCGGCTTGGATGTGGGGCTCATGGTACACCTCCTGGCAAAATGTTAGACAGGTGGATTAATGTCCGTGAGCAGCCAAGAGGGAGGGGAAGCTCAGGGTTGGAGTAAAGGAGGTGTAATGGGATCTGTAAATGATTTTAGGAGGGAGAAAAGAAGAGCCACAGACAACAATAATGGTTTGCAACCTGAGAAACCTGAAGATGTGTGCTGGCTGGGGAATTCTGGGAGATGGAGTCTTATTTGGACTTCATCTCCCATCTTCATCCGGAGTTGAGAAACTAGGCCAGACAAATCTCTGGCTATCGGGGGCGAATCTTTAGCCCCCGCGGAACAGGTTCGCAACTTAGGCGTCCTCCTGGACTCTCGGCTGTCCTTGGATGACCATGTGACAGCCGTGGCCAGGGGGGCTTTCTATCAGGTTTACCTGATATGCCAGTTGCGTCCGTTTCTAGATCGTGACGCCCTACGCACAGTCACTCAAGCCCTCGTCATTTCCTGCTTGGACTACTGTAACACTCTCTACATGGGGCTCCCCTTGAGGTGCACCCGGAGGCTCCAGCTAGTGCACAATGCGGCTGCACAGGGGATTATGGGAGTTTCTCGATACTCCCATGTAACACCTCTCCTGCGCGAGCTGCACTGGCTGACTGTGGCTTGCCGGGTGCGCTTCAACCATCTTCAAAGCACTCCATGGCTTGAGACCTGGCTATTTGCGGGACCGCCTCCTACCACATACCTCCCTCCGACCTGTTCGCTCCCACAGAGAGGGCCTCCTCAAGGTGCCGTCTGCCGGACAATGCAGGCTGGTGACCCCCAGGGGGAGAGCCTTCTCTGTGGCAGGCTCTGCCCTCTGGAACAACATGCCCCCCGACCTTCGTACCATCATGGACCTACTCCTCTTCCGTCGGACCCTAAAAACATATCTATTTCATGCGGCTGGCCTAGCATAGTTTTAACGACACAGTCCCAATTTTATAATAATTTTATAATATTTTTACTTGCTTTTAAGCATGTTGTTAGCACAGATCTAGTATTTAATCTATTTTTAACTTTTTATGTTGTCATTGTGTTTTACTACTTTTTATTCCTCTGTGCACCGCCCTGAGTCCCTTTCGGGAGATAGGGCGGTATATAAGTAAGTAAGTAAGTAAGTAAGTAAGTAAGTAAGTAAGTAAGTAAGTAAGTAAGTAAGTAAGTAAGTAAGTAAGTAAGTAAGTAAGTAAGTAAGTAAGTAAGTAAATAAATAAATAAATAAATAAATAAATAAATAAATAAATAAATAAATAAATAAATAAATAAATAAATAAATGGTCAGATAATGGTCAGACAGTTGAGTGTGCACAAGAAACAGGACATGTCCCCCAAATGATGGAAATGCAATCCAATACCAGGCACGTACTATCACATGTGGTGGATGTATGAAAAAGCAATAAAAACTGGGATGAAAGTGCATACATGGTTAGAAAAAATGTTAAGGCAGCATATAGATTATAAAACGGCCTAGGATAGCCTCTACTGCGACGAATTTTAGATAGTTTTAATTGGGGGATTTTAATTGGTTTTAGCGCAGGTTGTCATTTAATAGATTTTTAAATTTATATGTTTTGTTTTATCTTTGTATGCTGTTTTTAAATCCTGTGCGCCGCCCTGGGTCCTTTTGGAGAAGGGCGGGATATAAATTGAATAAAATAAAATAAATAAAACATAGTTTATAATTTGGCATAATACTAGAAAAATATGATAAAGGGAATGTTTATTTAATATTACACGTTTTGACAGGAGTAAGGATTGTATTTGCACAATACTGGAAAAATGAGGAAACAGCTACAGAAAAAAGTATAATTAAAAAAAATATTAGGCTGTGCAAAAATGGATAGACTAACACTGAAGATAAGAGAAGAAGGTACAGAATATTTTCAAACCTGGAACTTGTTTTATCAATAGTTGGATAATAAGAGGTAGAAACTAGGAACTGAAAAAGCATGATTATATAAACAAATGGACCCAGACACTACGCTGTTCACTAAGCACTTATTGTATGTAAACAGAAAATATATAAATAAATTGAAAGAAGGAAGGAAGGAAGGAAGGAAGGAAGGAAGGAAGGAAGGAAGAATACATGGCAGACTTCTTAGAAGTGTCCCTCACTTATTTCAAAGAGTCCTGGTGGCGCAGTGGTTAGAATGCAGTATTGTAGGATAATTCTGTCGACTGCCAGCAGTTCGATTCTCATCACCTCTAAGTTGACTCAGCCTTGTGTAAAATGGGGACCCAGATTGTTGAGGACAATATGCCGACTCTATAAACCATTTAGAGTGCTATTTCTATTCTTCGATTGTAAATGTGAGGGAAGAAAGATATACTTTCCACTGATGTAACCGTATACTAAAACAGAGTGAGTACTCTTGAGTCTGCTTCCTGTCAGGACTACTTTGCAAGGTTGACAGGAAGGCAATGGAAATAATAGGAGGGCTCTTAAACCTAGAAGCACTTTTCCAATTCTCTTCCTGTCTAACCACATTACATTACAGCTCAGACCTGTTGTGGCCCACCAGCGACCAGTGGAGCTGGCAGCACATTCTGACAGTGAGCAGGTTGGGGAGGAACATGGGCCAGTCCTGGAATCTGGGGGAGGCTCTGATGAGGGCTCTGCGTTGGAGGCAGAGATATCAGTCTGGCTGCTCTCCATGCCTAATAAAGGTCAGTAATTGTGAACCATCTTGAAAGACTGTGGTCCGGGACTTTGCTGGAGAGGAATTCACTGTAAATTAAATAAAAGGGGTTTATCGGGACGAGGACTCAGCTTCATGCTGCTGGGGAAGCCTCAGTCAGAACAGCTGGGACCTTTCTACAAGCGAGAAATATTTGATTACTTGAAATTTCACAGCACTTATTTGAATTGTTTTGTTTTTTATGCTGTGGTGGACAGTCTCAATTTGCCAAGGGTAATTTTTTCCCCTTGTCCCTTTTGGAAATATGTTTCTGTACTTCATTATATGTACGCTAAGCTATTGTGCATTTTTAACATTTTTGGGGGAAGTTCTTTGCAGATTTCAACTGTATAACTGGGAGAGGGGGAAGCTAACATCTGTTCCCTATTCATTCCCGCTCGCCCCTACCCCCCCCAGGGAATCCAGAATTACAATCTCTGCAATAGATATCATGGCCAGCTGTGGATCTCATTCCAGTGACACACAGCAGAAAAGTCATTGGTAGCAAGGAAATTGCTGAAATAAAGGAAGCCACAGGGAGGAAGTTGAGCAATCCCAGAAGTTCCCCATAACATAATGGCCCTCTAGATTTGTGGGATGACCATTCTCATCGTCCCCAGCTGACAGGCCCAGGGGTTGATGGGAGTTGTGGTCTAAAGTCATTGGCTCAACTCACGTGGTTGTGAATGAAGAGGCTGAGGTGAGAATACGGGTAATCCAAAGTCAGAAGACGCTGAAGAAACTGAGGCAGGAACGGTATGGGCTTTTCAATAAAGACACCCAGCAGAACCCGTGGATATGACTCTTCCTGGCAACGGAGGACAGAGAAAAAAGAGATATATGTCTCAAAGCTCAGAGCAGAGGTGACTAACTTTGGCATCTTTAAGACTTGTGGACTTCAACTCCCAGAATTCCCCAGCCAACATGGCCAACGGAAGAATTCTGGGAATTGAAGTCCATAAGTCTTAAAGTTGCCAAGGTTGGACACCCCTGACTTAAATCCTTACCAAAACCAGTGGTGGTATTCTACGGATTCGGACCGGATCGCCCAAACCTGTAGCAGAAATCGCAGTTTGCCTCACCCACTCACTCTGGCTCAACGGCATCCCATGTAGGCCCTTTTCCCCCCAAAAGCACATGAGCAGAAGGCTGTGCATGGTCACATTTGCGAAGCGCTAGGGAAGGTAAGTGAGTCCCACCACTGACCAAAACCCATTTGGGTTATATTCCTCCCCTACTTTCAAGCTCTACCAGGATACCCCCAGAGACTCACTGGTACGTCCGACAGATCCAGTAGGTCATCATCGCACACTTCACAGCCCCCGTCGTATGTCCAGGCATTGGGGATGTAATTCCCCAAATAATTCAGCTGTAACTGCATGGAGAGAAGGAAAAAATCAGTGAAAGAATGAAGCTCAGTTGCACTAATACCTCCAAAACTGAATTCCGCTTTAGGGCTTTTAACAAGTGAGCAAGGAAGGAAGTGAATTTGAGATCTTAGGAGAACAATGGTTATCAGAACAAAGAGCAGCCTTGTTTAGCTTCCCACTCCCTGAAGATGTGGAAACTCAATACCAACTTCCTAAGTAGGCAAGTACGCACAGCCATTTAGCTATGGGCTGAAGAGGAAGAAGATCTGACTCATATTACTAGCTGGGCACCCATGCTTTGTGACAAAACTATGCGATCGGGCTATGCAGGAGAAATTCGGTTTACAATCCGTTGGCTCAGTGGGATCAATGATTGAAATACATTAGAGAATATCACTCCCACTGCCTTGAGTCCGAAAGCAGTTCCATAAGCGGAAGATATAGACATTTTGGTGAGGTACCGATGTTTAGTACTGTAAGGAGCCCCAGGCCACTCTAGAGTGAAGTAGTGGAACATCTGCCAGTTTGAACTGAGGTAACGGAATGTGAGGCAACTGGCAGTTGGAACAGAGTTTTTTCAGGTGGGAGGGGGAAGTAGAATGTCTAAGTCTTTAGCATCAGAGCGTTAATGACCTGATGGTCATTTCAAAAAATCCTTTCTTAACAAGCACCCAGAAGCCAAGAGGAACATACGTGCCAAATTTCAAGTTTGTAGGCTTTACAGTTCTGGAGATTTACACACACACACACACACACACACACACACACACACACACACACACCTACTCATGTGTGACCAGAATCTGAAAATGAACATTTAATACAGCACAATTTCTGACTAAAATAGTCCGACTGATATTGGCATAGGTGGGCTTGATTGGGGTACGTTGCAGGGGTGATACTGAAATATAATTTTATGTTGTTTGATTCTATCTTACATATTTATGTAGTAAATTATTGCATTTTACCCTACAACTATTGACACACTCACTTTAAATTGTTTGTTTAACATTTTATTGGTAATATATAAATGGCTGTGTGTGTGTGTATATGTGTTTCTTCCAGCATAACTCTGGAATGCCTCGAACAATTTCAACCAAACATGGAGTCGAAGTCTGAATAAACACTGTGCAAATATAAATTGCCAAAGGGGACAAGTTACCTTGGTGGGTCCATTGCCATGGATAACCACAGGAAGGGTATCGTATGCAACATTTCGGGCTCGCACGCGGGTCTGCTCAAATTTCAGCACAACCTCTTCTACAAAACCAGGAAGAAAAAGTAAAAATGAACCAGTTTGGTGACGTGGTTAAGTTGCTGGCTTAGAAACCAGAAGATTCTCTGTGTGTGTGTGTGTGTGTGTTATGGTCGTTCTTTAAGTACAAAAGCCAGCTGGTGGCTTTGGCCCAGTCACTCCCTTTCCGTCCAACCCACCTTGCAAGGTTGCTGATATGGGGGAAATAGCAATAGCCCTTAGAATTATATACCGCTTTGCAGTGCTTTACAGCCATCTCTAAGTGGTTTACAATGTCAGCCTATTTCCCCCAACAATCTGGGTCCTCATTTTATCCACCTTGAAAGGATGGAAGGCTAAGTCAACCATGAGCCTGGTGAGATTTGAACTGCCAAATTGCAGGCCACCGGCAGGCAGCAGAAGTAGCTTGCAGTACTGCACTCTAACCACTGTGCCACCATGGCTCTTATAGTCCTCAACTGCATCACTATTTGGTTGGGTGACAGCAGTGCCTCAGCTAGAAAGTCCATACAGAGAGTGGTGAGGATAGTGGAGAAAATTATAGAAAACCCGATTCCCATTATTCAGGATACTGCTTATAAGCGCTACGTGCTTAGAGCTCAAAGCATTATTAGAGACCCCACATACCCACTTTATGGTTTGTTTCTTTTGCTGCCCTCTGGGAGGGGGAAATTTTGAATGGCCACTAAACTGTGACTCATCTAATTGTTAGATAATGTCATCAACGGAATGAACAAGAATTTGCATTCTAATCACTGCTCCACCAGGGCTCATATTATTATGCTATATTATACTATATTATACTACGGGATTATAGTATAGACATATACTATTAAATATACAGTATGCAATACAGCTATGCATTAAATAGCTGCCCACTGTGTGTGAATTGAGCAGCTATGTAAATTTATTTAATAAATAAACAGGGAACCCAGGCTGATATGGAATTGAACAAGTGGCTAGTTTGATTGTGTTCGTTGTATGTAGGGTGTATATATCTCACATATGTGCACTAGGGGTTTTAGATTGTGTAGTGTTAATGATGTAAGCTGCCCAGAGTCACCGGGTGTTAGATCGGCGGTTATATAAATTTGTTTAATTAGTAAATAGATGGGGAAAACATAAATAACAATTAAATAAAATGATGATGACAACGACCACGACGATAGACATGGATTCATTGCGTTAATTTTTTTAAAATCTAAATGGCATTCAAGACAAAGACAGCGGAAGTATTGTCTCTCATTAATTTAATGAGAGCCTAGAACTTAGGTCTTGACACGATAGAGCTCTCTCTACATGGGGCTCCCCTTGAGGTGCACCCGGAGGCTTCAGTTGGTCCAGAACGCAGCCGCGCGAGCAATAATGAGAACCTCTAGGTTTACCCACGTAACACCGCTCTTGCGCGAGCTGCACTGGCTACCTGTCGTCTTTCGGGTGCGCTTCAAGGTGTTAGTCATCATCTTCAAAGCGCTCCATGGCTCGGGACCTAGCTATCTGCGGGATCGGATCCTGCCCCATACATCCTCACGGCCGATTCGCTCCCACAGAGAGGGACTTCTCCGGGTGCCGTCCACTAGACTCTGTCAGCGGGCGACGCCCAGGGGAAGGGCCTTCTCTGTGGCGGGCCCAGTCCTCTGGAACGACCTTCCCCCCGACATTAGGACAACTACGGACCTCCGCTCCTTCCGTTTAAAATTAAAGACACATCTTTTTCGCCTGGCCGGCCTTGGGTAGTCTCTTTTAAGGTTAGGGGTTTTAGGGGTAGTTTTAGTTTATGGGTTTTTAGCGCAGGATTAATTTAATTCATTTTTAATTTTGTATTCTGTCCGTGGTTTTAATTGTATTTTTAAGTGCCTGTGCCCCGCCTCGAGTCCCTTTGGGGAGAGAGAGAGAAAAATGCATGCAGAGCACAGTTACATTAGAACAATGATTTGATAGTTTTATTGGGTATTTTAGCACAGGTATATAATTTAATTTCTTTTTAACTTTTGTAATGTTGTTATTTATTTATTGTTGTTTTAATTTCCTGTGCACAGCCCAGAGTCCGTCTCGACGGAGATTGGTGCGGTTTATAAATCGAATAAAATTCAAATTCAAATTCTCTAAGGCAGTTATGGCCAACCCTTGTGTCATCGGATGCTGAAAGCGCATGCACATGTGACAGCATGTGCGCGCACCTCAATGCACCCATAATGCAATGTGTGCATGACAGACTCCTGTGCGCCCCACCCCCTGCGCATGCAGATGCTCCCCCTGTGCTGCCCTCTAACACCCCATGCGCAACTCCTGCCCTGTTTTGTGCCTAGTAGTTTGAGTTTTATTGGTTTTTTATACCGCCCTATTCCCGAAGGACTCAGGGCGGTGTACAGCCAGAATAAAAACAAATATATAAAAGTTTTTTAAAAGCTTTTAAAAGACATATTAAACTTTGGCCGAAACCTGGAAAAAAAACCTCCCAAACTAACCCTGATTAAAATTAATAAAAAATTGAATTTAAAAATCATGTTTTATGCCAGCCCAGCTTGTTGGAAGAAAAAGGTTTTGAGACCACGGCGGAAGGTGCCTAAGTCAAGTAGGCTTCCCTGCAGCCCGCTGGGAGCAAAAACGGCCCACGAGGTGCGGGGCCATACCGCTCTCCCCTCATGCCCAGTTTTTGGCCTAGCAGGCCTCCCTGCAGCCTGCTGGGACCAAAAGCAGGCTGCGGAGAGGGACTGCGGCACACCAAATCCCGCACTCCTCCCCAACCTCTGCCCGTGACCTGCCGTCCATGTGTGTGCATCTCCCACATGCTCCATGCCCATGCATTGTAGAGACCCGAAAATCCGGAGGAAGATGTGTACTCATGCGCAGCAGAGCTATGGGCAATGGCTTGGGCAGTGGTTCGTGTGCCCGCAGAGAGTGCTCTACGTGCCACCTGGCACGTGTGCTATAGTTTTGCCATCATGGCTTTATGGTGATCAGATCTGGCATTCTGACTCTACCAGGTATATGTCAAAGGAGACTGCTGTTATCCATAGTGGACATACTTTAAGCCCAATTAGTTTTAACCCAATTAATTGGTTAATAGCTTTAACAGTGGTGGGTTCCGGATTCCATTCCAACTGGTACGGTTGGAACAGCCCCGGCGTTACCCACATGCACGTGTACGGTGCGCGCATGCATCGTACTTGCCTACGCCGATTCCGCAAGCCTCTGCAACGCTCCAGCTGCTCGGCGGAGCATCATGCAGGCGCCATAAGTGCCATGCATGTGTGCAGAAGCACCAAAGACATAAAGGACAGGTAAGGGCTCTCTCTGTGGCGGGCCCAGCCCTCTGGAACGACCTCCCCCCCGACATTAGGACCACCACGGACCTCCGCTCCTTCCGTCTTAAACTAAAAACACATTTCTTCTGCCTTGCCAGCCTGGGATAGTTATTCCTCTGTTTTTGGGTTTATTGGGGATTTTTAGTTTAGTTAGTTTTAACAGGTATTTTAGCACAGGTACTGTTTAATCTATTTTTAATATGAAATGTTGTATATAGTCATTGTTTTTATTCTTCCTATGCACCGCCCCGAGTCCCTGTGGGGAGAGGGTGCGGTTTATAAGTATTAAATTATTATTATTATTATTATTAAGGAACAAGGGGTGGGCGGATGGGCCCTCCGGAGCATCGTACCGGAACGGTATCTGGTGCCCTGGGCAGGCTCCGGTATGCCCGTACTGTGGGGTAACCACCTGCAACCCACCACTGTTTAAACAGAGGTGTCTGTGGTGTACATCTGTGTGCAAGTGATAAAACAAGCAACAAACCACATCAACAGCTTTGGGTCATGTGAATTGGGATGTTGTTGGCATGTACACCAGGTTGGTGATTGCCTTCTGCC
This sequence comes from Rhabdophis nuchalis, assembly GCA_039707465.1. Taxonomy (NCBI): domain Eukaryota; kingdom Metazoa; phylum Chordata; class Lepidosauria; order Squamata; family Natricidae; genus Rhabdophis; species Rhabdophis nuchalis. Next base: position 169,673,400 of record CM077647.1, on the reverse strand, counting down.
ATTAGAATTGTTAGATTAGAAGAAGGATTCCGACTCAGGCATAGTCAAACAACAGGAACGTTTAATCAGCAACTATTTACAATACACAAGAATCATTACTGGCAAGGTTTCCCTGTCTGACAGCCGTTTATATACAGCTTTCAGGCGGGAAACCTTTCAGCAAGTTAGCTGCAACAATGTATCAGATCTTTAGACAGAATCCGGCCAGCCGCGTCTTAGCCAATCAGACGCGGCTGCCGCCTCCATTCCGGAATGCGGTGACTCAGAGTTTACCAGACTTGTTGGCATGGTCGTAAACCTGAGGACTTAACAAGAATAGTTGCTTTGTTTAAATTGTCCGGACACCTCTGTTCTCCTTCATCCTGCTCCAGTCGAGTTTTGAACTCCACTGGTGTTTGTCAAGGCGACAAGTCTTGTATTTTGAGATCTCCAGGTCATGAAATTTCCCAAAGACCTTCTGCTCCCTTCCTGCTCCTACAAGTCTGTTTTCCCCCCCTCTGTGCCAGACCTATTTTCGTTGATTCTCCTCATTGGGAGCCTTACTTACTTACCAATGGCCCCATTCAGGTTCTGGAAGATTTTGGACGTGTGATCCAAGGTGATTCCATATTTTTCCTAGAAACACAACAGGGAGGAACTAAGATCAGAGTATCCTTTCCTTACACAACACATTCTTCTTCTCATCCTTCTACAAACCCCTTCTATGGTCAAGTTGCAAATCAGGCCCTTGGAAGGAACACTGAACTCTAACTTAGCAACATAGGAGATAATCAAGGGTGGGATTCTACCGGTTTTGGCGAACCAGTAGCTCCAACTATCAGCTGGGAGCGAATTAGTTCGCTCTTACTTTGAGTAACCCCTGCGCTTCACTCACCTATATTCCCTTCTCTGAAGCTCAGCTGTGGATTGCTGCACCTCACCTGTTTTCCTCCCCAGCATTAATGCGGAAGGTGATGTCTCGGTAAACTGTACACATGTGTGCAACTAACTGGTTGTTAATAAAGGTAAAGGTTCCCCTCGTACATGCGTACTAGTCGTTCCTGACTCTAGGGCAGGGGTCCCCAACCCCCGGGCCGCGGACTGGTGCCGGTCCGTGGCTGGATAGGAGCCGGGCCGCAGGGCCGGAGAGGAGGAGAACAACCAAGTTGAGAGGAGGAGAACAACCAGCCCCCTAGGCAGAGCGCGCGGGAGATCGCAGGCGGGGCTTTTCGCGCGGTTGGGGTGAGCCTCTTCCTCCACCTTTGTCGACGGTGGGACTCCTGCGCGCCGCAGCAAAACAGCCCGCAGATTCCCTTCCTCCCTGCCCCCCCAGAGTTTCCCCAACTGGCATGCCACCCACTCGTCTTTTTCCAGGAGCTGCGGAGGTTCCTCCCCCCCACCCCCACCCCACGGAGCCTTCTCAGCTCCTGGAAGGAGCCTGACCGAGCGCACGAGGGACCAAGCCCGGCAGCGGCCGCCCAGGCGGGGCAGGCTAAGGCTAGTGAGCGAGTTGAGCCGAGCTGAGGAGACTCCGCGGTGGGGGGGGGGGGGACGGGACGACGACAGACCGACAGAGAGGCATAGACACAGAGAGAAACAGGGTGGGAGGGAATAAATTATAATTTGGTTACAGTTTTAATAACGGGTTTTAGCACGGGTGAATTAATTTAATATATTTTTAATTGATGTATATTGTATTTATGGTTTTATATAATGCCTGTGCGCCACCCTGGTTCCTAACAAGGAGAAGGGCGGGGTATAAATTTAATAAAATAAAATAAATAAATAAATCAGAGAGAGTGACACCCACACACACGCACACACCCACACACAGAGGGAGGGAGGGAGAGAAAGATAGACAGAGGCACAGAATGAGTGATTAAGTGCCTGAATGCGAGACAGACAGACAGACACACACACACACAGAGTGACAGAGATGGGCAGACGAAGGAGAGAGAGACAGAAAGAAAAAGAGAGAAAGAGAAAGAAAGAAAAAGAAAGTGGGAGAGAGAGAGAGAGAAAGACAAACAGAAAAAGAGAAAGAAAGAGACAAAGGAAAGAGAAAAAGAGAGAAAGAGAGGGAAAGAAAGAAAAAGAGACAGAAAGAGAAAGAAAGAGAGGGAGAGAGAAAGAGGGAAAGAGAAAGAGAGAAAGAGAAAGAAATAAAGAGAGAGAGAAAGAGGGAAAGAAAGAAAAAATGAGAGAGAGAGAAAGAGAGAGAAAGAGGGAGAGAAAGAGAAAGAGAAAGAAAGAAAGAGAGAAAGAGAAAGAAATAAAGAGAGAGAAAGAGAAAGAAAGAGGGAAGGAAAGAAAGAGAAAAAGAAAGACAGAAGGAAAGAAAGAAAAAGAAAGAGAGAAAGAGAGAGAACTTATGACCACAATTGAGCCCAAAAGTTTGGTTGCTAACCAAGACCATTGTTAAGTGAGTTTCACATTTTCCAAATTGGCCACGCCCACCCAGTCACATGACTGCTGAGCCACTCAGCCGGTCCGCAGAGTTTTCTTTAAAATGAAACCGGTCCCTGGTGCAAAAAAGGTTGGGGACCCCTGCTCTAGGGGACTGTGCTCATCTCCGTTTCAAAGTCGAAGAGCCAGCGCTATCCGAAGACATCTCCATGGTCATGTGGCCAGCATGACTAAATGCCGAAGGTGCACGGAATGCTGTTACCTTCCCACCAAAGGTGGTCCTTATTTTTCTACTTGCATTTTTACATGCTTTCGAACTGCTAGGTTGGCAGAAGTTGAGGACAAGTAACAGGAGCTCACTCTGTTATGCAGAACTAGAGATTTGAACTGCCAAACTGCCCGATTTTTCTGATTGACAAGCTCAACATTTTAGCCACTGCGCCACCCTTCCATTCCTCACCAACCACTCAGAGTTGAAGAAGCTTCTTGGATGAGAAGCGAAACGTCTTCAAAGAAAAACCAGAAAGTCCAATTGCCTCTAGAAAAAGCCCCTTTGAGGCAACCATGACTTGGATGACTGAGAATCTCCATAGATAACGTAGCTTAGCAACGTTGGTGAGTTGTAGATTCAGAGTCAGTTGTTGGTATTTTGTAAAATTCTTCCTGGCTAGCGCTGCTCTATTAAGGTAATGATGATTTAATAGCTGATGAGCAGCTATAAGACTGTAAACCGAAATGGCACAATGAGAATGAGGCGGCAGAGTTATCACTTTAAGAGGCTGTCTATATAAGAGAGGCCCTGTGAGGGCAGTTTCTCTCTCCGTGTGTGCTTCCGTGTTATAGTTGAAGATTGAGTGATTGCCTGGTTTTGCTTAATATGTGTGTGTGTGTGTGTGTGTGCGCGCACACGCGTACACACACACACACACACACACAGAGTATACTCCCTCCCAAATTTCGGCATACCAGCTGCCTTGATAAAACATCTATTCATTCCCCTGGCTCAGCTGATAAGGGAGGAGAGCTTGTGGCTTAGAGGTTATTATAACTGCCTAACATGTAAAATAGCCCAAGTTCAAATCCCAGTAAGGGTATGGCTAGCTGATGAGAGCTAAATCGTTTGAAGTAGATCTATATTATTAGTCTCCCTTCATTTATTTATCAGCAAAAAATGCAATATATCTGTGTGCGTGCACACGCGCCTTGTAAATAAACCACTGTGTGAAAGACAAAACCTCTGTGTACCGTAATTTGCTTTTGCGGTTTTCTCAAAATAGTAGCCACACTGGGCACATTCTGACATGCTCCTTCAAAAGTGGGATTGGAAAACCTAAACTCAGGCCCTTTGTCACTAGGTAATTTGACTTTTGCATCGTGTTTTAGATTTTGCTATCATAGGTTGCACAAAATGACATGCTTTTCGGGTTTGTCTCTCACAACAGACTTACAACAGATAACCCCTACGCCAGGCAAATCAGTTTGGGGAATACAGGAAGTCTTCAACTTACAACCGTGACAGGCTTGTCCATTATGACCCTAAATTGTGACAGTTATAAAGCAGGTCACTCTTGTGACCAACCTTATTTTACAACCATTTTTTGACAGTTGTCAAGCAAACCAATTTTTTGTTGTGGACAAATTTTGTTAAAAACTAGAAGTACATGCCAATCCCCCCCCCCCCCCAATATTCTGTTAAAATATGGTCATGGGACCATGGGATCTCGCAAACAGCCACTAAATTGCCTAAAATCTGGTCATGTGACTGCAGGGGGGGACACACATCCATTGAAATTTCAGAACTGGATCTGTACTTAAGGCCCTTTCATCAAAACTCCAACATATTGAGTAGAAGAGAAAGAGTGGCAGGGGGGAAAGGGGCCGCTCTAGGATGGAACTCATTGCCAAAGCAATACAAGTCACCCTGCCCACATTGGTCAACTGCAAAGGCTGAGCCATGTTTACTGTTGCCTTCCTGGCCAATGGGGAAGAAGCTAGTGACATCATAAAGCTTTGCCAATAATGTGGTGTATGAGGATTCATGGGATACCCATTTCCTGCCATCATAATTTCGAGTGGTTGCTAAGCAACTGAGTTCCCTTCCCTACCTCTCTAGCAGAAATTGGACATCCCATGACTCCTCATATGCCAGATTACTGGCAAGGCTTCATGATGTCACTAGCATCTCCCCCAACACCCATTTCCAGGAAGCCAACAGTAAACATGGCTCAGTCCCTGCAGTTGACCAAAATGTGGGCAGGGTGAACTATATTGTTTTGGCATCGAGTTCCATCCTAGAGCGGCCCTTTTTCCCTCCAGCCACTCTTTCTCTTCTACTCAATGCTGAAGGTGAGAGATGAAAAGGAGAGAAACTGACCAGATTTGGCTGAACTTTAAGCAAGATTGGGACAATTTTAACCCTGCTCCAGCCCCTAAATGGATCCAGTAAAGCCGTCTGTGGGAACAGCACTGTTGGAGAAGCAATGTCGGACTTGCATAAGCCATTTTAGTGAATGGGGGATGAAGCCGCAGAGGCAGATTGTAACTGTATAGAAGTGACTACAAAACCCATAAAGGGAACTTCTCCCAGGACTCACACGCAAGGCAGGATCCAAGTAAACTCGTGTGTAAAACAGCTGGTCATCGTCGTCATCCTTGTACTTCCACAGCTGGACAATGCGGTTGATAACGGGGGCGTAGCCAATGAATCCTGGAAAGCAGAAATGCAATGTGTTTGTAGCTGCTGCATAACAGGGTAGTAGTGTTAAGGACTAGAAACTTGCAAATGTTTTTTTTTAAACTCTTAAAGAAGTACTTATAAAACTATTACCCTTCTGTGTTGGGAAAAGATTGGAATTTAGCTCACAAAAACTGTGGGCTCATTAAATCATCACTTTTTTAGCGAGTTCACCTGATCTAGAATTTACTTGAGATTTATCAAGATGGGGATTATCCTGTCCGTAAGGATAGACATAAAAATGGTCTTTTTTGATACACACCAGAGAAAATCAGGGCATTGGTATTCTCTATCCAGGCTTGATTGCTATACCATTCCATAATCTATAATTTGGTACGCTGAGAACCTTGGCTTAAAAAAGAACAGGAAATACAAGTTTCTAGACCAGTAATGGCTACCCTTTTTTGGATTGCACGCCAAAAGCAGGGGAAAGTAGGGGGGTCATGCACAGGCATGCCTTACCCCCATAATGCTATGCGCACTACCCCAACGCGTATGCACATGCGACCCCAGTGCACATACGAACCCAGCTAACATGCATGCACTACCCTGCACGCATGCGTGCATGACCAGCACTTTTCAGTGCAATTTTTCACATTTGTTTTCTCTTTCTAGAAAGCTTCTGGAGCCTGGGGAGTGCGAAACCACTTCCACCCCCCACCCTCTAAGGCTTCAGGGAAGCCTCCGGAAGGCGAAAACTGGCCCTATGGGCAACCCGGAAGTTTGGGAACGGTGACTTCCGGTTTGCTCGTCGGGCCCTCTGGAGCCTTCAGGGACGTCTGCTGAAGGCTCCGGAGGGCAAATAACGGCCCTACAAGCAAACCAGAAGTCTGTTCCCGAACTTTCGGTTTGTCCATAGGCCTGGTTTTTCGCACTCTGGAGGGCAAAAAATGGTCTTAAAAGAAGGCCAACATCAGCTGGCCAGGACGTGCCTGTGCGCTGGAGCTAGCAGGGTAACGCCACGTTTTGCCCTAACAAATGGCTCCACGTGCCATCCGTGGTACGTGTGCCAAAGGTTTGCCATCACAGTTCTAGACCATATGGCTGCCTGTACAATCTATCCAAAGTGTGAATGGCTGGCCTCAGTTTTAAAAAAATGATGGGAATATGGGAGGCAAGTCAAAAAAAGCATAGCAATTAAAGTACTAAAGCGGGCAAGAGACGATGGATAGATGATTTTTCTTTCTTCTTGATGTTCTGATTTGCTTTTCTTTTTTCCTCTCTTTCTTTTCTTTTTTAGATAGGTGACATGATTAAAAGTTAGAATAAGAGATAGAAATAAGAGAAAGGGGAAATATGAGTGTATACACTTTTATGTAATAAAATTAAAGCAACAGCAAGAGAAAACATGGAATAATTAAATTATAGACGATCACTTAATATAAATGTGCATTACTATTAGAACTATATAACAACCGTGCCACGGGTCATCACACAGAATTGAAATCCCACCACATCTGTATTGGCACAAAACAAGGGCCTTCCTCGCATGGAATTGGGAGTTTTCCTGATTCCACCCCACCCCCACCCCACGGTCCCCTCCAAACACCCTTTACCTCCAGAGTTTAAGAAGCGCTTTCCAAAGGTGACCGGTGGGTATTTTTCAGCCAGGGACCACTCCGGCCAGCAGAAAATTTCTGCTGAGAAGATCAGGTTGCTCTTAAACTGCAGGAACTTCCAAAGAAGTTCAATCGGACTTCCAGCCAGGATCACATCATAGCTAGGGGTGGAAAGGAGAAGGCACCTTCTGAGTTAGTGCTTGAAACAATGGTCCTTCTAGAAACCATGGGAATGGTTGGGATAGACCAGAGGTCAGCAAATCTGTGGCTCTGGAGCCACATGTGGCTCTTTCATCCCTCTGCTGCGGCTCTCTATCGTCGATTGGCACAATTTTGAGAGGAGCTTCCGGTTTGGGGCAGGGGGGAGGGAAAGCACAGCACGCCAGGAGAAAAACTGTGTGGCATTAGGTGAGTTTTCCAGTCAGCTCCACAATTGATAGGGCTTTTGGTTAGGACAGGTAGAAGAAAAGGGGTGCTGTGCTGGGAGTAGACTCTATGGTGGGGGAACCGGACTTGCGGTTGGCTCCAGAATTGAACCGGGGGAGCGGGAGGTTGGTTAGGATCTTTATGGCTCTTTGAGTGTTAAAGGTTGCTGACCTCTGGGATGGGCAGATGGAGAACCCACTCTAAGCCAACTTCAAGTTATGGGCTGTGGCTTGCGGGCCACACAGGAGGGACTTTGTAATACTTGCAATATAGTTTTCGTAGTACTGTTCCACCAGCTAACATGGGTCTTCTTGTGTTTTAAATTTGCTTTTTGGGATGTATCGCTACTAATTGGACACAATAAGCCGAAACCAGGATTGGCAGGAGAGCATCCAATATGTTATAGATAAAAGTTTTGTTTTCAGCTGTTTTTGAGCCTCGTGAGCAAAGCAAATATTCAAGTCCAACTTTGGGAAGCGGTGAGACTGTGTCTTACCCATACCCATTCTGAGGTTTTCCCCTTGCAAACGTTTCTTTTATACTTTTATTCAAAATATAATGTTCTTTTCTGTGGCTATGCTCACATAATATCTGGATGCTTTAATTCTGGTGTTGTAACTAGGGAGACGGTTAATTCTAAACCAATCTGTCAGAGTGTGCATAGTGTGACTCTGTGAGACAACCCAGGAACAAATACAGTAAACAGAGGTTTGTATTTAAAGAGTGGTTTCATCTACAAAGAATATATACATACACCTACTTTAGTCAGACCTCAAATAAACAGCAATCAGCAATTACAGTAGGGAAGCACACACTGAGAGATATCCCCCAACAGGGCAGGCTCTTAAAGTGATATCAGCCCAAAAACCTTGCTGAGTCATTCCTAGTATTACCCATATTTTTTGGAGTATAGGATGCACCGGAGTATAAAACACACCAAGATTTTGAAGAGGCAAATTTTAAAAAAAAGTTTTTCAACTCTGCAGACCTCCCAAAAGGCCCATTTTTCGGGCCCGTTTTTTTCTCTCTAAAAAAAGAGTACATGAATAGCCTTGAGGAGGCTTGTAGAGTGCTCCGGGGGGGGGGGTCCCCCCCAAAAAATGAATTTAAAAAGGGCATGTTTTTTGTCAATGAGCTGGTGATGGACTCTTCTAGTGAAGAGTCCTATGAGTCTGCCCTGGAAAAGGAGAGAGACCTTGAGGAAGCAGAGAGTCTGGTTAGCCACCAGGAGGCACCTGGGTCATGGAGCAGTGGGGCAGATCAGGGGCAGTTTGTCCCTGATGCTAGATTACGCAGGGCTGAGAAAAGGAGGCAACAGTTAAGTAAGAGGCAAGTTCGTAAGCCCTGATGAGAGCCAGCTGGTTGGCCCCTCCCAAGAGAGCTTATAGGGAAGGCTTTGGGAGGGGTCAGTTGCAGGAAACAACAGTTACAAATCATCGTTGGAAGTATCTGGTCGTTTGAGTCATGTCTGCAATTCTCTGTCTGTAACGTGCTACAGTATTTGTGAGTCTGGCCTCGCAGCCAAGAAGATAGTGGCAAGCAGCCAAGCATGTGCGTGTGCGGTGTGATTCCATCTGTGGAACAGCTATGTATGGATTCAGCCCAAGATTGATCAGCCTTACCTGTCCACAAACATGACAATAAGATCCTCTTCATTTGCATATTTCTTCATTTCAGCCTTCAGCCAGCGGACTTTCTGACCTCCGCCAACCGTCCGGGCAACATCACCTCCTTTCCAATCTTCACCGAGCCCTAAAGTCTTGGAGAAACATTAGGACAATTGTTGAGACGGGTGAGGGAGGGGCAGAGGTGGGTTTCACATAATTTTTCCACCGTTTCTCTGCGTACTGAAACTGCGCACACAGGGCTTATACGCATGTGCGTGGCTTAGAAAACATAGCTAAATAGGATGGCATAGAGCTGGGGCGAGTCACCACTACCGGTTCACTCGAACCAATCCGACCCAGCTGAATACCACCACTGGGGAGGGGCTATCACAAAGAAGAGGGCGTCAACCTCTATTCCAGAGCAGCTGAAGACCAAACAAGAAGCAATGGATGGAAACTAAACAAGGAGGGAACCAACTTAAAACTAAGGAGAACTTTCCTGACAGTTAAATCAATTAAGTAGTGGAATGACTTGCCTTCAGAAAGGGTGGGTCATTGCAATGTGTAAGATGATGTTGTTACCAAAGTTTAATTTTTTATTTGAGATGCTACCATTAAATTTGACAGAGAAAGATATGGAAGGATATCAGAAGAAATTAGATAAATTTTGCAATGGTGGGAAAAGACCTAGATTAATGAAGAAAATGTGGTATCAAAATCAAAAGGAAGGCGGATTGGGAATTCCCAGTCTACTTAATTATTATCGGGCCTATAATATTCGAACTGTGATAAAAATACTTAAAGGAGGAGACGGTCATTGGGGAGATCTAGAGTTAAAGGACATTAAGAGATTTGGTCCTACATAGTTTTTAGATAAAGTAAAAACAAAAAAGGCAATCAACAGTTATTGGTTAAAGGGATTGAGTAAAATTTGGAATAAGTTTGTTAAAATATTGATTCCGGACATATCCTTCTTGGGAAAGACACTTGGAAGTTGGCCGATTAAAACCAACATAAGTTGAGATAAAGTAATTGAGGATGAAAATATAGGAAGCATAGTAAATTGGTTAAGAGCTTTAGAAACCGAGAGTAGAAAAAAAGAAATAATTGAAAAATTGGAGCTGAATTGGTTTGAAAAAATACAGGTAGAAAAATGGACTATGAAAGTAAGGGGATCATGTAAAATAAGTAGAAGTAAAACTGAATTTGAAAGCTTAGTATCTCAAATTATCAAGGATGAAATTGGGTTAAAGGGACTCGTTAGTAAGATATATAAGATTATAAACTTTGATGGAAATCCACAAATGGTAATGAAGACGAATTGGGAGGAAGAACTCAAGATCAAAATATTAGATTCGGACTGGAATGTGAATTGGAAGAGTCGAATTATGAGGATTTTGTCTATAAGGATTAAAGAGCACAACTTTAAGGTTGTTTGGAAATGGTATTGGACTCCATTAAGGTTATCATTGATGGATAAAAAAATTAGTAATAAATGTTGGAGATGTAACATGGAATTGGGAACTTATGAACATATGTGGTATAAATGTGGAAAAATTAAAAAGTTTTGGCAACAATTGGAGAAAACGATGTTTGAAATGATGAAGAAAAGAATAACATTGAGATCAGAAACTATATTATTATTGATAATTAAGGAATTAGAATTAACAAAATATGAGAAAGAATTGATTAGAATTATGATTATAATAGGTAGAATTATAATAGCAAGATACTGGAAAATAGAGGTAAATATTAAAATAGAAGAGTGGTATTGTGAAATGTGGAAATTAGCTTTAAATGATAAAATGACATGTGATATTAAATTTAGAGAGGGGGTCTATAAAAAAGACATTTTCTGGAAGACTTGGAAGCCATTTGTGGACTATGCACTTGGAACTTTGGATGCCTCGATACCTGTACCCAGAGAACGTGGATTTTGGAGATCCTAAAGATAACTGAAGATATCCGAAGAACCAACTCTTCCTTTCGTTTTGTATAGCACTGGGTGGAATATTGTAAAATATAAAAAAATTAAAATAAAAGAAAAGAAAAGAAAGGGTGGGTCTTCCAACACTGGAGATTTTTAAGGGACCATTTGTCTGAATAGTATAGGGCAGTGATGGCGAACCTTTTTTGGCTCGTGTGCCAAAAGTGAGGGAAGCCCGGGGGCGGGGGTTGTTGTGCATGGGTGTGCCACACCCATAATGCAATGTGCACAACCCCAGAGGGCATGTGCGCATGATCAGCACCCCCCCCCCAATTTTTGGCATGCTTTTTTCGCCCTCCCCAGGCTCCAGAGGCTCCTATAGCCTGGGGAGGGCGAAAACAGTTTTCCCCGCCCCCCTGGAGGCACTCCGGAGGCTTCAGGAATTTCCTTGAGGCCTGCGGAGCACAAAAAAAATGGCCCTACGGGCAAACTGGATAATTGGGAAAGGACAGGTCAGTTTGAGCCCTCCGGCGCCTTCAGGAGGCTTCCCTGAAAGCTCCTGAAAGCTACGGAGGGCAAAAAATGACCCTATGAGCAAACTAGAAGTGACCATTGCCAAATTTCTGGTTTGCCCATAGGCCTGGGTTTTTTGCTCTCTGAAGGCTTCAGGTAAGCTCCCGAAACTTCGGAGGGGGCTGTTTTCGCCCTCCCGCGGCTCCTATGAAGCCTCTGAAGCCTGGGGAGGGCGAAAAATGGCCTCAAAAGTGGGCTGAAGTCAGCTGGCCAGCGCACGCATGCATGCTGCCAGCTGCCAAGGCAATGCCTTGCATGTGCTGAGAAATGGCTCTGCGTGCCACCTGTGGCACACGTGCTATAGGTTTGCCATCCCATGTAAAGGGCCTCCTGCTTGAGCAAGAGGTTGAATTGGATCACCACCAAGGTCCCAATTCAGTTAAAAACCATTTTATTTGTTTAAAAAAAATCTTGTTCTTCTAGTTTGAAATTCAGATGCCCTTGCCCAGGGACAGCCTTCTGGGAGCAAAAATAGGCTGGAGGTGAGGGGAGCGCCCTGCCACCATGCATGTGCATGTGACTCCCCACCCCCATGCATGCGCTCACCCCTGTGTGTGCACCCCGCCCCCGTGCATGCACCCCCCCCCCGCACATGTATGGCAGAGATCCGAAAATCGGCATGCCAAAGGTTCACCATCACGGGTCTAGATGTCTCAAAACTACAACTCCCAGAATTCTCAACCACTGTGCATCCTTAGACTAGCTTTCTTTGGTCTCTTCTCTAAAAGTCCTCTACAACTTACAAAAATAATAATAATAATAATAAATTTTAATTTATAACCTGCTCTCTCTCCCCGAAGGGACTTGAGGCGGGGCACAGGGAATTAAAAATACTAATAAAATCCACAAACAAAATACTATTTTAAAACGAATTAAACTAACTCTGTGCTAAAATCCCATATAAAAACTAAAACTAAGCCCTAAAAACCCCTAAAAACAGTTTAGTTACCCTAGGCCGGGACCTAGCTACCTGCGGGATCGGATCCTGCCCCATACATCCTCACGGCCGATTCACTCCCACAGAGAGGGACTTCTCCGGGTGCCGTCCACTAGACTTTGTCAGCGGGCGACGCCCAGGGGAAGGGCCTTCTCTGTGGCGGGCCCAGCCCTCTGGAACGACCTTCCCCCCGATATTAGAACTACCACGGACCTCCGCTCCTTCCGTCTGAAATTAAAAACACATCTTTTTCGCTTGGCCGGCCTAGGATAGTCTCTTCTGATTGTTTAGGGATTTTTAGTAAATATTTGGGAATTTTAGCGCAGGGTTTTCTGTTTAATATGCCTTTTAGTTAGTATTTATGTACGTTTATTGTTTTAAATTTTGTATTCTTTTTAACTATTTTTAATTCCCTGTGCCCCGCCTCGAGTCCCTTCGGGGAGAGAGAGCGGGTTATAAATAAAATTCGATTCGATTCGAAGCAGAAGAAGTGTGTTTTTAATTTTTGGTGGAAAGAGCGGAGGTCCGTGGTTGTTCTGATTTCAGGGGGAAGGTCGTTCCAGAGGGTCGGGCCCGCCACAGAGAAGGCCCTTCCCCTGGGCGTCGCCCGCTGGCATAACCTAGTGGACGGCACCCGGAGAAGTCCCTCTCTGTGGGAGCGAATCGGCCCCAGGGATGTATGGGGTAGGATGCGATCCCGCAGATAGCTAGGTCCCGTGCCATGGAGCGCTTTGAAGATGATAACCAACATCTTGAAGCGCACCCGAAAGACAACAGGCAGCCAATGCAGGAGCGGTGTTACATGGGAAAACCTAGAGGTTCCCATAACTGCCCGCGCGGCTGCATTCTGGACAAGCTGAAGTCTTCGGGTGCACCTCAAGGGGAGCCCCATGTAGAGAGCATTGCAGTAGTCCAGTCGGGATGTCACGATAGCATGAGTGACTGTGCAAAGGGCATCCCGGTCCAATAGGGGACGCAACTGACGGACCAGGCGAACCTGGTAAAACGCCCTCCTGGCTACGGCCGTCACTTGGCAGCAAAGGCAGCAAAAGGAGAGCTTAGACGAGCCCTCCTATTTGGCGAGGTTCCCACCCCGCCATCCCCTCCCTTCTCTTTTTCCCCAATAAATATAGAAAGTACACACCTTGACAGTGTAGTTGAAATACTTTGTGGTTCGTAGAAAGCGCCGGTAACCCTCTGTTGTCTCCGTTGCAGCCGTCAGGACCAGGAGCTTCCCTGCAAACCGCAGGGCAACATAAGGATTAGACAAGGGAATTCGAAATGAGAAAAGAAGAGAGGGAAAAAATCAAAGCATTGTCTTTAGAATCTATCCATTTCTTCTTCTAAACCTGCCCCGGAGGGCAGGTTTAAAAAAATTCCCCAAATATTTCAAATGCTTCGCTATGTGGTGTGCAGGGAGCTAAAGTAAATTGCTTAATTGCTTTCTCTCCATTATCTGAAGATTTGAATTACTTGAAAACCCTGAAGTTGAACTCTACGTGAACGGGAGAAATTCAAAAATGCTCTCGGCCTTCCCACCTGGTGAGTCAGATTCTTCAAACTCTGGGCTCAGATTCACCCAACCTCCTGTACTTTTTGTTGGAAGGAATATCCACCCGTGTTCAGTTCCAAGTGGGGAGAAAGACACCGGAAATATGGCGGCTGATTGGAAATATGGCTTAATGGTAAAGCAGAACTACCAAGCACGTGTGATTCTGGGTAGCTGACCACGTGGAGTGGAGGGCAAGGATTATTTATACCCTCTCTTGGGCCTTGCCCTTGAGCTTCCTGTTCCTGTGGCAAGGGCATGCATTCTATTTGTTGCTATCAGACTCCCATGGGGCTATGCAGGGGTCATAGCTAATTTTGTCTGAGCTCCGAAGTATAGTTGAAGCTTGGAGGGTGATGCAATGCATCCAGGTGATTGTGCCATGTGGTGAGCCCTGCTGCTAGATAATCCTATAATGTCCTGGAGGATTATGTCTTAATCCCATTATTCTGATTTAGGCTTCCCAAAAAAGCACGAGGCAGATTCCTGTTCCCGACAAAACCACTTTTATTAAACGAATGGGAATTCCTCTCATTCACATTCAGCAAGGCCTGGCCAATGATTTTTAAAAGGAATACTTATGTCCACAGACCTTATCTATCTTGGACAGCTGCCATATAAATATTTTTCAAATGAGGTGCTGTGCAAGGAAAGCCTGGGCACAGAGTCTCTGAGATTCACGGACAGATCTTCACACTCCTGAAACGAATCTAACAACTGAATGAACAAACTGTTTCCTGCAAAAGCCCACTCCCCTTTTGCTCCTCTTTTATGTCCTATGGGAGGGGCCAATCACCTTTCACCTGTGGCTTTACTCCCAAGTTGACCCAGATTTCCAAGATGTTCTTTTCTTCTGGCAGCTCTGAGCATGCAAACACTGGGAACAGGCTCCATCTGTTCCTCTGCCTCATTGCTGTTTAGCTCTGTAGGCATCTGATCACTGCCAGACAGCCTCAGCTCTGTCTCTACCTCTGATGCAGTTCCACCACTCCCCAGCAAACCTCAACCAAACCTGGGAGCTCAAACACTTACTATTGGTACTTTGCCTATAGAGACAGCTATGACCCCTACATAGTCTGACAACAGCCAATAGAATACATGATTTTGCACAGGAATAGGAAGCTCAAGTGCAAAGCCCAAGAGAAGGTATAAAACCTCTCACTCTCAACTCCATGTGGTCAGCTACCCAGAATCACATGTGCTTGGTGGTTCTGCTTCATCATTAAACCATCTTTTCAATCAGCCTCCAGCCTCCATTTTGTCTCCAGTGCCTTTCTCCCGGCTTGGAACTGACCCAGATGGATATGTCTTCCAACACGTTCACTCCTAGCTGGTCTAATTAGTTCCCAGCATTGTTGGTAGGCATATAAAAAGGGATAGGATTAAGGAGGCTTACAACACTAAACCGGCGTTTCTCAGACCTGGCTGGCTGGGGAATTCTGGGAATTGAAGTTCACTCATCTTAAAAAATACTAAGGTTGAGATACACTGGTCTAACCTTTGAGCAATTTGTAAGAAATGTGTGCTCCAAGTCTTGCTCTTGTTTGTTATCTATCTATCTATCTATCTATCTATCTATCTATCTATCTATCTATCTATCTATCTATCTATCTATCTATCTATCTATCCATCCATCCATCCATCCATCCATCCATCCATCTATCGAAGCAAAATACCACTCACGCATTATTACCAAATCTCCAGAACCGTAAAGTCTACAAACTTGAAATTTGGCACATATATTCCTCTTAGCTTCTAGCTGCTCACTTAGAAAAGATTTTTTGAAATGATTATCAGAGCATTAGTATTTCTTATATTATTATTAACATGCTCTGATGCTAAGGAGTTAGTCGTTCCACTCCCCAACCTGAAACAAACTCTGTTCCAACTGCCACTTGGGCATGGGCATGGGCAGCATGTGACTCATCCAACCTGTGGGCTAGGATGAGGATCAATGGGGCAAGCCTGAAGAAGAGAAAGGGATGATAGGAGAGACCTCTGTAGAGCAAGCCTGAAGGAGAGAAGGGGATAGGAGAGGATCAATGGGGCCAGCCAGAGGGAGAGAAGAGGATAAGATAGGACAGACTTCTGTAGAGCAAGTCTGAAGGAGAGAAGGATCAAGGAGAAGGAGACGATCAATGGGGCCAGCCTGAGGGAGAGAAGAGGATAAGATAGGACAGATTTCTGTAGAGCAAGCCTGAGGGAGAGAAGGGGATAGGAGAGGATCAATGGGGCCAGACTGAGGGAGAGAAGAGGATAAGATAGGACAGATTTCTGTAGAGAAAGCCCGAGGGAGAGAAGGGGATAGGAGAGGATCAATGGGGCCAGCCTGAGGGAGAGAAGAGGATAAGATAGGACAGATCTCTGTAGAGCAAGCCTGAAGGAGAGAAGGGGATAGGAGACGATCAATGGGGCCAGCCTGAGGGAGAGAAGAGAATAAGGTAGGACAGATTTCTGTAGAGCAAGCCTGAGGGAGAGAAGGGGATAGGAGAGGATCAATGGGGCCAACCTGAGGGAGAGAAGAGGATAAGATAGGACAGATTTCTGTAGAGCAAGCCTGAGGGAGTGAAGGGGATAGGAGAGGATCAATGGGGCCAGCCTGAGGGAGAGAAGAGGATAAGGTAGGACAGATTTCTGTAGAGCAAGCCTGAGGGAGAGAAGGGGATAGGAGAGGATCAATGGGGCCAGCCTGAGGGAGAGAAGAGGATAAGATAGGACAGATTTCTGTAGAGCAAGCCTGAGGGAGTGAAGGGGATAGGAGAGGATCAATGGGGCCAGCCTGAGGGAGAGAAGAGGATAAGATAGGACAGATTTCTGTAGAGCAAGCCTGAGGGAGTGAAGGGGATAGGAGAGGATCAATGGGGCCAGCCTGAGGGAGAGAAGAGGATAAGGTAGGACAGATTTCTGTAGAGCAAGCCTGAGGGAGAGAAGGGGATAGGAGAGGATCAATGGGGCCAGCCTGAGGGAGAGAAGAGGATAAGATAGGACAGATTTCTGTAGAGCAAGCCTGAGGGAGTGAAGGGGATAGGAGAGGATCAATGGGGCCAGCCTGAGGGAGAGAAGAGGATAAGGTAGGACAGATTTCTGTAGAGCAAGCCTGAGGGAGAGAAGGGGATAGGAGAGGATCAATGGGGCCAGCCTGAGGTAGAGAAGAGGATAAGATAGGACAGATTTCTGTAGAGCAAGCCTGAGGGAGAGAAGGGGATAGGAGAGGATCAATGGGGCCAGCCTGAGGGAGAGAAGAGGATAAGATAGGACAGATTTATGTAGAGCAAGCCTGAGGGAGAGAAGGGGATAGGAGAGGATCAATGGGGCCAGCCTGAGGGAGAGAAGAGGATAAGATAGGACAGATTTCTGTAGAGCAAGCCTGAGGGCGAAAAGGGGATAGAAGAGAATCAATGGGGCCAGCCTGAGGGAGAGGGATAGGAGGGAAGAGGAGAGGCTTCTGTGGCAAATGCTTGAGGGAGAGAAGGGGAGAGGAAAGGCCTGTCATAACTACTCATTAATGTTCAAGCTTTAACTGTCAGTTCATTAAGCCTGATCACATAGTTACACAGCAAAGCACTGGTATCCAAGTGACTAGTTTCTTCATATATACAATGTATGGCAGGTCAAATTGGTTTGCAAATAGCAGACCTTCATACATTTTGGATCTGTTTTGCAAGGCATGGGGGAAGAGTTGTTATTATAGATGTGATATATTTGTCAATATTTAGCCAAGGAAGATAGTATGTGTTTTGGGGTTTATATCCTTCTAATTCATTTTGCATAATGTTCTTATCCAGGATAGTGCAATGGCTTAGAGGTGGAGTTCTCACCTCACAATCAGGTGGCTGTGAATTTGATCCTCGGTAGAGGCAGATATTTCTCTTTCTGGGCACAATGAGATTATATCTGCTAAACAAAACTCCGTATTGGCAACCGGAAGGACATCCGGCCAATAAAAACTCTGCTAGTTCCCTTCAGTCGCTCCACCACCACCCCAAAAGGATTATGGGGTCGTTAAAATATGAGGATGAAGATAATGTAATTTTCTTATCTATTTTGTTTTTGTTCAATTCTTTTTTCCTTTGGATTTTGTATTTCAATCTTTGGAATAAAATAAAAGTAAAAAGTAAAAAAAGGAAATGTGTAGTCCAAACTTTATTGTTGTTTTAACCTGTCAACTGTATTTTACAGCAGGGGTCCCCAACCTTTGCAACTTTAAGTGTGAAGGACTTCAGCTCCCAAAATTCCACAGCCAGCAAAGCTGGCTGGAGAATTCTGGGAGCTGAAGTCCTTCAGACTTAAAGTTGCAAAGGTTGGGGACCCCTGTTTTACAGTATTGAATAAACAATGGACTTCATTCTCATAGAAACTTTCGGCTGACCGATTAGAATAGATAATTTCATATGACGTGTAATTATTTTTCAACCTTTTTTTTTTGCCCTGGGGGCACCTTTCAAATAATGTTCAGGTCGCAGGATATCGCATAAAAACAACACACAAAGTACAAACCCTTTGCACAATGCAATTCACTGTTAATCTTCACAGTCTACGCCTTATGTAATTTATAATAATAACAATGTGCCAGGCTGGCAGCTTAGCAGCTGGCATGCAAAAAAAACCCCAACCTCCCACCAGTGTGAATGTCAGCTTTACATAATGAAACAATTCTTACTTTAAGTTTATTTTTTTTCAATTGTAATAACTCATGGGATCCTACCTTACCAGACAACACAAGGCGAGAATGGTTGTGCTAGAACAGTGATGGCCAAAAGTACCCACAACCTAAATGCAATGCGCGAATGACCTCCCTGCGCCCCGCCACCCTGGGACACTGTAACCATCATGAATGTAAGCCAGTTGTTAAGCATCCAAACGTTAATGAGATGACCATGGGGGTGGCGAAAAGGTTTTAACAGTGAAAAATGATCATAAGTCACTTTTTTCAGTCCAACTTTGAATGGGTCGTGGCCCGCCAGCAGCCTGTGGAACTGGCAGCAGATTCGGACAGTGAGGCGGTTGGGGAGAAGGCTCTGATGTGGGGTCTGTGTCAGAGGCAGACAGGGGGCCAGAGCCGTATGCCAGCTATCAGCTGCCTTCAGAGTCAGTCATCAGTAAGGCAGACGAACAGCTGGAGCCTGTTCCCAGTGTGCGCGTCCGCAGAGTTGCCAGACGAACGGAACAGCCAAAGAACAAGGGTTGACTTGGGAGTAAGGCCACAGGTGGATGGTGAGTGGCCCCTCCCAGAGGAAATAAAAGAGGAGCAAAAGGGGAGTGGAGTTTGCAGGAGACCATTAGTTCGCTTCATTGGTTCTCCGTGACTCTCCGAGACTCCACGTTTTGCAGATTTCGGCCTGGCAGCTCTCCAAGTCAGATAAGGTCTGTGACTGTAAATCCTCCCTTGAAAGCAGTGGTGGGTTTCTGCAGGCTCGCACCTACTCGCGAGAGCCGGTTGGTGAAATTTAGAGAACCGGTGAGAGGGGGTTCCACCGGCGTACCTGGAAGTAAATCTGGCCCGCCGCTGCCAGTGACCCAACGGAAAGGAAAGGAAAGGAAAGGAAAGAAAGAAAGAAAGAAAGAAAGAAAGAAAGAAAGAAAGAAAGAAAGAAAGAAAGAAAGAAAGAAAGAAAGAAAGAAAGAAAGAAAGAAAGAAAGAAAGAAAGAAAGAAAGAAAGAAAGAAAGAAAGAAAGAAAGAATTTATCATCACAATTGAGTCCAAAATTTTGGTTGCTAAGCAAGAGCGTTGTTAAATGAGTTTCACCACATTTTAAAAGGTGGGCACTCCTACCCCGTCACATGACTACCAAGCCACACCCACAAAATAGGCCACACCTACAGAGTAAGTTCTAAAAAATGTGAAACCCACCACTGCTTGAAAGACTTCGCTGGATGTGAACGAGCAGAGTTCACAGTCAATAAATAAAAGGGGTTTTTATCGGGACCAGGAGTTTGCTTCATGCTCTTGGGAAGCCTCGGTCAGAACACCTAAAAGACTCAGGTGCTCCTTGGGTCCGGCCTGGATGTCTACCTTGACTGTTAGGTTTAAAACGGCATTACGGGAGGCTTCTGGCTAGAAATTTTGGCTTCATATCTTTTTGGTCTCTGGGAATGCCAGGCCACGGAGGGATTCCGGGCCTTCGGTAAGCCTTCCATGAATCTGGAATGTAACTGGGGGACAGCCAAGGCTGCTTCTGCTTTGGCACACAACTGCCTTATACTGCTGGCACACAACGTTGCGACAGCCGAAGGATGAGAAGACAGACGGGTCTTTGTGGCGGGCAGAAGCCCATTTCAAGAAGTTCCACCCAGCTTTTTCATCCCATTCCAATAACCCAGGAGTGTCAGACTCAAGGCCTGCAGGCCAGATCTGGCCTGCGCGGTGCTTAGATCTGGCCTCCGGGGTCGTCCTGGAAACAGCAAACGAGCGACCCGCGGTGCCTCTGCCAGTGGAAATGAAGCTCAGGAGGGCTGTGCGTAGGCCCCCTCCCCTCCCAAACTCTGTTTTGCTGGCAGAGGCTAGCAAAACAAAGGAAAAACAAAAGGAGAAATGTTTCCCCTTTTGCATTGGAGTATGCAAGAAGGGACAGGAAAGGAGAAAGGGGAAGAGGGAAAACAAAGACAAAGAAGGGAATTTATTTATTATTCGAATTTATAAGCCGCACCCATCTCACCACATAGGGACTCGGGGCGACGCACAGGGAATATAAAATATAAATATACAAATATACAAAAATAAAACATTCTTAAAACTAAATTAAATTAACCCACCCTGCGCTAAAACCCATATTAAAACCCCTGAATTAAAACTTTGGTAACTAAAAGCAGTACGGTGTTCGAGTAAGATCATGCCAGGCCGGCTTGTTGGAAGAAGTGCGTTTTTAACCGCTGGCGGAACAGGCGGAGGTCCGAGATGACACGGAGATTGGGGGGAAGAGCGTTCCAGAGGGTTGGGCCCATCACAGAAAAGGCTCTTCCCCTGGGCGTCGCCAACCGGCATTGCCCGGTTGACGGCACCCGGAGCAGACCCTCTCTGTGAGAGCGTATTGGTCGTAGAAGATGGGAAGGGAGCAAGGACGGAGAAAGGAGGAAAGAGGGGAAGGGTGAAGAAAGGAGGATGAAGAGGGAAGGAAAAAGAAGAGGGAGGGAGTAAGGAAGGAAGGAGGATGGATGGATGGATGGATGGATGTAAGGAAGGAAGGAGGATGGATGGATGGGTGGAAGGAGGATGGATGGATGGGTGGAAGGAAGGAAGGAAGGAAGGAAGGGTGGGAGGGAGGGAGGGAGGGATGAAGGAAGGAAGAGGAGGGAGGAAGGAAGGAGGATGGATGGATGGAAGGAAGGAAGGAAGGAAGAAAGATGGAAGGAAGAAGGAAGGAAGGATTTTAAATGGAAGGAAAGAAGGGAGGGAGGGATGAAGGAAGGAAGGAAGGAAGATGGAAGGAATGAAGGAAGAAGGATGGATGGATGGATGGAAGGAAGGAAGGAAAGAAGGGAGGGAGGGAGGGAGGAAGGAAGAAAGGAAGGGAGGGAGGAAGGAAGGAAGATTATATTGAGACTGAGCAAGAATCTTGGGGAAGTCATGCATCAGCACTTGGCTAACACAAGTGCCCCCGACATGAGTGACATCAAGCTGGCCACAGCCGCCACATCTACCCTGGCCACATCCACCATGCCACGCCCCCCGAGGTCAAACACAACACTGATGCAGCCCTCAATGAAGTGGAGTTTGGCACCCCTGCACTAACCCGTTCCTATCTCCTGCAGCAACAGACGATCTGACACCTAGGAAATGTTTTAGTCTAGAAGTCCTATAAATCACACGTTCTTTCTGCAGCTGATAGGACCTGAAATTCAGAATGCAGAAATTCCCCGTTTTTCCATAGTTATGACCTTTGTAGCATTTCCAGTCAGGTGATCAAAATTCAGAGGCTCGGCAACTGGTTCATACCTATGACCGTGAATGTATCCCAAGATCATGTGATTTCCCCTTTTGCAACCATTTGGCAAGCAAATTCAATGGAAAGCTAGCTTCACTTAACAACTGGATTACTAACTTAGCAGCTGCAGCAATTCACTTAACAGCTGTGGCAAAAGAAAGCTTGTAAAATGGGGCAAAACTCAGTTAACAAATATCTCAACAACATACATTTTCGGCTTAATTGTGGTCATATGTACAGGTAGTCTTTGACTTAGAACAATCTAGTGACCATTCAAAGTTACCTCCTCCCAGAGAGCAACAGAGACAGACCATAAAGTGGGTGTGTGAGGGTCTTTAACAATGCTTCGATCTCTAAGCATGTAGTGCTTATAAGCAGTATCCTGAATAATGGGAATCAGACTTCCTATAATCTTCTCCACTGTCCTCACTACTCTCTGTACAGACTTTCTATCTGAGGCCAAACCAAACAGTGATGCAGTTGAGGACTATAAGAGTCAGGATGGCACAGTGGTTAGAATGCAGTACTGCAGAATACTTCTGCTGGCTGCTGGCTGCCTGTAATTTGCCAATTCGAATCTCACCAGGCTCAAGGTTGACTCAGCCTTCCATCCTTCTCAGGTGGGTAAAATGAGGACCCAGATTGTTGGGGGGAATAGGCTGACTCTATAAACTGCTTAGAGAGGGCTGTAAAAGCACCGCGAAGTGGTATATAAGTCTAGGTATTATTGCTAAATGTAGAACTGGGGGCCATTCAATGAAACTGATCAAATAAAATTTTAAAAGTGCTTCACCACAGGGCTATGCAGTTCACCTGGCATTTATGACCGCCAGTCAGTAAAGCTGTCTAAATTAGCTTCAAAGGAGGGATTCAATTCACAGAAGATGGGACTATCGAAGTCCAAAAAAACCTCCAGGCAGGTGATAACAGATCGCGAGGTACTACTTGGGGAGCCACACAAGACAACATCGGTGGGTTTCAGGGGTGCGTTTCTTCTGGCATTACTGCTGGTTCGGTGCGCGCACAATTTTGCACATGCACACATGATGTGCACTCTGCGCACATACACAGTTGCCTATAAATAGGTCTGTGCATGCATGGAACATTTTAAACAGTCAAAAAAAGATGTCGCAGCAACTGGGGAACTGGTTCGGGGGCATGGCGAGCATGCGGTCCCTACCAGTACAGAGACCCAGTCGCCATTTCCACTACCGGTGGAAAGTGCAAACCAGTAGGAACCCACCTCTGGTAGGTTTCCATCTCCTGCTTGCAAGCATCGAGGGACGGGCTCATGTGAGAAATTAGAGTTTAGACTGAGGTGATCCAAAAGAGCATTAAATTTAAGGTATCGTTCCAGTCCCGTTTACATGCTTTATGGGTGGCAGCGGAGAACCTCTGGTGCGTCATTTCAAAACCAAATATGGTTTATGGCCCAGAAAAAGGTACAATATAGCCTTGTTCCATGCTGAAGCTCAGCACAGGCTCTCCTCAGGGCTGTGTGCTCAGCTCCTGTCTGTACTCGCTGTATACATGACAGCATATCCAGAATAGGGTCGGTCCTCTCGCCCCTCCTATTTAACATCTACATGAAGCCGCTGGGTGAGATCATCCGTGGTTGCGGGGTAGAGTACCACCTGTACGCTGACGATACTCAGCTGTACATATCGACCCCCAACCACCCCAACGATGCTGTCAAAGTGATCTCCCGGTGTGTGGAGGCCCTACGGCTCTGGGTGGGAAGTAAGAAACTCCGGCTCAACCCCTCCAAGACCGAGTGGCTGTGGTTTCCAGTGCCCTGGCATAGCCAGCTAATTCCATCGCTGGTTATCGGGGGCGAGTCAATGGCCCCTGTGGAAAGGGCTTGCAACTTGGGTGTCCTCCTGAATTCGCGGCTGTCCATGGATGACCATGTGGCGGCCGTGACCAGGGGGGCCTTTTACCATGTTCGCCTGGTACGCCAGTTGCGTCCCTTTCTGGACTGGGGCGCCCTCTGCACAGTCACTCAAGCACTCGTGACATCTCGCCTTGCCTATTGCAATGCTCTCTACATGGGGCTCCCCTTGAGGTGCATCCGGAGGCTCCAGTTAGTCCAGAACGCGGCCACGCGGGGGATTTTGGGAACATCTCGAAGTTCCCATATAACACCTCTCCTGCGCGAGCTGCACTGGCTACCAGTGGCCTTCCGGGTACGCTTCAAGGTGCTTATTACCATCTTTAAATCGCTCGATGGCTCGGGGCCTAGTTACTTGCGGGACCGCCTCCTGCCACATACCTCCCACCGACCAATTCGCTCCCACAGAGAGGGCCTTCTTAGGGCGCCGACTGCCGGTCAATGCCGGCTGGCGACGCCCAGGAACAGGGCCTTCTCTGTGGCGGGGCCCGCCCTCTGGAACGACCTCCCCCCTGAACTTCGCACCATCACGGACCTACCCTCTTCCGCCGCTCACTTAAGACACTTCTTTTTCAGCAAGCTGGACTGGTGTAGAACTTGAATTTTAGAACAATTGAGCCTCAGCCAAGTTAGATGGGTTTTTAAATGGGAATTTTAGCACAGGTTTTCTATTTAATTTCTTTTTAACTTTTGTACATTGTTATTTATTGTAAATTTTTTATGTCCTGTGCACCGCCCAGAGTCAGTCTCGACAGAGATTGGTGCGGTTAACAAATCGAATAAATAAAATAAACTCCATGCCTAGACAGGAAACCCTATACCATTTCAGACAAATGTCTATCCAACATCTTCTTGAAGACTTGCAGTGTTGGGGCATTCACAACTTCTGGAGACAAGCTGTTCCACTGATTAATTGTCCTAACTGTCAGGAAATTTCTCCTCAGTTCTAAGTTGCTTCTCTCCTTGATTAGTTTCCACCCATTGCTTCTTGTTCTGCCCCCGGGTGCTTTGGAGAATAGCTTGACTCCCTCTTCTTTGTGGCAACCCCTGAGATATTGGAACACTGCTATCATGTCTCCCCTAGTCCTCCTTTTCATTAAACTAGATATACCCATTTCCTGCAACCGTTCTTCAAATGTTTTAGTCTCCAGTCCTCTAATCATCTTTGTTGCTCTTCTCTGCACTCTTTCTAGCGTCTCCACATCTTTTCTACATCGTGGTGACCAAAACTGAATGCCGTATTCCAAGTGTGGCCTTACTAAGGCATTATAAAGTGGTATTAACACTTCTCGTGATCTTGATTCTATTCCTCTGTTTATGCAGCCTAGAACTGTGTTGGCTTTTTTTTAATAATAAAGTTGAAATATGAATCAATTGCCAAACATCTGTATTTTGATCAGGTGACCATGGGGATGCTCCAATGGACGTAAGTGTGAAAAATGGTCACAAGTCACTTTTTAAAATTCTTTTGTAACTTCAAATGGTCACTATCTGAATGGCTGCAAACTGAGGACTACCTGTATTTCAGGAACAAACCAAAGAACAGAACAATTTTTTTTTTTGTACAAAGAACCAAAGTCTGCTGTTTGATGACCAGCTGTGGAAAACACACATCTAAACATGCACAAAGTGCCATTTTTCCACCTGGGTCAATCTATTCATAAACAAAATGCCTTCAGCCCCCAGAGCTGATGGGATTAAGAAGTTACATTCCTCCACCCAAATTCTATGGGCAGGACATGACCTTTAGGATATAATAGGATTAACCCACCACCATTATAATAGCAAAAGACACAAGGCTCACTACATGGAGTAACCCCCTGGAGCATCTCAATCATAAAATCCCAGAAGCCTATAAAGATCCATCTACACACTCAACCATTTCATCAGTCCCCCCCAGAAACATTTCTGCTGTCACTGAAGTTTCTGGAAAACCAAATAAACCTTATTTCTTTTCAGTCAGTCTCCATTTTTATTTCTAGCACCTTTCTCCCAGTTTCGAAACCAAATCAGATTTTGTTTCCCACAAACAGTACAATTTCCAGCTTCAAAATTAGCCTCTGGTTTTAAAAATACACCCTTGCATTGACCTATTTTTGCTTTTGCAGATTAAAAAAAACCTGTTATCACCACATTGGAAACTGAAGGATCTTTGGTTTTGTTAAGCGGCAGATTTGTGGTTGTCGAGAGTGAATCGCACTGGACCAGAGAAGCTACTCCAAACACATCAAAACAATTTCTAGGCATCATTTTTGGCCACCAACAAGTTGCTTCTGGACAGCCAATCCATTACCAAGTTTCTTTGGCGAACACTTTAAGCCACCGTTTTTCCTCTGTCTCGGAAATGTTTGAGACTGTCAGTGTCTGTGGAAGAGAATTCCAGAACCTACAATCACGTCCTACAATTCTCCAGTAGGAATGCAGAATTCAGTAGAGGGATTAAAGTGGGAGGAGGGACTCCAACCCAGAAAAAGCGAGGAAGGTCCCATTTAGGGCTCAAGAATGTTAAAATATTCATGACTGGGAAAGATATGGGAACAAGGTTAGCCAATGAATAGGCATAAGCAACAAAGTCAGCAAATGGGAACTTAAACAGATCCGAGTCTGTGCAGAGAATTGAAACAGAAACTTAAGAAGGAAGAAGTCTGCTGGTCTGAGAAGTAAACTAGCAGTCTATCTGGGATTGACTACTGAAATGAAGCTAACTGCTTGTGTTTGCCTGAAACTCTCCTGCCTTGTGTTTCCTTGGAAGAACCATCTGTTGGTATTGTACATTAATTCATCAATTCTTATGTACATAAAGAAGTTAATGAATCCAGCTGAATCAGTTATCTGTGCGTGCTTTCTGGATTTGAATTTATGCAACAAACTCTGACGAAGAACCTTAAGAAGCAAGGAAATGGATCATGAACAAAACTAAGAGAAGATGGAAGTGTGAAAGCAAATGAGAAGTTGTTATGCAAGTGTTTCTTTACCGACAGAAGGGAATATTTGTAGTTTAGGGTTAAACTGTGGGGTCCTTAGTACTCGTTCGGTAGTTTTCTTGCAGACATTTCATGGCGCAACTAACTAACATCATCAGTGCAGACTGTGAAAGCTCAAGGACCCCACAAAAGTGCTTTTTCAGGAGGCAACTGGACGTTCTGGTTTTTCTTTACAATACAATACAATAGCAGAGTTGGAAGGGACCTTGTAGGTCTTCTAGTCCAACCCCCTGCGTGGGCAGGAACCTTATACCATTTCAGACAAATGGCTATCTAACATCTTTTTAAAGACTTCCAGGGTTGGGGCATTCACAACTTCTGGAGGCAACTTCTGTTCCAGAGGTTAATTGTTCTAACTGTCAGGAAATTTCTCCTTAGTTCTAAGTTGCTTCTCTCCTTGATTAGTTTCCATCCATTGCTTCTTGTCCTGCCCCCAGGTGCCTTGGAGAATAGCTTGACTCCCTCTTCTTTGTGGCACCCTCTGAGATATCGGAACACTGCTATCATGTCTCCCCTGGTCCTTCTCTTCATCAAACTAGACATACCCAGTTCCTGCAATCGTTCTTCATATGTTTTAGTCTCCAGTCCCCTAATCATCTTGGTTGCTCTTCTCTGCACTCTTTCCAGAGTCTCTACGTCTTTTCTACATCGTGGCAACAAAAACTGTATGCAGTATTCCAAGTGTGGCCTTACCAAGGCACTATACAGTGGCATTAACACTTCACGTGATCTAGATTCTATCCCTCTGTTGATGCAGCCTAGAACTGTGTTGGCTTTTTTGGCAGCTGCTGCACACGGCTGGCTCATATTTAAATGGTTGTCCACTAGGATTCCAAGATCCCTCTCACAGTTGCTACTATTGAGCAAGGTACCACCTTTGAAGAAGTTTCACTTCTCATCCAAGAAGCTTTGACTGGATGGTGGAGAATGGAAGGATTTATATCCCTTGCAGGCAGCTGCAATCTTTTTAGAAAGTCATTAAGGCCACCTGGAAGTTTATTTGCATCATCAAGGTCACCTGAATAGTTCAAACGAATGTGGAGCCTTGTTGAAAGGACTGTGTTGTAGATTAAAGACAGATGGTGTTGTATCTCTCCCCCTCTGTTGAGAGAGGACTGTTCAACTTTGACATAGATGGCCTCTTTGATCCCTCTTTCATACCAGCGGTCCACTCTGTTCAAAATGTGGACTTTGCTGTCTTCAAGAAGAGTTTTCTTGGTCTTTTAAATGAAGATGGACTGCTGAATCTGGTCCTGATGGGTTTGTTCTCCCACGTTGTGCCCTGTGTTTATGAAGTGGTTGTTTTGTTTCCCCAATGTACAGATCTACGCATGGCTCACTGCCTTGTACTGCATATATCACGTTGCTCATTTTGTGTCTGGGCGTTTTATCCTTGGGGTGGATCTGCCTTAGTGTAATCTTGGGTTTGAAGTGTGCACGTATGTTGTGTTGTCTGAAAATCCCCCTGAGATTTTCCAACCAGCTGTCTACAAGGAGTATAACTCCTTCTGTTTCCCACCATCCAGTCAAGAGCTGAAGAAGCTTCTTGGATGAGAAGCGAAACGTCTTCGAAGAAAAACCAGAAAGTCCAGTTGCCTCTTGAAAAAAAAAAAAAAGCACCTTTGGGATCTCCATAACCTGGATGACCGAGAATCTCCTTGGACAAGAACTCCACAAATGTTTCTTGGCTTGGTTTACACACTATGGGTGTTACTTGAAAATCGGAGTATGCGCTGGGATCATGCCAGAGCTGTTGATAAAACGGCCAAATGGATTGTGCTATCCTCCAGAAAGAAAAAGAAGATAGATGTTTTTATAATTCCCTCCCCTTCTTTTTCCACCACGAAGGGCTTCCAGAGATCCATGGCCAACCTTGCTTGCTCCTGAACCCAAATGAAGAGAGAAGGGGAGTTGGGAAAGCCAAGGAACATCAAAAGAATTTGGGGAGGTGTTCAAGGACAATAAAAGGACTCCAATGTTCCCTTACTTCTACCTCATACTGTATCATCCCAGGAATAGGATTCAAAAATTTTAGCAACCGGTTCTCTGCCAGGTTGCTGGGTGGGCGTGACCATGGTGGGCAAGGCCTACTCAACCTCATGCACCTCGCCGGCTTTCCTCAAACATCTGGAAGGGCAAAAATGGTCCCCTGGGCTCTGGAGGCCCTCCGGAGGCCGGAAACGTGCCTGTTTGTGGATTTACTTCGAGGAGGCCTGTTTTTCAGCCCCCCCAGGCTCCGGAGGCTTTCCTCAAGCCTCCAGGAGGTGAAAACAGCCACTCCTGGGCTCCGGAGGCCGGAAATGAGCCTGTTTCCAGATTTCTAAGAGGCCTGTTTTTCTCCCTCCCCAAGCTCCAGAAGATTTCTTCGAGCCTCCGGGAGGGTGAGAACAGCCTCCCCCAGGCTCTGGAGGCTGGAAATGGAGCCATTTTCAAACTTCTGGAACTTCCAGGAGGCCTGTTTTTCATTCTCCCGGTGCCTCTGCAGGCGGCCTGCACTTAGCTGGCATCCAAAACAGGCCATGTGGAGACTCCTGGGAGGGGCCGAGCAGGGTGGGCAGGGCCAGCCAGTCCTTGCAACTACCGGTTCGGCGAACCAGATGTAAAATTAGCATCTGGCTCGCCTGAACCGGTCCAAACTGGCTGAATCCCACCACTGCTCATACATCATAAATACATTCTACGTGATGAATGTACTTATGGTGGCTATGATCATGATTTATCACTTATATCTTTTATGTACACCAGTAGTGGGTTCCGGATCCTGTTACAACTGGTACAGTTGGAACGGGCCTGGCGGCATCCACAGGGATGCGCGCAGCGTGACCCATGCTTCTTACCACCTCCGCGATGCACCAGCTGCTCCGCGGAGCGTCACACAGGCGCTGTACGTGTCATGTGTGTGCAGGAAAGCTTTAAAAGAGAGGCAAGAAGCTCGGGTGGGCAGGTGGGCCCTCCGGAACACCATACCAGAAGGGTATCCAGCGCTCCCGGCAGGCTCCAGTATGCCCGTACTGGGGCGTACCACCTGCAACCCACCACTGATGTACACTGAGAGCTTATGCACCAAAGAGCAATTCCTTGTGCATCCAATCACACTCGGCCAATAAAGAATTCTATTCTATTCTTAGGTGCATAGATCCCATGGTCTAATGGGGCATTTTAGGCAATCCAAACCAGCTTGAATTTTTAAGCCTATCAATTCTGAACTATTTTCCTTGAGTCACCTTTGACTCCTGGTGAATTCATGGAAGCACAAGGTTATCCAGGAAACCATTCAGAGGTTCTCCATCACTGAGGATTCTTTCCAAAGTCTGCAATTGCTCTGCAACTCCAGTCCCGCCCTGGACAGCCCTTCCAAGATCTGCTAAGGTCAGCTCGGTGCTTACATGAAACTGGACAACCTTGCTTTAAACCATCCTCCAAAGTGCGCATCAGCCAAACAGCATTCGTTTCAAACTGGAATGCAGCCTACGTGGTGGGGGGGGGGGGAATCTGTTTTTCTCAAGAGCCGGACAGCTGTCTTATTCATGTGCAAACACAAGCTGCCTTTACAAAAAGGAAGTTGCCAGGGCTTTAGCCGATTGAGTAATGTCAGTAAAAATAATTATACAAGATGTACAGCTACTTGGAAAGCTAACTGTCCATTTTTTTAAGCCTGCGTTGGCCAGCCCAGCATGCAATTCGCCTAATTTCCCCAATGAGGGTTATAGTCAAATGCTGAGAACAGCTCATGGAAGCACAAAGACAGACAGGATTGGAAACAGATGGGCAGCAAAACCGAAGCACGCTACTTTCCATTAGTGTTTACTAATCAAAACCATCCAGTATTGTTCCCACTCCTGTTCACTCCTGTCCCCTCAAAAAAACCTCCGTCGGATTTAAAGAGTCTATGCTGAGAGAAATTATTTTTAAAAGGGCAATGGCGAAAAAAGTAAGGTTCTACATTTAGACAAGAAAAACGAAATGCACAGGTACAGTATAGGTGGTAGCTTGCTCAATAGTAGCAACTGTGAGAGGGATCTTGGAGTCCTATTGGGCAACCATTTAAATAGGAGCCAGCTGGCTGGGGAATTCTGGGAGTTGAAGTCCAGACATCTTCAAGTTGACAAGGTTGAGAAACACTGCGCTAGATTCATTTAAAAACTATGTAAAAACTACTGTAATCCTGCTAAGTTTCCAGAAACACTAGCTGGAACTTAATTTCTGACCCTAAAAGTGAGCCTTAAGTCTTCAAAAAAAACAGATAAGGATTGGATTTCTCCTCCAACTGAGCAATCACAATTACATTCCAATTCAGTGCCAAAACTCCTCCCCTCCATCCCCAGCTGTACCATTTTAACTCAAACACCCGTCTCGATTTACTAACTGGTTTGACTTGTTCCCATCTCCATCCCCTTTCTCAAACGCACCATCATATCTGTGTGATGGAGGGTAACTTGCAATGCGTTTAGAAGAGGCCAGCCTATCTTCCTGCTCAGCACTGCTCATTTTGTAAAATCCAAAATTCATTTCTTCCTCGGAGTCAAGTGGGACTTCCGTGATAAAGGTCACTAAAGAAATTCATTGGTGATCGACACTTTGTAGAGATAATGAAAGCTAGAAAGTGGGTCCTCCACAGTCAGGAGCAGTATACCCCTAAATCTCATTTCTACATTTAGGCAAGAAAAACCCAAATGCACAGGTGCAGTACACTGTAGGTGGTACCTCGCTCGATTGTAGTAACTGTGAGAGGGATCTTGGAGTCCTAGTGGACAACCATTTAAATAGGAGCCAGCCGTGTGCAGCAGCTACCAAAAAAGCCAACACAGTTCTAGGCTGCATAAACAGAGGGATAGAATCTAGATCACGTGAAGTGTTAATGCCACTGTATAGTGCCTTGGTAAGGCCACACTTGGAATATGGCATTCAGTTTTGGTCGCCAAGATGTAGAAAAGATGTGGAGACTCTGGAAAGAGTGCAGAGAAGAGCAACAAAGATGATTAGGGGGCTGGAGGCTAAAACATATGAGGAACGGTTGCAGGAACTGGGTATGTCTAGTTTAATGAAGAGAAGGACTAAAGGAGACATGATAGCAGTGTTCCAATATCTCAGGGGTTGCCACAAAGAAGAGGGAGTCAAGCTATTCTCCAAAGCACCTGGGGATAAGACAAGAAGCAGTAGGTGGAAACTAATCAAGGAGAGAAGCAACTTAGAACTAAGGAGAAATTTCATGACAGTTACAATAATTAAATTGGTGGAACGCCTCCAGAAATTGTGAATGTTCCAACACTGGAAGTTTTTTAGAAGATGTTGGATAGCCATTTGTCTGAAGTGGTATAGGGTTTCCTGCCTAAGCAGAGGGTTGGACTAGAAGACCTACAAGGTCCCTTCCAACTCTATTATTCTATTCTATTCTATTCTATTCTATTCTATTCTATTCTATTCTGTTCTGTTCTGTTCTATTCTATTCATTGAAGGCCCTCAACCTTAAGCTGGCCAAATTGTCCAAAAAGGGGATGAACTTTCTAGAGCAGGGATGTCGAACTCCATTTCTTCAAGAGTTGGATCAGCATTGAAGTTCTCCTCCGTGGGCCAGCCAGCTGGTGGACAGCATGGACGTCTCCTGCAGCATCCCGTCAGCCAAAACTCTAATCTGGCTTGGAGAGATGACAGGCCGATATCTGCAAAACTTGGCGAGGAGTCTCAGAGAGCCACGGACCAATTAAGCAAACTAATGGTCTCCTGCAAACTCCACTCCTCTTTCGCTCCTCTTTTATTTCCTCTGGGAGGGGCTATTCAATGTCCATCTCTGGCCTTACTCCCAAGTCGACCCTTGTTCTTTAGCTGATCCCTTCATCTGGCAACTGCACATGCACATACTGGGAACAGGCTCCAACTGCTCATCTGCCTCACTGATGTCTGACTCTGAAGGCAGCTGATAACTGGCATATGGCTTTGCCCCACCCCACCCCTGTCTGCCTCCGACACAGAGCCCTCATCAGAGCCTTCCCCAGACTCCAGGACTGGCCCAGGTTCCTCCCTAACCTGCTTACTGTCTGAATCTCCTGCCAACTCTGCTGGGGGGCCACAACAGTCCCCCATATGCCCCGTTTTGGCCAGCAGAGTATGGCAGGAGGCCATCCAGGCTGAAAACAGGGTATTAGGGGGACTCATGTGTGCCCCATTTTGGCTGCCAGTCACAACAAGGTAGTCCTTTGCTATTTCCAGGCCGACCCCACAGGCCAGGTTTATGTCACCCCGCAGGGCAACAAGTTTGACACCCTTGTTCTAGAGTGACCAATTCACATGTGGCAATCTGGTGCGCTCCCTGACACATTAATTCCCAGAATTCCGTCCAGCCACAATGTTAGGGAGGATTCCAGGAATCAGAAACCAATACAGGTAGCCCTCCGACTTATAACAGCCCACTGAGCAACCATTTGAAGTTACGACAACACTGGGGGGGGGGGGGTGACTTAGGACTGATTCTCATTTCTTCTTTCCTGATGGACAACCAGCTAAATATGAGCCAGCAGTGTGCAGGGTCAGCCAAAAAAGCCAATGCAATCCTAAATTGCATTAACAGAGGGATACAATCAAGATCAAGGGAGATACTAATACCACTCTATAAAGCCCTAGTAAGACCACACCTAGTAGTACTGCATCCAGTTTTGGTCACCACTATAAAAAAGATGTTGAGACTTTAGAAAGAGTGCAGAGAAGAGCAACCAGGATGATTAGGGAACTGCAGGCTAAAACATAAGAAGAACGGTTGCAGGAACTGGGCATGGCTAGTCTAGGGAAGAGAAGGACCAGGGGAGACATGATAGCAGTGATCCAATATTTGAGGGGCTGCCATAGAGAGGAGGGGGTCAAGCTATTTTCCAAGGCACCTGAAGGCCAGACAAGGAATAAGGGATGGAAACTGACCAAGGAGAGATTCAACCTAGAAATAAGTAGGACTTTCCTGGCAGTGAGAGCAATCAACCCATGGAACAGAGGTTTTCTTCGGAAGTTGTGGGAGCCTCATCACTGGAGGCTTTCAAGAAGAGACTGGACTGCCATTTGTCAGAAACGGTATAGGGTCTCCTGCTTGGGGGAGGGGGTTGGGCTAGATGACCTCTAAGGTCCCTTCCAACTCCGTTCATCTGTTAAAATCTCTTCCCTGCCCCGATCTCTCTTCTCTTTTTCGCTTTTCAAAGTTACACAAAAGAGAAGGCGATTCCGACTAAGAACGCGGAGGCGGACAAGATCCCGGGCTTGGCGTTCTCTCCTCGGTCCGCAGCACTCCCATCCCATCCCGATTTTCTGCCACCAGGGAAAGCGAAAGCGGCGGCTCGGCTGAACGCTTTATAATAAGGGTCTCCAACCTTTGCAACTTTAAGTCTGAAGGACTTCAGCTTCCAGAATTCTCCAGCCAGCTTTGCTTTGGCTGGCTGGAGAATTCTGGGAGCTGAAGTCCTTCAGACTTAAAGTTGCAAAGGTTGGAGACCCCTGCAGTTTATAAGACCCAATTTCCTTAGTTGATCCTCTGCGATTCCCCGGCTCCAAAGCGAAAGGGCTCCGCGCACGCAACCCCTCTCCTTCCCCTTTTCTCCTGCCCCCGATCCGATCTTCCGGGGACTGGTCCCTTCTCCCCCCACCCCTCCCGCGCGCCCCGCCAGCCTCATCCCTGCCCAATCCTCAGCGCTGCGCCTTCCTACCGGGATCCACGCTTTCCCGCTTGCCTTCGCCGCCCGCGGTGGCGCCCATCGCCAGGGCGGCCAGCGCCAGGGCGGCGCGCAAGGTCAGGATCGCTCGAAGCTCCATGAGCGCAGAGCCCAGCGAGAGCACCGAGCGATGGAAAGCGACTGTCGGGGAGGTGGGGGGGAACGCCCGGGTTTGGTTCGCTCTCGCGAGCGGCGGAGCTTGGGAAAGGATCTCCTCCCGATCGGAAAGCCAATCGCTGCGGTGGGATCCACCCCTAAAAGGGGTAGGGTTAGAGCCCTGCGTGGAATAGGGGTGGGGTGGAGGAGGGTATCCGCCTCCCCTCGAAGACGTGCAAACCTCCATTCTACCTCCCGTCAAAGGGATACAAAAGTTTCAAAGCCGAAGGAGATCAAAGGGAAATCAACGTTCCAAAAGGGAAAGTCCTCCCCCCCCCCGCGCGCGCATTCCAAGCCCGATTTTACGCCTCGCTTTTTCTTTCTTTCTTTCTTTCTTTTTTTTCTCAATGGGAATTCGACCCCTGGGCATCCAACCAATCGCCACCCGCGAGAGAGTTTGGCCAATGGGAAACAGGGTGGAAACTTTTCCTCCCCCCCTCCCCCTCGCAAGTCAATGAAGACTCTGGAAAGTTCGGGAAAGCCGAACGAAAGCCGGAGGGGGGAGTGGGAAGCAGCTGGAAAAGACCCGTGTTGGGGAGTTTGGTCGTGGAAATAGAATAGAATAGAATATAGAGAATTAGAATACAATAGAATAGGAAATAGAATAAATAGAATAGGATAGAACAGAGCAGAACACAACACAACAGAATAGAATAGAATACTTTGTTAGCCAAGTTTGATTGGACACACAAGGAATTTGTCTTTGGTACATACTCTCTCCGTGTACATAGGGAGAATAAAATACATTCATCAAGAATAAAAAGATACAACACAATGATAGTCAAGGTTACTACTAATAAGCTATCAAATCATATTAGTAAAAAAATAAAACAATAGAAATTTAAAGATACAAGCAAAATGGTTATAGTCATAACTGGGAAGAGATAGATACTAGGAAGGAAGAGAATAATAATAGTAATAATAGAATAGAATAGAATTCTTTATTGGACAAGTGTGATTGGGTACTCAAGGAATTTGTCTTTGGTGCATATGCTCTCAGTGTACATAAAAAGAAGATACATGCATCAAGAATCATAAGGTACAGAACTTAATGATAGTAATAGGGTACAAATAAACAATCAGGAAACAATCAATATAAATAGTAAGGATTCAAAGTTACACTCCTGTGGTCCTAAATGAGAGGAGTTGGGTAATAAGAACGATGAGAAGACTAATAGTAATAGTATTGCAGGCTCAGTGAATAGTTTGACAGTGTTGAGGGAATTATTTGTTTAGTAAAGCTACTAGCATGGTTACTAATAAGCAATCAAATTGTAGTAGGAAACAAAAAAAATCAATATAAATTGAAAGATACAAGCAACAAGGTTATAATCATAGGTGGGAAGAGATAGATACCAGGAAGGAAGAAAAGAATAATAGTAATACAGTCTTAGTAAATTATTTGACAATGTTACAGGGCATTTCTACTCGGCAGCTCTGGCGACTGGAGGGTACAGTGTGGGGGGGTTGCTTAGATCCAGTCCAGATCCGGTCCGTTTGGAGAAGGGCGGGGTATAAATTCAATAAAATCAAAATCAAATCAAATATCCTTTAATGCCAGAAGATGGAGACTATAAGCTCAGAGGAAATGCAGATTTGATCCTTTAAACCAGGGGTCTCCAACCTTTGCAACTTTAAGTCTGAAGGACTTCAGTTCCCAGACTTCTCCAGCCAGCTTTGCTGGCTGGAGAATTCTGGGAGCTGAAGTCCTTCAGACTTAAAGTTGCAAAGGTTGGAGACCCCTGCTTTAAACCCAAAAGGGAGGCGGTGAAATAAAAAAGAGATCAGGCTGGTTATCTGGGCGCGCGCGCGCGCACACGCACACACACAGAGTGTGCAAT
This sequence comes from Rhabdophis nuchalis, assembly GCA_039707465.1. NCBI lineage: Eukaryota > Metazoa > Chordata > Lepidosauria > Squamata > Natricidae > Rhabdophis > Rhabdophis nuchalis. The sequence goes on along the minus strand of CM077647.1, from coordinate 169,637,220 downwards.
CTTGACGGTTGTGCAGAGCAAAAATGAAAAGATGGAGGGTTCAAATTTGAGGTGTTACTAAACTCTTCCCTTTCTTGGCTGGTAAATATTAGGAACGTGTGTGTGGCTGTGATTCCTGGATCGCTTCTTTTGACAGAAAGTCCCATCCAGGGCTGTCTTAATGCATGGGCCTGATGAACTCTTGCCATGGGCCCTATGAGCATGGGGGCCCTGTAGGAAGTTAGCACCCATCCCTCGCCTAGAAAAATGAAATATCCTGGGAAATATTGAAAAGGCAGAATATTAGATTTCCCTGGATCAGAAATGGAGAAACATGTTTTTAGGCTCACTCTTAACAGCCCCCACCTTTCTCATTAGGGGCCCTGAGCTAGTTTACTCTACATACCAGAGATAGGATTAGCCTTCTACAGAAACTCACCACATGGCATCTGGGAACCAGGGGTGGGTTCCTGCCAGTTCTAACCTCTTCTATAGAAGAGGTTCCACAAATCCACAGTGCTGTTTAGAACCGGTTCCAGCTCCCTCCCCCGAACAGTCCGCACATCATCAAGATGAAGAGCAAGAGGAGGGATTCTGGGAGTTGAAGTCCACAAGTCTTAAAGCTGTCACATTTGAACACCCCTGGAGTTTTTTCCCCCTAAAGGGTTAGGGGTGCAAGGGTCTGGTAACTTGACAATAATAATAATAATAAAATTTATTTATAACCCGCACTCTCTCCCCTAAGGGACTCGAACAGCTTTAAGACTTGCGTGCTTCAAATGCCAGAGTTTCTGAGCCAACATTTTGGTTGCTAAGCAAGAGCGTTTAAGTGAGTTTCACCACATTTTACAAGTTGGCCATGCCCACCCAGTCACCTGACTGCCAAGCCACTCCTACACAGTCACATGGCTGGCAAGCCACTCCCACACGGTCCATGGCCAGCAAGCCACTCTCACAAAGTAGGCCACACCTACAGAAGAGGTTCTAAAACATTTTGAAACCCACCACTGCTGGGAACGCAACCAAACTTGGAGTTAAAACACAGCGTAGAGAGTTGTCCCTGCATGGCCCCATGGGAGTCTGACAAGCAATCAGAATACAATTCTTGCACAAGAACAGGAAACAGAGAGGTGGGGCCAAACAGAAAGTATAAAACCAGGGACTTTCCAAGCAGCCTCCATGTCTCCAGTGTCTTTTCCCTCACTTGCAGCTGAACTCAGAAGGACATTTCTTCCAACAGCCTCATATTAATCGGTGTACGTTAATCCTTCAATGCACCTTGTATCATATAAATATGATACAATATTTATTGTATCATATTTATATATTGTATCATATAAGATCTCATCACCGGTTGGGAGACCGTGGCCGATGGGTACGGTCGGTCATATGTCCCAACCCCCGCAATCTAGGTGGTCAGGGCTTACAGAGCCAGGGCCTGAGACTGAAGTTATGCAATGCCAGGTCCGTTGTCAACAAAGCCCCCCTCATTAACAACTTGGTGTAGGAGGGGGAGCTGGACCTGGCAGGAATTAATGAGACCTGGTTGGGCCGCGAGGGAGGACTTCCCCTCGTGGAAATGTGCCCGCCAGGCTACCGCGCATTTCATCAATCACGGGCCCTAGACAGGGGTAGAGGGGTAGCAGTCATTGTGAGGGAAGGTATTGAGCCGAGAGAGACCACTGTGCCTCAGATAACCGATTGTGAGTCCCTGTGCGTGAAGTGGGGTCCAGGGAGGCAGTTGGGCGTGCTGATTGTATACCTGGCTCCTCGCTATGCATCAGCAGCCCTGCCCGAGCTCCTCGAGGTGATCGCCGAGATGGCGGTTGAGACCCCCAGACTGTTGGTCATGGGGGACTTTAACCTGCCATCGGTAGGTGAGACATCTGAGGTAGCTCGGGAGTTCATGGCCTCCATGACGGCCATGGACCTGACTCAAGTAATTCAGGGCCCCACACACGAGGGAGGACACACACTGGATCTCATTTTTGTCTCTGGCCAGTGGAGGAGTGACCTGGGAGTAGGGGATTTAGTCATCACACCCCTGTCATGGTCAGATCACTCACTTCTCCGGCTCGACTTTCCAGCCGCTACTCCCCACCGCGGGGAGGCGGAACCAGAATTTCCAAGATGGTTCCGCCCCAGGCGCCTGATGGAATCTGAAAGGTTCCAGACGGAGCTTGGGCCACTACCTGTAGCCCTGACCCGCGCCCGGATGGAGGACCTAGTGCATGGAATAATGCGGCCACTGGGGCCTTGGACCGGGTTGCGCCTTTGCGGCCTTTCTTGTGGCAGCGAACCACCCAGGCTCCTTGGTTTTCCGAGGAGTTGAGGGTGATGAAGCGCCACAAGAGACGCCTAGAGAGCAGGTGGAGATCCTCACACTCTGAATCTGACCGAACACAGGTGAGAGCCCATTTGAGGACTTACCTTGTGGCGTTAAGAGGGTCAAACGTCAGTATTGTGCCACTCTTATTGCGTCTGCAGATAACTGCCCTGCCGCCCTGTTCGGGGTAACCCGCTCCCTCCTTCAACAGAGGCTGCGGGAAGCCCCTCTACAGGGCAGAGCAGAGGAATTTGGGGAGTATCTGCAGGACAAAATCGCTCAGAGTATCTGCAGGACAAAATCGCTCAGATTCGGAGCAAGTTGGTCTTCACTGGAAGTGGTCTGGAGGGGACGTCGGAGGCGGGTCTTGAGGCACCATTCTGGGAGGAGTTTGACTCTGTTACTTCCGATGATATGGACAGGTTGCGTAGGCGACTGAGAGCTACCACATGTTTATTGGACCTGTGTCTCTCCTGGCTTGTACTGGCATCCTGGGAGGTGTCACGAGGCTGGCTCCAGGAAATAGTGAATGCTTCTTTGAGCGAGGGGTTTTTGCCTATCGTCTTGAAAGAGGCGGTGGTGAGGCCCCTCCTCAAGAAGCCTTTCCTGGACCCAGCATTGTTAGTAAATTACCGTCCCGTCTCCAACCTTCGCTTTTTGGCAAAGGTTGTAGAGAGTGTGGTGGCACAACAGTTTCCACGTCACTTGGAGGAAATAGATTATCTGGACCCGCACCAGTCCGGCTTCCAGCCCAGGCACAGCACGGAGACGGCATTGGTCGCGTTGGTGGATGATCTCTGGAGGGCCAGAGATGGGGGTTGTTCCTCCATCCTGGTCCTATTAGACCTCTCGGCGGCTTATGATACCATTGACCATAGTATCCTATTGCATCGACTGGAGGGGTTGGGGGTGAGGGGCCCCGTTTTGCGGTGGTTCTCCTCCTACCTCTCCAGTCGAGCGCAATTTGTAATGGCAGGGGAGCAGAGGTCGACCTCAAGGCCACTCACTTGTGGGGTGCCGCAGGGTCGGTCCTCTCGCCTCTCCTGTTCAATGCATATATGAAGCCGCTGGGCGAGATCATACGTGGGTTTGGGGTAGATTACCATCTGTACGCGGATGACACCCAGCTGTACATCTCTACCCCAAACCACCCCAACGATGCCGTCGAAGTGATGTCCCGGTGTCTGGAAGCCGTGCGGATCTGGATGGGAAGTAACAGACTCAAGCTCAACCCGTCAAAGACTGAGTGGCTGTGGCTACCGGCGCCCCGGTTCAACCAGTTGACTCCATCACTGGCCATTGGGGGCAAACATCTGGCCCCTGTGGATCGGGCACGCAACCTGGGCGTCCTCCTAGATGCCCGGCTGTCAATGGATGACCATGTGACAGCCGTGGCAAGGGGGGTGTTTCACCAGGTTCGCCTGGTGCGCCAGTTGCGTCCCCTATTGGACCGGGACGCACTTCGCACAGTCACTCATGCGCTTGTGACGTCCCGTCTAGACTACTGCAACGCTTTCTACATGGGGCTCCCCTTGAGATGCACCCGAAGGCTGCAGCTGGTCCAAAATGCGGCCGCGCGGGCAGTTCTGGGAGTCACCAGATACTCCCACGTAACACCGCTCCTGCGCGGGCTGCACTGGCTGCCTGTGGCCTTTCGGGTGCGTTTCAAGGTGTTGGTTATTATCTTTAAAGCCCTCCATGGCACAGGACCTAGTTATTTGCAGGATCGTATCATGCCCCATACATCCCTTCGGCCGATTCGATCTCACAGAGAGGGACTTCTCCGGGTGCCGTCCACCAGGCAATGCCAGCGGGCGACGCCCAGGTGAAGGGTCTTCTCTGTGATGGGCCCGACCCTCTGGAATGACCTTCCCCCTGACATTAGAACGACCACGGACCGCCGCTCCTTCCGCCAGAAACTCAAAACTCACCTGTTTCATCTAGCCTAATTCCATGCTTCCCGCCTCAGTTTGTAATTTTAAATTATTTTATTTGGTTTTAAGGTTAAGTTTTTAATTTTTATAAATGTGTACAGGGGATTATTTAATTCGATTTTAGTCTATATGTATTGTAATAATAATTATTTTTTAATTTTTACCTGTACACCGCCCCGAGTCCATTCGGGGAGAGGGGGGCAGTCTAGAAATCCAATAAATAGAAATAAATAGAAATTGAAATACAGCAACATATTTATTACATTTTACTGCACTTTTAATTAATACTAACGTGCATTAATAGAAATTAATACTGATTTGTTTTTTTCTGTAGAAGATGACAGGAGCCATTGTTGGAAGTGCCAATAAAATAAATATAGGTTTAATTTTATCGACCATTTACATTTTTATTCCTGTGAGTGGTTGTCGTAGGGGCACCAGTACGCTGCTTTGACCCGAGCCCATAGTGCTATTAAGATGGTCCTGTTTAGTGGGGGGGGGGGGGGGGGGGGCTGTCCCTGGCCAAAAATCCAAATATTTACTGTGATTTGGGGAAAGGATGAGATAAGGGTTTGCAGGAAATGATTTTGTGATTGCTTTCCTTGCAAAACAATTTGTTGTTTTTACTGTAAACGACTGAGTTGGTAAATTATTTACAGTAATTCCATGGTCTTGGGAATTTGATCTAGAGGGGGAAAGCAAGTTTTAAAGAAAGGTAATAAAAACTGAAACCCCTGGTACTGGAGTCTGAGCAGAATGGAATGGAATAGAAAATAGAAAATAAAAAATAGGGGATGGGATGGGATGGGATGGGACGGGACAAGAAAAGAGAACAACAGGGCTGTAAGGGACCTTTGAAGTCTTCTAGTCCAACCCCCTGCTTAAGCAGGAAACCCTACCTACACCAGGGGTCTGCAAAGTTGGCTCTTTTAAGACTGGTGGACTTCAACTCCCAGAATTCCCCAGCCATGCTGGCTGGGGAATTCTGGGAGTTGAAGTCCACCAGTCTTAAAAGAGCCAACTTTGCAGACCCCTGACCTACACCATTTCAGACAAATTGTTGTCCAATCTCTTAAAAACTGTCTTCCATTGAGGACCTGTACAATGCACGAGTCAAAAAAAGGTCTGTGAAAATATCTACAGACTTCTCACATCCTGGATATAAGTTGTTTCAACTTCTCTGCTCTGCTCTACTCCCTATTGTATTCCATTCCATTTTATTCCATTCTATTCCCCTTCTTACTGTTCTATTATATTCTATTCCCATTTTTCTTCTGTTCTGTTTATTTTATTCTTATTCTTATTCTTCTTGTTCTGTTCTATTCTATTCCTATGCTTCTTCTGTTCTATTTTATTCTTATTCTGTTCTATTCTATTCCTGTGCTTCTTCTGTTCTATTTTATTCTATTCCCATTCTTTTATTCTATTCCCATTATTCTATTCTATTCTATTTATGTTCTTATTCTATTCTATTCCCATTCCGCTATTCTATGCTACGCTATGCTACGCTACGCTATGCTATTCCCATTCTTCTATTCTATTCTATTCTATTCTATTCCTGTTCTATTCCTTTTCTATTCTATTCCTGTTCTCCTTATTTTGTTCTATTGTATTCTATTCTATTCTATTCCCGTTCCTTTCCTTTCCTATTCTATTCTATTCTATTCTATTCTATTCCCATTCTTCTATTCCCGTTCTATTCCCGTTCTATTCTATTCTATTCTATTCCCGTTCTCATTCTGTTCTATTGTATTCTTTTCTATTCCCGTTTTTCTTTTCTTTTCTTTTCTTTTTTTTCTATTCTATTCTATTCTATTCCTATTCTATTCTATTCTATTCTATTCTATGCGGATTAGCTGTCATTTATTTTGAACTCGGCGGAGCGTAGGACCCAGCGGAGCCCAATCCCGCCTCTGCTTAAAACCATTCTCATTCTCAGCGAGGACGGGCGGCGTGACGCGTCTTAGTGGGCGTGTCCAGGCAAGCAGAGGCGGAAGTCTCGATGCCCCCAAGTAACATGGCGCAGGTTTGCCGATCGCAGGTAGACCGGGAGCCCTTTGATGGGCAGTGAATGCATACTTTGCATCGAGAGCGCCCAAGCCTGATCAGGTTTGCTCAGTACCTCCTCAGCTCTTGCTGTGCAAAGCTTTTCGCAGCTTGGAAAGCCGGAGTGGAGAGAAAGGAGGGGAATTGATCCCAGAAATATTAGGAAAAACTTCGCCTTAGCTGGCAGAATGGTGGAAAAGAAGATTTCAGGTATTTTGGCATGGAGGGCGAAAAGAAAAAAAAGGGGGGGTTGTTGGTAGATGCAAAAGGTGACTGGGACATTTTTTAAAAAATTGCAAAGGAAAATAATATGTATGTATGTATGTATGTATGTATGTATGTATGTATGTATGTATCTATCTATCTATCTATCTATCTATCTATCTATCTATCTATCTATCTATCTATCTATCTATCTATCTATCTATCTATCTATCTATCTTTAGTGCAGCACAGCAGCTTTACCTGTAAGAGAAAGAATAAGCTGAAAATCACCTGTCCTGCCACAGGAGGGGGCGTTTGGACCACATATTCATCAGGTGTATGTAAAGGATTATCCATGGAACGAAAGGAGAATATTTGTAGTTTAGGGTTGAAATGGGGGGTCTTTGGTGCTCTCTGAGCTTGGTGGTTTTTATTTATTTATTCATTTGTCAAGCATGTACAAGATAACAGATATAGGTATAGACATGACTAGGAATACAGGAAATGGATATGAATAAGTGGGGACAGTAGGACTAGGCACGCTGGTGGGCTTATGCACGCCCCCTTTACGGACCTCTTAGGAAGGAGGTGAGGTCGATAGTAGACAGTCGAAGGTTAAAGTTATGGAGGTTTGGGGAAGAAACCCCAGAGTCAGGTAGGGCATTCCTGGCGTTGACCACTCTGTGGCTGAAGTCATATTCTCTGGTATCAAGTTTGGAGCAGTTTACTTTGAGTTTTGTGTTTGTTCTTTGCCCGTGTTAGTTATCATCTTTAAAGCGTGTTAGTTATCATCTTTAAAGCGCTCCATGGCACGGGACCTAGTTATCTGCGGGATCGGATCCTGCCCCATACATCCCTGCGGCCGATTCGCTCCCACAAAGAGGGACTTCTCCGGGTGCCGTCCACCAGGCTGTGCCAGCGGGCAACGCCCAGGGGAAGGGCCTTCTCTGTGGCGGGCCCAGCCCTCTGGAACGACCTTCCCCCCGAAATTAGAACTACCACGGACCTCCGCTCCTTCCGTCAAAAACTTAAAACACACTTTTTATGTCTGGCCGGCCTGGGTTAGTCTCCGTCTATTAGGATTTTAGGGGATTTTAGTAAATTTATAAATTGGGGATTTTAGCGCAGGGATTTTTTAGTTTAATTTGTTTTTACCTATTCTATCTATGTATTGTACCTATTTTAATTCTCCCTGTGCACCGCTCCGAGTCCCCTCGGGGAGAGGATGCGGTATACAAATAAAATTATTCTATTCTTTCTATTGCCATTGAAGGTGAAGCAGTCATTGGCAGGTAGCACATTATAAATTAAAAAAACACTTATAAATTCAACTTTTCAGTTAATTCCAATATTTATGACTGATCTAGGTGTATATTTTCCAAGTGATGATCACAACATGTTTGGGGAGCACCGGTTTCATAATGTAGGTTTTTACACATTGCGCTTTGCTTTTTGCACAATAAGATGATTTTTTTATTTCGCTTTCGAGTTTTACAGTTAACTTCTAATTTGTAATGTTTAGAAAATGTTACCGCATTACTTAAATGTCGCATTGTTCTCCAAATTCTAGCAGGTAGAGCATTCCAGGCATTGACCACTCTGTTGCTGAAGTCGTGTTTTCTGCAGTCGTGTTTGGAGCGGTTTGTCTTACGTTTGTGTCCGTTGTGTACTCTTGTAGTATTGCAATTGAAGCTGAAGTAGTTGATTACAGATAAGACTTTGAAGCAGATAATTTTGTGTACTAGGGTTAGGTCCAACTGTACCTAATGTAGGTCTAGGTCTCTGATGGCGAACCTATGGCATGGGTGGCACCCAGAGCCCACTCTGCAGGCACGCAAGCCATCACCCCAGCTTAGCACCAAGGCATGTGTGCCTCCCGCCGTCAGCAGATTTTAGGCTCTCTGTCTTGCATGCGTAGGGGGTGGGACGCATGCAGGAGATGCATGTGCATAAATGGGGGGAGGTGAACATGCACGGGGACAGCAGTCCGTTTTTGGTCCCAGGAGGTCGGCTAGGCCCAAACTGAGCCAGGGGGTGCCTATGGCATGCCATCCCCCCTGTGCTCCATTTTTTATTCCAGGAGGCTTCAGGGAGGCCCGATAGGCCCAAAATGGGCTGTTGGGGTGGCTGTGGTGGGTCCCCCCTCCACCAACTGCAGCCTGGTTTTGGTTCCAGGAAGCTGCAGGGAGGCTCACTAGGCCCAAAAGGTGGTGCGGGGTGTCACGCACGCATGCGTGTGAGGACAGGGGGAGAGTTGTGCTACCATACGCAGGGGCTGGGCAGTACGTGTTTATGTCACGCATGCATTGCATTATGGATGTGTGCATGCGCACGTGCGCTGTTGCACACGCGTGTGCTTTCGGCACACGACAACAAAAAGGTTAGCCATCACTGTTCTAGGTTGTCCAAGCCCAAAATTTCAAGCCTGGTGGTGTAGAGCAGGGGTGTAGAGTATTCCGTTGTGAGCAGAGGAGCGGAGGACTTTTCTCGTGAAATACTTCTGGACTCGCGCGATTGCATTAATATCTGATATACAGTGTGGATTCCAGATAGATGAGCTGTATTTGAGAATTGGTCTGGCAAAGGTTTTGTATGCCCCCGTTAGCAGTACGATATTAGCAGAGGAGAAACTTTGTAAGAATAGGTTAACAACTCTTAACCCTTTTTGGCGATGCTGTTACAGTGAGCTCTAGGACTTAAATCGTTTGATATGAGTACTCCAAGGTTCTTGACAGAGTGAGGACTGTCTACGAGGTTGTATCCACCAGCTTGCATTTGGTGTTCTGATTTTTTTTTAACCAATGTATAGGTCAGAGCATTTGTTGGTTGAGATGTGGATAATATATTCATAGATGAGGTATATGTAAACTATTCTCCAAAGCACCTGAGGGCAGGACAAGAAGCAATGGGTGGAAACTAATCAAGGAGAGAAGCAACTTAGAACTAAGGAGAAATTTCCTGACAGTTAGAACAATTAACCTCTGGAACAGCTTGCCTCCAGAAGTTGTGAATGCCCCAACCCTGGAAGTCTTTAAAAAGATGTTAGATAGCCATTTGTCTGAAATGGTATAAGGTTCCTGCCTACGCAGGGGGTTGGACTAGAAGACCTACAAGGTCCCTTCCAACTCTGCTATTGTATTGTATTGTATTGTATATGTAAGTGTTAGAAAAATTTCCCTATATAAAAAACAAAGGGAAACCACAAGCAACCACAGGCAATAAATCTGACTTTAAGAACAGAGGTTTATTGTTTCATGAACAATTTTTGAACATGAATAGCAAACATAGCATTATTTAAATTAGCATCGTATTGCAATAAGCTTCCACTGGCATAGCTGAATCCAGTAAGGATTAGCTATGGCCAGTGGCTCTGAACTCTTCCTAAGGCCGTCTTTTTATACTTTTCTGCACACATTTCACTTACTTATTCTGTCTTACTGACCGTCACTCTCTGCAAACACCCATGTACATTTGAAGTTCTCAGATACTTGTTATCTTCAGTTTCTCATTTCCCACTATCTCACTCTTCCTGCTCTAAATATATCCATATCAAACTTTTCAGAAAATGCAGCACCAGTCAGCAAATTTGGAAATATTAGTTTGGTACATTTTGCAATTATGCTAGTTTAAAACTTTGGTTCAGTGAGGCCTGCAAGCTCAATCCCAGGCCTATTACCTGCATGAATATTTTCTCCCCTTGCATAAGGGAGCCTCATGCAATCAAAGGAGAATATTTGTAGTGAAGGGTTGAAATGAAGGGCCTTTATGCTCTCTGAGCTTGGTGGTGGTTATTGTTATTATTAACAGATGTTCCTGAAATGAGATGAGCCAGCAGGATTTTGGTTTAGTTCGGATTTAATTCTGATTCAAAAGTTTCACCTGGGATAGGTAGGTCCTGTCCTGGCTCGCTTAGTGACCGAAGTTACAACATAGGCACTGAAAAAACAGACCAAGGAGCATTTTTCATGCTTAATGACCATTGGAGCATCCCCCCCCCAACGGTCGCGGGATTTACATTTGGATGCTCGACTCGCAGTTATGACGGTTGCAGAATCCCGGGGTCTCAGGAATCCCCTTTCGGGAAAAGCAAACTCAGTGGGAAAACTGTATTCGCTTAACAACCATGTTGCCCATGTACGGACCGGCACTGATTTACCTAACAAATGTGGCCAGAAAAGTCGTAAAAATGGAGCAAAACGCACCGAACAAATTTCTCACTTTAGCAACTTAAAATTTGACCTCTGTTGTGGTCGTACGTTGGGGATCTCCTGTATAGGGTTTTTTTAGGATGAGGTGAGGACATGGATGGATTCAGCTTTAGGGTAAAGGTCCTGCCTTTAAGGATTTTGGATGTGAAACGGTTGTGGGCTGCGGAAGGGCTTGCTACTAGAAGTAGTGGATGCTACATCACTGGAGGTTTTTAAGAAGACACAGGACAGTCACTTGTCTGAAATGGCACAGGGCCGTGATGGCGAACCTATGGCACGTGTGCCACAGGTGGCATGCAGAGCCATATTTGCTGGCATGCCAGCCGTCAGCTCCAGCATGCATGCGTGTGCTGGCCAGGTGATTTTCAGCCTCCCGGAGGGCTGTGAGAAGCTGTTTTCACCCTCCCCAGGCTTCAGGAAAGCCTCAGGAGCCTGGGGAGGGGCTGTTCATGAATGCGTGCAGGGGGGGTGTCATGCATGAATGCGCAGGGGGGTGGGGAAGATTAAATTGGACAATTTTGGCATGCCATAAGAAAAAGGTTCTCCATCACTGGCATAGGGTCTCCTGCTTGAGCAGGGTGGCTGGACTAGAAGACCTCCAAGGTCCTTTCCAGCTCTGATTGACTGATATCCCAATCTGGAATTAAGGAATTACTGGTAATGTTTTCCAGTTTGGTAATGAAACACCTGCAGGAAAGCAACCAAGGCTCTCGTCAATGAATTCACCAATTGTAGACTATTAACCTTGTGGCTTGTTTTATATTTACGTAAAAGAATGAGTCAGTTGTATTCATGGAAAGTTTACAAAGGCATGGCTGGGTTAAATGCCATAAGGCAGTGTCCGCTTCCCCCCCCCCCACACACACACACACATTTGGGGCACAAGGGCCAGTTTCATGGAGAGAGGTTTTTCTGTGGAACAGAGGGGGCGTGGTTCTGTGGGCTGCCTGCATCCCAGGGTTGGGGAATTGCTTGTTTGCGTGGCCCAGTTGCTGGCATGCCACAGACTGGTGCAAATCCACAGATTGGGAGTTGGGCACTGGTGGGTTAACATGTTTTTTTACTACTGCTTCGCTCGTGTGCGCGTGTGATTTTTCTGAGCATGCGCAGAAGTGTCCGGGCAGGTGGGCGGAGCCTCCCGCCACAGCCACTACTGGTTCACGTGATCTGAGCCAAACCAGGAGCAACCCACCTTTGGCATTGGGAGCCCACGCCGTAAGAAAAAATAAACTGGACCCAAGAAATCATAGAAACTATATTCTCCTTGGCAAAATGTATGGGAAAGGAATTTTAAATTAACAATGGTGACTTCTTATAAAGAAAACCTATATAAAACATTTTATAGATGGCATCTACCACCTGCTAGATTAGCCAAAATATCAACAAAATATCAATGGCAACAAAAACGAAATGCATAGGTACAGTATAGGTGGTACCTTGCTCAATAGCAGTAACTGTGAAAGTTACTGGGATCTTGGAGTCCTAGTGGACAACCATTTAAATAGGAGCCAGCCGCTGCCAAAAAAGCCAACACAGTTCTAGGCTGCCTAAACAGAGGGATAGAATCAGGATCACGTGAAGTGTTAATACCACTTTATAGTGCCTTGGTAAGGCCACACTTGGAATACGGCATCCAGTTTTGGTCACCATAATGTAGAAAAGATGTGGAGACTCTAGAACAGTGATGGCGAACCTATGGCATGGGTGCCACAGGTGGCACGCGGAACCATTTCTTAGGGCACGCAAGGTGTTTCCCTGTCAGCTCCAGCGTGCATGTGTGCGTGCATTTTGTGCCCTCTGGAGGCTTCAGGGAAGCTCCTGAAACCTCTGGAGGTGGGGGGGAGACTGTTTTCACCCTTTCCAGGCTCCTAGAAAGCCTCTGGAGCCTGTGGAGGGTGAAAAAAGCTTGCCAAAAGCAAGGGGACATGCACATAGCATTATGGGTGTGGCACGCCCATGCATGACCCCCCTGTGCTCCTCCCTCTTTTGGCACGCGAGCCAAAAAAGGTTAGCCATCACTGCTCTAGAAAGAGTGCAGAGAAGAGCAACAAAGATGATTAGGGCACTAGAGGCTAAAACATATAAAGAACATGTTGCAGGAACTGGGTATGTCTAGTTTAATGAAAAGAAGGATTAGGGGAGACATGATAACAATGTTCCAATATCTCAGGGGTTGCCACAAAGAAGAGGGAGTCAAACTATTCTCCAAAGCACCTGAGGGCAGAACAAGAAGCAATGGGTGGAAACTAATCAAGGAGAGAAGCAACTTAGAACTGAGGGGAAATTTCCTGACAGCTAGAACAATTAATCAGTGCAACAACTGAAATGGTATACGGCTTCCTGCCTAGGCAGGGAGTTTGACTAGATGACCTCCAAGGTTCCTTCCAACTCTGGTATTGTATTGTATTGTATTGTATCTAAAAGTATGTCTAGCAAACGTTGGAAATGTAATCAAAGAATGGGCACATTTTATCACATGTGGTGGACGTGTGTTTGTATTTATTTGCATTTATTTATTTTGCCAAGCATGCACAAGATAGCAGGTATAATAATAATAATAATAATAATAATAATAATAATAATAATAATAATAATAATAATAATAATAATAATAATAATAATAATAATAATAATAATAATAATAATTTAATACTTATAAACCGCTCCCTCTCCCCACAGGGACTCGGGGTGGTGCACAGGAAGAATAAAAGACAATAAATATATACAGACATTTTTAAAAACAAATTAAACCTGAGCCTGTGTTAAAATTCCCCATAAAACTAGCTAAACTAAAATAGCATTCCCAATAATTAAATACAATAATAATAATACCCCAAAGACAGAGAGACTATCCTAGGCCGGCCAGACAAAAGAGATGTGTTTTTAATTTTAGACGGAAGGAGCGGAGGTTTGTGGTCGTCCTAATGTCGGGGGGAAGGTCGTTCCAGAGGGCTGGGCCCGCCACAGAGAGAGCCCTTCCCCTGGGCGTCGCCCGCTGACAAAGTCTAGTGGACGGCACCCGGAGAAGTCCCTCTCTGTGGGAGCGAATCGGCCGTGAGGATGTATGAGGCAGGATCCGATCCCGCAGATATAAATATAAACTTGGACATGAACAAATGAAATGTATACAAATAAATGGAGACAGTAGAGCAGGGGCGGTAGGCACGCTGGTGGACTTATTCATGCCCCCTTTACAGATCTCTTAGGAATGGGGTGAGGTCTACAGTAGACAGTTTAAGGTTGAAGCTGTGAGGGTTAGAGCAGGGGTTCCCAAACTTGGCAACTTTTAAGACTTGCGGACTTCAACTCCCAGAATTCTCCAGCCAGCATAGCTGAGGATGTAACAAGGGAGTCGGGTAGAGCATTCCAGGCATTGACCACTTTGTGTTAAAGCAAAACAACTTTGGACAAAGATACACAGGAGGTTAGAAAAGATGATAGGGAAACATATAGATCCGTGATGGCAAACCTATGGCAGGCATGTGAGCCATTGCCTAGCTCAGCGTCGCTGTGCAGGGGTGCACACCTCGGGACTACGACTGTTCTCCTCCTGCCCTTCACTGCGCCTATTTCGCCCATAGGGTTTCTCCCCAGTCGGTCCCATTCCGCGCATCTCCAATCAGCCAGCTGGTTTTCGGGGTTGTGCCGCACACTGGAGATGCGTGCACATGCGCAGGGGTTGGAACAGGGAAAGTGGTTGCATGTGTGTGGGGGGAGGGGGGCTTCATGCCCTTTTTTTGATTTCAGGAGGCTTCAAGGAGGCCTGCTAGGCCCAAAATGGAGTGCAGAGGGTCGCATGCATGCACAGGGGAAGCGGGGTAGCACGGAGGTGTTTTTCGCACCTGCGCAGGGAAGTGGGGCACATTACATTGTGGGTGTGGGCACGTATGTGCGATTTTTGCACGCAAAGACAAAAAGGTTAGCCATGACTGATATAGATTATAAACCCGGTTTGTTTTATAGGGAATAATATCAGAAAACCTCGATCAGAAAAATATGTATTTAATATTACATATCTTAATAGCACCAAGGATTATTTTCGCACAATACTGGAAAAATGAAGATCTACTGCAATATGAAGAAATAGTTTAGAACAGTGGTAGCCAACCTGGTCCCTACCGCCCACTAATGGGTGTTCCAGCTTTCATGGTGGGCGGTAAGGGTTTTGTCTGATACTGAAGCACTTTCCTTTTTTTAATTTAATTGACTTCTCTGCTTTATAAATCACCATTACTGTGGAACTGGTGGGCGGTTAGAAAATTTTACCACTAACAGATGCAAAAGTGGGCGGTAGGTATAAAAAGTTTGACTACCCCTGGTTTAGAAGATACTAGGTTGCGCAGAAATGGATAGACTGACATTGAGAATTCTGGGAGTTGAAGTCCACAAGTCTTAAAGTTCCCAAGTTTGGATACCCCTGCCTTAAGATAATTGGAGCATATGCTAATTAGGAGATCAGAAGTGTCCTTTGACAGCTGGGAAGGCTGCCCCATTGACAGATGCCAGCTGTTCTCCTGGAAGGAACATGGTTGACTCAATCAGGCTTGGCTTCAACTTCTCACCATTTTTATTCTTTCTCAGCAAGGTCCCAGGACCCCGGCCAGAGGCGTATTTTAGACCGGGCCACCCGCCAGCGCCGTCTCAACCGCCAGTTAGAGGCCCTGGAGAATGACAATTTCCAGGATGACCCTCATGCCAATATGCCACAGCTGGTGAAGCGTTTGCCTCAGTTTGATGACGATGCCGAAACAGGTGAGCCAGGATCACTTTCCTTGATTTCACTTTCTCTTGATTTCGCTCTCTTTGGAGTTCACTTTCCCTGATTTCAGTTTCCCTGATTTCACATTCCCTGATTTAATTTTCCATTGATTTCACTCTTGAGTTCACTTTTCCCGATTTCACTTTCTCTGATTTAATTCCCATGATTTCACTTTACCATGATTTCACCTTTCCTTGATTTCCCTTTTCTTTGATTTCACTTTCCCCTGATTTCCCTTTTTTTAATTTCCCTTTCCTGTGATTTCACTTTTCTTTGATTTCATTTTCCCATGATTTCACTTTCCCCTGATTTCCCTTTTCTTTGATTTCACTTTCCTGTGATTTCACTTTTCTTTGATTTCATTTTCACTCAATTTCACTTTCCCCTGATTTCCCTTTTCTTTGATTTCACTTTCCTGTGATTTCACTTTTCTTTGATTTCATTTTCCCATGATTTCACTTTTCTTTGATTTCACTTTTCCCTGATTTCACTTTTCTTTGATTTCACTCTCCTGTGATTTCACTTTTCTTTGATTTCACTTTCCCATGATTTCACTTTCCCCTGATTTCCCTTTTCTTTGATTTCACTTTTCTTTGATTTCACTTTCCCATGATTTCACTTTCCCCTATTTTCTCTTTTTTTATTTCACTTTCCTGTGATTTCACTTTTCTTTGATTTCATTTTCACTCAATTTCACCTTCCCCTGATTTCCCTTTTCTTTGATTTCCCTTTCCTGTGATTTCACTTTTCTTTGATTTCATTTTCACTCAATTTCACCTTCCCCTGATTTCCCTTTTCTTTGATTTCCCTTTCCTGTGATTTCCCTTTTCTTTGATTTCACTTTCCCCTGATTTCCCTTTTCTTTGATTTCACTTTCCCCTGATTTCCCTTTTCTTTGATTTCATTTTCACTCGATTTAACTTTAGTTTGATTTCACTCTTTTGAGTTCACTTTCCCCAATTTCACTTTCTTTCAATTTCACTTTCCCCAATTTAATTCTTATATGATTTTTACTTTCCGTTGATTTCAGTTTCCTTTCATTGCAGCTTACTTTGATTTCATTTTCATTCAATTTCCCTTTCCCTTGATTTCACTGTTTTGATTTACCTTTTCCCAATTTCACTTTCATTCAATTTCACTTCCCCTGATTTCATTCTCATGCTTTCACTTTCTTTTGATTATGTGAACACTTGCATACATATATATATATATATATGTTTCTGTGTGTCTGTAAATAAAATACACTATAATATACACAAACTAGGATAGCCTAGGATAGCCCCCCGTTTCTGATTTTTTAAGAAAATTTATAATTTGGTAAGGGTTTTAATATGGGGTTTTAGCACGGGTTTATTAATTTAATACATTTTAACTGATATTTATTGTATTTTGTGTTTTTAAATGATGCCTGTGCGCCGCCCTGGGTCCTAACAAGGAGAAGGGCGGGGTATAAATTTAATAAAATAAATAAATAAAAATAAACATTTACATTTACACACAAGTAGATGCATGTCCCCAAGGGGTTAAAAAAAAAGTCAAGATGGTGGCTACAAGCATGCCATTAATGTCCCAGCTCTTTTTACCTTTTTTTTTTGGTCCCTTCACTGAACATCCCTCGTTAGATAGGCTCCTTGTATTCTGACCTAGGCTTGCCAAGAGCATGAAGCAAACTCCTTGTCCAAACAAAAGCCCTTTTATTAATCGACTGTGAATTCTGCTCATTCACATCCAGTGAAGTCTTTCAAGGGAGGATTTGCAGTCACAAACCTTATCTGGCTTGGAGAGCTGACAGGCCAACATCTGCAAAACTTGCAAAGGAGTCTCGGAGCAATGAAGCAAACTAATTGTCTCCTACAAACTCCACTCCCCTTTTGCTCCTCTTTTATAGTCTCTGGGAGGGGCCATTCATAGTCCACCTGTGGCCTTACTCCCAAGTCGACCCCTGTTCTTTAGCTGATCCCTTCGTCTGGCAACTCTGTGCATGCTCCAGCTGTTCATCTACCTCACTGATGTCTGACTCTGAAGGCAACTGATAACTGTCAGATGGCCCTGGCACCCTCTCTGCCTCCGACGCAGAGCCCTTCTCAGAGCCTTCCCCAGACTCCAGGACTGGCCCATGTTCCACCCCAACCCTCTGTTCCACCCCACATGTTCCACTCCACATCTGCTGCCAGCTCTGCTGGCAGGCCACAACACCTTGTGGAGAATGTATTTCATGTGGATGTGTACATTGTCATTAGGGATTTTTCTGTTTGGGCTTTTGTAGTTCAATTCAATTTATTCAATTTATATACCGCCCTTCTCCCTTCCGGGACTCAGGGCGGTGCACAGCCATAGTAAAAATGGGTAGTACAAAAGCTAAAATGATATATTAAAATGTATTAAATTTGTTGGCCTGCAGTTAAAACCCCGTACTAAAATCAATTAAAAACTATGAGAGGCCGGCAGCACGCCAGTTTGAGAAATACAGATCCCTTTGTTGGGAGCCAAGAGCTGATGTTTGATTCATAGGGAAACTATTATTCACTTTCTCCATTTCTTTTCTGCAAATTTGGAGTGCGTACTGGCTACCCCCACATCAGCACTACCATTTTGTGACAGCTCCCACAAAACTCAACGTTTGTCTAGAAAAGGAGGGCACCCCTATCCTAAATTAACAAAATCCCACCTTCATAATCAATCTGTCTATCTCTATCTTATCTTATATATTATATAATTAATATAATTAAATTATTATATTATATTATATTTATTATATTATATTATATTATACTATACTATACTATACTATACTATACTATACTATACTATACTATACTATACTATACTATACTATACTATACTATACTATACTATACTATACTATACTGTCATATTAAATTATATCATATCACATCATATCACATCATATTATATATTATAATTTATAAAAGGATACATTTATGTTCCAGCATAACTCTGGAACACCTCAAGAAGTTTCAATCAAACTTGGTACACAGATAACCTAGTCCAGGGGTCTGCAAAGTCGGCTCTTTTAAGACTGGTGGACTTCAACTCCCAGAGTTCCCCAGCCAGCATAGCTGGCTGGGGAATTCTGGGAGTTGAAGTCCACCAGTCTTAAAAGAGCCGACTTTGCAGACCCCTGACCTAGTCCATGGAAACAAATACTGTGGGGGTAAGACACCTCTAACACCGCTCAGGGGCGTGTTCTCTTAAGATACAGCCTGTTCCTTTAAATGACTTCTACTGTACTGTCATAAAATGGCTTCTACTGTACAGCGCAGTGGAGTTGCCATGGTAACAGCTTCACAGTATTCCACAAGGGGTTCCCTATGGTAAGGGGGGAAATCCAACATTAGAAATTACATTTGGTCCGGACATTTTCCCCTTATAAATAAATATCCAAGCAATGCCAGGTTATCCACTAGTTTTTCTTTATTGTTGTGTTCAATGCCACAAAGTCTACTGAGGCTAAAAGGCATTTACCTTCACCTGTATTTTGTGTTTTTCCCCCTTTCTTCTTTGTTCTTTGTATGCAGGGAAAAAGAAGAAAAAAACCCGCGGAGACCATTTCAAGCTGCGCTTCCGTAAAAATTTCCAGGCATTGCTGGAAGAACAGGTCTGTCTCTCCTTTTCCCTTTGTCTTAACAAAAAAATTGGGGCATCTCCATTCCTAATTTTTTTTTTTAATAAAAGTTTTTATTGATTTTACAATTTTATAATATTAGGGAAGGGTAATTAGGGTTTATATTATACATTTTAGAGCTCCCATACCAGAGATGGTGACTGCAATCGGGTCCTCATACAATATCATGTTAAACAAGTAGTGTTAGGAGATATATACATTTGGCACATTTTTAAGATTCATACATTCAATCTTTAGTTTTACGTTTTCATCCGTTTCAAGAATTACAATAGTTCAGAATTAATTATTTTTGAGATCTGAGCCTTTTCGCTATCGCACCTTCTTTCTCCCTCCCCTCAGAGGGTGGGGCCATGGCTCCTGTCCCTTCTTCTTCATCGCCCAGGATTGAGGAATGTTTTTTAAGAAAGGCCTCGGCCTCTGCAATTGTTTTAATTCTAATTCTGCCTCCCTCCCAGAATACCAACATTCTTTCAGGCATTAACCATTTAAACCAGATCCCGTTTTTATATAATTTTTTAGACAACAAGGAAAATTTCCTTTCCTAATTTTTCTTATCAACTATAGTGATGCTCATTTCGGTATAGATAATCCTTGTTTAGTGATTATACAAAGTTAAGTACCATGTTTCCCCCAAAATAAGACATTTTCTTTTGACCCCCGAAATAAGCGCTTGGCCTTGTTTTTGGGGAGGTCTTATTTTTTAGGTATAGGAGGCCCCTTAAACTCGGCCCGCGGATCATCTGATCCAGAGAGAACTGAAATTCTGTCTTTGTTTCTGGCACACTCTTGCCAGCCATAAAGTCACTGGGCCTGCCGCTCTTTTTGCGGCTGCTACTAAGAGAAGGGGCGTGGTAGCTAGGGTTTGTGGTAGCGGCCTCTGTGAGGCTGTTCCACATGGATGGCAGTTGAATGTGGGGCATGTCTCCCCTTCTCCCCACAGGAAATGGCAGGGACCGGCTGCATATGCGGTTAAATATTTTAGGGGAGGGCTTATTTTCAGGGGAGGGCTTATTTTTAGCGCATGTGCTTGAAAGCCCGGTTGGTCTTATTATCCGGGGAGGTCTTATTTTTGGGGAAACGGGGTGCATGTGTACCTTCAAGTCAGTTAAAAAAAAAAACTCATGATGACTACCTGCACAAGGGTGCAGTTTTCATGACAAGATTTTTCGGGAGCGGTTTGCCCTTAACTCCTTTCTAGGGCTGAGAGAGAATGACTGGCTCAAGTTCACCCAACTGATTTGGGGGCTAAAACATATAAAGGTTGCAGGAGCTGGGTATGTCTAGTTTAATGAAAAGACGGACTAGGGGAGACATGATAGCAGTGTTCCAGTAACTCAGGCGCTGCCACAAGGAAGAGGGAGCAAGGGCGGGGTATAAATTTAATTTTAAAAAAATTAAATTTAAAAAACAACAACAACCATTTAAATAGGAGCCAGCAGTGTGCAGCAGCTGCCAAAAAAAGCCAACACAGTTCTAGGCTGCATAAATAGAGGGATAGAATCAAGATCACGTGAAGTGTTAATGCCACTGTATAGTGCTTTGGTAAGGCCACACTTGGAATACAGTTTTGGTCGCCACGATGTAGAAAAGACGTGGAGACTCTGGAAAGAGTGCAGAGAAGAGCAGCCAAGATGATTAGGGGACTGGAGACTAAAACATATGAAGAACGGTTGCAGGAGCTGGGTATGTCTAGTTTGATGAAGAGAAGGACCAGGGGAGACATGATAGCAGTGTTCCGATATCTCAGAGGGTGCCACAAAGAAGAGGGAGTCAAACTATTCTCCAAGGCACCTGGGGGCAGGACAAGAAGCAATGGGTGGAAACTAATCAAGGAGAGAAGCAACTTAGAACTAAGGAGAAATTTCCTGACAGTTAGAACAATTAACCTCTGGAACAGCTTGCCTCCAGAAGTTGTGAATGCCCCAACCCTGGAAGTCTTTAAGAAGATGTTAGATAGCCATTTGTCTGAAATGGTATAGGGTTCCTGCCCACGCAGGGGGTTGGACTAGAAGACCTACAAGGTCCCTTCCAACTCTGCTATTGTATTGTAAAGCTATTTTCCAAAGCACCTGAGGGTAGGACAAGAATCAATGGGTGGAAACTAATCAAGGAGAGAAGCAAAATAGGAGAAATTTCCTCATAGTTAGAAACCACAAAACAGTAAGGAAAGGAGAACAGGGTAAACCCTGGGGAAAGTTACTAGAATAATAAAAGCATATACTCTGAAGAAAAGATGCAATAAAGATACGAAAAGATACAATAACCACAAAAATAGGAAAAAGAAAAAGAAGAAATTAGAAAAAAGAGGGAGAAGAAGAAAAATAATTAAAAGTAAAAATGGAATTTATGAGAACCCAAGAGAAAATGGTTAAAAGAAAGAAAGGGTAAAAGAGTTACATTAATAGATCAAAGAGAATAGTAGTAAGATTGTTATTGATATGTAATTAATTAAGAAATAAAGAAATTATGGTACATTGTTAATTGTAGAAAAAATTGAAAGAAATGCCTCTCTATGTTTAAATTGAATTAGAAGATATATGTTGTTTATAGTAAAATATATGAATGGAGAAAATAAAAATTGAATATTTGGTGTAACTTTGAAGGGACAGTCGAAGATATTTTTATGTATTAAGAAAAATAAGTACAAAGATGAAAATAATAGCAGATAATAATTTGGCTGAAAGTGAAAACAAAACTATGTTATAAAATGGACTATGTAAATGAGATGTTGTAAAAGAAAATATCCAGACAACACTTTGTTCCTATAATATGTAAAATTTGTATTTAGAAAAGAAAAAATCTTGAAGTAAAAAAAAAACCATAGCTAAAACAATGAATCAGTGGAACAACTTGCCTCCAGAAGTTGTGAATGCTCCAACACTGGAAGTTTTTAAGAGACTGTACAACAGTTTGTCTGAAATGGTATAAGATCTCCTGCTTGAGCAGGGGGTTGGACTAGACGACCTCTAAGGTCTCTTCCAACTCTGATATTCTGCTAGATCCTCCTCTATCCATGGTGATATCATCGCATCCAACGAGTTTCTTTTCTCTGTTCGACTTCCAGCAGAACCTCAATACCAGCGAAGGCCCCAACTACCTGACGGCCTGTGCGCCCTCTTCCAATTTGCCGCAACGCCATTTCTGTACGGTGTGTGGCTTTCCGTCAAATTACACGTGCGTTTCCTGCGGAGCCCGCTACTGCTGTGTCAAATGTTTGGGAACACATCACGAAACCCGGTACTTGCATCCTAGCCTTCACCTCATCATTTGGTGCAATTAAGCATTGTTTCTAGGTCAGGGGTATAAAACTGGATTTCTTCGGGAGCCCCCTTGTGGTGTACTGTGAAGCCGTTACCATGGCAACTCCACTGGGCTTTACAGTAGAAGTATTGCCATTTTACGGCAGTACAGCAGAAGCCATTTTAAGACACAACCAGCTGCATCTTAACAGAACACACACACACAGACACACACACGTATTAGGGGTGTCTTACCCCCACAGTATTTGCTTCCAGTTAATGTCATTTGTGTACCAAGTTTGGTTGAAATTGCTTGAGGCGTTCAAGAGTTATGCTGGAACACATACACACACACAACCGTTTTATATATAGAAGATTTAGCGCAGAGGACTTAAAATTTGAAAGCTGGCTGCTTTGAGCAGTTGGAATGTGAAATGTTTATAAAACTTTGAAAAATGGTGTTTGTGTGTAGGTTTCAGAAATCCATCACAGCAGTTTGTATCCAAAATTTCTGTCTGCCTTACGCAGAGTTTATTTGGCTTTTATACAGTTTTTACAAGCAAAGCAGAATAGAACACAGATATAACAACTGTATTGTTCTTTGTTTTATTCCCTTCCTTTGTGAATCCAGAAAGCTATCCAGGCCAAGTTTAAATCTAACTTCCCAAGACGGCCTGTCTTTACTGGGTGAGATAATGGGTTGAAAGACAAAGGGCTACTGAGATTATGGCAGTTAATGTGCATGTCTGTACGTAACCTTACCTTTCTTCCCATATCTGGTTGTGCTAATTAGGTGAGCTCATAGGTATTCAAGGTAGCCAGCTACTGAGATCATGGTATCTTACGACGCATGTCTTTACATAGCCTTACCTCTATACCTTCATCTCACTCTTTTTTGTTTTGCTTGACAAGTCATCGTGAGAGGGGCTAGCAATCATGAGAGGAACATCCTTGCAATTGTTTATACAGGACATATACCTGATCTTGAGGCAATGTAGAAGAGGGTTTAGGGCAAAAAGCTGTAATACACATATTTTGCAAAGAGAAGGAAAGATACTGAACAAAACAGCACACACTAATTAGAACAGCAGAAATGATAACTAAATAAGGTAGAACATTTCCCAATAGGCCTGTGGGTAATCAAGTCCAAAAGCTTTCCCACCAAGATCCTAAGATATCAATTTTCAAATCAGAGGCCAAATTGTGTAAAATATTGAGCTGATGTTGGATAGTTCTGGATTCATCAACACATCCCATCAAAACTTTCACAATCCATATGCTGGCAAAGAAGCAAATAATCAATAGCAGCACGATTTTGCAAAATAGCTTTACATAAAGCTTGTAACTCTTGGTCAATTGCTGAAATAGCTAAAGAAGTATCATTAATTGTTTTTACCAAATTACACACAACAGTGTTAATATTAAGATGAGCACAAGCAGCAACTGCTGGCACACCAACTATAAATATAGCCAATGCTATATATTCTACTTTATTAAGCAAAGCTGTCTCAGAGTCACAAGTATTGTCCAGCGTTGACTCCACATTGAAAATGGCTAGAACAAAGTTGCTGTTTGGAAAGCAAAACAGTAATTAACCAGCTAAAGCAACATTGTGTTTCACTAATATTAGCAGGAATGTAATTAAAAGTTTCATGACTACACGTAAAAAACCATCCTTGCAGGAACCAAACATGAGCAAAGTGAAAGGAAACCTCAAAAGCTGTACAATTTAAAGCAGGTGAACTAATACAAAGACAGTGAGGTTTTTTGCTTGAAGATGTGCAATTAACTACTTTAGTGCATGTTATATTCTCAGGAACTGCTATTATTGGAGTATATAAAGCAATTTCATCAGAGGGTGGATCATAGGCAATCAATCTCCAATTAGATATAGTCTTATAGTTGAAGTTTTCATTCAATACTCACACCAGTGAAGTTTTGAATTACTGCAGGTAGGGTACAAACAAGAAACAAGCATGTAGAAAGCAAATTGTTCATATTATACGATTCGGATAAGCAGGAGACATCAGTTTGTGTAATATTAGCTACTTGCACCTGTAGATTTTTGCTTCAGTCTCTGTTCAAACGAGTTTTTGGGTGAGATGACAGCAGCTATTGCTAGAGGAAAGCAATTAAGAATCAAACTCAAGCAAATGATGACTAAGGAATCGGCAGTGAAAACCGCAAAAATGGCAGCGCATAAGTTCTCCAGCGTTTGTTCCACTTGTCGTTGTTGCAATATTGCCTGTGCTTTGGTCAAGGTTTTCACATCACTGGACAGCTGGTCCGATAAGATAGTATTAGCCGCTGTACCATCTGTAAAGTCACTTTGGTTATTTCTGGAACTGGATACGGGGACTGGTACCACGATATTCTTAGTTGGACGACATGCTAGAATCCACAAGAACCTGTAGAAGCAAGCACAACATATCCTCATCTCCCTCGAGCAAACAAACTTTTTAAATCTATTATGTTACTCACACCAAATCCAACAAATTTGATTGACACATTGATTGATTGACAAATTGATTGATTGATTGATTGGTACCCAAGAGCCCTCCTGGTCCCTCCTTTTTTTATTTGTTTGGGAAGACAGTCCTTAAAGGACCGATTAGCACATTCCACAATGGCTTGACCTGTGGAATTGTAAAAAAGCTCAAAAATTAAAACACTGTTCCAAGTTGTACAAAATTGCAAAAAGGCCAATGAAAAATAGGCCAGGCCATTATCAGTCTTTAAAGAAAAAGTTTGTCCAAGGCAGTAATGGCTGAAAAAAAATGAAAAATGACATGATTAGCTGTTTCCCTTCGTTAAGGTGTAGCCAAAAACACTTCTGAATAGGTAAAAATAGCAAAATGAATATACTTCTAAGGAGCCAGAAAGGGGCATAGGTGACAACCATTTGCCATAGTTGATTAGAGGCCAAACCACAGGGATTAATTTCTGTGTCCCCAGAGGGAGATGCCCCAGAATATTGGAGGCAAGATGAAACAATTTTCTTGGCCTGGTCAATTGGAATATGGCAAGCTTGTGCCAGCCCTCTGGCATTCTGATGAAATACAATTAAAAAATGAATCTGGGAAAAAAAATATATATAACACGAGCAGCAGCATCTGATCTGGATATCTGTTGCTTTAAGAAAAAGTTCCTGGAAGAAACAAATAACTAATGAAGGAGTATATTAATCAATATGAATCAATATTGGCTTCTGTTTATATTATTGTATACTGTCTGAAATCAGTTGTTTTCTATCCTAGCAAATTGTAACCTTAATACTGGACTGCAAATGTTATCTTACTGCTGCGTCTCACAGTTTGTGCCCAAAATGTCTGTCTGCCTTACGCAGAGTTTATTTGGCTTTTCTACAGTTTTTACAAGCAAAGCAGAATAGAACACAGATATAACAACTGTATTGTTCTTTGTTTTATTCCCTTCCTTTGTGAATCTAGAAAGGTATCCAGGCCAAGGTTAAAGCTAACTCCCCAAGACGGCCTGTCTCTGCTGGGTGAGATAATGGGTTGAAAGACAAAGGGCTACTGAGATTATGGCAGTTTAATGTGCATGTCTGTACCTAACCTTACCTTTCTTCCCATATCTGGTTGTGCTAATTAGGTGAGCTCATAGGTATTCAAAGTAGCCAGCTACTGAGATCATGGTATCTTACGACGCATGTCTTTACATAGCCTTACCTCTATACCTTCATCTCACTCTTTTTTGTTTTGCTTGACAAGGCATCGTGAGAGGGGCTAGCAATCATGAGAGGAACATCCTTGCAATTGTTTATACAGGACATATACCTGATCTTGAGGCAATGTAGAAGAGGGTTTAGGGCAAAAAGCTGTAATACACATATTTTGCAAAGGGAAGGAAAGATACTGAACAAAACAGCACACACTAATTAGAACAGCAGAAATGATAACTAAATAAGGTAGAACATTTCCTAATAGGCCTGTGGGTAATCAAGTCCAAAAGCTTTCCCACCAAGATCCTAAGATATCAATTTTCAAATCAGAGGCCAAATTGTGTAAAATATTGAGCTGATGTTGGATAGTTCTGGATTCATCAACACATCCCATCAAAACTTTCACAATCCATATGCTGGCAAAGAAGCAAATAATCAATAGCAGCACGATTTTGCAAAATAGCTTTACATAAAGCTTGTAACTCTTGGTCAATTGCTGAAATAGCTAAAGAAGTATCATTAATTGTTTTTACCAAATTACACACAACAGTGTTAATATTAAGATGAGCACAAGCAGCAACTGCTGGCACACCAACTATAAATATAGCCAATGCTATATATTCTACTTTATTAAGCAAAGCTGTCTCAGAGTCACAAGTATTGTCCAGCGTTGACTCCACATTGAAAATGGCTAGAACAAAGTTGCTGTTTGGAAAGCAAAACAGTAATTAACCAGCTAAAGCAACATTGTGTTTCACTAATATTAGCAGGAATGTAATTAAAAGTTTCATGACTACACGTAAAAAACCATCCTTGCAGGAACCAAACATGAGCAAAGTGAAAGGAAACCTCCTCAAAAGCTGTACAATTTAAAGCAGGTGAACTAATACAAAGACAGTGAGGTTTTTTGCTTGAAGATGTGCAATTAACTACTTTAGTGCATGTTATATTCTCAGTAACTGCTATTATTGGAGTATATAAAGCAATTTCATCAGAGGGTGGATCATAGGCAATCGATCTCCAATTGGATATAGTCTTATAGTTGAAGTTTTCATTCAATACTCAAACCAGTGAAGTTTTGAATTACTGCAGGTAGGGTACAAACAAGAAACAAGCATGTAGAAAGCAAATTGTTCATATTATACGATTCGGATAAGCAGGAGACATCAGTTTGTGTAATATTAGCTACTTGCACCTGTAGATTTTTGCTTCAGTCTCTGTTCAAACGAGTTTTTGGGTGAGATGACAGCAGCTATTGCTAGAGGAAAGCAATTAAGAATCAAACTCAAGCAAATGATGACTAACGAATCGGCAGTGAAAACCGCAAAAATGGCAGCGCATAAGTTCTCCAGCGTTTGTTCCACTTGTCGTTGTTGCAATATTGCCTGTGCTTTGGTCAAGGTTTTCACATCACTGGACAGCTGGTCCGACAAGATAGTATTAGCCGCTGTACCATCTGCAAAGTCACTTTGGTTATTTCTGGAACTGGATACGGGGACTGGTACCACGATATTCTTAGTTGGACGACATGCTAGAATCCACAAGAACCTGTAGAAGCAAGCACAACATATACTCATCTCCCTCGAGCAAACAAACTTTTTTAATCTATTATGTTACTCACACCAAATCCAACAAATTTGATTGACACATTGATTGATTGACAAATTGATTGATTGATTGATTGGTACCCAAGAGCCCTCCTGGTCCCTCTTTTTTTTATTTGTTTGGGAAGACAGTCCTTAAAGGACCGATTAGCACATTCCACAATGGCTTGACCTGTGGAATTGTAAAAAAGCTCAAAAATTAAAACACTGTTCCAAGTTGTACAAAATTGCAAAAAGGCCAATGAAAAATAGGCCAGGCCATTATCAGTCTTTAAAGAAAAAGTTTGTCCAAAGCAGTAATGGCTGAAAAAAAATGAAAAATGACATGATTAGCTGTTTCCCTTCGTTAAGGTGTAGCCAAAAACACTTCTGAATAGGTAAAAATAGCAAAATGAATATACTTCTAAGGAGCCAGAAAGGGGCATAGGTGACAACCATTTGCCATAGTTGATTAGAGGCCAAACCACAGGGATTAATTTCTGTGTCCCCAGAGGGAGATGCCCCAGAATATTGGAGGCAAGATGAAACAATTTTCTTGGCCTGGTCAATTGGAATATGGCAAGCTTGTGCCAGCCCTCTAGCATTCTGATGAAAGACAATTAAAAAATGAATCTGGAAAATATATATATATATATATAACATGATCCATCCAAGATGGCGGCGCGCTTAGGCGCAGCGGCTTTGAGCTCCTGGTGTCACAGCAGACTTTTCCATCAAAAACTCGCTTTGAACCTACTGTGAATTATTGAGAAACAAACATATCAACTGGTTGTGACACATCAGTTAAAGAAAGAAAGGATTACTCGGATTTTTTTAGGACAAGTAAGAAAAACAAGTTTCAGGCAGAGAAATCCTCAAGATGACGCCTAGATCTGGGTAGTGGAGAATTTTTAAAACCTAGGTTGTATCATAAACAAAGCCTTGATGAAACAATGATCGCAGATTCTTCACGAAGTTTATGTTCTGTAACGGTGGCACCATCATTATCTCTTGGGAATATACAAGGGCAACTGCAAGAATTGAAATGAAGAAGCGGAGAGCACCACCCCTACCAGTTATTCCATCCTTTTCTATTGGGAAAGCTGAGAGAGAAGAAAAAATGCCAAGTGCGATTCCTCAAAGTTCATTGCAACAAGAAACAAAAAAGAAAAAGAGACGTGCTCCTCTTCCACCAACTCCTAAAGTGCCAAACAGATTTGAAGAAATGGATAATAAAAGACAGAGTACAGTTGATCCTTTTCAACTGTCATTTGTCGGCCATTTTATTTCAACTGTCATTTGTCGGCCTTTTCATTTGCCTGGAGAGAGATTCCTATTGTGGCTATCACTGCTTTCTGTATTCCACCTGGCGCTCAAACCAATTTCATTGTAATTTTATTATTACAATGACAATAAAGATTATTATTATTATGAGCAGCAGCATCTGATCTGGATATCTGTTGCTTTAAGAAAAAGTTCCTGGAAGAAACAAATAACTAATGAAGGAGTATATTAATCAATATGAATCAATATTGGCTTCTGTTTATATTATTGTATACTGTCTGAAATCAGTTGTTTTCTATCCTAGCAAATTGTAACCTTAATACTGGACTGCAAATGTTATCTTACTGCTGCGTCTCACAGTTTGTGCCCAAAATGTCTGTCTGCCTTACGCAGAATTTGGCTTTTCTACAGTTTTTACAAGCAAAGCAGAATAGAACACAGATATAACAACTGTATTGTTCTTTGTTTTATTCCCTTCCTTTGTGAATCTAAAAAGGTATCCAGGCCAAGGTTAAAGCTAACTCCCCAAGACGGCCTGTCTCTGCTGGGTGAGATAATGGGTTGAAAGACAAAGGGCTACTGAGATTATGGCAGTTTAATGTGCATGTCTGTGCCTAACCTTACCTTCCCATATCTGGTTGTGCTAATTAGGTGAGCTCATAGGTATTCAAGCTAGCCAGCTACTGAGATCATGGTATCTTACTAAGCATGTCTTTACATAGCCTTACCTCTATAGCTTCATTTGTGTTCAAGAACGGGCCTTCTGAATGAAAGCTGTTGGATTTTTTGTGTTCCTGCTGCATGGAAAGGTGGATTGACTGACGGACAGCCTCATCTTTTAGGCACCCTACTCAAACTCTGTTCTCTCTCCTTTCAGGTGCTTGAAGTGGACGGTTTGAGTTACGCCATGAAGATTTCTAAGAATTATTATCTTATAAAGAAGTCCATTCAAACAACCAGCTTGTCTACCTCACGGGACAAATCTCCCTGCCGCGAAGAGGTGTCAACTGGACTGTAATTTGCGTTTGAGTAATAAAATGTTTTTGTGTTTTGTAGTCAGTGGCTTGCGTTCTTCCTTTTTAATCATACCGAACTATTTTTTCTGTAGCTTGACTACCATTTTTATCTTCCCTTTTTCTGTGGGAAGTTGTCCTTAAAGTCTCCACTCCAGGAGTGTCAAACTCAAGGCCTGGGGGGCAGGATCCAACACAAGAGGTGCTTAGATCTGGCTCGCAGGGCTGCCCTGGAAACAGCGGAGGGCCGACCTGCAGTGTCTCCCTTTGCGCGGCCTTCTTAAGCTCCATTTTCGCTGGCAGAGTGTTGCAGGAGGCCATTGCAGCTGAAAATGGAGTCCGCGAGGACCATGGGCAACACTCCCAAACTCCATTTTTGTTGGCAAAGGGTTGCTGGAGGCCGTTGCAGCTGAAACGGAGCCCATTTTCGCTGGCCAAGTGCTCGGACCACCACAGGTTGCCCCCAAAATGAGTGACGTCGAGCTGGCCCTGCCCACCCTGGTCATGCGCCCCTCCCTCCCCCAAACCCTGATGCATTCCTCAAGGAAATTATGTTTGACATCCCTGCCCTATGCCAAAGCCTCATATTTTGAAAAAATAAAGGGGAAAATAGTACAACCTAAAAATGACAAATGGTGTATTAGCCTTCACGTAACGGCAGATTCTTGTGTGTGTGCAAAGCAAAACATTGTTACTGCCACAGGAACACTTCAAATCAATGGAGAAAACCTAAAGAAGGTGGCATTTTTTGGTATCTGGGATCTCATCCCTAAGGCAATGGCGACATCAACGGTAACTTAAGAGGCAATGGAGCTGGCAGCAGATTCGGACAGTGAAGAGGTTGGGAAGGAACATGGGCCAGTCCTGGAGTCTGGGGGAGGCTCTGACGAGGGCTCTGTGCCGGAGGCAAGGCTGTCTTGACAACTATCAGCTGCCTTCAGAATTGGACATCATGAGACATAAACAGATGGAGCCTATCCCAGTGTGCACACGTATAGAGTTGCCAGATGAAGGGAACAGCTAAGGAACAAGGGTTAACTTGGGAGTAAGGCTGTAGGTGGACGATGATTGATCCCTCCCAGAGGAAATAAAAGAGGAGTGAAAGGGAAGGGGTGTTTGCAGAACTCAATTAGTTCATTCCTGCATTCTTACCAAATATTGCGGCATCTGAAAGATATCAGCTTGGGAGCTCTCCAAGCCTAATGAAGGTCGGTAATTGTGAACTATCTTGAAAGATTGTGGTAGAGGAAAGACTTTGCTGGAGAATTATTCACTGTAAATTAAGTAAAGGATTTATTGGGATATATTTTAAAATGTATATTTCTCTGAAATTGTGGATTGAAGTGTTAGAACAAGGGTTTTTTTTCCCTTTGAAAGTGATTGGACTATTTCTTTTTTCTTTCTGTTTTTTGCTACTTAAAATTTTGCAAAAAAAACTGGGACTATTTTTATAATTGCTTTTGAAGACTTCTTGTTTATTTTTGAAATTAAACAAGAATTATATTCTTTACTTTTTTTAACAACAAAGAAAAAGATATACTAAAAAGTGAAAATTTGTTATATTGCCACTGGAGGTCACTGGTTGATTGTGAAGGTTACAAAGCATGAATTGTTTACAACAGGTGCTTTTTGATAACTCACAATATTTTCTTTGGGAAAATACCAAAAGATAAAATAGGCCTGAGACCAGGGTGGCTGTGAGAACCAAACTTCATTATTTTTTGGATTTGTCAACATGGTTTTATATCTAGAAGAGGATGCTTTAGAAAATCAGAATGCTTTGGTTGAAATCTTAAACCTACTGAAACAAAATAGAAGAAGAATGGATAAAAAACTGGACAAAATTTTGTCTGTTACATTAAGCTATGAGCAGTTGGAGGCTCCAGAAATTAAAGAAAAAGAAGAAAATGCTGAAGATAAAGAGATACTGATTTTAGTTGAAGACAAAGATAAAGATACGATAATAGAGACTTCCGGTTCCGGCTCCAGCGGCGACGGGCGAGCCTAGCGCTCGCTCGCCGTTTTGTTGCTTTTTCTGCCCCCCCACGGGGGCGAGACGCCCCTTTTTTGGGGGTCTCCCGTAAAGCCGGCTTGCCTGGGACGCTCCCCCCCACGGCGGTGGGGGAAGCGACCCTTGTCTTCGGCTTAGGTGAAGGAGAACATGCTGCGGGGGGTTTTCCCTTCGCCAAAGGCAGACGGCGCCATTCGCGATCATGAAGAGAGCTGATCGAATGAGTCGGAAGGCTTCTCGGGGCTTCAGCTGCGAGGGGGAGAGTGAGTGATTTAAAACTTTTTTTTTCTGCTGTCAGCCGGGCTGAAAGGACTGGGAGGGGGGTGTTTGTTTGTAAAAAAAAAACCCTCGGACTCAAGCGGCACTTGAAAATGGCTCCTCGCGGCGAGGAAGCGGAAATCTTTAATCCTGACTGTTTGCAGCAAGGGAAAGTGATCTGCGGTTTGCTTGCAACAATGTCTCTAGGTCTGGCTGAAACAATTTATTTTACCACTCTCTCCTTCGGGCTTTGAGCTTGGGCGGTGGAAGATGGCTTCTCTTTGTTCCTGACTGACTATTTCACTTATGGAAAATTCCCAGCGTCTCTTTGCAATTTGGACTTCCTCTGGTTATTAATGAAGAATTTTTTCTTTTTGTGGTTTCTTTTCTGGAGTACCTTCGCTATTATACTTATTGAGTTGGAAAATTGTTTCTCTCTTGGTTCCTGAACTTTGCAACTTTACAACCCTGAACGGAACTTTTGGCTCCTGATCTGCCTCATCAGCCTCACCCAGAAAACGCCATTTTAGTGGCATTGATTTTAACAGCTAATCATGGCACAAGAAACAGCACTGGCAAGCTTAGAACAAAGGATGGCTTCTCTTGAATCTGTTATACAAACTTTGGTACAAGAAATTAAGGCCCAGAGGGCAGAAAATATTAACTTTAAGAAGGAGTTATTGGACACACGGAAACAAGTGCTGGAAAACACACAGAAGAGTGAAGAATTGGAAGGGGGGCTGGTGGGGGCTAAGGGAGAGATTAAAAATGTTACTAATGAGGTTGTGGAAATAAACGGGCATGTGTCTAGGATGGATATGGAAAGAATGACATATTTTTTGAGATTTCAGAATGTTTTTGAAGAACCTGGTGAATGCCTCCCTGATCTCATGAGCACAATTATAGCAGACTATTTACATAAACCTAAGGATGAGATCAGGGGTGACATTGACCTAGCCTACAGAATAAACTCAGCATATGCCAGGATAAATGAAGTACCTAGAGAGATACATGTGAAATTTGTTAGAAGGTCAACCAGAGAGGAAATCCTGAAAGTGCAGAGAGGAAGTCCGTTAATATACCAACAAAAAGAGATTGCTATCTTGAAGCAGATCCCAAGAAAGATTAGAGATGCAAGAAGGAAATTTTCCTTCTTGTCTAAAACATTGTTTGATCACGGGATTTGGTTCAAGTGGGTGACACCCGAAGGGATGCTGGTGTTCTGGGAAGGAGGTAGAGTGAGGATTAAAACAGTTGCCGAGGCGGAAGCCTTTTTTAAAAAACACTCCTCTGTCCTGGGGGAAGATTCAGGGGGGGGCACGGCCCCGCCCGCTGGGGGCCTGGAGGAAGAGGTTGAAGACACAATTGCCAAGAGACTTAGATCTAAAAAATAACTTTGCCTTGATTTTTCTGAATAATATTGCATAATATCTGTATTTGGATTTTTGTAAATGACTGACAGCATAGAACTGAGAACTTAGGTATATGTACTTGCTTTCACTTTGTAGTGTTACGGAAAATGTTTTTTTATTGTTATCAATGTATTTTGAAGTCCCGGAAGGGCCGACGACTTTGACGTGAACGCTCTCAAAATTTCTTTGTATCCCTTACCCCATCCTATGGAAAAATGTAAAACCAATAAAACTTTTTCAATATAAAAAAAAAAAGATACGATAATAGAGAACTTTACCAACGGATTAAATGTGGGAGAAAATATAAAGAAGGAAATTCCTAAAAGAGAATTTGAGGAATGTGAGCCTCATTTTGGTTATCAAGGAAAAGAGGGGAAAAGAACTGAAGATGGATGAAAGAGGAGAAATCTCTTCAGAAATACGTCTGACATTTAAAGATAAACAACATGTAAAGATAGAAACTTGACAGCGGTATTATTTGAGAGTTATACTGGACAATAAAGTGTGAAAAGAAGTTTATAAAAAACCTGGAAAGAAGAATAAAAATAGATGGGGGCCACAAATGGCAAGAGAGATAAGTCCAATTCGCTACTGGAAAGACACTGGCTAATAAGGAAAGTTGTTATCCTTTGATGATTAATAATTAGTTAGACCGTTTTGGAATATCATTGAAGGATTATTAGTTAGTCAATAATTATTTATAATAAGAGTAATTAA
Source organism: Rhabdophis nuchalis (assembly GCA_039707465.1). Taxonomy (NCBI): domain Eukaryota; kingdom Metazoa; phylum Chordata; class Lepidosauria; order Squamata; family Natricidae; genus Rhabdophis; species Rhabdophis nuchalis. The sequence goes on along the minus strand of CM077647.1, from coordinate 169,602,919 downwards.
TAATAATGTTATAGTTTAATGATATATATCTATGTATGTGCAGAAATGTATGAGTATGAGATTGGATATAAATAATATCTATCTATCTATCTATCCATCCATCCATCCATCCATCCATCCATCCATCCATCTATCTATCCATCCATATCATCTATTATTTATATCATCTATCTATCTATCTATCTATCTATCTATCTATCTATCTATCTATCTATCTATCCATATCATCTATTATTTATCTCTATCATCTAATTGATCTATTTAACTCTATTTAACTCTACACTATTTAATTGTTTAATTATCTAATTATCTATTATCTATATATATTATCTCTTATCTCTCTCTCTCCTATCTATCTATCTATCTATCTATCTATCTATCTATCTATCTATCTATCTATCTATCTATCTATCTATTATTTATATCTATCTATCTATCTATCCATCCATATCATCTATCTATCTATCTATCTATCTATCTATCTATCTATCTATCTATCTATCTATCTATCTATCTATCTATCTATCCATATCATCTATTTATCTCTCTCTCTCTCTCTCTCTCTCTCTCTCTCTCTATCTATCTATCTATCTATCTATCCATTCTATCCATTCTATCTATCTATCTATCTATCTATCTATCTATCTATCTATCTATCTATCTATCTATCTAATTATATCTATCTATCCATCTATCTATTTATCCAGGGGTAGTCAACCTTTTTATACCTACCGCCCACTTTTGTATCTGTTAGTAGTGAAATTTTCTAACCGCCCACCGGTTCCATAGTAACGGTGATTTATAAAGTAGGGAAGTCAATTAAATTTAAAAAAGGAAAGTGCTTCAGTATCGGACATGTATGCATGTTTGGAATAGACAATGGATGCCATTATGTGGTTATGTTTAAGTAAGATATGTTTGAAGAAGTAGACCAAAAATGGAATATTAGAGGAGAATTCTGATGTAATGATATTAAGATATATAATGAATCTTTTGATTTAAAATCTATAAAATGAGATTATCCACGAATAATAATGATTTTAGAAATGCACAAGAGTTATGTGTAACCAGTCGACATACTTTCCAAAGAATATAATGTAGAATCATGACTTTTCCTTTTTGTATTTTTGTTTTATTAAAAAATAAATAAACTTTTTTTTTTTTAAAGAGACCGCTTGCTAGGAATTCATTTACAGCTTTGCAACAGGAAGCTGGCAAGTATCCTAAGGGACATAATCCCAATAAATATTGCCTGGACTTTTCGGGGTGTGAATGCCATTAATTCACAGTAGATCAATAAAGATGGGTTTTTCGGGACAAGGAATCTGATCCTTGGTTCTGTAAAGGCTGAGTCAGAACACCATGGACCAGTTTTGACCATAGAACTAAGAATGAACTTCCTAACAGTGAAGACAATGAACCAGTAGAACAATTGCCTCCAGAAGTTGTGGGTGCTCCAACACTGGAGGTTTTCAAGAGGAGACTGGAGAACCACTTGCCTAAAATGCTATAGGGCTGTGATGGTGAACCTATGGCCCACAGGTGGCACATAGAGCCATATTTGCCGGCACAGCAGCTCTTGGCAGCCCTCAGCTCTGGCATGCATGTGCACCATGGCCAGCTGATTTTTGGCCTTCTGGAGGTCCAGGGGAGGACGGTTTCACCCTCCCCAGACTTCAGGAAAGCCTCTGGAGCTTGAGGAGAGCAAAAATCCTCTGTCCATGCAGGGGTCGCTCGCGCATGTGCAGGTGGGTGGGCACACTCATGCGCGATAGCGCGCGCACAGAGTTTTAGCACACCTTTAGAAAAAGATTAGCCATCAGTGCTATAGGGCCTCATGCTTGAGCAGGGGGCTGGATCAGATGACCTCCAAGGCCCCTTAAAGCTCTATGAATGGGACTTTGGAATCCTAGTGGACAATCACTTAAACATGAGACAGCGGCTGAAAAAAGCTAATACAATCCTGGGTTGTATAAACAGAAGCACAGAATCAAGATCACGTGAAGTATTCGTACCACTTTATGAAGCCTTAGTAAGGCCACATCTGGAATACTTGCATTCCAGTTTTGGTCACCACATTGCAGAAAAGATGTTGAGACTTTGGAAAAAGTTCAGAAAAGAGCAACTAAGGTCATTAAAAGCCTGGAGACGAAAACATATGAAGAATGGTTGCAGGAATTGGGTATGGCCAGTCTAGAGAAAAGTAGGACAAGAGGAGACATGACAGCAGGATTCCAGTAATTGAGGCTGCCACAAAGAAGAGTGGGGGGATTGTCAAATTATTTTGCAAAGTACCAGAAGGCAGGACAAGAAACAATGGATGGAAACTCATCAGGAAGAAAAGCAACCAGAGATTGAGGAGAAATTTCCTAACAGTGAGGACAATTAACCAGTGGAACAGAAGTTACCTTCAGAAGTTGTGGGAGCTTCATCACTGGAGGTTTTTAAGAAGAGACTGGACAGCCACCTGTCTGAAATAGTATAGGTTCTGCTTGAGCAGGGGGCGGGACTAGAAGACCTCCAAGGTCCCTTCCAGCTCTATTCTGGTTGAAAACTGCCAGATCTCCTTAGTACCATCACCATGGTTCTGGAGGTACAACAGAGTGGTGGGATTGTTCTCTAGAATGTTTCATTCTTGAGTCATTGAGTTTTGCATATCCCTACAGAAGACTTCACACACCTACTTATCTCCCCATCACAAAGAGGAATTTCTGCTCCCTTGTATATTCAGTTGGAGATGCTTTTATCCAGTGACACACCCATACTTACTGGAATCAGATCAGTGGTGGGTTTCAAATTTTTTAGAACCTACTCTGTAGGTGTGGCCTATTTTGTGGGCGTGGCTTGGCAGTCATGTGACAGGGTGGGAGTGGCCACCTTTTAAAATGTGGTGAAACTCATTTAACAACGCTCTTGCTTAGCAACCAAAATTTTGGACTCAATTGTGATGATAAACTATTTCTTTCTTTCTTTCTTTCTTTCTTTCGTTCTTTCTTTCTTTCTTTCTTTCTTTCTTTCTTTCTTTCCTTCCTTCCTTCCTTTCCTTTCCTTCCCGTTGGGTCACTGGCAGCGGCGGGCCAGATTTACTTCCAGGTACGCCGGTGGAACCCCCTCTCACCGGTTCTCTAAATTTCACCAACCGGTTCTCGCGAGTAGGTGCGAGCCTGCAGAAACCCACCACTGAATCAGATAATCATTTAGTTATTTTGGAGGTTCCGCGTTACAGTAAGTTTGTTGATCCTTGCCCACTTTCTTTTCAGGCTCTCTGACTTAAGGAACACAACCATGGCATCTGAGCACCCATGGCCTCCTTCACCCCAATGAATTGGCCATTGGGACATTCTGTTGAACTAGCCTTTTGTTTTCGCAATGTGGAATTGTTATCCCTATTCCAAAGTACATCAACTTGGGTCTTGGCTTATGAGACCCATCTCCCAAAAAAAGGTGACATGTCAAATATAAACTAAGATGGAGATGGGGCATCACGAGTTGTGCTGCTTGTATCCAGGTCACAGCTTTAACTTGATATTCAATTGTGATGTCCCACTAGCTAACTGGGTATGACTATTGTGAGATTTATCTAGTACTATCTGTGTTTATTGTCTAGTGCTTGGACATAATTAAATTACCTTTCTCGAAGGGCAGTTGCTAATATTTGTGAGATATTTTGGTCCTTGTGGTTATCCTTTGGAGGTAGTTATTCATTAGGCTCTACATCGCTCAATGGATCAGGTTAGCAGAGTAGCCAATGTTTTTTCATATAGTCTAAAGAGTAATGGAAATTATGTTATTAATAGTTGAGGAAAGTAGTATTTACTGTGAAGGGAAGAATAGGAAGAGGATATTATCAAAGATTACAACAGCAGTTTGCTGTTATGGTCTTATATGACACCAGATGCAACACCAGCTGGATTGTTTTCGGAGGTGAAGTTATACAAACCTTTGGTCCTTGTGCCTTAGCCCTAACTCTTATTGTAGATTTCTTTCATCAATGTCTGTCTGCCTGTCTGCCTGTCTATCTCAGGGGTGTCAAGCTCACAGCGTCACATGACATATCGTGACTTTTCTGCCCTTTGCTAAACTGGGAGTGGGCGTGGTCAGCCTGTGACACATCTGGCCCGTGGACTATGAGTTTGACACCGGTGGTCTATCTTCTGATAGATAAACAATAGACAGACAGACAGATAAATGAGTGATGCATATGAGAGATAGATGAGAAATGACGTATATCTCAGGGGCTGCTACAAAGAAGAGGGAGTCAAGTATTTTCCAAAGCACCCGAGGGCTGACATGAAGCAATGAATGGAAACTGTGACCCTTTGCACAGTCACTCATGCCCTCGTGACATCCCGACTGGACTACTGCAATGCTCTCTACATGGGGCTCCCCTTGAGGTGCACCCGAAGGCTTCAGCTAGTCCAGAATGCAGCCGCGCGGGTAGTTATGGGAGCCTCTAGGTTCTCCCATGTAACACCGCTCCTGCGCGAGCTGCACTGGCTGCCTGTCGTCTTTCGGGTGCGCTTCAAGGTGTTAGTTACCATCTTTAAAGCGCTCCATGGCACGGGACCTAGCTATCTGCGGGATCGCATTCTGCCTCATACATCCCTGCGGCCGATTCGCTCCCACAGAGAGGGACTTCTCCGGGTGCCGTCCACTAGGCTGTGCCAGCGGGCGACGCCCAGGGGAAGGGCCTTCTCTGTGGCGGGCCCGACCCTCTGGAACGACCTTCCCCCCAAAATCAGAACAACCACGGACCTTCACTCCTTCCGACAGCTATTAAAAACTCACTTCTTCCGTTTGGCTGGCCTAGGGTAATTTTAATTTTAATTTTAAATTATTAAGGGTTTTTTTAGGGATAGTTTTATTTTTATAGAAGTTTTTAGCGCAGGGTAAGTTTAATTTGATTTTAACCTTGTACTTTGTTTGTTGTAATTTGTTTTTAATTTCCCTGTGCCCCGCCTCGAGTCCCTTCGGGGAGAGAGAGCGGGATATAAATAAAATTTATTATTATTATTATTATTATTATTATTATTATTATTATTATTATTATTATTATTATTATTATTATTATTATTATTATTATTATTATTATTATTATTATTATTATTATTATTATTATTATTATTATTATTAAACTGATCCAAGGAAAGAATCAGCCTAGAACTAAGGAGAAATTTCCTGGCTGTTAGAACAATTAATCAGTGGAACAACTTGCCTCCAGAGGTTGTGAATGCTCCAACACTGGAAGTTTTTAAGAAGAGATTGTCTGAAATGGTATAGGGCGTGATGGCGAACCTATGGCACGGGTGCCACAAGTGGCACCCGGAACCATTTCTGAGGGCACACAAGGCATTGCCCTGTCAGCTCCAGCACGCATGTGTGTGCTGGCCAGCTGATTTAGGCCTTCTTTTGAGGCCGTTTTTCACCCTCTGGAGGCTTCAGGGAAGCTCCTGAAGCCTTTGGAGGTGGGGGGGAGGCTGTTTTCACCCTCCCCAGGCTCCTAGAAAGCCTCTGGAGCCTGGGGAGGGCGAACAAAACATGCCAAAAGCAGGAGGTCGCACGCATAGCATTATGGGTGTGGTACGCCCATGCATGACCCCCCGGCGCTCCCCCCACTTTTGGCACGCGAGCCAAAAAAGATTAGCTATCACTAGTATAGGTTTTACTGCCTAAGCAGGGGGTTGGACTAGAAGACCTGTCCAACTAGAATTTCTATTCTATTCTATTCTATTCTATTCTATTCTATTCTATTCTATTTAATCCTAATCCTAATCCCAATCCTATTCTATTCTAATTCTATTCTATTCATCATTATGATAGGATAGGCTGCCTGCCTGCCTGCCTTCTTATCTATTTATCTATTTCATCTATCTAATGCCACCCATCTCACAAATGTGACCCAGAAGGGCAAACAATAAAACAAAAGTCCCTTTGGGGAGAGAGAGCGGGATATAAAATTAAAATTATTATTATTAAAAAAATTAAAAATTATTATAAAACCTCCAATACCTCCAAGGTCCCTTCCAACTCTGCTTTTGTAATAATAAAAAAACAATGAAAATGCATTTTGAATAACCATTAAAAACAATATGATTTATATCCATTAGAGCAGGGGTCTCCAACCTTTGCAAGTTTAAGTCTGAAGGACTTCAGCTCCCAGAATTCTCCAGCCAGCAAAGCTGGCTGGAGAATTCTGGGAGCTGAAGTCCTTCAGACTTAAACTTGCAAAGGTTGGAGACCCCTGCATTATAGACCCTTCTTGGTGCAAGGAGAAGTAGGGTGCAGACATTAAGCATAAGGCTAAAAGACACATTTCCAGATCTGAAGATCAGTGGGTTTGCAATAAGGCCGCGAGTAATAAATTTCAGTCTATGTATGGGGAGATGCACTAATTGCTTGCCTTTGTCCATAGTGAGCAGAGAAGTGTTGGGTACAGAGATATGAAGCCTTTGCAAAATCCATATGAATCTGAGCTGCGGAAAAGAAATTAAGCAGGTATATGATAGAAATAATTGATATCGTTTCAGTTTCAAGGCCGTGAAGTCATCACTGCAACAGTGGCCTTGAGGCACAAGAGAAAATCTGTATCCCGATTCTGACAATTTAATTAACTTGTTCAAACAACTTCATTCCAGGGTGCAATAAATAGATGGGTGTTGGAGAACTTGAGGAGCTGATATCTCCTAAGAAGACAGTGATGGCGAACCTTTTTCTTAGGGCGAACCAAAATTACGTGTGATTGCTATCGCGTGCACATGTGTGCCCACACCAATTCAATCCTCGCTGCCCACCTGCACATGCATGCGCGACAACAACACCCCGGCGCCCCTGCGCATGCATGCACGACCCCTCCACAGGCTCTGGAGGCTTTCCTGAAGCCTGGGGAGGGCAGAAACGGCCTTCCCTGGCCCTCCGGAAGACTGAAAATCAGCTGGCCGGCATGCACATGCACTCTGGACCTGACTGCTGGCATGCCAGCATATATGGCATATGTGCCATAGGTTCGCCATCACGGTCCTAGGACTTTAGCAAGATACTCCATGAATTCTTGCTGCGTTACAAGAAATTATTACCACATTTCTTCAGAACCTAGATAACTTCTTCCTCCATCCCATGATAATATGAATTCAGAGAAAAAAGGCCATAAGGGACCCACTCAGAAATTGATACGTAGCCTGTTTAGGTTTAGGTTTATTGGTTTTTTATACCGCCCTACTCCCGAAGGACTCAGGGCGGCGTACAGCCAAAATAAAAAACAAATATATAAAAGTTAGAAAAAGCTGTTAAAAGGCATAATTGAAAAATATCATTAAAATATTGGCCAATAATAAACGTGGAAAAAAACCCAAACTAACCCTAATTAAAATAATAAAAATTTAAATTTAAAAATTTAAATTTAAAAAACATGCTTTATGCCAGCCCGGCTTGTTGAAAGAGAAAGGTTTTGAAACCTACTCAAAATGGATGTACGATGACAAGGCTTTCTACACTGAAAAGCATGGATGCTTAGATGGTATTATAAGGCGTAGTGAATATAGGTTTTGGGTGTTGTGAGATTTTTTGAGCGAACAGGCAGCGGTGCAATTGTTTCTATTGAGGATTGCATGTGTCACAGAAAAAGTAATTTTCAAACATTTGTTGTTGTTTCCTAGCTGGCAGTTCACTTGACAGAAGTAGGAAAATAAATGTTATTGAGTTATTAATTTATTATCTGTATTGAAGATTTTACAGAAGGAAGGGAGGGAAGAAAGGATCAAGTGCCACAGGTCAAGTGCCACAACCCCCGCAGGCTAGGTGGTCAGGGAGTACAGAGCCAGGGCCTACGGCTGATGTTCTGCAATGCCAGGTCCATGGTCAACAAAGCCCCCCTCATCCATGACCTCGTGTCAGAGGGGGAGCCGGACCTGGTAGGAATTGCGGAGACCTGGTTGGGCCACGAGGGAGGACTCCCCCTCGTTGAAATGTGCCCACCAGGTTACCGCACTTTTCATCAGCCTCGGGCCCTAGGCAGGGGTGGTGGGGTAGCGGTTATTATTAGGGAAGGTCTAGAGCCGAGAGAGACCATTGTGCCACAGACTACCGGTTGTGAGTCCCTCTGCGTGAAGTGGGGCCTAGGGAGGGAGTTGGGCTTGCTAGTTGTATACCTGGCCCCCCGCTATGTAACAGCACCCTGCCCGAGCTCCTCGAGGTGATCGCTACGATGGCAGTTGAGACCCCCAGACTTTTAGTCATGGGGGACTTTAATCTGCCATCGGCGGGCGAATCATCCGGGGTAGCTCGGGAGTTCATGGCTTCCATGACGGCCATGGACCTGACCCAACTAATTCAAGGCCCCACTCACGAGGGTGGACATACACCCGATCTCATTTTTGTCTCAGGCCAATGGAAGAGTGATCTGGGTATAGGGGATATAGTCATCACACCCTTGTCATGGACAGACCACTCACTTCTCCGGCTCGACTTTCCAACTGCTGCCCCTCACCGCGGGGAGGCGGAACCTGAGTCACCTATTTGGTTCCACCCCAGGCACCTGATGGACCCTGATGGGTTCCAGACAGCGCTTGGGCCACTTCCTGTACCCCTGACCCGCGCCCCGATGGAGGACCTCGTGGCCGCATGGAATATTGCGACCACGGGAGCCTTGGATCGGGTTGCGCCCTTGCGGCCTCTCTTGTGGCGGCGAGCCACCCTGGCTCCTTGGTTTACCGAGGAGCTGAGGGTGATGAAACGCCACAAGAGATGCCTAGAGAGAAGATGGGGGTCTACCCGTTCTGAATCTGACCGGACACAGGTAAGAGCCCATTTACGGACTTACATTGTGGCGCTGAGAGTGGCCAAACGTCATCATTGTGCCACTCTTATAGCATCCGCAGAAAACCGCCCTGCCGCCCTGTTTAGGGTGACCCGCTCCCTCCTTCAACAGAGGGTGCGGGAAGCCCGCTACAGGGTAGAGCAGAGGAATTTGTGATTTTTCTGCAGGAGAAAATCGCTCAGATACAGAACGAGTTAGCCTCCATTGATGGCCCAGTGGGATGCCACGAGACAGATCTTGTTTGGGAGGAGTTTGACTCCGTTACTTCCGAGGATATGGACAGGTTACGTGGGCGACTGCGAGCCACCACATGTTTATTGGACCCGTGTCCCTCCTGGCTTGTACTGGCATCCTGGGAGGTAACACGAGGCTGGCTCCAAGAGGTTGTCAACGCATCCTTGAGTGAGGGTGCCGTACCTGCTTCCCTAAAAGAGGCTATGGTGAGGCCCCTCCTTAAGAAGCCCTCTTTGGATCCAGCTTTATTAACCAACTATCGTCCAGTCTCCAACCTTCCCTTTTTGGCGAAGGTTGTTGAGAGTGTGGTGGCACAACAGTTTCCCCGTCACCTGGAGGAAGTTGATTATCTAGACCCGCGCCAGTCCGGCTTTCGGCCCGGGCATAGCACCGAGACGGCATTGGTCGCGTTGGTTGATGATCTCTGGAGGGCCAGAGATGGGGGTTGCTCCTCCATCCTGGTCCTATTAGACCTCTCGGCGGCTTTCAATACCATCGACCATGGTATCCTATTGCATCGGCTGGAGGGGTTGGGGGTGGGAGGCACCGTTTTACGGTGGTTCTCCTCCTACCTCTCTGGCCGATCGCAATTTGTGTTGGCAGGAGAGCAGAGGTCGACCTCGAGACCCCTCACATGTGGGGTTCCTCAGGGGTCGGTCCTCTCGCCTCTCCTGTTCAACACATATATGAAGCCGCTGGGTGAGATCATCCGTGGCTTTGGGGTAGAGTACCATCTCTACGCTGATGATACTCAGCTGTATATATCTACCCCAAACCACCCCAACGATGCCGTAGCGGTGATGTGCCAGTGCCTGGAAGCCGTACGGATCTGGATGGGAAGTAACGGACTCAGACTCAACCCGACCAAGACCGAGTGGCTGTGGTTTCCAGCTGCCCGATTCAACCAGCTGATTCCATCGCTGGCCATAGGGGGCGAACATCTTGCCCCTGTGGATGGGGTGCGCAACTTGGGTGTCCTCCTGATGCCCGGCTGTCCATGGAAGATCAAGTAACAGCCGTGGCCAGGAGGGCGTTTTACCAGGTTCGCCTGGTTCGCCAGTCGCGCCCCCTATTGGATCGGGACGCCCTTCGCACAGTCACTCATGCTCTCGTGACATCCCGACTGGACTATTGTAACTCTCTCTACATGGGGCTCCCCTTGAGGTGCACCCGAAGACTTCAGCTGGTCCAGAATGCAGCCGCGCGAGCAATAATGGGTACCGCAAGGTATACCCATGTAACACCGCTCTTGCGCGAGCTACACTGGCTACCTGTCGTCTTTCGGGTGCGCTTCAAGGTGTTAGTTCTCATCTTTAAAGCGCTCCATGGCTCGGGACCTAGCTATCTGCGGGATCGGATCTGCCCCATACATCTTCCCGGCCGATTCGCTCCCACAGAGAGGGACTTCTCCGGGTGCCGTCCACTAGACTTTGTCAGCGGGCGACGCCCAGGGGAAGGGCCTTCTCTGTGGCAGGCCCAGCCCTCTGGAACGACCTTCCCCCCGACATTAGAACAACTACGGACCTCCGCTCCTTCCGTCAAAAATTAAAAACTCACTTTTTTTGCTTGGCCGGCCTAGGTTAGTCTCTACCTCAGGGGTTAGGGAATGTTAATTTTAAAATGGGGATTTTAGTGCAGGGACAGTTGATTTAATTTGTTTTTATTGTATTTATTTATGTATATATTTTATGTTGTTTTAATTTTCCCTGTGCACCGCTCCGAGTCCCCCTGGGGAGAGGACGCGGTATAGAAAAATAAAATCTATCTATCTATCTATCTAGAGAAGGAGGGAGGGAGGGAAAGAGGGAAGGAAGAAAGGATGGAAGGAGGAAAGGAAGGGAAGAGGGAGGGAGGAAGAAAGAAAGGAAGAGAATGGGGGAAGGCGGGAGGAAGAAGGAGGGAGGGAAGGAAATAGGAAAGGAAGGAAGGAAGGGGAGAATGAGGGAGGGAGAGAAAGGAAGGAATGAAAGAAAAACAAGAAGGAAAGAGGGGAAAAGGGAAATAAGGAAGGAGGAAAGGAAGGAAAGAAGGAAGAAGGAGGAAGAAAGGAAGCGGAGGGAGAGAAGGAAGAGGGTGGGAGGAAGGAACGAAGGAAATGGGGGAAGGAAGGAGGGAAGGGAGGGAGGAATAAGGAAGAAGAAAGGGGAGGAAATAGGAAAGGGAAGAGGAGGGAAGGAAGGAAGGGAATGAGGGAGGGAGAGAAAGAGGAAGGAAGGAAAAAGAAGAAGAAAAGAGGGGAAAAGAATAGAAGGAGGGAGGGAGCAAGAAAGGAAGCGAAGAGGAGGAAGAAGAGTAGGAGGAAGAAAGGAAGAAAATGAGGGAGCAAAGAAGGGAGGGAGGGAAGAGAAGAAAGGAAGGAAAGAAAAAGTAAAGAGAGAAAGAAAGCGAGAAAAAAGGAAGGAAGGAAGGAAGGAGGAAATAAGACAAGAGGAAAAGAAAAAAGGAAGGAGTGAGGAAGAAAGGGAAAAAGAGGGAGGGAGCAAAGGAAGGAAAGAAAAAAGGATGGAAAGAGGGAGGAAAAGAAAATGCAAGAGAAGGAAACACAAAAGATAAAGGATAAAAGCTATGAAATGCAGCAGCTTCACCTCTTTAAGAGAGATAAACCAACCATCCTAATACCAACACCCCCCCACACGAAGCAACCTACATTTTATAGGCCGCAGCCTAAGCAGCTACAAAGCCAGACCCGGAAGTAGCTGGAGAAGAAACAGTTGTTGGAACTACTGACTTTTACTAGCTGGAGAAGCAGCAGTTTTTCCTAGTGACCTTTCCTCTTTAACCCTTGGCAACTTTACTCTTCCCTTGCTTAATCTTTCCTTTCTCTGGAGTCGACCCAAACGAGCCCATCTTTCTGTTGTTTTAGGAGAGGGGCCAGCCAGTTTTGCAGGAAAGACAAAGGTGAGCCAAAATTAATGGAGGGAAACACACACACACACACACACACACACACACCACATACGTTGCAATAATGACAGTTGTGGTTGTGTTGTTTTCTGCTCTGGTTCTCTATCATCCCAGGCCTGGAAAGACACAACAGCATCTACTCACATTTGAAATGGAAGAAGCGGAAGAGCGTATGATTAAATGTGCTTAAGATCTTTGGTTACGACATACAGGATCAATGGAAAAATATTTTATTTATTCCTATCCCGCCTTTATTATTTTTTGCAAATTAAGGCAATGAACAATATCCGAGACTCTTTCCTCCTATTTCCCCCCACCCCCACCCCCCAATAATAACAACAACCCTGCAAAGTGGTTTGTATTGAGACAGACTGGTTTCCAAAGTCACCCAGCTTCTTTCATGGCTAACGCAGGACTTGAACTCGCAGCTGCCCACTTTCTTAGCCTGATGCCTTCCCCATTAGACCAATATGTGGCTGGAAAGACTGAAATTCACATTTTAGGCTTTTAATTAAAAATTGAAATTTGACAAAATGGTGGACTCTTAGGATATGATAACAGAAAAAGAAACTTTATACCTTAGAATATATATAAGTTGGAAATACCTTAGAATATATACAAGTTAGAAATGTGCAAAACATGAAGGGGTCATTTTTTATCACCCCTTCCTGATAAAGGCCAGGGAAATTTGGGTTTCAAATCCACATAGCGAGACAAAATAATTTTAATAATTAATACAGTAGTGGCAAAAATTGTGGAAATCTTTTGGAAAAAGTGTACAGTATTTTTGAGGTTTGATGGCTAATAACATAACCTTTTTTGGAGTAGCACCCTAAAATTATATATCAATGGAAAGATAATTTAATCAAGAATGTAATGCAATAATTTTTATGAAGGATTTGCTATTAGAATAGTAGTTAAAAGGAAGAAAAGTGAAACACATAGAAAAAACAAGATATGCAAAAATAATCACTATGAAAAATGAGATATACAAAATTTATCACCATATCAGGTAATCTTTAGCATGAATTATGAACTTACAATGTCTTCCCATAGAATGAACCAAGTCTTTTAGTTCTGCAGCTGTTACAATGTGAACCCAAAATTGAATGATGGCTTCTATTAACTGGGTTTTATTGCTGGCTGTATATGGCTATAACTTTTCATAGAATACAGATAATTCAACAAAGTTTGTTACATTACCGTCTTGATTATATTAGCTTTCCTTTGATATATAATTTTATGGTACTACTTTAAAGAAAAAGGTTGTTTTATTAGCCATCAACCCTCAAAAATACACTTTCCCCAAAAGATTTCCATAATTTTGGTCTCTACTATATACAACCAAAATCAGACATTTTTCTTGTTGGTGCAGTTGGACAGACAACTGGAAAAGATTTACGGGTGATTGGTTTTGTGCACTGCAACTGCAGTGAGATTTCTATTTATTTATTTGTAAAATTTATAAGCCACCCATTTTACCATGCAATAACTTCGAGCAGTTTACAACATTATATTACTGTATTTGTAATCTAAGATTACTAGGTGAATTAAAAATAGAAAGGCTGTAAAACACCCACAAGGAAAGAATGGTTGTTGAAGATGACAAAATTTGTAGAGGGCAAAAATTGACCTGTTTGATTAATGAAAAGACAGCAACTAATGTATATTTATTACTGAGTGGAAACCCTTTATGGACTTTTTGCTGAAAACCAGGGATCTTGTCGTTGATGGGTTTGATGCTTAGAAAGGGTAGAATATGGAAAGAAATGAGCCATGTTCTAACCTTCCATAGAGAAGATAAAATATACAGGAAATACACTTGCAAAGGCTGTAAAGGAGGTCAGAAGCCTCTTTCTTTCTTTCTTTCTTTCTTTCTTTCTTTCTTTCTTTCTTTCTTTCTTTCTTTCTTTCTTTCTTTCTTCCTTCCTTCCTTCCTTCCTTCCTTCCTTCCTTCTTTTTTTCCTTCCCTATTTACTTATCACTTTGGCTTCGCTTTACTTTTCCAATACAATAAAACACAATAGCAGAGTTGGAAGGGACCTTGGAGGTCATCTAGTCCAACTCCCTGCCTAGGCAGGAAGCCCTATATCATTTTTATTAATTTATTTTTTGGGGACTCTTTTTACTTTGCAAAAAAGAATTAAAAATAAAATAAAATAGGGGGGAAAACCCCTTTTTGCAATTTGCAACCCCCCCCCAAATGGCCCATTTTCCCCAAAAATGGGCCCTCTTTTTCAAATAAAAGGCATGAATAGCCTTGGGGGGGCTTGCAGAGTGTTCCCGGGGGGGGGGAGCAAAAAAGAGCAATACATTTATTGTGAAAACAGGCCATTTTTTGGTCAAAATAACTGCATGCATAGCCTTATGGAGGCTTATAGAGTGCTGCTGGGGCTGGGGGGGGGGGCAAAAACGCCCTGTTTTTGCTCATTTCTGCCCTCCCCAGCCCCCAGGAGCTCTCTGGAAGTCTCCATAAGGGTATGTGCATGGCGATTTTGGTGAAGGGGCGGGGTTTCAGGAGGCAAAATAAATGCTGTATTCGATGTATAAGATGCACCCAGATTTTCAACCTCTTTTTAGAGGAAAAAAGGTGCGTCATATTCCGAAAAATACGGTACTATTATTTTTCTCAGCCTTCCTATTACCTATCTCCTTCTACTTATGACGACAACCTTGTTGCTTGTATCTTTACGATTTCTTTTTCTTTATTTAGTTTCCTAATATGATTTGATAGTATCCTATGACTATCATTAAGTGTTGCATCTTATGATTCTTGATGAATGTATTTTTATGTAAAGTTAGAGCTTATACACCGAAGACAAATTGTGTGTCCAATCACACTTGGCCAATAAAGAATTCTACTCTACTCTACTCTACTCTACTCTACTCTACTCTACTCTACTCTACTCTACTCTACTCTACTCTACTCCCTACTCCATTCCACTCCACTCCATTCCATTCTATTCTATTCTATTCTATTCTATTCTATTCCCTTTCTTATTCTGTTCTGTTCTACTCTACACTCTACTCCCTATTCTACTCTACTCCCTATTCCACTGCACTCCACTCCACTGCACTCCACTCCATTCCATTCCATTCTATTCTATTCCCTTTCTTATTCTGTTCTTTTCCACTCTACACTCTACTCCCTATTCTATTCTACTCTACTCCCTATTCCATTCCATTCCATTCTATTATATTCCCTTTCTTACTCTGTTCTGTACTACTCTACACTCTACTCCCTATTCTATTCTACTCTACTCTATCTATTCCATTCCACTCAACTCCACTCCACTCTATTCTATTCCCTTTCTTATTCTGTTCTGTTCTACTCTACACTCTACTCTCTATTCTATTCTATTCTATTCTAGCAGAGAAGATACTCTTTCAAACAGACCTTATTTTTTATTAATTCATGTTTTCTGTTCAATTTTTGTGTCTCCAAACAGCCTAATTTTCTGAGAGTGACTGCATTAGAAGAGTGAAAACTGGTCACCACTTCTTTCTATCATGTTTGCCAACATATGTCTGAGAAAGCCGAAATTAGCAATGGCCATTCTTTTATTTCTCAGTGGCATTATTGTGCTATGGGAGCAATTCAAACAGTGAGTACTGTATATGAGTTTGTATTCCTTTGAGCAAACTAAATAGGAAGCCACCATTTTTTTTTCATCAGACATTTTTAGTGTACGTACAATACAGAGAGTCCTTGACGAACAATGGTTTATTTAGTGACCTTTCGAAGTTACAATGGGATTGAAAGACTGTTTTCATACTTATGACGATCGCAGGAGCCCCGGTGTCACGTGATCAAAATTCCAACACTTGGCAACTGACTCATGGCGGTTGCAGTGTCCCAGGATCATGCGATCCCCCTTTTGTGACCTTCCAACAAGCAAAATCAATGGGGAAGCTAGATCCACTTAACAACAATTACTAACTTAACCACGGGCAAGAAAGACCGTGAAATGCGGCTAAATTCACTTAACAACTGTCTCACTTATCAACAGAAATCTTTGTGGCTCCATTGTGGTCATACGTTGAGGTCACACAATCCTCCTTTTACGACCTTCCGACAGGCAGCGTCAATGGGGAAGCTAGGTTCGCTTAACCGCCATGTTTCTAAGTTAACGGTTGCCAGATTCACTGGGTAGTGGTGGCAAGGAAGGTCATAAAATGGGACCAGGCTCACTTAACAAATGTTTCATTTAGTGGTGGAAATTTGGGGCACAGTGGTGGTCGTAAGTCCAAGGACTAGCTGTATTATTATGAGAGTTATGTTTCTGTTAATTTGAGGTGTGGTATAAATATTGGATACTTCATCCGATGATAGTTTGAAGGGTTCGTTGTTAGTCGTTCTCTGGGGCAATTTCTTCCCCATCTGGGGATCTGCCCTCGATTAAATCAAAAGGGCATCTACTTTCATAGGCTTCCTTATTTGTTAATTAAATGCACTCTTAAAACTTGAAGTGCTTTTTTAAACGACAAGGGCAAGAGGTGAGGGGTGGATTCTTCAGTTCAATTCATTTAAAGTCAATCCAGTTAACCCCTACTTTCCTCTATCCTTTCTAGAAAAGAGGTCCTGTTAGACAAAAAAATTACATGCCAGAAAGTGACTCAGGTTTTAAAAACACTGACTTTCTTAGGAAGGTGAGTTTGGTAGGTCATCCCAAATGATTGAATTGCCTAAAGTTATTTGTTTGCTTGCTTTATCATTTACTAGCTGATAACCCGGCGTTGCCCAGGTATTTATAGACATCGAAGCTTGGGTCTGATAGGGCGCCATTCCCCCTACTCCCATGCCCATCATCCCTGCCCTCTCCCTTTCCCGTCCCCATGTGCTCCTCTTTCTTGCCCTGTCTATGATCTTAGCATGTTGCCCCAAATCCATCAGGCGCTTCCCCATTGGTCCGTGGGAGGGCGAACATCACAGCTGGTTTTCCAGAGGAAGCTGCGAAGGAACTGAAACAATTGCCGCTCTAGGACGCGACACTCGCTCTCCTTCCCCCTCCCATGACATCACAAACAATTGCTACTCTAGGACGCTGCACTCACTCTACTTAACGGCCCAAGCGTTTCAGAGTTATACTGGAATACAAACATACAGACACACATACCCCAGGGATGTCTCCCCACCCCACCCTACCTCACCCCCCAGTATTTGTTTCCAGAAGGTAAATCATGTGTGTATCAAGTTTGGTTGAAATTGCTCGAAGTGCTCCAGAGTTATGCTGGAATAAACATACATATATGCATACAGCCTTTTTTGACAGCTAGATATAGAGATAGAGAAATATAGATATACTGTAGATATAGATATAGAAGATTTATTGGACTGATATAGCCACCTATCAAACCTGGCTGGGGAATTCTGGGAGTTGAAGTTCCCTCAGAACTGAAACAACCCTGTTTTAAGAATCTTAATTAAAATGGAGTGCCTCCCCCCCATTCTAATTAAGTTTCATACATAGAAATTATTTCAAAATTATTTATTGGAGTATAGATGGTGATAGGTGAAAACTTTTAACTCATTTTCAAGTGTTCTCAGTGACGTGACCCTTAACTGAACAAATATATAAATGTAATATAGGTTTAGTTGTTTTATCTGATTCTGGCCCAGTTACAGACAAATACCATCATGTTTCTTTAAGATATGTGTGGTATTCCACAAGAATTATATCAAGTTTTTATGATTTGGCATAAGACCTTAATTTCATTTCTTTATGAAACAGACTATTCATTGAACAGTGTAAACTAAAGATCTTGATGGTCAGGAAGAAAGCCCTGGTAAACAATTGATCTCTTGAATGAAAGGCTTATCTATTTTTTTTGTCAATAACAAACACAGATGAACAAAAGTAATGAATGGTAGAGAACATACAGTTTGTTCAACCTTGCATTCTGGAATGGTTTGGTAAATGTTCAGGTTACAGTACTCAATTAAGTCTAGTGGTGGGATTCAGCCAGTTCGCACCACTTCTGGAGAACTGGTTGTTACATTTCTGAGCAGTTTGGTGAACTGGCTATTGGAGGAAATCATTAGGACAGAGAACCAGTTGTTAAATTATTTGAATCCCTCCATTGATTAAGTCTCATAATTTATTTACTTACTAGCCGATAACCTGGCGTTGCCGGTTATTTATTTATAGAGGAAAAATGTCCGGACCAAACATAATTTCCAATATTGGATTTTCCCCCTTACTAGAGGAAACTCCCTTGTGGAGTACTGTGAAGCCATTAAAATAGCAACTCCAATACGCTGTACAGTAGAAGCCATTTTAAGGCACAACAGGCTGTATCTTAACAGAACACACAACCCGAGGTTGTTAGGAATGTCTTACTCCCATAGTATTTGTTTCCAAAGAGTAAGTCATCTGTGTACCAAGTTTGATTGAAATTGCACCAGGCATTCCAGAGTTATTCTGGTACACACACACACACACACACACACACACACACACAGCCATTTAAATACATACATACATACATATTTATTTATTCAGTCAAAGGCCAGGATGGGCTGCTGGGGGTTTGCAGGAGTTCAGGAGAACCTGTGCGGTTCAGAGAATCCCCAAATCTCACTCCTGGCTGGCCCCACCCACTGCACCCCTCCCAGAAGCCCTTGCGCGGCCCGTTTTGGATGCAGGTAAATGTAGGCGCATGCAGAAGCTTTGGGAGGGCAAAAATTGGGCCTACCGGGAGTTCGGAAGGCCAGAAATGGGCCCGTTTCTGACCTCCAGATGACTTCCGGAGCCTGTAGAGACCATTTTTGCCCTCCCGGAAGCTAAAAAAAAAAGCCTCTGGAGCCCGGGGAGGGCAAAAATGGCTACCCCACTGTGGTGTAGGAGGCTGACTAGGCCACATCCACCATGGCCACGCCCACCCAGCAACTGGGCAGAGACCCCCTTGCTAAAATTTTTGAAGCCCACCGTGCTCAAGGCTATGCTTGTGTGATAATAGCAATAGCATTTAGACTTCTATACGGCTTCATAATACTTTACATCCCTTTCTAAGCGGTTTACGGAGCCAGCATATTGCCCCCCCCCCCAATAATTTGGACCCTCATTTTACCCACCTCGGAAGGATGGAAGGCTGAGTCCACCTTGAGCCTGTTGAGATTCGATCTGCCAAATTGCAGGCAGCCAGCAATCGGCAGAGGCAGCTTGCGGTACTGCACTCTAACCACTGTGCTATCGTGGCTTTTAAAACGAATGGTGTAGAATAAATTGTGTGGCCTAAGAAGGATGGAAAGCTGTCAGCCTTTAGCCGGTCAGGATCGAACTCCTGGCAGCAGGCAGAGTTTATCCGCAATGCTGTACCAACCACTGTGTTAACATTTTTCAGTCCCACTCCTGGCTAGATCCCAAATGCATTGCCGTTCTGACAAGTCTGGGAAAGGATGTTCCTGGCAAAAAACATTTCTTCTTTCTGTTTTGATGATAGTGTTAAAGGTCCGAAACCATTAATTAAGCCTGGAAAATTATCCCTGGAGGAGGTGCTAAGGTGGCAGCCGATGCTTATACAGGATTGTCCTTGGAAACCCAATGTGACAGCACT
Source organism: Rhabdophis nuchalis (assembly GCA_039707465.1). Classification (NCBI taxonomy): domain Eukaryota; kingdom Metazoa; phylum Chordata; class Lepidosauria; order Squamata; family Natricidae; genus Rhabdophis; species Rhabdophis nuchalis. The sequence continues at coordinate 169,583,412 of CM077647.1, read as the reverse complement.
TACGCAATATAGGTAATCATGCTAATGGTTCGCCCAAATCACCAGTTCAGAAAGGTATTGGGTTGCCTGCCTGTCAAACCTGACACAAACTTAAGATTCTAATATAGGAAAAGATGCTTGGCTCCATTTCCTGAGAAAGGTAAATTTTTATTGGAGATCAAATGTATTGCAGTATGCATAGCCAGAACTGAGATTCGTACGCCAAAATTCCTGTGTTACTCCCCTCCTCTCCCCTCCTTAACTGTCTTTCATTTCTCAAGGTAACCAACTAAAATCTTGCAGGCTGTTTTCCTAAGGATCAGTTTACGGGTAGGTTCCTGCCGGCATTACTACCGGTTCGGTGCCTGAAAAAATTGGTGTGCACTTCGCTTGCGTGCACACCAGATGTGCACTCCGCACATGTGCACATTTGCACTTAGAAAGGTCTGCGCATGCGGACACCATTAACAAAGGGAAAAAAGTTATTTTTTCTCTTTTGAAAAAGTTTTATTGGGTTTTACAAATTTTTATAAAAATAGGATAAGAGATTGTAAGGAGTTTATTTTTATTTTTTATTTATTTTACTCAATTTATATCCCGCCCTTCTCCAAAAGGACCCAGGGCGGCGCACAGGAATTTAAAAACAACATACAAAAATAGTACAAAATACGCAAATTTAAAACCTATTAAATAACAAAAACCTGCGCTAAAACCAATTAAAATCCCCCATTTAAAACTATCTAAAATTAGTCACAGCAGAGGCTATGTTAGGCCGGCTTGATGAAATAAGTGTGTTTTTAAACACTGGCGGAAGAGGCGGAGGTCGGTGATGGTGTGGAGTTCAGGGGGTAGGTCGTTCCACAGGGCAGGGCCCGCCACAGAGAAGGCCCTTCCCCTGGGTGTCGCCAGACGGCATTGTCCGGCCGATGGCACCCAGAGAAGACTCTCTCTGAGGGAGCGTATCGGTCTAAGGGATGTATGGGGCAGAAGACAGTATCGCATATAACTAGGTCCCGAGCCATGGAGCGCTTTGAAGATGGTCGTCAAGACCTTGAAGCGCACCCGAAAGACCACAGGAAGCCAGTGCAGCTCGCGCAGGATCGGTGTTATGTGGGAGCATCTAGAGGCTCCCGTAATCACCCGCGCGGCTGCATTCTGCACTAACTGTAGCTTTCGAGTGCACCTCAAGGGAAGCCCCATGTAGAGAGCATTGCAGTAGTCCAGTCGGGATGTCACGAGGGCCTGAGTGACTGTGCGAAGGGCAGCCCGGTCCAGTAAGGGGCGCAATTGGCGCATCAGGCGTACCTGATGAAATGCCCCCCTGGCCACGGCCGCCACATGGTCCTCCATGGACAGCCGGGAATCCAGGAGGACACCCAAATTGCGCGCCCTCTCCACGGGGGCCGGTGTTTCGCCCCCAATGGCCAGAGTTGGAGTAATCTGGCTGAACCGGGGTGCCGGAAACCACAGCCACTCAGTCTTGGACGGGTTGAGCTTGAGTTTGTTACTACCCATCCAGATCCGTACGGCTTCCAAACACCGGGACATCACCTCAACGGCATAGTTGGGGTGGTCTGGGGTGGAAATGTACAGCTGAGTATCATCAGCGTACAGATGATATCCCACCCCAAAACCACGGATGATCTCACCCAGCGGCTTCATATATGTGTTGAATAGGAGGGGCGAGAGGACCGACCCCTGAGGAACCCCGCATACGAGGGGCCTCGAGGCCGACCTCTGCCCCCCTGCCAACACATATTGCGACCGACCACAGAGGTAAGACGAGAACCACCGCAAATCGGTGCCTCCCAGCCCCAACCCCCCCAGTCGGTGAAATAGGATACCATGGTCGATGGTATCAAAAGCCGCTGAGAGGTCTAACAGGACTAGGATAGAGGAATGTCCTCTATCCCGCACCCTCCAGAGATCATCCACCAACGCGACCAATGCCGTCTCGGTGCTGTGACCGGGTCGGAAGCCGGACTGGCGCGGGTCTAGATAATCAACTTCCTCCAGGTGTCGCGGAAACTGTTGGGCCACCACACTCTCAACAACCTTCGCTAGAAAGTGAAGGTTGGAGACGGGAAGAAAGTTCTCTAATAATGCTGGGTCCAGGGACGGCTTCTTGAGGAGGGGCCTTACCACCGCCTCTTTCAAGATGGCAGGCAAGGACCCCTCACTCAAAGATGCGTTGACAATGCCCTGGAGCCAGCCTCGTGTCGTCTCCCAGGATGCCAGTACAAGCCACGAGGGACACGGGTCCAATAAACATGTGGTAGCCTTAAGTCTCTTTGACAACCTGTCCATATCCTCGGTAGTAACAAAGTCAAACTCCTCCCAGAATGGAGCCTCAAGACCAACCTTGGACAATCTCGCTGGACCACTCTCGATGGAGGGTAACTCATTCCAAATCCGAGTGATTTTCTCCTGCAGATAAATCCCAAATTCCTCTACTCGTCCCTGCAGAGGGGCTTCCCGTGGCCTCTGGTGAAGGAGGGAGCGGGTCACCCCAAACAGGGCGGCAGGGCAGTTATCTGCGGATGCAATAAGGGTGGCACAATACTCACATTTGGCCACTCTTATCGCCACTAAGTAAGTCCTAATATGGATTCTCACTAGTGTTCGGTCGGCTTCGGAGTGAGAGGATCTCCATCTGCTCTCTAGGCGTCTCCCTCAGCTCCTCAGTAAACCAAGGAGCCTGGGTGACTCGTCGCCGCAAGAGAGGCCGCAAGGGCGCGACTCGGTCGAAGGCCCCCGTGGCCGCACTTAACCATGTGGCCACCAGGTCCTCAGTCGAGTCACGGGGCAAGTCCACAGGCATTGGCCCAAGCTCCCTCTGGAACCTTACCAGGTCCATCAGGAGCCTGGGGCGGAACCATATAGGAATATTCGGTTCCGCCTCCCCACGGTGAGGTGCGGCGATTGGAAAGTCCAGCCGAAGGAGAGCGTGATCTGTCCATGACAGGGGTGTGATGGCTAAATCCCCTATTCCCAGATCACTACTCCACTGTCCCGAGACGAAGATTAAGTCCAGGGTGTGTCCACCCTCGTGAGTAGGGCCTAAAACTACCTGGGTCAGGTCCATGGCTGTCATGGAAGCCATGAACTCCCGAGCTACTCCAGAAGTCTCGCCTGCCGACTGCAGATTGAAGTCCCCCATGACCAAAAGTCTGGGGGTCTCAACCGCCGCCTCGGCTATCACCTCTAGGAGCTCGAGCAGGGCTGTTGTTACATAGCGAGGAGCCAGGTATACAACTAACACGCCCATCTGCCTCCCTAGGCCCCATTTCACAAGGAGGGACTCACACCCGGTTGTCTGGGGGATCGTGGTCTCCTTCGGCTCTAGACCATCCCTAATCATAATCCCCCCCCCCACCCCTCCCCAGGGCCCTAGGCTGATGGAAGGCTCGGTAGCCTGGCGGGCACATTTCTACGAGGGATAAACCCCCCCCGAGGCCCAACCAGGTTTCCGTTATACCCACCAGGTCCGGGTCCCCCTCTGACACAAGGTCATGGATGAGGGGGGCTTTGTTCACCACGGACCTGGCATTGCATAACATCAGTCTAGGGCCCCAGCTCTGTGGTCCTTGCCCACCTAGTCTGCGATGGGAGCACGGGGAGTCGGAGCACGTGACCGCCTGTAACCAGCAGCCCTGGTCCTCCGACCCTATCCGTCTCCCACCGCCCCTGCCCCTCCCCAGAACCGAAGTAATGGTCAAACCTCAGTGGAAACGACCTCCCCCTCCCCTTCCTCCGTTTCTTCTCCTCCGCCAGCCGGCCTAGCTGTGTTCCGCCCCCTAGCTGGACTATCCCTCCCCTCCTCCCTGGAACCCCCTAAAAGCCGAATTAAAATTTTTGTTAAAAACCCCCTGAGACCACGCCTCACCCACCTCTCTGGATCAATTAATCCCTCCTCGAGGTGGGCCCTCGTAAGAGCGGAGGGCCAAACCTGCGAGAGGGGGGACTCCCGCAGTAGGAGAAGGTCTGCCTTTGAGTACATAGCAGGACAGAATTAAATTACAGGGCATCATTTGGTTTGAGGGATGATTAAAAGATGTTAAAATAGATGTTGCAATAAAATTCATTTCCAATAAGCCTACAGGACAGCTCATAAAATAGAGTCTTAGGGTAATAAATAGAATAAATAGATCAAATAAGGTGCAAAGTCTCGGGCATGGCCTCAGAAAGTCCAGTCCGGTGTCACTCCAGCCTCAGGCTTCGGCCTGCAGTGTTCAGTCTCAGGCCTCGGCCCAGTTCTTATTAGGCGGCCTAGCCTTCAGCGCTTCACTTCCCGGCCTATCTGGCCTCCGGCGCCCCACTCTGTTCTTTTAGTCTCCGGCCTCCAACGCTCCACTCCAGCGTTTTGCTCTTCCTGGCTCCTCCAGCCTCTCGGCCTCCGGTGCTCTTGGCCTCCAGCGCTCCTCCAACTCCTATGGCGCTGCACGCAGCTCTTTCCAGCCTCGGTATCTGGCCTCCGATGCTCTCCGGCCTCCAGCTCTCCTCTTGGCTCTTGGCTCCTCATAGTTCTTCCCGGCCTTGGTCTCAGCTCTTCCCGGCCTTGGTCTCCTGGCCTCCAGCGCCCACACGCCCCTCTGCCCGACCTCTGGCGCTCTGGCGCTCCATATGTTCTTCCCGGCCTTGGTCTCCAGGCCTCCAGCGCCCATACGCCCACACGCCCTTCTGCCCGGCCTCCGGTTCTCCGGCGCTCCATTTACCCGGACTCCGGCGCTCCGCATGTTTCAGCGCCGATCCTCAGCGCCGCCCGACCAACTAGGCCAACGCCCGGCACCTCCAGCTGGCCGGCTCCTTCCGGCCGCTCGACCCATTCTCAGCCGTCCGCCCACCCTGGGGGTCCATTTGGGCCGCGATGGAACACCAGGGTGGGTGCTTACTCGACCCCGACCCTCAAAGCTGGTGAAAAGGACCAGGGACCATCCCTGTCTGCCAATGAGCCCCGCGGCCCGCGCGGAGCTCAGCGGCAGACTGCCATCTCCCGCGCATGCGCAGTTCTCTCTCAGTTCTCTCGCAGTTACAAAGACATATTGAGAACCTCTATGTCGGAGGTGTTGGCCCCCTCCGAGACTTCATAAAAAGAAATAGAAAATACAATAATTTTTTCATTTTTCTACAAAGTGGAAAGAGATACAAATATTTCAATTTTAAAATCTATGCAATCAATCATTTATAAACATCCAAATAAGATTTGTACTATACAGAAAAAGTCACTTGTGAAATCTAAGTCTTTTGGCAATTGTATCATCCTCTCCCTGACCTCCATAAGTTATTTTTTCAATGAAGATTATTCTGCCCATGTGCAGAAAATAAAGATGGCGGTACCCAGGATAGACCCAGTGGTCTCAAAAATGGTCTCAAAAGAAGACCAAAGTCAGCGCATGCCACATGTGCCCTGGCAAATGGCTCCATGTGCCTCTCAGGTCTAGTCTATACTCTTGTTTTATTCTATTCTACCCTGTTCCTATTCCCCTGTTAATGCAATTTAGAATTGCATTGACTTTTTTTGCCTGTTCTAGATAGATTAACAGAGTTGGAAGGGACTTTGTAGGTCATCTGGTCCAACCCACCCACCCCTCCCCAACCTAATCAGGAGACCTTACACCATTTTTGAGAGATGGCAGTCCAGTCTCCTCTTGAAAGCTTCCAATATTGAAGCTCCCACCCAATACCCCCGGATGTTACCTTTTCAAGTTAACCCCCGCTGATGCCTTCTTTCAGGAAAGAGCTAGGTCAGTGTTGCAATGCCTCTCGCATGCTGGTGGTAACCAAGGAAAACACACCGCTGGGTTCCATCATCCGATTCGATGGTGACATATATAAAAATATAACTGTGAATTCCGAGCTGAGAAGTGTTCTATTGAAGGTAAGAGAAGCTGTGTTTCTTCGGGTTTTGGTGGGAAATAAACCAAGGGGGCAGGTGGGGTTTACAGAATACAGGCATGTCCTCAACATAACAGTTTATTCAGTGACCGTTGCAACAAAGTGACGACGACGCTGGGGAAAAGAAGACACCGTTTTGTCAGACGTACGATTGTTGCGACCTCCCATGGTCATGTGAATCAAAATTCCGATGCTCCGCAGCCGGCAGCTATATTTATGATAGCATCATGGGGTCATGTGATCCCCTTTTGTGACCTCCTGATGAGCAAAGTCCATGGGGAAATCCGATTCACTTAACCACTGTGTTGGTATCATAACAGCCGTGGTGGTTGGCTTAACAACTATGGCAAGGTCGTAAAATGGGACGACATTCCCCCAAATGGTCTCCGTTGCCAACAAAATGTTGGATCTCAATTGGGATTGTAAGTTGAGGGCTACCTGTAGTAAGAGTTGGAAGGGACCTTGGAGGTCTTCTAGTCCATCCCGCTGCTCAGGCAGGAAACCCAAGTGTATCAAACTTGATTTCATTGAGGGCTGCATCAAGGTTGTGTTTGACTCAAGGGGGTGGGCATGGCCAGCTCAATGGTGTTTGCAATGGCCTCCTGCAGCCCGTTGCCAGCGGACCCCCCCCCCTTCCGAACTCCATTTTTTACTGCGATGGCCTCCTCCAGCCCTTTTATTTATTTATTTATTTTATTAAATTTATACCCCGCCCTTCTCCTTGTTAGGACCCAGGGCGGCGCACAGGCATCATTTAAAAACACAAAATACAATAAATATCAGTTAAAATGTATTAAATTAATAAACCCGTGCTAAAACCCAATATTAAAACCCTTACCAAATTATAAATTTCCTTAAAAAGTCAGAAACGGGGGGCTATCCTAGGCCGGCTTGTTGGAATAAATACGTCTTAAGACGTTGGCGGAAGAGGCGGAGGTCCGAGATAGTACGAAGGTCGGGAGGTAGGTCGTTCCAGAGGGCCGGGCCCGCCACAGAGAAGGCCCTTCCCCTGGGTGTCGCCAACCGGCATTGCCCCGCCGACGGCACCCGAAGAAGACCCTCTCTGTGGGAGCGAATCGGACGAAGGGATGTATGGGGCAGGAGGCGGTCTCGTAAGAGGGGTTCGCTGGCCCTCTGCCAGCGAACCCTTCTTACAAGCTTTGTTTTCAATTTTGATGGCCTCCTGCAGCTCTCTGCCAGTGAAAAGGGAGCTTCGTTTCATAGGCTGGTCCTTTGCTGTTTCCAGGGCAGCCCCGCGGGCCAGAACTAAGCACCTGTGGGCCAGAGCCAGTTTGCGGCCCTTCAGTTTGACACCCATGCCCAGAGGTGGTATTCAGCAGGTTGTAACCAGTTCAGAAAACTGGTAGTGGAAATTTTGAGTAGTTCAGAGAACCGGTAAACACCACCTCTGGCTGGCCCCGCCCGCATCTATTGTCTGCCTCCCAAGTCCCAGCTGATCGGGAAGAAATGGGGATTTTGCAGTAACCTTCCCCTGGAGTGGGGACAGAATGGAGATTTTACAGTATCCTTCCCCTGCCACGGCCACCGTCATGCCATGCACACCAAGCTACACCCATAAAACCGCTTGTAAAAATATTTGAATCCCACCGTAGCCTGTACCCTATACCAGGGGTCTGCAAAGTCGGCTCTTTTAAGAGTGGTGGACTTCAACTCCCAGAGTTCCCCAGCCAGCATAGGGAGTTGAAGTCCACCAGTCTTAAAAGAGCCGACTTTGCAGACCCCTGCCCTATACCATTCTGGACAAATGGTGGTTCAAACTCTTCTTAAAAACCTCCAGGGTTGGAGCATTCATAACTTCTAAAGGCAACCCAACCCACTAATTAATTGTTTAAGGAGTTTCTTCTTAGTTCTCTCTCTCTCTCTCTCTCTCTCTCTCTCTCTCTCTCTCTCTCTCTCTCTCTCTCTCTCTCTCTCTCTCTGACAGCTCCTTGACAGCTCCATTCCCTCCCTCTCCACCCCACCCCCCAGAGCTCTCAGATTGCCTTGATGCTGGCCCACCAAAAAATCCCTTCCCTTTGGACAAACATAACAAAACAAACCGTTTTAAGCGAATCCTTGCTAAAGGCCCCTGATTTGCCGTGGAGTCTGTTTGAAGGATGAATTAAAATGTTTCCAGTTCATGGCAACATATTTGTATTCAGCTTTTTCTACGTGCATTTTTAATCTCCTTTTCCCCCCCCCTTCCTTTCTGATGGCACCTCTAGAGATTTCCATTGGCAGATAAACGGTATCACAAATGTTCTGTCGTTGGCAACAGTGGTATCCTGAAAGGTAGCAGGTGTGGAAAAGTAATTGACCAGGCTAATTTTGTCATCAGGTAAGCTATTTCTTATTTTTGAGGGGGGGGGGGTCAGGTTAAAGGGATGGGATCATATGGAACGCTGGGAATCTTTATAGTTTTGGTTTATCGAAGTAATAGCTTTTTCATTTTCCCGTCTTTCTTCTCCTCCGTCCTCCTTTCCTCCTGCTTTCTCCTCGTTTTCTCTCTCCCTGTCTGCTCTTCCATTTCCTTTCTTTTATTTCCTCTCATTTTCCTTTTCTTCTTCCCTCTCCTTTTCCTTCCCCAACCACTCTGTCCATCCTCCCTCTTTTCCCCCCCTTTTCTCCTCCTCCTCCATTCCATTTATCCCTTTCCCTCCCCTCCCAGTTTATGCTTCCTCTTTTCTTTTTTTCACTTTCTTTTTCTTTATTCCCAGCCCCTTTTCCTCCTTCTTTTCCTCTTTTATTTCCCCTGCCTTCTCTCCTTCCCCTTTACCTTCTTTTCCTTTTCCTTATTTCCTCCCCCTCCCCCTCTTACTTCCCCTTCCCTTTCTCCTTCTATTTCTCTCCCCTTTCCTCCCCCCCTCTTCCCCTCCCTTTCCTCCTCTATTCCCTTCCCCTTCTCCTCCTATTTCTCGTCTCCTCCCTCTTCTTCCTTTCCCCTCCTCTTTTCCCTTCCTTTTCTCCTTCTTTTCGTTCTTCTTCTCCTTTTCTTCCTTCCCCTTCCCTTTCTCCTTCTATTTCTCTCCCCTTTCCTCCCCCCCTCTTCCCCTCGCTTTCCTCCTCTATTCCCTTCCCCTTCTCCTCCTATTTCTCGTCTTCTTCCTTTCCCCTCCTCCTCTTTTCCTTCCTTTTCTCCTTCTTTTTGTTCTTCTTCTCCTTTTCTTCCTTCCCCTTCCCTTTCTCCTTCTATTTATCTTTCCCCCCTTCCCCCTCCTCCTCTTTTCCCTTCTCCTCCCTCTTCTTCCCTCCTCCTGTTTTCCCTTCCCTTTCTCCTCTTCTTTCCTTTCCCTATTAGATCTGGTGCCTTTAATTTCTAATTTTTTCTAATTTTTTTTTTTTTTGCAATTAAAATCATTGCTTATTGGGGAATCTTTAGGGTATAAAACTCCCCCTCAGTCAGGGGTGGGCTGCTGTGGGTTCACAGGGATTTGGAAGAACTTCTAGCTAAGCTTCTGTGCATTTCAGAGCACCCCCAAATTCCACTCCTGGCTGGCCCCGCCCACCCCACCCCGCCTTTCCCAGGAGTCCCCAGGCGGACCATTTTGGATGCAGGCAACTGCAGGGCGCGCACAGAGGCTCAGGGAGGGCGAAAAACGGGCCTACCTATAGTTCAGAGGGCCTCCGGAGCCCGGGGCAGACCCTTTTCGCTCTCCCGGAAGCTCGAGGAAGCCTCTGGAGGGCAAAAATATGCCTCCTGCCCCTTGTGTGGTGTAGGAGGCCGACTAGGCCACACCCACCATAGCCACGCCCACCCAGCAACCAGGCAGAGAACCCCTTGATGAAACTTTTGAAGCGTGTGGCCTCCGGGTGATATAAAACAGAGTCTTAAGTGGGAGGCCTATCCAAAGAAAATGGCAAGAAAGAAGCTATTTCTTCAAGAGATGCCAGAGGACTCTTCCCACCGTCTGGTTCTAGACTGAACATGTTTGAAACAAGATCAAGGAAGAAAATTCCTCCAAAGAATTTTGGAAGGTGGGATTTTGGTAACAACACTCCCCATTTTAAGTTCTCCCTTTAACAACCCTTTAACAACCGAACCAAACCTACCCATTTTCCTCCTTTTGCAGTTTTAAATAACAGTACAGGTAATCCTCAACTTATGACAGTTCATTTAGTGACCAAGGTTACAACAGAGGTGCGAAAAAGTGACTTACGACCCTTTTGCACACTTACGACCGCTCCAATGTACCCCATGGTCACATGATTTATGTTTGGATGCTTGACAACCGACTCATTTATTTCTATATTTCAATAAAATTTTAATTTTAAAATATTCTTTATGCATGTTAATGCGTGAATAGTATGGTGTCTGGGTTTCAGTATATGTAAACATAATCTCATTACTCCTAAATATTACATTTCATTTCCATTATTTCATATTAATTATACATGTCTTTTACTATCACTCTTCATTTCTAAACCTTCTTTCCGTCCTTTTGTATATCCTAGGACAGTGATGGTGCACCTTTTTTGGCTCGAGTGCCAAAAGCGGGGGGAGTGCAGGGGGCTCGTGGGTGGGTGTGCCACACCCATAATGCTACGTGCGCGACCAGCTGCTTTTGACATGCTTTTTTCGCTCTCCCCAGGCTCCAGTGGCTTTCTAGGAGCCTGGGGAGGGCGAAAACAGCCTCCCACCACCTCCAGAGGCTCCCTGAAGCCTCCAGAGGACAGAAAATGGCCTCAAAAGAAGGCCTAAATCAGCTGGCCAGCGCAGACATGCGCACTGGAGCTGACAGGGCAACGCTTCACGTGCCCTAAGAAATGGTTCCGCGTGCCACCTGTGGCACCCGTGCCATAGGTTCGCCATCACGGTCCTAGGATATCAATATATCATTACTATTTTCCCCTCTATTTTCCCCTCTATTTTCTATCCCTATTTTAATTTTATCCCCCTTTCATATTGTTATAATATTCAAAGATGTGTCTTTCACCTATTTTGTTGTTCATATTTCCTTAATTAAAATTCACTCTTCACACACACACTAAATTTCACTCTTCATTCTTCCATTATATAAAGTATGTACCAATCCATTTAAAGTACTGCTATTCATGTTCTTTCCACATCTTCAATCCATATAATTCTACTATTAATACACATGTGCATTATCTATCTATCTATCTATCTATCTATCTATCTATCTATCTATCTCTACTATTCTATCTAACACTATCTATATTATTTATCTATCTATCTATCTACTCACATATCATCTATCTACTATCTATCTATCTATCTATCTATCTATCTATCTACAGTATCTATTATTTATCTATCTATCTATCTATCTATCTATCTATCTATCTATCTATCTATCTATCTATCTATCTATCTATCTATCTATCTATCTACAGTATCTATCTATTATTTATCTATCTATCTATCATCTATCATCTATCATCTATCTATCTATCTATCTATCTATCTATCTATCTATCTATCTATCTATCTATCTATCTATCTATCTATCTATCTATCTATCTATCTATCTATCTATCTATCTATCTATCTATCTATCTATCTACAGTATCTATTATTTATCTATCACCTCTATCTATCTATCTATCTATCTATCTATCTATCTATCTATCTATCTATCTATCTATCTATCTATCTATCTATCTATCTATCTATCTATCTATCTATCTACAGTATCTATCTATCTATCTATCTATCTATCTATCTATCTATCTATCTATCTATCTATCTATCTATCTATCTACAGTATCTATTTATCTATCTATCATCTATCATCTATCTATCTATCTATCTATCTATCTATCTATCTATCTATCTATCTATCTATCTATCTATCTATCTATCTATCTATCTATCTATCTTACAGTATCTATCTATTATTTATCTATCTATCTATCAATCTATCTATCTATCTTACAGTATCTATCTATCTATCTATCTATCTATCTATCTATCTATCTATCTATCTATCTATCTATCTATCTATCTATCTATCTATCTACAGTATCTGTCTGTCTGTCTGTCTGTCCGTCCGTCCGTCCATTCATTCATCTGACTCTTATGACAGTTGTAGTGTCCTGGGGTCATACAATCCCCTTTTGCAGCCATCTGACAAGCAAAATTAAGACGGATTCACTTAAGAACGGTGTGACTAATTTAACACCTGAAGTGATTCGCTTAACAAAATGGGGGACAAGAAAAGTTGTAAAATGGAGCCAAACTCCGACTTAACAAATTTCTCACTTGGCAACATAAATTCTGGGCTCAACTGTGGTCGTACGTTGAGGACTACCTGTGATCAGGGGTGAAATCCAGCAAGTTCTGACAGGTTCTGGAGAACCAATAGCAGAAATTTTGAGTGGTTCGGAGAATCGGCAAGTGCCACCTCTGACTGGCCCCACAGTGGGGTGGGAATGGAGATTTTGCAGTATCCTTCCCCAGCCATGCCCACCAAGCCACGCCCACAGAACTGGTAGTAAAAACATTTGCATTTCACCACTGCCAGTAATGCATTCGCTTGGGTTTAACAAACTCTGCGTCTCTTTTCTGTTTGCTCCCCCACCCAGATTTAACCTGGCTCCGTTGACTAAACCTGAAGATGTGGGAACCAAGGCACACTTAGTGACCATTAACCCGAGTATTTTAAGTTATAGGTAAGGAAGATTATGTAAATTTCAAAATCCACTATAGTCTATGAACGAAGAAGGCGGCCGTTCTAAACTTTTAAGAAACACACCGGCCGTCGAGGTTTTTCCATGCACTCTGATCCTTTTGCAAAATAGTTTTTGCTATTGTAGAAAGTTAGCATCCACCCATCCCCTAGAACAGGGGTCTGCAAAGTCGGCTCTTTTAAGACTGGTGGACTTCAACTCCCAGAGTTCCCCAGCCAGCTGGCTGGGGAATTCTGGGAGTTGAAGTCCACCAGTCTTAAAAGAGCCGACTTTGCAGACCCCTGCCCTAGAAGAATGAAATATTCTAGGACAGTGATGGTGAACCTTTTCGGCACCAAGTGCTGAAACTGTGGCGTACGTGAGCACTGGAGCACCAGAAACCCAAAGACTAACTGACCGATGCGCATGTATGTGCCGGCCAGCTGGTCTTTGGGTTTCCGGCGTGTGCATATGTACCGGCCAGTTGGTCTCTAGTTGCCCAGCATGCCAACACTGGAGGTTTTTAAGAAGATGTTGGATAACTATTTGTCAGAAGTGGTGTAGGGTTTCCTGCCCAACCAGGGGTTGGACTAGAAGACAATACAATACAATACAATAGCAGAGTTGGAAGGGACCTTGTAGGTCTTCTAGTCCAACCCCCTGCGTGGGCAGGAACCTTATACCATTTCAGACAAATGGCTATCTAACATCTTTTTAAAGACTTCCAGGGTTGGGGCATTCACAACTTCTGGAGGCAAGCTGTTCCAGAGGTTAATTGTTCTAACTGTCAGGAAATTTCTCTTTAGTTCTAAGTTGCTTCTCTCCTTGATTAGTTTCCACCCATTGCTTCTTGTCCTGCCCCCAGATGCCTTGGAGAATAGGACCTCCAAGGTCCTTTCCAACTTTTGTTATTCTATTCTATTCTAGCGTGCGTGCACCGGAAACCACAAGAACAGCTAGCAACGGCACAAGGGGTGGATTTCAATTTCAACTCCCCTAATGGTTTGATGGGCGTGGCTAGATAGGGGTCCATGTGACGGAGTGGGTGTGGCCAACGATATCACTAACGTACACTCAAGTCACATGACCCCCCTCACCAAGCCATGCCCACATGTCCTTTAATATTCCATTGGCTGTTGTCAGGTTCCCTTGGGGCCATGGCTGGCTCTATAAGCAAAAGAGGAAATGCAAATCCGAGCTGTTTGTCTGATTTAATTTGGTCAACCTCTTATTTATTGCTTATCTGAGTTTCTGTCTTGATTCAGTCTTTCTTTTCTGGTTAGTTTCCCCCCCCCCCCCCCGCCCCAAAGCATCCCAAACAGTGGTGGGTTCCACGATCCTGTTCCAACCAGTACGGTTGGAATGGACCCGCCATCGCCCACATGGACGCGCACAGCATGCGGTGTTTGCATGCGTTGTAGCTGCCAGTGAAGCTTCCGCAAGCCTCCACAACACTCCAACTGCTCGGCAGAGCGTCGTGCAGGTGCTGTATGTGCCATCCGCGTGTGCGGACACGCCTTAAAAGATGGGTAAGGAGCTCAGGTGGGCGGGTGGGCCCTCCAGATCACCGTACCGGAACTGTATCCGGTGTTCCAGGTAGGCTCCGGTATGCCCGTACTCGGGCGTATCGCCTGCAACCCACCACTGATCCCAAAATGCTTAGGTGCTGCTTTTACACTCAATTCTGGGGAAATAGTTCTAATTATTTCTTGGGGTTCAACTTAAGGCAAAGAAAAAATCCTCTCCCTCAAATCCTTGAGTCCCGGAAGGGAGAAGGGCGGTCTAAAAATTTTATAAATCTAATAATAATCTAATCTCTCCCCCAGTTCCACCACAGCTCACCTTCTTCTCTCCAGTACCAGCTATTATTCATTGGTTTGTCCCAGCTTTGCAGTGGCCATCTTTAGGCTTCTTCTTACAATGGCTAAGGGGAAGGGAAAAAAACCTGGCCAGACAGAAGAGCGGCGACTCTCCCTGACCTCACAGGGTGCATCCCTTTGCTTCAACACCCCTTCAGGGTGGCTTAGGCTCCCACTGGAGCCCACGAACAGGAAGAATTCAGCACAGGGAACATGGAGACTAGGGGTGAAATGCTACCGTTTTGGATTGATTCACCTGAACTGGGAGCAAAAAATGGTACCGGTTCTCCTGAACCGATAGTCAAAAAATGCTACCGGTTCAGATGAACCGGTGTTTCCAAAGATCATCTGTGATATGCGATTTATATTAGCTAGAATCATCAGATTTCCAGCTTTCTAGCTAATTAGATCATGGACCCCCCCCCCCCCCGCTGTTCTACTTAGCTTTGCAGATTCAGAAGCCTTCAAAATGTTCATTTTTTAGCCATGCGTGATAGTGGTGAGATACAACCAGTAGGCCCTGGTATGGGCGTATCGGTGCCTGCTGGGAGCACCAGGTACCGTTCCGGTATAGTGCTCTGAAGGGCCCGCCCGCCCTCCTTACCTCTATTTGAGTCGATTGGGGCTTACGCGCATGAAGTGTATGGTGCCTGCGCAAAGCTCTGCTGAGCAGCTGGAGCATTGCGGACAGTAAGTACGCATGTGCACACTGCACGTGGGCTGCACACTTGTATGTGGTGGATGGCTGGCCCCATTGCACCGTACCGGTTGCACTGGGATCTGGAACCCACCACTGCTGCGCGAGTGCACTGCATGCACGCAATATGCATGCTCGGTAGCAGATTTCAGAGGATTTCACCACTGGTGGAGACTGTATTGCCCCCTTCTCTCCATGACCTAGTCTTTCTGAATGGATTACCAAATCTGCATTTCTAAAAGCTGGCCTCCTCAGTTTCTGCTTGAGGGCAGGGAAAGTAGGGCTGGTTTCTGCCTTTAAGAGCATGTTTCTCCTTTAGGGAAATAAAATAATCTGCCTTTTTAATATTTCCCAAAATATTTCATTCTTCTAGGAGGGGACGGAGTGTGTGTGTGTGCTTCCTACGGTTAAAAAAAATAATCAAAATGGGCACCTACCCCCGAAAACCTGTTTCGTTCGCACAACGAGCGTGTGGGTTTCCTTTTGGGATTTTCTCTCTCTCCTCTTTTTTTCTGACCGAACACTAGTGAGAGACCATATTAGGACTTACTTAGTGGCGCTAAGAGTGGCCAAACGTGAGTATTGTGCCACCCTTATCGCGTCTGCGGAAAACCGCCCTGCCGCCCTGTTTGGGGTGACCTGCTCCCTCCTCCACCTGAGGCCGCGGGAAGTCCCTTTGCAGGGTCGAGCAGAGGAATTTGGAGTGTTTCTGCAGGACAAAATCACTCAGATTCGGAACGAGTGGCCCTCCACTGAAAGTGATCCAGTCGATGTGTCCGGTGCTGGTCTTGAGATAACACCTTGGGAGGAGTTTGACTTTGTCACTACCGAGGATATGGACAGATGGTGGAGGAACCTTAGAGCCACCACATGTTTATTGGACCCGTGCCCCTCTTGGCTTGTACTGGCATCCTGGGAGGTGACGCGAGGCTGGCTCCAAGGCATTGTGAATTCATCTCTGAGTGAGGGGTCCTTGCCTATCATCTTGAAAGAGGCGGTGGTGAAGCCCCTCCTCAAGAAGCCATCCCTGGACCCAGCATTATTAGAGAACTATTGTCCCGTCTCCAACCTTCACTTTTTAGTGAAGGTTGTTGAGAGTGTGGTGGCCCAATAGTTTCCTCGACACCTGGAGGAAGTTGATTATCTAGACCCGCGCCAGTCCGGCTTCCGGCACGGTCACAGCACCGAGACAGCATTGGTTGCGTTGGTTGATGATCTCTGGAGGGCACGGGATAGAGGTTGCTCCTCTATCCTGGTCCTATTAGACCTTTCAGCGGCTTTTGATACCATCGACCATGGTATCTTATTGCACCGATTGGGGGGGGTTGGGGCTGAGAGGTACCGTTTTACGGTGGTTCTCGTCCTACCTCTCTGGGCGGTCGCAATGGGTGTTGGCAGGAGGGCAGAGGTCGTCCCCGAGGCCCCTCATATGTGGGGTTCCTCAGGGGTCAGTCCTCTCGCCACTTCTGTTCAACACCTACATGAAGCTGCTGGGCGAGATCATCCGTGGTTTTGGGGTGGAATACCATCTGTACGCTGATGACACCCAGCTGTACATATCCACCCCAAACCACCCCAACGATGCCATCGAGGTGCTGTCCAGGTGTTTGGAGGCCGTACGGGTCTGGATGGGTAGTAACAAACTCAAACTCAACCCGTCCAAGACCGAGTAGCTGTGGTTTCCGGCATCCCGGTTCAGCCAGATAAGTGCAACACTGGCCATTGGGGGCGAACAACTGGCCCCCATGGAGAGGGCGTGCAACCTGGCCGTCCTCCTGGATTTCTGGCTGTCCATGGAGGACCATGTGGCGGCCGTGGCCAGGGGGGGCGTTTTATCAGGTACGCCTGATACGCCAGTTGCGCCCCTTACTGGACCGGGGGGCCCTTCGCACTGTCACTCAAGCGCTTGTGACATCCCGGCTGGATTACTGTAGCGCTCTTTACATGGGGCTTCCCTTGAGGTGCACTCGAAGGCTACAGTTAGTGCAGAATGCAGCTGCGCGGGTGATTACGGGAGCCTCTAGATGCTCCCACATAACACCGATCCTGCGCAAGCTGCACTGGCTTCCTGTGGCCTTTCGAGTGCGCTTCAAGGTGTTGACGATCATCTTTAAATCGCTCCATGGCTCGGGGCCTAGCTATATACGAGACTGCCTCCTGCCCCATACATCCCTTCGTCTGATCCACTCCCTCAGAGAGGGTCTTCTCTGGGTGCCATCGGCTGGGCAATGCCGGTTGGCGACACCCAGGGGAAGGGCCTTCTCTGTGGCGGGCCCGGCCCTCTGGAACGACCTACCCCCCGACCTTCGCACTACCTCGGACCTCCGCCTCTTCCGCCAACGTCTTAAGACACATTTATTCCAACAAGCCGGCCTAGCATAGCCCCCCACTTCTGACTTTTTATACATAAATTGCAATTTGGCAGGGTTTTTAAATGGGTTTTAGCACGGATTTAACAATTTAATATGTTTTAATGATGTATATTGTTTTTACTGTGGTTTTAATAATGCCTGTGTGCCGCCCTGGGTCCTAGCGGGGAGAAGGGCGGGATATAAATTCGAATAAATGAAATGAAATCTTTTTCTTTTGAAGATTCAATGATTTGGTGGACTTCCAGGAGATTTTTATCAAAACTCTTCAGGGCTACCCAAACGCCCTTTTCCTCATCCCAGCGTTATCCTTTAATTATCATCTTAAAGTCGGCTACCGTGCTATAAGCATCATGAAGGAGGTCGGCATGGCCCATAGGGTGTTCTTCCTCCACCCAAGCTACCTGGCTGCCCTCAATACGTATTGGAGACTGAAAAGGATGAGGGAAATACGCCTGTCCACCGGCTTTATGTTCACCAGTTTTGCGCTGGAGTACTGCGACCACATCACTCTCTATGGCTTCTGGCCCTTTTTGTATGACCTAAGTGGGAAAAAAATCAATCACCACTACTACGACAACGTGATGCCACATCCTTTTGTTCACAACATGTCCGAAGAGTTCACCCATTATCTCAAAATGTCTTCCCAGGGTGTCTTGCGCATACACCTTGGCAAATGCCAGTGAGATTTGGATGGGTAAACACAGTCCTTAACCCAGGAATAAATCACCCAAAGAAAGAACAGTCGGTTTGCAACTGTTCTCAGCAAAGCACGAACCTCACAATCGGAAATTTGAAGAAAACAAGCCTCCACGGGACTTTGCACACATTCTCTTCTAGCATCACAATATCACTAATAGATAGAAACAGCACACTTCTTCTCACGGCCTGGGCAATAAAGGGACAAAATAAGAGAATGTGCAATTGTTATGTTTGAAAAAAATAAAAAGAGGCTGTTTTGCAAGCAATTGGCCAATGCGAAGTCTTTCCCCCCCCCCCCCCCCAAAAAAAATTCATTGGGAAACCAAGAGGGTTTACAGAGGAAATGTCAGTTAATAGGAAGGTAGGGGGTTCGTGGTCGCAAGCTGTTCATTTGTTGGAGTATCCTTGAGTCCCCAACATGGCTGCCCTGGAAGAGTATCCGGAAGCTTCAGCTGGTCCAAAAGTCAGCAGCCTTTGCCGTTCTGTCAAAGAGCCAGATTTGCAAATAAGATGGGAATGGATGGATAGGGCAGAGAATGGATGGGATGGGAAGGGAAGAGAGAGAAGGAAAAGGAGAGAAGAGAAGGAGGAGAAGAAAAGGGAAAGGAAGAGAAGAGAAAGAGAAGGGAAAGGAAAGGAAACAAGAACTTTTATTGTCACTTTTTTCGGCTTTCTGTCAACACACTGGCACACATTAAAAAATGAAAATGTGATGCCTGCTCTCAAGAATATCATCTGTCTGTCTGTCTGTCTCTGTCTATCTATCTTTCAATCTATCTATATCTATTTATTTCTATATATCTATTTCTATATCTATTTCTATCTATTTCTATCTCTATCTTATTTCTATATCTATATCTATTTATTTATCTATCTATTTCTCTATCTTTCAATCTATATCTATTTCTATATATTTCTTTATCTATTTCTATATCTCTATCTTATTTCTATATATTTCTCTATTTGTCTATCTTTCTATCTCTATCCAGTTCTATATCTATTTCTATATCTCTATCTATTTCTATCTATCTATTTCATTTCTATCTATTTTTATATCTTTATTTCCATATCAATTTCTATATCTATTTCTCTCTCTCTCTCTCTCTCTCTCTCTCTCTCTCTCTCTATCTATCTATCTATCTATCTAATCTATCATCAAAAGCTATATATACATACATACATACATAGATACATTCTGTCACATTCTAAGCACGCCCACTACGTTCTGTATTTGGTGGGGAACAGCCAGCAGCTGATTGGCTAGCCATCTGACAGCTTGGTATAAAAGGGAGTTGTCAGACGGGAGCCTCCTGTCTCTGAGCCAATTCCTTCTGTTAGCTTAGAATAGAATAGAATAGAATAGAATAGAATAATTTAATTTATAGACCGCTCCTCTCCCCGTAGGGACTCGGAGCGGTGCACAGGGAAAACTAAAACCACAATACAATAAATATACAAATATAATTAAGAACAAATTAAATCTGGGCCTGTGCTAAAATCCCCTTAACATGCTAAAATACCCAATTAAAACAGCTAGACCCTGTAGAGAGAGGCTACCCAAGGCCGGCCAAACGGAAAAAATGAGTTTTTAATTTCAGACGGAAGGAGCGGAAGTCCGTGGTTGTTCTGATGTCGGGGGGAAGGTCGTTCCAGAGGGCTGGGCCCGCCACAAAGAGAGCCCTTCCCCTGGGCGTCACCTGCTGACAGAGTCTAGTGGACGGCACCCGGAGAAGTCCCTCTCTGTGGGAGCGAATCGGCCGTGAGGATGTATGAGGCAGGATCCGATCCCGCAGATAGCTAGGTCCCGAGCCATGGAGCGCTTTAAAAATGATGACTAATACCTTGAAGCGCACCCGGAAGACGACAGGCAGCCAGTGCAACTCGCGCAGAAGTGGAGTTATGTGGGCAAATCTGGAGGTACCCAAGATTGCCCGCGCGGCTGCATTCTGAACCATCTGAAGTCTCCGGGTGCACCTCAAGGGAAGCCCCATGTAGAGAGAGTTACAATAGTCCAGTCGCGATGTCACGAGAGCATGAGTGACTGTGCGAAGGGCGTCCCGATCCAATGGGGGGCGCAACTGGCGAACCAGGCGAACCTGGTAAAACGCCCTCCTGGCCACGGCTGTCACTTGATCTTCCATGGACAGCCGGGCATCCAGGAGGACACCCAAGTTGCGCGCCCCATCCACAGGGGCAAGATGTTCGCCCCCTATGGCCAGCGATGGAGTCAGCTGGTTGAATCGGGCAGCCGGAAACCACAACCACTCGGTCTTGGTCGGGTTGAGCCTGAGTCCGTTACTTCCCATCCAGATCCGCACGGCTTCCAGGCACTGGCACATCACTGCTACGGCATCGTTGGGGTGGTTTGGGGTAGAAATGTACAGCTGTGTATCATCAGCGTACAGGTGGTACTCTACCCCAAAACCACGGATGATCTCACCCAGCGGCTTCATATATGTGTTGAACAGGAGAGGCGAGAGGACCGACCCCTGAGGCACCCCACATGTGAGGGGTCTCGAGGTCGACCTCTGCTCTCCTGCCAACACAAATTGCGATCGGCCAGAGAGGTAGGAGGAGAACCAGCGTAAAACGGTGCCTCCCACCCCCAACCCCCCCAGCCGATGCAATAGGATACCATGGTCGATGGTATCAAAAGCCGCCGAGAGGTCTAATAGGACCAGGATGGAGGAACAACCCCCATCTCTGGCCCTCCAGAGATCATCAACCAACGCGACCAATGCCGTCTCAGTGCTATGCCCGGGCCGGAAGCCGGACTGGCGCGGGTCTAGATAATCAACTTCCTCCAGGTGACGGGGAAACTGTTGTGCCACCACACTCTCAACAACCTTCGCCAAAAAGGGAAGGTTGGAGACTGGACGATAGTTGTTTAATAAAGCTGGGTCCAAAGAGGGCTTCTTAAGGAGGGGCCTCACCATAGCCTCTTTTAGGGAAGCAGGCAAGGAACCCTCACTTAAGGATGCATTGACAACCTCTTGGAGCCAGCCTCGTGTCACCTCCCAGGATGCCAGTACAAGCCAGGAGGGACACGGGTCCAATAAACATGTGGTGGCTCGCAGTCGCCCACGTAACCTGTCCATATCCTCGGAAGCAACGGAGTCAAACTCCTCCCAAACAAGATCTGTCTCGTGGCATCCCACTGGGCCATCAATGGGGGCTAGCTCGTTCTGTATCTGAGCGATTTTCTCCTGCAGAAAAGTCACAAATTCCTCTGCTCTGCCCTGTAGCGGGGCTTCCCGCACCCTCTGTTGAAGGAGGGAGCGGGTCACCCTAAACAGGGCAGCAGGGCGGTTTTCTGCGGATGCTATGAGAGTGGCAAAATGATGACGTTTGGCCACTCTCAGCGCCACAATGTAAGTCCGTAACTGGGCTCTTACTTGTGTCCGGTCAGATTCAGAACGGGTAGACCTCCATCTTCTCTCTAGGCATCTCTTGTGGCGTTTCATCCCCCTCAGCTCCTCGGTAAACCAAGGAGCCGGGGCGACTCGCCGCCGCAAGAGAGGCCGCAAGGGCGCGACCCGATCCAAGGCCCCGTGGTCGCAGTGTTCCATGCGGCCACGAGGTCCTCCATCGGGGCGCGGGTCAGGGGTACAGGAAGTGGCCCAAGCGCCGTCTGGAACCCATCTGGGTCCATAAGGCGCCTGGGGCGAAACCAGATCGATGGCTCTGGTTCCGCCTCCCCGCGGAGGGGAGTAGCGGTCAGAAAATCGAGCCGGAGAAGTGAGTGGTCTGACCATGACAAGGGCGTGATGACTATATCCCCTATACCCAGATCACTCTTCCATTGGCCAGAGACAAAGATGAGATCCGGTGTATGTCCACCCTCGTGGGTGGGGCCTTGAATTAATTGGGTCAGGTCCATGGCCGTCATGGAAGCCATGAACTCCCGAGCTGCCACGGATGATTCGCCCACCGATGGCAGATTAAAGTCCCCCATGACCAAAAGTCTGGGGGTCTCAACTGCCACCGTAGCGATCACCTCCAGGAGCTCGGGCAGGGATGCTGCTACATAGCGCGGAGCCAGGTATACAACCAGCAAGCCCAACTGCCTCCCTAGGCCCCACTTCACGCAGAGGGACTCACAACCGGTAGTCTGTGGCACAATGATCTCTCTCGGCTCAAGATCTTCCTTTATTATGACCGCCACCCCACCACCCCTACCTAGGGCCCGGGGCTGATGAAAAGCGCGGTAGCCTGGTGGGCACATTTCAACGAGGGGGAGTCCACCCTCGTGGCCCAACCAGGTCTCCGCTATTCCAGCCAGGTCCGGCTCCCCCTCTGACACAAGGTCATGGATGAGCTTGTTACTGTTATAGGATTAAACGTGTTAGCCTTTATTCCTGTCTGCACCTTATTATGGCAACCACGCACAGTTCTCAATACAGAACACATACATACATAGGTAGTCCTTGATTTACAACAGTTCATTTAGCCACTGTTCAAAGTTACAACAGCATTGAAAAATGTGACTTATGACAGCTTTTCACAATTTATTTATTTATTTTTATTAGTTTTATATACCGCCCTCTCTCCCGAACATGGGACACGGCGGTGCACAGGAGTTATAAAATATAAAAATACAACAATCCAAAAAATTAAAATTAGTATTAAATAAGGTTAGCCCGTGCTAAAAGCATGATTTAAAAACCCAGTTAAAATAGTAACATAGCTACATCAGCTATGCCAGGCCGGCTGCACGAAAGAAATATCTTTTTAATGCCTGACGGAAGAGGCGAAGGTCTGTGATTGTGCGAAGGTCGGGAGGCAGGTCGTTCCAGAGGGCAGGGCCTGCCACAAAGAAGGCTCTTCCCCTGGGGGTCGCCAGCCGGCATTGCCCGGCGGACGGCACCCTAAGGAGGCCCTCCCTGTGGGAGCGGACTGGTCGGGTGGAGGTATGTGGTAGGAGGCGGTCCTGTAAGTAGCCAGGTCCCATGCCATGGAGCGCTTTAAAGACGGTCACTAAGACCTTGAAACGCACCCGGAAGGCCACAGGCAGCCAGTGCAGCTTGCGCAGGAGAGGTGTTACATGGGAGTATCTTGAAACTCCTAGAATCCCCCGCGCGGCCGCATTCTGGACTAACTGGAGCCTCCGGGTGCACCTCAAGGGAAGCCCCATGTAGAGAGCGTTACAGTAGTCCAGGCGGGACATGACCAGAGCTTGAGTGACCGTGCATAGGGCTTTTTATAGCCTTCTTGTGATTAAAATTCAGATGCTTGGAAACTGACTCATATCTATGACCATTGCTGTGTCCCAGGGTCATGGGATCACCTTTTGCAACCTTCTGACAAGCAAAGTCAATGCGGAAGCCAGATTCACTTACTAAGGTGTCAATTGCAGTAATTCACATAACAGTTGTGGCATGGAAGGTCATAAAATGGGGCAAAATTAACTTAACGAATGCCTCACTTAACAATTTCTGGGCTCAATTGTGGTCATAGGTCGAGGTCTTTTTGGCGGGGGAATTCTGGGTACTGAAGTGTACACATCAGGTAGCTGGGACTGGAGACTAAAACATATGAAGAATGGTTACAGGAGCTGGGCATGGCTAGTCTACTGAAGAGAAGTACCGGGGAAACATGGTAGCAGTCTTCCAATATTTGAGGGATTGTCAAAGCTATGGTATTCCCAGTTGCAATGTATGGCTGTGAAAGTTGGACCATAAGAAAGGCTGAGGGCCAAAGAATGGAGGCCTTTGAACTATATTGCTGGAGAAGACTCCTGCGAGTCCCTTGGACTGCAAGGTGATCCAACCGGTCAGTCCTAGAGGAGATCAACCCTGACTGCTTTTTAGAACAGGGGTCTCCAACCTTTGCAACTTTAGGTCTGAAGGACTTCAGCTCCCAGACTTCTCCAGCCAGCTTCTCCAGCCAGCAAGTTGCAAAGGTTGGAGACCCCTGCTTTAGAAGGCCAGATCCTGAAGATGAAACTCAAAGACTTTGGGCACCTAATGAGAAGGAAGGACTCACTGGAGAAGAGCCTAATGCTGGGGAAGAGGGAGGGCAAAAGAAGAAGGGGACAACAGAACGAGATGGCTAGATGGAGTCACTGAAGCAGTAGGTTTGATCTTAAATGGACTCCAGACCAGAGGATGGTAGAGGACAGGAAGGCCTGGAGGAACATTGTCCATGGAGTCGTGATGGGTCGGATACGACTTTGCAACTAACAACAAAAACAAAAGGTGGGCGGAGGTGTCAAGCTGTTTTCCAAAGTCAAGCTATGTTTCTGAAGGCCAAAGGAATAATGAATGGAAGATTCAAGAAGAGATTCAACCTGGAAATAAGGAGAAATTTCCTGACAGAGCAAACAACCAATGGAACAGTTTCACTTCAGAAGTTGCGAGAGCTTAATCACTGGAAGCTTTCAAGAAGAGACTGGATTGCCATCTGTCAGAAATGGTGTAGGGTCTCCTGCTTGGTTGCGGAGGGAGGGGGGTGGGCATATATAACCTATAAGGTCCCTTCCAACTCTGTTAACTTTTATAAATAGGTCTCTCACAACAAGGCTGCCTTGATAGAGGTTGACCTTCACAAAATGTCTCTTGATCAGAAGACAATTTTTTTCTTAAATTCTTCTCTGCCGTGCCTTCCACGATGGGCTCTTCACCATCCCATTTTTTTTTCCTGAGCAGATGAGTACTTTCAAACAAAGTTGACAACTATCCACTATTTTTTTTTTTTTACTTTTCAAAAAAGTTTCTCCGGAATCCCTATGGGCAAAGGGGGAACCCTGGGAAATCAAGAGGATGCTAAATTACCCTTTTCGTTGGCAACGAACTAATTTCAGCTGCGCCAGTTTTGCCCCTCTGAGGTCCTGGCGGCTAATTGGTATTATCGAGCCAATTATACAATTCACACTGATATTTTGGGGCTTGGCAGGCGCGCAGAAGTTAATTCTCAGGTCGGCAAAGTTTCTTTGGAGTTACAACAGCACCCCAGTGTATTCGCGTTGGCGGCTCCGCGATGCCTGTTCGGTTAATGATATGCTTCTGTAAAGAAACAGCTGGTAACCAACTCTCCAGGGCCTCCTCACTATCTCTAAAGTTTATCTAACTTTAGAGCAAAAAAAAAATATACGGAAGTGTTTTTACCACTTACTTTTACAGAGAGGCAGGCCACAGATGTTTATTTTTATACATCTTTCTACTAAAAAGAAGACGACAAATAAAAAAATAGTGGTGGTATCTTTATATCAGTGGTGGGTTTCAAATTTTTTTAGAACCTACTCTGTAGGTGTGGCCTATTTTGTGGGTGTTGCTTGGCAGTCCTGTGACAGGGTGGGAGTGGCCACCTTTTAAAATGTGGTGAAACTCATTTAACAACGCTCTTGCTTAGCAACCAAAATTCTGGACTCAATTGTGATGATACATTCTTTCTTTCTTTCTTTCTTTCTTTCTTTCTTTCTTTCTTTCTTTCTTTCTTTCTTTCTTTCTTTCTTTCTTTCTTTCTTTCTTTCCTTTCTTCCTTTCTTCCTTCCTTCCTTCCTTTCCTTCCCATTGGGTCACTGGCAGCGGCGGGCCAGATTTACTTCCAGGTACGCCGGTGGAACCCCCTCTCACCGGTTCCCTAAATTTCACCAACCGGCTCTCGCGAGTAGGTGCGAGCCTGCAGAAACCCACCACTGCTTTATATCCTAACCTGGGCTTAACAAACAGATAGCGGCTTGCTCTGTTTATTTATGCTTTTTTTTTTAAGACAACATAAGAAGCACACAAATCCAGAACCCACACTGTGACTTACAAATATCCGTTCATGATTCATTCTGTTAAGCCATCCGGTGTTTCCTTGCAGCAAAATGTGTGGCAAGCAAATTTAATAATACATTAATATTAAAAAAAAAAAAACACCAGAGGGGTAGTTTGATGGCGAAATTACTCATTGCCAACTTGCGTTTTAAAAAAAACAACCCTATCACTACAGCAAACAAAATACTTATTTCAAAAGCTTTTCTTTTTTATTCAGGAATTAGTTGATAACCCGGCGTTGCCAAGGAATTTATTTATAGAGGGAAAATGTCCAGACCAAATTTAATTTCTAATGTTGGATTTTCCCCCTTACCAGAGGGAGCCCTCTTGAACTGTGAAGCCGTTTCCATGGCAACTCCACTGCGCTGTACAGTAGAAGTCATTTATGGCAGTACAGTAGAAGCCATTTTAAGGCACAACAGGCTATACCTTAACAGAACACACACACACACCCTGAGGGGTGTTCAGTGTGTCTTACCCTTACGGTATTTGTTTCCAGAGGGTAAGTCATCTGTGTACCAAGTTTGGTTGAAATTGTTCAAGGAATTCCAGAGTTATGCTGGAACACACACACACACACACACACACACACACACACACACACACACACACTTATATATACTGTATATAGATGAAGATTTTAGAGAAATAATTGGAGATATTGTTCTCCAGGCCAAACCATGTTAATACCTGCTTTCAAATCTATGATTGTCACGTTTTCCTATCTTGGCTCACTGCAATCACAATATCAAAGAACTAGGATTAAACAGTGATGGGAGGGGGGGGACTTAAATTTTCTAATAGCATTTAAATCTTGAGAGTCGGGGTATTAGGGGTGGGGAAATTTTGTGGTGGGTGTGTTGTGTTTGGGGATTGTTATGTGTGTTGGGCCTGGTCTCTGGGTGTTATGCGAATGTAGTTGTATGTGTACTCTGTGAATTTACACACAATGACAATAAAGTAAAGTAAAGTCACTCTCTTGCTAATAGTAATGGCAATTGTATAGACATATACCGCTTCATAGTGCTTTACTGTCCTCTCTAAGAGGTTTACAGAATCAGCGCATTGCCCTCAACAATCTGGATCTTTAGTTTACTGACCTCAGAAAGATGGAAAGCTGAGCCACTCAGAATCGAACTCCTGGCAGTGAGCAGAGTTAGCCGGCATTATGGCATTCTAACCACTGTGCCACCATGGCTCTTAATCATTTACTGAGTTGTAAAGTGAGGTTCATCAAACATGGCAACTTTTAAGTTGGCAGACCTCAACTCTATAAAAAATGTAAAAATTCAATAAGGAAATCTGAGCTCACATGTTCCTCAATATGTCTGTCAATCCTTCATGATGGCTTTAAAATTAATCCAAGTTGCATGAAACCTCGGCGGTTGTAAGGCACTGATATTACTATTATATACATGAGTAGTGACTACATCATTCCAGTCCATTAAATGCTCTCTTTCCTTGTATATGCAGGGATCACCTGGTGTCCTACTTTCCAGCTCTAATCCACCATGATTAAATACATAAAAGGATGACAGTTAGAATCACCAAAGGCCACTCCCTTTGAAATCATTTATATTAATTAATCAATCACATAATTTGTTCCAATGACTGTGGAAAATTTTGAAAGTTCTTTTTAACAGATACATGGAGAGATGATGCGAATGTGTATATGTATATGTCTCTCCATAATTTTCCTTGCCTTTTACTCTGTTTTTGCTACTGAAATATTTTCACTTTCACTGCTACTAACAGGACAAGCCATTACTATATAAAATGAGAGCAAATCAGGGGGGATTCAAAAAAATTTAACAACCGGTTCTCTGCCTGGTTGCCAGGTGGGCATGGTCAACTCAACCTCTAGCACCACAGCGGAGTGGGGGTGTTTTTGCCCTCCCCAGGCTCCAGAGGTTTTTCTCAAGCCTCCAGGAGGGTGAAAATAGCTTGCCCTGGGCTCCGGAGGTCCTCTGGAGGCCGGAAACAGCCCCATTTTTAGAATTCTGGAACTTCCGGAAGGCTAATTTTTCACCCTAACAGAGCCTCCATGTGGGCCCTGCCCTTACGTGACATCCAAAACAGGCTGTGTGGAAACTCTTGGGAGGGGAGGTACGGGCGGGGCCAGCCAGTCCTTGCAACTACCAGTTCGACGAACCAGATGTAAAATTAGCATCTGGTTTGCCTGAAGCAGAATGAGCCAGCTGAATACCACCCCTAGAGCAAACCCACTACAGACTAGCACTGATGATGTCGCCTAGTTTGATAATGAGATATCTGCAAGAAAACAGCCAGGCTCACTGAGCAGCAGGGACCCCAAAGTTCAATCCTGAACTACAAATCTTCCCTTCTATCATTTAATGGTCTTTGATAAACAAATATCAAGGTACTTAAGATTCACTTAACAACGGTGGCAAGAAGGATTGTAAAATGGAGCGCAACCCACTTAACCACTGTCTCGCTTAGCAATGCAAACTTTGAGCTCAATTGCAGTTGTAAGTCAAGGACTACCTATATAGGAAATGATTGGGAGAGCGTTGGTGGGCGTGGCTATCATGGGTGTGGCCTACTCAGCCTCCTGCATCACGGGGTGGGGTGGGGGGTGCTATCCAGGCTCTGGAGGCTTCCCTTGAGCCTCTGGGAGGGTGAAAACAGCCTGTCCTGGGTTCCGGAGGCTCTGTGGAGGCCAGAAATGGGCCTGTTTCTAGACTTCTGGAGCTTCCGGAGGCACACTTTTCGCTCTCCCATATCCTCTGCGTGGGCCCTGCACTTACTGGGATCCAAAACAGGCCGCATTGGGACACCTGGGAGGAGCGGGGTGGGAAGGGCAGGGCCAGTCAGTCTTTGCAACTACTGGTTCAGTGAACTAGATGTAAAATTAGCATCTGGTTCCCGGATCGGTCCTAACTCGCTAAATCCCACCCCTGGCTGGGGTGATGGTCGAAATAAAATATATCTGAAAGGTGACTGGCTCTCCAGCCTCTGTTTGACGTCAAACAATGAAGTGGAAATCACAAATTTCCTGGATAATTGCTTATAATTGGTTCCACCACCAAATTTCTTATGGTTAGGACGTGTTTTGTGATGTTCTTCCAGAATCATGCTCCCTGCAATTTAAGATGACGCTTTTGTGTCAGCGGAGAGCAAATCTAATTTTTATGATATGTCTTCAGATAACTTAAAAAATATACAGCCATCTCTAAGTCGTCTTTTTTCAATGCAATTTATTTTCCTGATTTTTCTCCTCCTCCTCCTTGGCTTTCTCTGAAACTGTTCCAGTTAGGTTTCTAAATTGTTTGTTTAAATGAGGTGCTAGGGACACACCACTCCAAAAGGGAAGGAGTCAGATCAAGGTAAATATATAGCAGAATTGTTATTCATTCCTGAGGTTTGGAAAAGTCAAATTTGTAGAAGTCAAGACATATTGGTTGACTTATATTCAATTTGTGGATTTATAAAAATTATATTCAATTTGTGGATTTATAACAATTCCCAATCCTTTTCAGATGATTTGATTCCTGTTTCCCATGTACAGGATAACAATTTGTCTGAAGTGGTACAGGGTTTCCTGTCTAAGCAGGGGGTTGGACTAGATGACCTATAAGGTCCCTTCCAACTCTGTTAATCTGTCAATCTGTTCCAACTCTGTTATTCTATTCTAATTGAGCCCCATATTTCTATTGCTAGGTGAGAGAGTTGGTAAGTAAATTCTGCCCTGTTTATGACCTTTTTGGCTACAGATGTAAAGCGAATCATTTAAGTTGCTAAGGGAATCATGCCATTTTTAAAGAGAATTTGGCCTCCCACTGATTTTGCTTGTTAGAAGTCAGCTAAGAAGGTACAAAAGGTGACCACATTATACTGGGACAGTATAACTGTCATAAATATGTGCCAGTTGTCAAGCACAAACTTTTTATCATGTGACCACAGGGAGACTGCAAAAGTCTTAAAATATGAAAACCAGTCAAAAGTCAGTTTTTTTCAGAGCTTATTGACCAACGGTCAACACCACCAGGCTTGAAATTTTAGGCCTGGATATTTATTTATTTATTTATTTTATTCGATTTATAAACTGCCCTATCTCCCCGAAGGGACTCAGGGCGGTGCACAGGAAACAATAAAACCACATTCAATAAATACAATATAAGATAATTAAAATGAATTAAATATACCTCTGCTAAAATAAATTTAATACCCTAGTAAAAACCATTCTAAAATTATGCCAGGCCGGCCATCTGAAACAGGTGAGTTTTTAGTGTCCGGTGGAAGAGGCGAAGGTCCGTGATTGTGCGGAGGTCAGGGGGGAAATAATTTTAACCTTGAAATAAGAATCCAGAAGACAAACTAACTTTATTGCTCACAGACTATTTTTTAAAATTCAGTTTGTAGTGTTCTATGGGATTTCTGCCCTTTCGTTCAGCTGCAGAAGGGACAGGAAAAAGCAAATGCCATCCTTAGTATGTAAAGCAAGGCAAACTTCAGGGGGTGAAC
Organism: Rhabdophis nuchalis; assembly: GCA_039707465.1. Lineage (NCBI taxonomy): Eukaryota > Metazoa > Chordata > Lepidosauria > Squamata > Natricidae > Rhabdophis > Rhabdophis nuchalis. The sequence goes on along the minus strand of CM077647.1, from coordinate 169,553,036 downwards.
GGCCACATTTTAATTTTTTACAGGGACTCCTCGACTTAAGACCACAATTGAGGCCAGAATTTCTGTTGCTAAGTGAAGCATTTGTTAAGTGAGTTTTGACCCACTTTATGACCTTTCTTGCCTTAAGCGAACAACTGCAGTAGTTACGTTAGTAACATGGTTGATCAGTGAATCTGGCTTCCATATTGATTTTTCTTGTCAGAAGGTCGCAAAAAGGGATCGCACAACCCCAGAATGCTGCAACCGTCATAAACATGAGTCAGTTGCTAAGCGTCTGAATTTTGATCAAATGACCACGGAGATGCTGCAGCGGTTAAGAAAAAGGGTCAGATTTCACTTTTTTCAATGCCATTATAACTGTGAACGGTCACTAAATGAACTGTTGTAAGTCAAGGACTACCGGTATTCTGTATTGCTGCATAGACTTAGGATATAGACTTAGGATCTATTCGACTAGACTTAGGTTCATTTCTCAACTTCACAAATAATCTCCCTGTTACAGAAGCTTCTCAACCTCAGCATCTTTTAAGAGATGTGGACTTCAATTCCCAGAACTCCTCAGCCGGCATGCTTTGTAAACAATGATTCATGGTTTAGTACAGTGTTTCTCAACCATGGCCACTTGGAGAATCATGGACTTCAACTTCCAGAATTCCTCAGCTGGCATGCTTTGTAAACCATGATTCATGGCTTACTAGTGTTTCTCAATCTTAGCCACTTAAAAAAACATGGACTTCAATTCCCAGAATTCCCAAGCCAGCACAGCTGACTGGAGAATTCTGGGAGTTGAAATGCGCACCTCTTCAGATGACAATCTCAACCTATGATGGTTTAGCCCCTAATTTGTGGCTTAAACCTTAGCGGGAAATTCGGTCTCTATCTGTCCCATCCCATAATATGTCTTTCCATGTAGCCAGGCTGCCTTGCGCTCCACTCTGGCTCCTTCCCAAACAGCGAGAGGCAAGGACCACTTTATTTCTCCGATCAAGTTCGCAATAGAGACTATCCGAGCCGCAGAGGCTGATGGGAGCTGAAGTCCTAGCGTAAGGGAGGCTGCCTTAATCATTAGGCGGTTGGCACTTGGCGTTACCATAGCAGCAAGAAAGCCGTCTCTCGATTGACTTCCGGCTTTTTCCACCGGAAATCGACCGCATCGCCTTAGGCAAGCGTGGCTGGAAAAGCCTGGAGGCTCGAGTAGGCGGCGCGAAAAGCTTACCATAGAGACGAGGGGTTGGAGAGACTAGGTAAGGTTTCCGCTTCCGTCTCGCGGCCGCTTCCGTGTTTGGGCGTGATGGAGTCGGTCCTGAGCGAAGTGGTGGCGTCGGAGGACCTAAAAGTGAGTGACACCTGCCTGGTCCTGAACCAGCGTGGCCGAGGAAGGCCTCCGAGTTCAGGAGCAGTCCATCTGTGGTTGCTAAGATGGAAAACGAGGGGAGCGGGGTGGAAGGTTAGGTGTCCCTTTCCAGCCACTCCCTCCCGGGGAAAATTCTGGGGTTGGGGTCCAGCAGAGCTATTTATTTAACATATTATATCATTAATAGAATGGGATGGGATGGGGTTGGGAATGGAATAGCATAGGATAGGATAGAAGAATAAAACGGAATGGAATTGGGAATGGAATGGGATAGGAATAGGAGAGGAGAGGATAGACTAGAATGGGATTGGATTGGGAATGGAATGGAATTGGGATAGGATAGAAAAATAAAATTGGATATGGAATTGGGATAGGATAGGATAGGATAAAATAATAGAATGGGATTGGATTGGGATAGGATAGGATATTAAAATGGAATTAAATTGGGAATGGGATAGAGATAGGATAGGAGAATAGAATGGAATGGGAGGGAATGGAATGGGATTGGGATAAGAATAGTATAGAATAGGATAAAAGAATAGAATGGAATTGGATAAGGATAGGATAGAGGAATGGAATGGGATTGAGATAGGGATAGGGAGGATAGGATAGAAGAATGGAATGGAATGGGGAATTAGAATATAGAATATAGAATATAATTCTTTATTGGCCAAGTGATTGGACACACAAGTAATTTGTCTTTGGTGCAGATGCTCTCAGTGTACATAAGGAGAATAAAATACATTAATCAAGAATAAAAAGATACCACACTTAGTGATAGTCAAGGTTACTAAAAAGCTATCAAACTGTGTTAGGAATCAAATATAAACAATATAAATTGAAAGATACAAGCAACATGGTTATAGTCATAGGTGGGAAGTGATAGATACTAGGAAGGAAGAGAAGAATAATGGTAATACAGTCTTAGTAAATTATTGACAGTGTTGCGGGAATTACTTGCTAAGCAGACTGAATTATTTGCTTAAAAACCATGTTATTAAGCTGCTAAATGCAATGATTCACAACCCCTGTGGCAACAAAAGTTGTAAAATGGGGCAGAACTCACTTAACAAGTTTCACTTAGGAACATAAATGTTGGGCTCAATTGTGGTCATAACTCGAGGACTACCTATACTAGCAACCACTTCAGTAAAGATCAATGTTTTACATTCCTCTGATCAAACCTGCTTTCCCCCCCTATAGCCTGGAGTTACGTAGAAAAAGAAAAATGCAATTTAAGCAAGTGGAGATGGACAAGGGACTCTTCCTTTTGCATCAGAATTGTCATGATGAGACTAGACCAGGGGTCCCCAACCCCCGGTCTGCGGACCGGTGCCGGTCCACGGCTTCATAGGAGCCGGGCCGCCGAGGAGGAGGGAGCAGCCCCCTGGGCAGAGGATGGCCGAGCACGCCTCCACCAGCTCCTGACGGCCACCGCGGTGCCCGGACGGCTTCGGCGGCGCACACGGGGCTGGAAGGGAGGTGGGCGTGCGGCGCCCGGATGGCTTCGGCGGCACTTAAGGTAGCCGGAGCTCGGGTCCTCCGCTTGCTCGCTGCGGGATAACCTCTGCAGCTGACATGCCGACCCCTCTGCTGCTTCCCCGGGGGGGAGGGAGGGAGAGAATGACAGACACACAGAGAGGCAGTCTTAGAGAGACAGAAAGAGAGAGAGAGGGAAACAGACACACACACACACAGAGTGACAGAGATGGGTGGAGGGAGGAGAGAGAGACAGATACAGAGAGAGAGAGAGAGAGAGAGACAAAAAAACAGAAAGAGAAAGAAAGAAAAATAGAAAAAGAAAGAGGGAGGGAGGGAGGGAGTGAAGGAAAGAAGGGGGAGGGAGGAGGAAGGGAGGGGTGAAAGAAGGAAGGAAGGAAAGAAAGAAAAAGAAAGAGGGATTGAGGGTAGGAGGGAGGGAAGGAAAGAAGGGAGGAAGGGGGAGGGAGGCAATGGAAGGAAGGAAAGGAAAGGAAGAAATCTATTTTCCTATTTCCTTCCACCTCAAGCTGCCTGTTTGGTTAACCAGGTTAAAGATCTATTTTTCTCCCAGTGGTCATTTCAAAGGAATCACATCCTCTGAGTCATTTCCTGGATTCAAACCAGCATCCCAAAAAGTCATGGGCTGCCTTTATATATAACGAGTGCCCATAAATCCATTTTTACCATCTTCAGAAGACCAAAGACCAGCCAGAAATGGAAGAAAGAAAGAACTTATGACCACAATTGAGCCCAAAATTTTGGTTGCTAAGCAAGACTGTTAAGTGAGTTTCACCACATTTTCCAAGTTGGCCATGCCCACCGGGTCACATGACAACTGAGCCACTCCCACAAAACAGGCCACACCTTTTGGCTCTCAAAAGAAATTTCAGTAGTGGTACTGTTGATATTTGGCTCTATTGACTAATAGGTTTGCTCACCACTGCCCTAGACGGCCAAGTGAGCCGACTCCCCCCCCCCCCCGCGTGCGCATGTGCTGCCTGTTCCCCCTCCCACCCCCCCTCCTTTAGGCCAGCCGGTCCGCAGAATTTTCTTTAAAATGAAACCGGTCCCTGGTGCAAAAAAGGTTGGGGACCCCTGGACTAGACTATATAAGTGTCAGTAGCAAGTGTACTTTCAGTAGCAAGTCTACTTTCTAACAACTGAAAGTCACCTGGATTTATTTCTGTGAGGTTTGGGGTGTTCCTTAATCATTTCCATTGAAGTTTATGAAAGGAAAAGTATAGGATCAGTTGGTTTGGGGTCCCTTCCCCACTTTGTTCTTTAATGGATAGAAAGAAATTAACTTCAATTACAAGATGAAGTAGAAGATTTATATTCTTGGTTGCATTTTTCAACTGCTTCGTTTTTCAAAGCCTAGCTTTACATTATCCTGTACTAGCTGAATATCCGTGCTCCACTACGAAACTATGTGATCAGTCTTGATAAATTGACACAGCTTGAAAATTAATGAATAGCTATGATCAGCCTCGCTTCTCCCCTTCTCTTCCTCAGCCTTGCCCCACAGAAGTTCTGCCCTATCCTATCCCCTTCTCTCCCTCAGCCTTGCCCCACAGAAGCCTCCCCTAGCCTATCCCCTTCTCTCCCTCAGCCTTACCACAGAAGCCTTCCTTATCCTATCCCCTTCTCCCCCTCAGCCTTGGCCCACAGAAGCCTCCCCTATCCTATCCCCTACTCTCTCTCAGCCTTGCCACAGAAGCCTTCCTTATCCTATCCCCTTCTCTCCCTCAGCCTTGCCCCACAGAAGCCTGCCCTATTCTATCCCGTTCTCTCCAGAGTTATTTTCAGGTTGGGAGGGGGAGCAGAATGTCCAAGCATCAGAGCGTGTTAATAATAATAATAATAATAATAATAATAATAATCTGATGGTTATTGCGAAAAATCCTGTTTTAGCGAGCACCTAGAAGCCAAGAGGAACATACGTGCCATATTAGTGTAGGCTTTACGGTTCACCCTGTTAAGCTCCAATTAAGGGAGGAAGCATTCTGCTTTCCTTTTCTGCCTTTCGGCTGGTCACCAGAGACCATCTAGAGAGAAAGCTATGAGTTCCGTTGTGTACTTTTTTAATATGTGTGTTAGGTTTTTGAGCTGATCAATAAATAAATCAGGGAGACTAGGATAGATCTATTTTGAGCTTTTTAGCTCTCATCAGCTAGCCATACCCTTACTGGAACTTGAAAAGTACACAACGGAACTCATAGCTTTCTGTCTAGATGGTCTCTGGTGATGAGCCAAAAGGCAGAAAAGGAGAGCTGTATGCTTCCTCCCTTAATTGGGGCCTAACAGGGTGTTGTGGCACAAGTATATACTTATCCTCCTGTCTCAGCTGATCAGGACGAGAACCTGGTGGCATAGTGGCTAAAGCTTCTGTCTAACATGTAATACAGCCCCGGTTCAAATCCCAGTAAGGGTATGGCTAGCTGATGAGAGCTAAAAAGCTCGAAATAGATCTATCCTAGTCTCCCTGATTTATTTATTGATCAGCTCAAAAACCTAACACACACACACACACACACACACACACACACACACACAGAGTGAATTGTCCTAAAAATGTGAGTTAATCAATTTGGCCATTGCGCATGATAGGGAGAAAGGAATAGGTGCATCGATTAACATGCCTGATGTAAAAACAACCGGGCTAATTACAGGTGGGAGGCGGGTAGATCGGCCTATCACATGCGCAATGGTCAAATTGATTAACATTGTATAAATGCAGGTATCCCCTTTTATGGCTTTTACACTGTGACGATGTTAGCAGTTGCTAACGAAAGCTCAGTGAACAATATATTTTAAATATATTTTAAAGTTCCAGAGATCATTATGTCAGTTTCTTTTATCTATCTATCTATCTATCTATCTATCTATCTATCTATCTATCTATCTATCTATCTATCTATCTATCTATCTATCTATCTATCTATCTATCTATCTATCTATCTATCTATCTATCTATCTATCTACTTACCTACCTACCTACCTACCTACCTACCTACCTACCTACCTACCTACCTACCTACCTACCTACCTATCTATCTCTTAGTGGCTAAAACATCTGCCTAATATGTAATACAGCCACGGTTCAAATCCCAGTAAGGGTATGGCTAGCTGATGAGAACTAACTAGCTTGAAATAGATCTATACTAGTCTCATTTATTTATTTATCAGCACAAATGCAACACAAATATAACGAAAGGCAACATAAAGAAATAGTTAAAGAAATAGTTAAAGAAACATAAAGAAATAGTTTCTGCCTGGATGTCTCCTAGGGTGAGCCGAAAGACAGAAAATGGAAGCAGTTCTGCTCCCTCCCATATTTGGGCATACCAGGTGTTGTGACACAATACATACATACATACATACATACATACATACATACATACATACATACATACATACATACATACATCTATATATAGATTCAGCCATGTTTATAGCCTGTTAGCTTTATACTTTCTCATGGGTAACTACAGCTACCGAGTAGGGAGATGATGCGTAGAGCAAAGAGCTTTACCTGTTGAATTTGATCAGAACGATAGTAATACAATAATACAATAATACAATAGCAGAGTTGGAAGGGACCTTGTAGGTCTTCTAGTCCAACCCCCTGCGTGGGCAGGAACTTTATACCATTTCAGACAAATGGCTATCTAACATCTTCTTAAAGACTTCCAGGGTTGGGGCATTCACAACTTCTGGAGGCAACTTCTGTTCCAGAGGTTAATTGTTCTAACTGTCAGGAAATTTCTCCTTAGTTCTAAGTTGCTTCTCTCCTTGATTAGTTTCCACCCATTGCTTCTTGTCCTGCCCCCAGGTGTCTTGGAGAATAGTTTGACTCCCTCTTCTTTGTGGCACCCTCTGAGATATCGGAACACTGCTATCATGTCTCCCCTGGTCCTTCTCTTCATCAAACTAGACATACCCAGCTCCTGCAACCGTTCTTCATATGTTTTAGTCTCCAGTCCCCTAATCATCTTGGTTGCTCTTCTCTGCACTCTTTCCAGAGTCTCCACGTCTTTTCTACATCGTGGTGACCAAAACTGTATGCAGTATTCCAAGTGTGGCCTTACCAAGGCACTATACAGTGGCATTAACACTTCACGTGATCTAGATTCTATCCCTAGAACTGTGTTGGCTTTTTTGGCAGCTGCTGCACACTGCTGGCTCCTATTTAAATGGTTGTCCACTAGGATTCCAAGATCCCTCTCACAGTTGCTACTATTGAGCAAGGTACCACCTATACTGTACCTGTGCATTTTGTTTTTCTTGCCTAAATGTAGAACCTTACTTTTTTCACAATTGAATTTCACAATTGACTTTTAGTGAGATCTTGGATTTTTTTTATTTAAAATGTTTAAGCGGAACAGAAAGATATTGAGACACACAAAAAAAAGAGCTTGAATGTTAATTGTTAAAAAAGCCTGAATGTTAAAAACTTGTTTAAAAAGAAAAACAAAATAGGAAGTGAGACAATTCCACCAGGGGGCAGCCAATTATTTTGATGAACTTTGCTGTATTTACAGTTTCAGCATAATTGTAGCTCAATATATATACAACAGACAGAAATGTTTAGTGTTAGGTTATTTTTCAGAAGAGTTTCTGGCAGCTTAATTATCTCACTACAGTCAGAAATGTGACAGATGTTTGCAATCATTGCGTCTGGGAATTCAAGAATATGCTTCTTGGAGCCTTCCAAATGTTTTTTTATTTCATTGTCTTGTAAGATTTATATCCCAAGTTTTCTCCACGGAGTTAAGATGATTTAAGTACTTTTTGTTCCGCTAAATCAGGGGTCCTTAAACCTTTTAAACAGGGGGCCAATTCACAGCCCCTCAGGTTGTTGGGGCAGCTGGATAGGCCAGGTGGGCGCGACTAAGTGGGTGTGACTGGGTGGGCATGGCTAGGTCATGTGACTGAGTGGGTGTGGCCAATTTAGCAGGCTATTAAACAATGCACATAAATTAAACTTTAATTTGTTTTGCTCCTGGGAGTGTTTTAGTTGCTTTTGTTTGCGTGTTGCTCCTTTGGTTGCCTTTTCTTTTTTACTAGATCATTTTTTCAGTTGTTTAGGAGTCCAGTTTTGCAGCAATTCTTCTCAACCCCAAAGAGCTTACAATCAACAAGTCTGTCTCTTTCTGTCTATCTGTCTGGTCTGTCTGTTTCTCTTTCTATCTCTGTCTCACACTCTCTTGTCTGTCTCTTTCTGTTTCTCTCTTTCTCTCTGTCGCTCTCTCTTTATCTCTCTCTCTCTCTGTATCTCTTTCTGTCTCACTCTGTCTCTCTCTCTCTCTTTCTGTTTCACTCTTTCTGTCTCTCTCTGTCTTCCTCTCTGTCTCTCTCTCTCTCTCTGTATAACTCTTTCTGTCTCTGCCTCACTCTGTGTGTGTGTGTCTATCTCTTTTTCACTTCTGGAGGTAAGAGAGGTGAAAAACACAGTCGTTTTTGGCCTCTTGGGGTGTCTGTGCACCCAATTTTTCGCCACCCCCACCTCCAGAACATCTCTGCAGGCCAAAATTGTTGGCCTTACCTTTCAGTTCCAGCCTGTGGGGCTCGGAAAGGTAAGTCCAGCACTCGGCTGAAGGGTGGGCGGGGCGATGTAGGCAGGGCAACCTTGTGGTCCTGTGCGGGCCGGATTAGTGGCTTTGGCAGGCTGCATGCAGCCCTTGGGCCATAGTTGAGGACCATGCTCTTAATTTTCCCACCCTGTGATATAGTTTGAGGTGGGAGAATGTAACAGATAAGTCACTTGGTAAGTTCCCACGACATATTTTTTTCCTGAGTTTGAACCCGAGTTGCCAGTGCCGGGCTAAAATCTTCACTACTGGCTCTTCAGTTGAGGTTGTACAGTGCCAGCTATTTGGCAGATTGAGAGCCAATTATGCCAAGTGCAGGGGGGTTCAATACAAAGCACAGGGGCCGAATTTGGCCTGCAATTTCATCGGATCCGGCCTGTGGAGCCGTTCTGGAAAATGCAAGGGACCGGTCCATGTCGTTATAACCTGGCTATAGTCTGGCAGCTCCATTATATCTCTCAGCTGGTCTTTGCAGGGGAAACCTTGCACGATAATGAAAAACTTCATGAGAAGTTTTTCTTTACTGTGCTAGATGTTTCCCTGCACAGAGAAGCCGAGAGAGAGAAGTGGTGGAGCTGCCAGACTCAAGTAAGATGCGCATTTTGCAGTGGGGCACAATTTGGGGGTGGCAGGTGGGGCAGAGAATGGGGTGCCCTGGCAGCCACTTCTTGGAGCCCACTGCCCACGCCCCTAAGTGTTGCTGCCAGCGACCACAGTTTCACGCCCCCTCTCCCAGGCGACAGGAAAGTAGAGGCAGCGCGCCGGGTGAAGTTTCTCCCCCGCCCCATCCCCTGCTCCACCTGCCACCCCCAAATTATGTCCGAACATCTTACGCCAGGTGTCCTTTGCTGCCTGTGCACTCCGGGTGGCCAGCAGCTGAGCCAGCAAGCCGGCAATCGGCTGGCTGCCTCTAATCTGTCTCCGTGCCTGTACCCTCGCCCGACCGCGCTGCCCTCTCGCTTTTCTCCCTGGCTACTCCAGCCGACGGTGCTGGCCAAGAGAAAAGAGAAGGCGAGTCTGCAGAGAAGAAGGAAGGGCGCACAGCTCTGCGATGTGCACTGGGGACCTGGGAATGGATGCATTTTTAGGTGGCAGCGGGTGCTGGAACTGCCTGCCACCTGAAACACGATGCACTTTTTTGGCCTCTGCACACGCCCTTTTTGGAATTGGGGAGGGGATCGTGATGCTACAGCCCAAAAACGCATTCATTGAAAAGGCCTTCATGGCAGTTCCCCTGGGTAACTTCGGGAATCAAGGTGCGTCTTATACTCCGAAAAGTACGGTAGTTCATTTAATTGGTTTGTGACTTTCTGAGACTCCGAGTTCTGCAGATATTGGCCTGGCAGCTCTCCAAGGCAGATAAGGTCTGTGACTGTAAATCCTCCCTTGAAAGACATTGCTGGATGTGAATGAGAGGAATTCATAGTAATAAAAAGGAGTTTTGTCTCTTATTTTAAAAGAAAATGCCCTTTTGATGAGAAGCTTTTGGACTCCCAAGTGCAACATTGTGTAGTCCCAGAGGCAGCCGACTGCCAATTTTTCGATAGGAAGTCCCATGGGCTTCTTTCGGTCTGAGAGGCAATGTACAATCAGAGGTTTATTTTGGCTTCCCTTTGCCTTCCCAGGCCTTGAAGTGACGGTGTTGGCAATGACAAGATTGTTTAAACAGGTTCCCATTTCCATTAAAAAAAAAACAACAACCCATGAATGAAAGGGATGCTTTAGAGAGCAAAGGACATTTTAAGTAGATATTTTTTTTCTTTAGCAAACACAGGTTTTTCAAGCTGGAGACGTCACACCTGGTCATTGGCCATCTCAGTGATCTCTTCACTTAAAGATCACCCTGTTCTCCTCAGTCCAAGTTCTCTGCCTGAGGGCTTTTAAAAGTCACTTCGGAGACCTTGATCGGCAACAGAATAGAATAGACTCCTTTATTGGCCAAGTGTGGTTGGAGACACCAGGAATTTGTCTTTGGTGCATAGGCTCTCAGTGTACCTAAGGAGAATAAAATACATTCGCCAAGAATAAAAAGATACAACCCTTAGTGATAGTCACAGGTTACTAATAAGCTATCCAATCGTACTAGGAAACAAATAAAAACAATATAAATTGAATAATACAAGCAACATGGTTATAATCAGAGGTGGGTTCCTATTCGTTCGGCCGAACTGGTAGTAGTAACTTGGCTGCCTGGGTGGCTGGAACCGGCAGCGACTTAGGCCTGCCAGGCCCCTGAACAGGTTCTCCTATGGCGGTGCCTTGATTTTCGGTTTTGTGCATGCGCAGAACAGTTTTCATTGCAAGAATGTAATCCCCCCCCCCTTTTTTTAATGTGTGCATGCACAGAACTTTTTAGTTGCAAATGTGCATGCGCGCAGAGCATATTTTTGTGTGCCGAACCAGCAGTAATGCCGGCAGCAACTCACCCCTGGTTACAGTCATAGGCGGGGAGAGATAGATACTAGGAAGGAAGAGAATAATAATAATAGTTTAGAACAATAGAAGAATAATAGTAATACAATAATTTACTAAATTATTGACACTGTTGTGGGAAATAGTTTTGAAGCAGAGTGATGGCATTTGGGGAAAAACTGTCTTTGGGTTTAGTTCAGTGGTTTCCAATCTTTTTTTGGCCATGCCCCGCCTAAGGGTGTCTAAAATGCCCCCCCTGTGACATATAATTCTTACTTTACTCAAAAAGAGTACTCTACACACGCGGACAAATCCTAAAAGGACATGAACTTGGTTTAAACAAGACTCAAATTGCCCCCAAAATCTGGGACGAAATGTGGGACAATTGGTAGCGATGCTTAGAAATGAGGGGAAAAGGCCGGGACAGGAAAAACACAGACAAGTTAAGAATTGGAAAATACGGCATTAAGACTGTGTGATAGGCAGGAGTTGGATATGTATTTATATGATTAGTAATTATGTAAAAGAAAGGATCAATGGACAGGTAATCTGACTGACTACATTCACCTATGCAGTGGATATAAAATGTAATCGTAGTAAGATCTAATCACTATATGGAAATGTTTAGGCCAGAAATGTTGCACTATGTCCAATGTTTTTAATGTTTAGCTAATAAAAAACTTAATAATTCTCAATAATTCCTCTGTAGGACTGAATCGGCAGCTCTTTGGGCCGTTTGAGCTTCCTGAATTGGTGCAGAAAGAACATTCTTTCCTGTGCTTTTTTGATGATGTTTTAGATGGTAGGGGTCCCACTTTAAGTCTTGAGATAGGATAGGACCTAGAAACGTGAAGGTTTCTGTAGTTGATACTGTGTTGACTAGTATTGTAAGAGTTGGTAGAATGGGAGGGTTTCTCCTAAAACCCGCCATCCTTTCTACGGTTTTGAGTTCAGTTCCAGATTGTTCTGGCTGCTAGTTGTTCAACCTCCTGTCGGTCCGCAGATTCATTGTTGCCTTGAATGAGACCAATCACTGTTGTATCATCTGCAAACTTCAGTATTTTAACAGAGGGATCTTTTGAGATGCAGCCCTTGGTGTATGGACAGAAGTGAAGTGGAGAGAGCACACGGCCCTGTGCTAATTGTACAGATATCTGACGTGATTTTGCCTAGCTTTACCTGCTGCTTCCTTTTCTGTTAGAAAACTTATGATCCATTTATAAGGGTGGTCAGGTACAGCGAGCTGATTTAGTTTAGTTAAAAAGAACGCAGCTGATCATTTCTGGAGACTGGGGTGAAAAACAATCCCTCCGATTCTTCTTTATAGCGGCATCTATCGTCCGCTTGAACGGGCCTGTTTTACCACCTCAGACAGACAAACAAAAAACCCACTGTTGTGGTGCCTGGCAGCGGAGTCTCACACTCACACACTGTGGTGCCTGACTGTGCCTTTGTCTTTGCAGTTCTCCAATAATCTTTCATAATTCTGGCCTTCTAAAGAGCAGTCAGGGTTGATCCCCTCTAGGGCTGACCAGTTTGATCACCTTGCAATCCAAAGGACTCGCAGGAGTCTTCTCCAGCACCAGAGTTCAAAGGCCTCCATTCTTTGGCCCTCAGCCTTCCTTATGGTTCAACTTTCACAGCCATCCATTGCAACTGGGAAAACCATAGCCTTGACTATATGCTCTTTTGTTGGCAGGATGATATCTCTGCTTTTTAGTGTGCTGTCTAGATTTGCCATAGCTTTCCTCCCCAGGAGCATGCCTCTTTTAATTTCTTGGCTGCAGTCTCCATCTGCAGTGATCTTGGAGCCCAGGAAAATAAAATCTGCCACTGCGTCCATTTCTTTTACCCCCATCTATTGGCCAGGAATTGAGAGGGCCAGATGCCATGATCTTAGTTTTCTTAAGTTTGAGTTTCAAGCCAACTTTTGCACTCTCCTCCTTCTCCTTCGCATCAAGAGGCTCTTTAGTTCCTCTTTACTTTCTGCCATTAGAGTGGTATCCTTTACAGATCCAAACAAGATACAAAAAGGATTTAGAACCGCACGGATTTCAAAATGAACAGCAAGAATTGGACAAAACAGTAACAGGAACAGAAGGAAAAATGATTACAAAAACATAATCTTTTAAAATTCAAAATGGAGAAGGAAACCGTGAAGGAAACAATGATAATTTGGGTTAAAAACTTCAGGTCCAGGGGTGGGTTCCTGCCAGTTCTAAGCTCTTCTACAGAAGAGGTTCCACAAATCTACAGTGCCATTTAGAACCGGTTCCAGCTCCCTCGCCCCACCCATCCGCCCATCATCAAGAGGAAGATCGAGAGGAGGAATTGAAGTCCACAAGTCTTAAAGCTGTCAAGTTGGAACACCCCTGGTTTTTTTTTTCCTAAAGGGTTAGGGGTGCAAGGGTCTTGTAACTTGACAGCTTTAAGACTTGCGTGCTTCAAATGCCAGAGTTTCTGAGCCAACATTTTGGTTGCTAAGCAAGAGAGTTGTTAAGTGAGTTTGACCACATTTTACAAGTTGGCCATGCCCACCCAGTCACATGACTGCCAAGCCACTCCCACCCAGTCACATGACTACCAAGTCATTCCCACCCAGTCACTTGGCAAGCAAGCCACTCCCACAAAGCAAGCCACACCCACAGAAGAGGTTCTAAAAATTTTGAAACCCACCACTGTTCTGGTCCAATATTGAATTGGAGCACTGGGAAAAATTATGGTTGAAAAATTTATAAATTGACAATGTCGGCATCCTAAAAGGAAAACATCTACAAAATGTTTTATTGGTGGCTCCCCCCCCCCCCCCCCCCAGCGAGATTGACCAAAATGTTCCCAAATAAGATCTCCAAACTGTTGGAAATGCAACCATCAACAGGGGACCTTTTATCATATGTGGTGGACATGTCCGAAAGCCAAAGAATTCTGGACAAAAATTCAAAAATGGTTAGAAGAAATAATAGAAGAAAAAATTGACACGAACCCTGAGCTGTTTCTTCTAGGAATAATAATAAATATTAGTAAGGCTATCCAATACATAATGCTTCCTATAATTACAGCTGCCAAAATCTCATTGCTCAAATTTGGAAACCAAAAACCATTCAAATGCAGAAATCATAAAAAAGATGCTAGAATGCACGGAAATGGGCAAACTAACAATGGAACTAAGAGATAGAGAATACTACAAGATATGGAGAAAGGTCGTTCCAGAGGGCAGGCCCCGCCACAGAGAAGGCTCTCCCCCTGGGGGCACCCATCGGCATTGTCTGGCGGATGGCACCCTGAGGAGGCCCACTCTGGGAACACAATGAAAGGAGATGGCGTGTACTTAGAAAGTAATAGAGATGGAAATATCTGGGTGTGTATATTGTGAAAATGCGAAAGTATGAAACAAAGAAGAATATGTATAAGATAATAGAATGGAAAATGGAAAACCCAAAATCAGAAAAAAGAAATACCGATAACGGAAAGCTGTAAAAGTGTAATTGTGATTTTAATGTTTGGAAAATGCCAAATAAATAATAATAATAATAATAATAATAATAATAATAATAATAATAATAATAATAATAATAATAATAATAATAATAAATTTAATTTGTAGACCGCTCCCTCTCCCCGAAGGGACTGGGAGCGGTGCACAGGGGAATTAAAAACATACAAACATAAATACATCATAAATATATATAAAATCAGATTAAACAATTTATCCCTGCGCTAAAAACCCAAAATACTAAAAGCTAAACCCCTTAAAAACCCAATTAAAACAATTTAAATGTTCAGACTGAGAGGCTGGAAGGTAGGTTAGGCCAGGCCGGCCAGTTGGAATAGATAAGTCTTGAGCTTTTTGTCGGAAGGCGCGGAGGTTCGTGGTTGTCCTGAGGTCGGGGGGTAGGTCGTTCCACAGAGCTGGGCCCGCCACAGAGAAGGCCCTTCCCCTAGGCGCCGCCCGCTGGCATTGCCTAGTGGACGGCACCCGGAGAAGTCCCTCTCTGTGGGAGTGAATCGGTCGGAGGGATTATTATTATTATTATTATTATTATTATTATTATTATTAGTAGTAGTAGTAGTAGTAGTAGTAGTAGTAGTATTATTAGTATTATTAGTATTAGTATTATTAGTATTATTAGTATTATTATTATTATTACCTCAGATATCATCTGCATATCTGAGGTAAAACAGTAAAAAAAACACCAGGGAAGTGAGAAATTGTGATTAGCTGGAAGCATCTCTCCACAGTTATTTGCTGGCAGTGAAGATTTGCCTTCTCTTACAGAGAGAAGGACCACTTGGTTCCCCCTCCCTTTATTTCCTTCCTCCCCCTTATTTATCACATTTATTGTTTGGGGGATGCGTTCTGATCGCAAAATGAGGAAACTGCAGTTTTTTTCATCTCCAGTAGAGGGCGCAAAGACCCCGAGATTATCCTGCATAGGCTCCATATAGAGCAGGGATCTCCACTATTTGGCCACTTCAAGACTTGTGGACTTCAACTCCCAGAATTCCCCAGTTGGTATGAATCCTGGAAGTTGAAGTCCACAAGTCTTAAAGTGGGCAAACGTTGGAGTCCCCTGAAACAGAGTGAAAGAAAAACGAGGCAAACATTCAGGGGGTGAAGGGCCATTTTTTAATTTTTACAGGTAGTCCTCAAGTTACGCCCACGACTCAGCCTAAAATTTATGTTGCTGAGTGAAACCTATGTTCAGTGAGTTTGGCCCCATTTTATGCCCTTTCTTGCCACAGTGAAGTGAATCACTGCCGTTGTTTAAGTAAGTCACACGGTCGTTAAGTGAATCTGGCTTCCCCATTGACTTTGCTTGCCAGGAGGCCTCAAAAGATGATCAGATGACCCTAGGACATTCCCAACCATCATAAATATGGGCTACTTAGCAAGTGTCTGAATTTTGATTGCATGACCATGGGGATGCGGCCACGGTTGTAAGTGTGAAAAAATGTGGGGGGGGGGGGGGAAAGGTCATTTTTTTCAGTGCTGTCGTAACTTTGAATGGTCACTAAACCAATGGTTGTAAGTCGAGGATTGCCTGTATGCCATAGATAAAATAATTTTTCCAACAGGTTTATTCTTCCAGTAGGTTTATTACGCTTTATTTTGGTAAATGATTTTTTCCCAATAGGTTTATTACCCTTCATGACTTACCATATTTTTTGGAGTATAAGATGCTCTGAAGTATAAGATGCACCTTTTTGGGAGGAAAACAAGAGGGGGGAAATCTGCCTCTGTCTCCCAACAATTTGCCTCCTTGCAGCAAACAGCAAACAGTACGGACAATATACACTTACATTTCAATGTACATTTTGTATATTCAATATACATTTCAACATACAATTACATTACAATATACATTTCAGACTATACTTGTATTGATGTGGTTTTTTGGAAGTATACATTATTCTCTGCCTTTTAAAAGAAGATACAATAGCACTGGGCCTCTTCAGATCAAGCATTTATTTTAAAAAGCTTCTTCATTTTGTTAAGTTGACTAGAACAATAATAAAGCAGTCGTTAAAAATAAGTAATAATTTGAACATTCTATAGTCATTTATAGTTATTGATTTACCTCCTTACAGCACTGGCCTCCCCAATGATCAGCTCTTTCAGGCTGCAAGGCCTAACCTAGGGGTCTGCAAAGTCGGCTCTTTTAAGACTGGTGGACTTCAACTCCCAGAATTCCCCAGCCAGACCCCTGCCATAACCTATTGCAGCCTCCGCAAGCCCCATTTTCCCTGTTTCCTGCAAGGAGGTAAATTGCTGGGAAGCAGGGGCCAGTGGGTGGGCGGGGCTACACTTGATGTATAAGACACACCCAAATTTTCACCCTCTTTTGGGGGCGGGGGGAAATGCATCTTATACTCCGAAAAATACAGTAATTCTCATCCAGCTTCAAAAACACAAATCGAATTTTAACTTGAAATGGTCCACAAATGAACTGTTATAGTCTGCTTAGCAAGGTTCTAGTTGCGCAGAGTTTCACAGGATGGCATTTCCAGAAGTTCCCTCTAGCCTGGCCAGTGTTGAATATGATGGGTTTAACTTAACAAATCACAGCTAGAGTGGTACGGCGGCCTGGAGGTGGCGCTCCCCTCTCATAGTCAGGAGGCTGTGAGTTTGATCCTAGGTGGGGGCAGTTATTTCTCTCTCTGGGCACAATGACAATACATCTGCTGAATAAAACTCCGCATTGGCAACAGGGAAGGGCATCCGGCCAGTAAACAGCTCCATTCATTTGCCCAGACACCACCACCAGAAGGGATTATGGGGTCCTTAAACGAAGAAGAAGATTAATAAGATCATGCTAAGAATATTGTGATATACATGGCACATACTGTATATATGCTGAACAACACACTGGTAATAGGAAGGGATCCGGCCAGTAAATTGGTCATTAAAAGAAGGTGATGACTTACAAATCACAGCTAGAAGGGATTGTGTGGCAGAAGGCTCTCGTACAAAGCAAAGAGCGAGATCTTGCCATGATAAGGACAAGGAACAAATTATGATATAAGCAACCTAAGGAAACTTCCTATGTGTGTTGAGAATAGATGGCTTTGGGGCAATGATGGCTACCGGCCATTGTAAGTTTGTGGTTGGACATCCATCAAGCCTTCTTTTTTTCTTTTCTGTTCTCCAGAGATTTGAGAAGAAGTTCAACGCTGAGCAAAGCGCAGGCAATGTCTCTAAAGGGACACAGTTCGAGTACGCGTGGTGCCTGGTCCGCAGCAAATACAATGACGACATCAAAAAGGGCATTGTCCTTTTGGAAGGTGAGCTTTCGCCCAGCTGCAAAGGGGCAGCCTTGATGTGTCTTACGAAACCCTTTCTTAAGAACAAATCCCTGTATTTCCTTTCATCCCCTGAATCATGTTGCCTTTCACCTGTTAGGCCTTACGGATACGGCAGGGGATTGGAAGGGAGAAGGTCAGTTTTGGGGTGAGAAAAAGTGATCCAGGGTAGACATTCTCACTAATCTTCCACACATGACGCACTCCACTGCAGTGGGTAGGGACCTTAAGTGCTTTTTCCGCCCTCTAACTCATGGGTTCCTCAAACTACGGCCCGTGGGGTGCATGCGGCCCACCAAAGCCATTGATCCAGCCCGCGTAGGACCATGAGGCGTCCCCCGCCCGCCACATTGCCCCGCCCACAACCCCCCCTCCCATCCTTCGGCTGAGTGCAGGAATTACCTTTGCGAGCCCTGCGGGCTGGAACTGAAAGGTAAGGCCAACAATTTTGCCCTGCAGAGATGTTCTGGAGTGGGGAAGTTGAAAAACAGGGTGCAGAGATGACCCAGGATGCACGGGAAAGCTTTTGTGGCTCCCGGTGTTTCCTTTTCTGTGGGAAATGGGTCCAAATGGCTCTTTGAGTGTTTAAGATTGCCGACCCTTGCCCCAGCAGAACAATGCTTTTGAACCTGGAGGCTCTATTTGAGTGATCCCTGTGTGCAAGGCCTGTGTGTATCTTATATTCCTCAAGGATTCAGCTCTGCTCCTTGGGAAAACAGGAGAGGCAAAGATTCCTCTTTCTTCCTGTGATGTTTCATTTCGTCATACAGGTAGGTAGCTCTTGACTTACAGCAGTTTGTTTAGTTCAAAGTTACAACGGTACTTAAAAAAAAAGTGACTTATGACCCTTTTGTTAAACACTTACGACCGTTGCAGCATCCCCTTGGTTACATGGTCAACATTCTTGGCAACTGGTTCATATTTATAACGGTTGCTGCGTCCCACTGCCAAGATTGCTAAGCGCGAAAAATGGTTGTAGGTCGCTTTTTTTTCAGTACCGTTTTTACTTTCAAATGGTCACTCAATGAACTGTTGTAAGTCGAGGACTACCTCTATTAGAAACTCATGCACATCCGTTTTCTTCCCTTTGCCTTTCATTTGTTTATTTATTTTTTAGAACTGTTGTCCAAAGGGAACAAAGAAGAGCAACGGGACTATGTCTTCTACCTTGCGGTTGCCAATTACCGGCTGAAGGTGAGTGTGGAAAGTTCTGTTTGTGACTATAAGAGACTCTGTGCCAAGTATTGCCTTGCCCTGCGTTTGGAAACTAGTTATCTGGCAGCTTGCCAAGCGAGATGAGGTTCATGTTGATAAATATTCCTCTGAAAGACTGTTTGCCAAGCCTGGCTGACTGTGAATGAAAGGAATTCATTCACAGACTTCTGCTTCATGCTTGTTAAGGAAGCCTAAATCAGAACACTGACGGAAGTACCGTATTTTCAGAGTATAAGACGCACCTTTTTCCCTCACGAAAGAGGGTGAAAATCTGGGTGCATTTTATACACTGAATACAGCATTTATGGCCTTCCGAAAACCCACCCCCTTCACCAAAATGGCCATGCATAGCCGTTAGAAGGATTCTAGAGTGCTCCTGAGGGCTGGAGAGGGCAAAAATGTGTGAAAAATGATCCGTTTTTTGCTTGTTTTTGCCCCCCACCCTCCAGGAGTACTCTATAAGCCTCCTAAAGGCTTTGCATATTCTTTTTTTTGGACAAAAAATGGGCCTTTTTGGCCAATTCCCCCCCCCCCCCAGCCTCCAGGAGCACACTACAAGCCTCCTAAAGGCTATGCAACCCTTTTTTGATTAAAAAATGGGCCTGTTTTCGTGAAAAACAGCCCATTTTTGGAGGCCTGCAGTGCAAAAATTGTTTTTTTTAAATTTGCCTCTTCAAAATCTTGGTGCGTCTTATACTCCGAAAAATATGGTAGCTTCTTGGATGAGAAGTGAAAAAAACCAGAAGGAAATCTAGTTGCCTTTTGGAGGGGAAATGCAGCTTTAGAATAGCAGTGGCAATAACATTTACTCTTATATAGTGCTTCACAGCTGTCCCCAGGCCGAAGCCACATAGAGTAGACTGGGCCGAAAGCACCCTGGCCTGATGTTTCCTCTTCGCATTGGATAGACTGGGCTGAAGCCGCATTAGGTAGACTGGCTGAAGCAATGCAGGCTGGCCTCTTACATTTTCTAGGATGGCCCCACGGGCTGGATCCGACCACATTGTGGACCCGATTTAACCCACGGGCCTTGTGCTTGACAGAACTGCTTTAAGCAGTTCTAAGTTTATAGAGTCAGTGTATTCCTCTCAACGTTCTCATTTTGCCGACCTTGGAAAGCTGAGCCAATCTTGAGCCGGTCAGGATAGAATTGGCAGTGGCCAGAGTTATCCTGCAATATTGCATTTCTAACCGTTTTGCCACATGGCTCAAAGACGCTTGGCTGACCACATCCTTACCTCTCTTTTCAAATCTTCTCTGTGATTTGGGCTCCCTCAAACTGTCCGTGTTGTCCGAAGGGGATATTAGATCGTGATTAGCTGGCATACAGTTTGTTCTTCACTTCCCATCACTTTTAGCTCAGTAAGATAGGATAAAAGGTAATTGTTGTGGCCCGCTAGTGGCCAGTAAAGCTGATTTGGACAGTAAGGACGTTGGGGAGGAACATGGGCCAGTCCTGGAGTCTGGGGACAGCTATGATGAGGGCTCTATGTCGGAGGCAGATGGGAGCCAGAGGCTTATGCTAGTTATCAGCTGCCTTCGAGTCAGACATAAGTGAGGCAGAAGAACAGATGGAGCCTGTTCCCAGTGTGCGTATGTGCAGAGTTACCAGACGAAGGGAACAGCTAAAGAACAGGGATCGACTTGGGAGTAAGATCACAGGTGGACGATGAATGGCCCCTCCCAGAGGAAATAACAGAGGAACGAAAGGGGAGTTTGCAAGAGACAATTAGTTTGCTTAATTGGTTCATGGCTCTCCAAGACTCTTTGCCAAGTTTTGCAGATATCGGCCTGTCAGCTCTCCAAGCCAGATAAGGTCTGTGACAGTAAATCCTCCTTTTATTTATTTATTTATTTATTTAAATTTATATCCCGCCCTTCTCCACAGAGGACCCAGGGCGGCGTACAGGAAATTTAAAAACATACGAATACAAAGATAAATATATAATTTAAAATAAATATTAAACATTCCCATCCTGTACTAAAACCAAATTTAAAATACCCAATTTAAAACTTCCTAAAAGTCCCCACGGGAGGTTAGGCTAAGCCGGCTTGTTGGAACAAATATGTCTTTAGACATTGGCGGAAGAGGCAGAGGTCGGTGATGGTACGTAATTCAGGGGGTAGGTCATTCCAAAGGGCTGGGCCCGCCACAGAGAAGGCTCTTCCCCTGTGTGTCGCCAGTCGGCATTGTCCGGCCGACGGCACCCTGAGAAGGCCCTCTCTGTGGGAGCGTATCGGTCTAAGGGATGTATGTGGCAGGAGGCGGTCTCGCATATAACTAGGCCCCGAGCCATGGAGCGCTTTAAAGATGGTCGTCAAAACCTTGAAGTGCACCCGAAAGACTGCTGGATGTGAATGAGCGGAATTCACAGTAAATTAATAAAAGGGTTTTTTGTCGGGATCAGGAGTTTGCTTCATGCTCTTGGGAAGCCTCGTCAGGAAACAGATTCTATAAAATTTATTGAAACCCATTTTTTAAATTAATAAAAGCTAATTGTCTTCAGACAGCGCTGGCTCCCGCGGTCAAGAAACAGAGATGGGCAGGGCGCCTTAGAGTCAGACATGACTGGCAGGGAAACCTTTCCCTTTTTAAATTAACAGGTAGTCCTTAACCTACAACAGCTTATTTAGTGACTGTTCAAAGTTAACAACGGCGCTGGGAAAAAACCGAGTTACGACTTTTTTCACAGTTACAACTTTTGTAGTGCCCCCATAATCGTGCGATCAAAATTCAGGTGCTTGGCAAATGGTTCATACTTATGGCCGTTGCTGTGTCCCGAGGTCATGTGATTCCCCTTTGGTGACCTTCTGACAAGCAAAATCAATGGTGAAACCAGATTCCCCTTAACCGCCGAGTAACTAACTAAAGTGATCCAAATTGGGCAGAGCTCACTGAGCAAACGTCTCGCTGAGAAGCAGAAATGTTGGGGCTCAATTGCAGTCATTAAGTGAAGGACCTCCTCTAATAGGATCTCGAAAGCCAAATGGCATTTCCACTCCCTCTTTCTTGTACCAAAGAGGGTTAAACTAGAGACAGTTTTAAGAGCGCCTTTCTGATATTTTCTTCCTGTCCTGGGAATACATTGTGTTTTGGGAACTGCCGCCAGGTACTTTTTCCAAGAGTTATTTCTGTCATTTTAAACAACCGCAAACGGACTGGTTGATCCAGGCCAGGATTGACTGCCTTTTAGCATTTCGGCAAATGCCTCCAGGGAAAAGCTAACATAGATTTTGAATTATAAGTGACTGACCTGGGAACTGTTTGCAGTTGGAAAGGTTTTGGTGAGGCAGAAAAGGAAACATTTTACAGACAGATTAACAGAGTTGGAAGGGACCTTGTAGGTCATCTAGTCTAACCCCCCACCTGTTCTTCCCAAGAGCCTGAAGCAAACTCCTTGTCCCGACAAGGACATTAATTTGCTGAGAATTCTGCTCATTCACATCCAGCAAAGTCTTTCAAGGGAGGATTTATGGTCACAGACCTTATCTGGCTTGGAGAGGCAGGCTGATATCTGCAAAACTTGGTAAGGAGGCTCGGAGAGTCACGAATCAATGAAGCGAACTAATTGTCTCCTGCAAACTCTACTCCTCTTTCTCTCCTTGTTTTTTTCCTCTGGGAGGGGCCGTTCATTGTCCACCAGTGGCCTTATTCCCAAGTTGACCCCTGTTCTTTAGCTGTTCCCTTCATCTGGCAATTCTGCGCATGTGCACAGTGGGAACAGGCTCCAGCTGTTCATCTGCCTCACTGATGTCTGACTCTGAAGGCAGCTGATAACTGGCATACGGCTCTGGACCCCTCTCTGCCTCCAACACAGAGCGTTCCCCAGACTCTAGGACTGGCCCATGTTCCTCCCCAACCTCTTCATTGTCTGAATCTGCTACCAGTTCTGCTGGCTGCTGGCGGGCCACAACACCGCGCAAGCAGGAGACCCTACACCATTTCTGAAAGATGGCAGTCCAATCTCTTCTTGAAAGCCTTCAGTGATGAAGCTCCCACAACTTCCGAAGGCAACTTCTGTTCCATTGGTTGATTGCTCACACTGTTAGAAAAGTTCTCCTTATTTCCAGGTTGAATCTCTCCTTGTTCAGCTTCCATCCATTATTCCTTGTCTGGCCTTCGGGTGCTTTGGAAAATAGCTCGACCCTTTCCTCCCTGTGACGGCCCCTCAAATATTGGAACACTGCTATCATGGTCCTTCTCTTCGCTAGACTAGCCATGCCCTGTCCCTTTAACCGTTCATCGTATGTTTTAGTCTCCAGAGTGCAAAAACGTTTTTTAAAAATTTGCCTCTTCAAAATCTTGGCGCGTCTTATACTCCGGTGCGTCTTGTATTCCGAAAAATACGGTACGTTTCCCCATCTCCTGGTCTTGTGGAGAAAAACAGCACCTGTTGTTTTGTCTGGTCTTCTGGAATGTGGAAAGTGGTGGGATTGTGAAAGAGGAACTTGAGGGATGTAACTACCCCCCCAACCTTGGCTGTGTGTGTGGGATTGACTCTCCCCGTGGCTCCCGTTCACTTGGCCTTGCTTTATCTCTTGAGGACTAATCTTGGCTTCATAAACTTCATGGAAAGCCACATTCTTATCTGGCTTGGCCCGATCCTCTTATCTGGGCTTTTTATGGACTGCCACAGTGCCGTGATCATAACTCTTCGATCCTTGGGCGTGTTGTCGAGACAGCAGCGCAGATAAGAAAGAAGCAAGTCGGGTCGAAGGGAGGGATCTGTGCAAAGCACAGCTTGGGTGTACGGTGCATTCCTAATGGTGGTTGCTCAAGAGGAAATCCCCCTTGAGCCCAGCTGTGGGATACACCACGCGGCCTTAAGAGCAGGAATGGGAAGGGGATGGTTGGATGGAAGGAAGTCCAGGCTTGTTGTGAAGCTTCTGTGTGGCGCAAGAGATAAGCAGGGTGAGGTGAATTTGAATTGGACCCTCTCCGGCTCAAAAACATTATGGGATGGTCTGGAAGTTGTTGTCTCTGTGTTGAACCTCCTCCCAGTGAGTACGCGACGATCCCCTCAAAAACATCTGGAAGCCAGACGTCAACGTGCTCATTGTCTAAAGCAGAAAAGGAAGAATGGAAAAGCACGCGCTCTCCCTCATATATTGGGAGTATATCACTCCCAACGTTCCCCAGCTGTTAACATCTGGAGAACCTCATGTTAAGGAACGTTTTTCCAGTGGAACTGGTCTGTTGGGGCAACCTGGTGTACCCAATTATGGGATGGAGCAAACTGCTTCCACTTTCACCTTTCAGCCCCAATCCAGGAGTTTTCGCAGGCAGTTGGCTTTCGCGACAAACTATTTTTGTGTTGAATTGATATTTCAAGCTATTTAGCTCCCATCCGCTAGCTCTACCCTTCTAGGATTCGAACCTGGGCTACTTGCATATATTAGGTAGATCTATTAACCTCTAAAAGGGACACAGTGGCTAAGATGCTGAGCTTGTTAAACAAAAAGGTCAGTAGTTCAGCGGTTCGAATCCCTAGTGTCGTGTAGTGGGGTGAGCTCCCGTTACTTTTCCCAGCTCCTGCCAACCTAACGGTTCGAATGCACGTAAAAATGCAAGTAGAAAAATATGAACCACTTTTGGTGGGAAGGTAATGGTGTTCCGTGTACCTTCAGCATTTGGTCATGCTAGCCACATGACCATGGAGACGTCTTCAGACAGCGCTGGCTTTGAAACAAGATGAGCACCACCCCCTATAGTTTGGAATGACTAGCACATATGTGCGAGGGGAACCTTTACCTTTTTATTAACCTCTAAGCCACAGACTCTCCTCACTTTGTTGGCTACACCAGGGGAGAGATGAAGTGTTATAAAGCTCACGTTGAGAAGGGTGTCTGCAGAAATATCCATGCCTTCCTTGAAGTCTTCTTAGTCCCAGATTCTGGGTAGTCCAGGATTTTGTTCCAGCAGTGGCACATTGGACCAATGTCATCTTGTTTGTTCCTGCAACAACAGTGATGGTAAGCCCTCGCACAACCATTTATTATGAGAAATTTCTTGACAGTTAGAACAATGAATCAGTGGAACGGCTTGCTTCCAGACGTTGTGAATGCTCCAACAACTGAAGGTTTTTAAGAAGAGATTTGGACAGCCGTTTGTTTGAATTGGCATAGGTCTTCCTGCCCGAGCAGGGGGTTGGACTAGAAGACCTCCAAGGTCCCTTCCAACTTTGTTATTCTGTTTAGCGACCGTTAAAAGTCACAATGGCACTGAAAAAAAGTGATTTACAATCATTTTTCACATTTACGGCTAGTGCAACTCTGAGTAACTGAGAGGGATCTTGGAGTCCTAGTGGACAATCATTTAAATAGGAGCCAGCCGTGTGCAGCAGCTGTCAAAAAAGCCAACACGGTACTAGGTTGCATAAACAGAGGGATAGAATCAAGATCATGTGAAGTATTAATACCACTTTATAAGGCCTTGGTAAGGCCACACTTGGAATACTGCATCCAGTTTTGATTGCCATGATGTAAAAAAAAAGATGCAGAGATCCTAGAAGAGGGCAAAGAAGAGCAACAAAGATGATTAAGGGACTGGAGGCTGAAACATACGAAGAACGGTTGCAGGAACTGAGTATGTCTACTTTTTTATCTCACTTGTGGGGTGCCTCAGGGGTCGGTCCTCTCGCCACTCCTGTTCAACACATATATGAAGCCGCTGGGTGAGATCATCCGTGGTTTTGGGGTAGAGTACCATCTCTACGCTGATGATACACAGCTGTATATATCTACCCCAAACCACCCCAACGATGCCGTAGCGGTGATGTGCCAGTGCCTTGAAGCCGTGCGAGCCTGGATGGGAAGTAACAGACTCAGACTCAATCCATCCAAGACCGAGTGGCTGTGGTTTCCGGCATCCCGGTACAACCAGTTGACTCCATCACTGGCCATAGGGGACGAACACCTTACCCCTGTGGATGGGGCGCGCAACTTGGGCGTCATCCTGGATACCCGGCTGTCCATGGAAGATCAAGTGACAGCCGTGGCCAGGAGGGCGTTTTACCAGGTTCGCCTGGTACGCCAGTTGCGCCCCCTATTGGATCGGGATGCCCTCTGCACAGTCACTCATGCCCTCGTGACATCCCGACTGGACTACTGTAATTCTCTCTACATGGGGCTCCCCTTGAGGTGCACCCGAAGACTTCAGCTTGTCCAGAATGCAGCCGCGCAAGCAATAATGGGAACCTCAAGGTTTACCCACGTAACACCGCTCTTGTGCGAGCTGCACTGGCTACCTGTCGTCTTTCGGGTGCGCTTCAAGGTGTTAGTTATCATCTTTAAAGCGCTCCATGGCACGGGACCTAGTTATCTGCGCGATCGTATCCTGCCCCATACATCCCTGCGGCCGATTCGCTCCCACAGAGAGGGACTTCTCCGGGTGCCGTCCACTAGGCTATGCCAGCGGGCGACGCCCAGGGGAAGGGCCTTCTCTGTGGCGGGCCCAGCCCTCTGGAACGACCTTCCCTCCGAAATTAGAACAACCACGGACCTCCGCTCCTTCCGTCAAAAACTTAAAACACACTTGGCTGGCTTAGGTTAGTCTTCCGTCTTTTAATAGGGCTTAGGGGATTTTAGTTAATTTTAAAATTGGGGATTTTAGCGCAGGGATAATCATTGTTTAATTTGCCTTTTATTAATCTATTTATGTATATTTATTGGTATTTTTAATTTCCCTGTGCACCGCTCCGAGTCCCTTCGGGGAGAGGAAGCGGTCTATAAATAAATTTATTATTATTATTTATTATTATTAATGAAAAGAAGGACTAGGGGAGCCTTTTATTAATCTATTTATGTATATTTATTGGTATTTTTAATTTCCCTGTGCACCGCTCCGAGTCCCTTCGGGGAGAGGAAGCGGTCTATAAATAAATTTATTATTATTATTTATTATTATTAATGAAAAGAAGGACTAGGGGAGACATGATAGCAGTGTCCCAATATCTCAGGGTTGCCACAAAGAAGAGGAAGTCAAGCCAAGCGCTTGGGCCATTTCCTGTATCCCTGACCCGCGCCCCGATGGAGGACCTCACGGCCGCATGGAATAGTGCGGCCGTGGGAGCCTTAGATCGGGTCGCGCCCTTGCGGCCTCTCTTGCGGCGGCGAACCACCCTGGCTCCTTGGTTTACTGAGGAGCTGCGGGTGATGAAACGCCGCAAGAGATGCCTAGAGAATAGATGGAGGTCTAGCCGCTCTGAATCTGACCGAACACAGATAAGAGCCCATTTACGGACTTACATTGTGGCGCTGAGGGTGGCCAAACGTCATCATTGTGCCACTCTCATAGCATCCGCAGAAAACCGCCCTGCCGCTCTGTTTAGGGTGACCCGTGCCCTCCTTCAACAGAGGGAGCGGGAAGCCCCGCTACAGGGTAGAGCAGAGGAATTTGTGACTTTTCTGCAGGAGAAAACCGCCCAGATACAGAGTGAGCTAGCCCCCATTCATGGCCCAGTGGGATGCCACGAGAGAGATCTTGTTTGGGAGGAGTTTGACCCCGTTACTTCAGAGGATATGGACAGGCTACGTGGGCGACTGCGAGCCACCACATGTTTATTGGACCCGTGCCCCTCCTGGCTTGTACTGGCATCCTGGGAGGTGACACGAGGCTGGCTCCAAGAGGTTGTCAACGCATCCTTGAGTGAGGGTTCCTTGCCTGCCTCCCTAAAAGAGGCGATGGTGAGGCCCCTCCTCAAGAAGCCCTCTTTGGACCCAGCTCTTTTAAATAACTACCGTCCAGTCTCCAACCTTCCCTTTTTGGCGAAGGTTGTCGAGAGTGTGGTGGCACAACAGTTTCCCCGTCACCTGGAGGAAGTTGACTATCTAGATCCGCGCCAGTCCGGCTTTCGGCCCGGGCATAGCACCGAGACGGCATTGGTTGCGTTGGTGGATGATCTCTGGAGGGCCAGAGATGGGGGATGTTCCTCCATCCTGGTCCTATTAGACCTCTCGGCGGCTTTCGATACCATCGACCATGGTATCCTATTGCATCGGCTGGGGGGGTTGGGGGTGGGAGGCACCGTTTTACGGTGGTTCTCCTCCTACCTCTCTGGCCGATCGCAATTTGTGCGGGCAGGAGAGCAGAGGTCGACCCCGAGACCCCTCACATGTGGGGTGCCTCAGGGGTCGGTCCTCTCGCCTCTCCTGTTTAATGCATACATGAAGCCGCCGGGTGAGATCATCCGTGGTTTTGGGGTAGAGTACCATCTGTACGCTGATGACACCCAGCTGTACATATCTACCCCAAACCACCCCAACGATGCCGTAGCGGTGATGTGCCAGTGCCTGGAAGCCGTGCGGATCGGGATGGGAAGTAACGGACTTCGGCTCAACCCGACCAAGACCGAGTGGCTGTGGTTTCCGGCTGCCCGATTCAACCAGCTCTCTCCAACTCTGGCCATAGGGGGCGAACATCTTGCCCCTGTGGATGGGGCGCGCAATTTGGGTGTCCTCCTGGATACCCGGCTGTCTATGGAAGAGCAAGTGACAGCCGTGGCCAGGAGGGCGTTTTACCAGGTTCGCCTGGTTCGCCAATTGCGCCCCCTATTGGATCGGGACGCCCTTCGCACAGTCACTCATGCCCTCGTGACATCCCGACTGGACTACTGTAACTCTCTCTACATGGGGCTCCCCTTGAGGTGCACCCGGAGGCTTCAGCTAGTTCAGAATGCAGCCGCGCGAGCAATTATGGGGACCACCAGGTTTACCCACGTTACACCGCTCTTGCGCGAGCTGCACTGGCTACCTGTCGTCTTCCGGGTGCGCTTCAAGGTGCTAATTATCATCTTTAAAGCGCTCCCTGGCACGGGACCTAGCTATCTGCGAGATCGGATCCTGCCCCATACATCCTCACGACCGATTCGCTCCCACAGAGAGCGACTTCTTCGGGTGCCGTCCACTAGACTTTGTCAGCGGGCGACGCCCAGGGGAAGGGCTCTCTCTGTGGCGGGCCCGGCCCTATGGAACGACCTTCCCCCTGACATCAGAACGACCACTGACCTCCGCTCCTTCCGTACGAAATTGAAGACCTATTTCTTTCGACTGGCCGGCCTTGAATAATTCTCTCTGTCTATTGATTCCAAATGCATTTTAATGGGTTCTTAATCATTTTTAGCACGGGTGACATTGTTTAATTATGTTTTAAAGTATGTATTTTGTATTTATTGTATATTGTTTTTAGTTTCTAATAATAATAATAATAACTTTGCATTTATTAACCGCTCCCTCTCCCCACAGGGACCCGTGCGGGTGCGGTCAATAAATCCGAATTTGATTGGATTGATTGATATTCTCCAAAGCACCTGCAGGTAGAATAAGAAGCAATGGGTGGAAACTAATCAAGGAGAGAGAAGCAACTTAGAATTAAGGAGAAATTTCCTGACAGTTAGAACAATGAATCAGTGGAATAACCTGTATCCAGAAGTTGTGAATGCTCCAACACTGGAAGTTTTAAAGAAAATGTTGGATAACCATTTGTCTGAAATGGTGTATAGGGTTTCCTGCCTAGTCAGGGGGTTGGACTAGAAGTCCTACAAAGTCCCTTCCAACTCTAACGTAACTTTCTTGGAATGTGTCCACAGCTATTAGCTAGGTGAAGTTGATTTTTGATTTTAATCCCCATAACTGTCTACTTATACGGCACCGCCTCTGCCCTATTGTAATGATGGCTGAGAATGGCCTTGAGCGATGGGCCAACAAAATGCTGCCTGGGAAACGGTCAGATAAGAGAGGGCATAGCCCACAGCCGTATAATGGGTGGAGAAAGGCTCAGAAGGGATCCACCCTTGTTTCCCGTGCTGCTAAGGAGACGGAAGAAGAACTGTACTTTCAGACTCACAAGTCTCTACGAATGTGAACAGTATAGGTAGTCCTCAGCCTACGACCACGAATTTTCGGTTGCTACAATTTTTGAAGCCCGCCCTTGGTCGTAAGGATGACAAATGGTCGTAGGTCGCTTTTTCCAGTGCCGTTGTAGCTTTGAAAGGTCACTAAACAAACTGTTGTAAGTCCGGGACTACCTGTAAAATAGAATGAGTTCATCCTCATGTTCTCCCTGTATGGTCCTCCTAGTAAGGAATTCCTGAGCTGAGGAATCTCAGCTGGCTAGTGCCCAGAAAACAGGCCTTTTCTGCCCCGGCCCCTGCTCAATGGAATATCCTTCCCCCTGAGTGTCTAGTGGCAGGCGGATCCATTTGTCAGGGCACGTGAGGCGTTGCCCTGTCAGCTGGCAGCGTGCATGCGCTTGCTGGCCAGCTGACTTCGACCTTCGATCTTTGTTTAAAATAAAAATAAAAATACACACACACAAAACTTATACACTACATTTGCACAGTACAGTACAAACGGAACATCCTGTTCTTTCTAATAGCAATTAAAAATCGATACAATTCGGTATTCTTTTGAGGTCATTTTTCGCTCTCTGGAGGCTTCCTTGAAGCCGGTTTACTTGTAGGGCCATTTTCTGCCCTCCGGAGCCTTCAGGGAAGCCTCCTGAAGGCTCCGGAGGACGAAAAACGGCCCTATGGACAAACAGGAAGTGACTTTCAGTTTGCTCGTAGGGTCGGTTTTTTGCCCTCCGGAGCCTTCAGGGAAGGCCCCGGAGGGCTAAAACCGGTACTACCAGCAAACCAGAAGTCAGAACTTCTGTTTTGTCCATAGGGCCTGTTTTTTGCACTCAGGAGGCTTCAGGGAGTTTGAGGGCCTCGGGGGAGGGTGGGGGGGAGAGGCTGTTTTTGCCCTCCCCAGGTGCCTAGAAAGCCTCTGGAGCCTGGGGAGGGCGAAAAAAGCACTCCAAAAATGGGGTGGGGGGAGGAGCGCTGGTCGTATGTGCATGTGTGCTGGGGTTGTGCACATAGCATTAGGGTGTGGCACGCCCACGCATGACCCCCCTGCGCTCCCCCCACTTTTGGCACGTTTGCCAAAAAAGGTTCGCCATCACTGGTCTAGGAGATTCTCAGTCATCCAAGTCATGGTTGTCCCAAAGGTGCTTTTTCAAAAGGCAACTGGATTTGTTTTCCCCTTGAAGACGTTTCACTTCCCATCCAAGGAGCTTCTTCAGTTCTGTCAGAAGTGCAGAGAAGAGAAGTGAAGTGTGAAGAGAAAGAAAAGTCCAGTTATCTTTTTGGGGGAAAAAAGCACCTTTGGGACATTTCTACTTTAATGCTGACCCTGCTGTTTTTTTCTCAAATCCCTAAAATTATGGTTTTGTCCTCAGATCTTTGCTTCCAGAAGTGCAATCGAACCTGTCCGTTAGCTTTCTTGACAATTTCCTCAGACCTGTGGCTGAAGAAGTATAATAACCTTGGCTTTCTGGACAGATGTTTTATAAAGCTCAGCTGCCACGTTTTTATTTTAATTTATATATTTTATTTGCGTTTTATCTATTTTCTGGTATGTCATGTAGAGGCACAAATGTGAGATAACAACCACAAAAAATATTTGTATAGTTCCTGAAGTATTTTCCTTTCCTGATCATAACAAGCTTCCAGTTCCAAAATGTTGCATGGATTGTCCTTGAAATACAACAATTCATTTAGTGACCATTTGAAGTTACAACGGCACTGTGACAGGACCAATTTTCATACTTACGACTGTTGCGGCACCCTGCATCCACACGATCAAAATTCAGACCCTTTGCCAGTGACTCATATTTATGACAGTTGCTGTCATAAATATGAGTCAGTAGCCTCCTAACAAGCAAAGTCAATGGGGAAGCCAGATTAACTGGATAACTGTGTTACTATTTTAACAACGACTGTGATTCTCTTAATAACTGTGGCAAGAAAGATTGTAAAATGGAGCAAAACTTACTTCACAATACCTCACTTAGCAACCGAGATGTTGGGCTCCATGTTCTGACTTGGGCTTTCCCAGCAGCACGAAGCCAGGTCCTTGTCCCAATAAACCCCTTTAATTTACAGCAACTTCCTCTCTAGCAAAGTCTTTCCTTTCCTGCAGTCTTTCAAGATAGTTCACAACTACCGACCTTGATCAGGCTTGGAAAGCGGCCAGGCCAATATCTTTCAGATGCTGCAATAATTGGCAAGAATGCAGGAATGAACTAATTGTCTCCTGCAAACTCCACCCCCGAGGGACAATCCACCATCCACCTGTGGCCTTACTCCCAAGTCGACCCCTGTTTTTTAGATGCAGCAAACTCCAGGTCCCGATAAAAACAACTTTTATTAATTGGCTGTGAATTCTGCTCATTCACATCCAGCAGTCTTTCAAAGGAGGATTTACAGTCACAGATTTTTCTGGCTTGGAGAGCTGTCAGGCCGATATCTGCAAAGCTTGGCATGGGGCCTCTGAGAGACAAGAACCAATTAAGTGAACTAATTGTCTCCTGCAAACTCCACTCCCCTTTCGCTCCTCTTTTTGTTCCTCTGGGAGGGGCCAATCATCGTCCACCTATGGCCTTACTTCCAAGTTTTTAGCTGTTCCCTTCATCTGGCAACTCTGCGCATGCGCACACTGGGAACAGGCTTCAACTGTTCGTCTGCCTCCCTGATGTCTGACTCCGAAGGCAGCTTATAACTGTCAGATGGCCCTGGCCCCCTCTTTGCCTCTGACGCAGAGCCCTCATCAGAGCCTCCGCCAGACTCCAGGACTGGCCCAGATTCCTCCCCAACCTCCTCACTGTCCGAATCTGCTGCCAGCTCTGCTGGCTGCTGGTGGGTCACAACACTTCATTGTGCTTGTAAGTCAAGGACTACCTGTGCCCATCCCCTATTGTTGTTAGAAGTTGAGAAGATCCATCTGCTTCTGTCGTCCTTTCCTACGATGAGTCGGCGTGACTTCTCATGATGTGCCAGATATGATTGCTCCTCTTTCTTTCTCCACAACAGGAATATGAAAAGGCTCTGAAGTACATCCGGGGTCTGTTGAAGACCGAGCCAAGCAACACACAAGCCTTGGAGATGGAAAAACTGATCAAGAAAGCCATGCAGAAAGGTTAGTGGGGCGGGGGGAGAGGTGCGGTAGAGAAGGCTGCACCTGTTTAGCTCAGATCGATTGTACTGGATCCCCAGTCCAAAGAACACCAGCTAATGTGATATTTTTCCCCAATCTGTTGTTATCCTTTTTAACCTCTGGGTTATCCTTCGTTTGTAAAGAATTGAGCTAAACACAGCTTTGCGAGACCAAAAACGTGGACTAATCTAACTCTAATCATGAAGTGAAAGTGCCCAGGCAGGTAAAACCTTGGGTGTCGGGTTTCTGAAAGATGCCATAATTAATTCATGAGCCTTGAGCCAAGTTTCAAAAGAAATCCAATCTATTATTAGGAACACCATTTCAGCAATGCCCTATTGCAGTCAGATCTGACCTCATTTTAATTATGGCTGAACTTTGCCCCTGTTTCTTCCCTTCCCTCAGTCTGTGTCATGAAGTACAACAAACCTGGATGATTGAAGAGTGTTATTTCTATCTAGAGAACTGTGAAAGTGGGAGGTGATACTATTCTCAGCAAACTGGTTTTATTCATACATACATACCTGTGTTTCACTGAAAATAAGACAGGGTCTTTTTTGTGGTGGTGGGGCAAAATAATCACAAGGGCCGATTGTCGGGGGATGTCTTACTTTTCCCCCCATATTTGGGAGGCCCACTTCTGCTTGCTTGTGGCTGCAGCAGAGCAGGAGACCGAGTGACGCAAAGGTGCGTTGGCCACAAGGTGAGGTGGGGGTGGAGCTTCCCCGCGTGTACTGAACTGGCTCACCTCAGGGCCCCGGAATCCATTTCAGGCTTATTAGCCTTCTTCTTCAAATGGATCCATCCTGGTCTCTTTATTTTCAGCCCTTAAAAATCTAACACATATCTAAAAAATTTCACACAGCAGCAAACTAATTGGTTCTCTGTCTGGATGATCTCTAGGTTGAGTCGAAGGGCAGAGAGGGATGACGTTAAGTCTCCTCTTAAAGGGACCCTTGAACAGGAGCTGTGAAAATATTCTCTCTCATATATATATATATATATATATATATATATATATATATATATATATATATATATATATATATATATATATATATATATATATATATGAAGGACTTAAGGACTTATGTATACACACACACACACACACACACACACACACACACACATTCTACAGCAGAAATGTTTGAATATTGTTCAGCAATTGCTGTGATCTTGGGAATAAACTATGCTAGGGTTGATGGCCAAGGGATCAAGATTGACCTTAGGAAGGCAGACATGGCGGCTCCTACTTTGAAGAAGTGGGGGGGGGTGAGTGGGTGGGAGGGGTTGGTTGCCATGATAACGGGTTGGTCCAGCCCCCCCCCCCCACAGCGGCACAAAGTCCCTTCGACGTGTCCCCCTCAAAGATAACATGCACACACACACCCTTTTGTTCTCTCCACAGATGGCTTGGTTGGCATGGCGATCGTGGGCGGCATGGCGTTAGGAGCAGCCAGCTTGGCGGGCCTGATTGGCTTGGCCATCGCCAAATCCAAATCCTAAAGGATCCTAAATCCCTTCTCTTCCTCTGCAGTGGAGCAGCCTGGCCTGGCAGCTTGGAAGACCGACCCTTCAAAGAAGGAGAGGAGGGATGGATGATTTAAAAAACGCTTTGGTTTTCTTCCAACGTCACTAATCTGACTGTAATTCCTGGATTTTCGGTCCTTTTTTCTTGTCCCCCCTCCTTGCTGATCAGCTGCCACTTTCATGAGGGCAAAAGGCCGAATGATAATGCAGAATTTGCCCGGAGAATGAGGTTGCCCTGGGATTATAACCCAATTTTTTCCTCTTGCGTTAATCCAAACGGAGGGTTTTTCTGCTGTTTGTCTCCTCCACTGGTACAAGAAGACGTAACTTAAGTCCTTCTCTGTTGTCTCTCTGTCTCTCTTTCTCTCTGCCTTTCACTTGTCCCAAAACTTTGGGAGATTTTTCTGCTGAAGTACGGGCGCAAAACTTGGGTGTCCCTTCTGGAGAAAACCAGTTTGCCCTTCTGGCTTTCAGATGAAGCTTTTGACCAAGTGCTGGAGACAAGATAGGCCTTCTTGGTTTTTGGAGGGGGCAAATGCAGCAAGTTTCCTTTCACTCGCAAACTGATTTTTCCCCCTTCTGCTTCTGGACTTGCTCTTTAACTGCCTCAGTGTGTGTAATCAGGAGGAATCCATTGTTGACACTAGATTATTATTATTTTAATTTTCTTGTTATGCTTAGCCAGGCAGGCTGCTGAGTTTCTTTCAATTTCGTTGATTTAAAAAAAGGCCTTTTGTGAAGGTAAAAAGGCTGGGAAGCAACAGCAAGAGGTCTTCTTGTTTTGGCCCCTGGCAAAAGACCGCTAAATGCATACATTTTGGTAGTGTAGGAGCAGTCCACACCAAGCCACACCGTCTGTTGCTGAACTACAATACCCAGAACACCTCACTCTTGACTGTGTTACCTAGACCCCGCATAGATCTGAAGCTCACAAGTTAGCTAGCTTGAGTAAGACATCAGTCTATATCTGAGGTAGGGAATCCTAGTCCCTTCATGACTTGTGGACTTCAACTCCCAGAATTCCTGAGCCAGCTATGCTGGCTCAGGAATTCTGGGAGTTGAAGTCCACAAGTCATAAAAGGGGCATAGTTTCCACCCCTGATTTATATGAGGGCACAGTTATTGATATGCTATCATGAGTGTTGGATGGTTCACACTATTGGAAAACATTGCTGTTTTTTTTCCTGAATTAGGTATATTTGTATTGTTTTCTAGCCTCTGGGCGGCATGAAGGAAGAATAAAATTCATTGAGAGAATGATGTCATGTAATTGGTTTCCTCAACTCTCGGTTTCGGCCTTTCAGGAAGGATGAGGCAAGCCACAAATCATGTCACTCGTCAGAAGGCTGCAAAAATGTTGCGTACTGCGTTTGCCTCAGATGTTAGGATGCAAATGCGACTTCACCCCCCCCCCCCCCCCCCGAGCCGATTATTGTATTGGCATCTTTTCGGCAAGCTTGTGATGGATGGTTATCCCTTGCCAAACTATCCTTCCTTTGTCTTTCTTTTTTTCTTTCTCTCTCTCTCTTGGTCTCTCTCTCTCTGTCTCTTTCTTTCTTTAGCTCGCTTCTTTCTTTCTTTCTTTCTTTTTTTCCTTCCTTCCTTCCTCCCTCCCTCCCTCCCTCCCTCCCTCCCTCCTTCCTTCCTTCCTTCCTTCCTCTTTTTCTCTCTCCCTTCCTTATTTCTCTCTTTCTTTCTTGTCTTTCTTTTTTTCTTTCTCTCTGCCTCTCTCTCTCTTTCTTTCTTTGGCGCCTTCCCTCCCTCCTTCCCTCCCTTCTTTTTTCCTGCCTCTCTCTGTCTCTTTTCTTTCTTTGTCTCTCTCTCCCCTCTTTCCTTCCTTATTTCTCTCTCTTTCTTTACTGTCTTTTTTTCTTTCTCTCCCTGGCTCTCTTTCTTTCTTTGGCTCTCTCCCTTCTTTCTCTCTCTCTTCCTTCCTTCCTTCCTTCCTTCCTTATTTCTTTCTCTGTGTCTGTTGTCTTTCTTTCTTTTCTTTCTTTCTTTCTTTCTTTCTTTCTTTCCTTCTTTCTTCATCTTTTTCTCTCTCCCTTTCTTTGGCGCCTTCCCTCCCTCCTTCCCTCCCTTCTTTTTTCCTGCCTCTCTCTGTCTCTTTTCTTTCTTTGTCTCTCTCTCCCCTCTTTCCTTCCTTATTTTTTTCCTCCCTCTCTCTCTGTCTCTTTTCTTCCTCCCCTCCTTCCTTCCTTATTTCTCTCTTTCTTTACTGTCTTTTTTTCTTTCTCTCCCTGGCTCTCTTTCTTTCTTTGGCTCTCTCTCTTCCTTCTCTCTCCCTCCCTCCCTCCCTTCCTTATATCTTTCTCTGTGTCTCTTTTCTTTCTGTCTTTCTTTCTTTCTGTCTGTCTGTCTGTGACATATCCTGGGTTCTCTCTCTCTCTCTCTCTCTCTCTCTCTCTCTCTCTCTCTCTCTCTCTCTCTCTCTCTCTCTCTCTCTCCTCCCTCCCTCCCTCCCTCCCTCCCTCCCTCCCTCCCTCTCTCTCTCTCTCTCTCTCTCTCTCTTGCAGATAATATTTCTGTAACCCTGGGCATTTGCCAAGGTCTGCCTGGATAATAACCACCTTTTGGCTCACCTTGTACTCTGATGCATTGGCAGCAGAAAATGGCTTAATTGCTTTGAATGAACCCATGCCAAGTGCAGCAACACAACCCAAGGTTGGTCTTCGGAAAGGTGCAGATGGCCTGTTTCGCAAGCTGTTGGGCTTGGAGGGGGGGGGCAGCTCACCACCTAGAACATTCCAGAAATTTTCAAGGTAGCTTTCGGACTGAGCACGTTCCTAGCCCGGTTTATAGAATGACTCTAGCAAGGAAAGTGATTCCGTTGTGTTCTGGTAGTTTGATCTATCTGGCACTTTGTTTTTTCTCTCTCTCTCTAGATTTTATTTATTATTTATTTTATTATTTCGATTTATATACCGCCCTATTTTCCCTGGGGGGACTCAGGGCAGTGCACAGAAAGATAAAAACCCAACAACATATACAAAATATAAAAGACAATTAAATTATTAAATCTGTGCTAAAATTTAAATAATATAAAAGATTAAAACCAGTAAATATTAAAATTTAAAATTATACCCTTGGTCTATGTCAGGCCGGCTAAATGGAAGAAATGTGCTTTTACCATCCGACAGAAGAAGTGTAGGTTCGTGATGGTACGGATATCGGGGGGCAGGTCGTTCCAGAGGGCCGGGCCCACCACAGAGCGGGTTGACCGCATTGACCAGCTGTCGGCACCCTGAGGAGGCCCACTCTGTGGGAGCGGACAGGTCAAAGGGAGGTATGTGGCAGGAGGCGGTCTCTCAAGTAACCAGGGCCCGTGCCATGGAGCACTTTAAAAATGGTAACTAACATCTTGAAGCGCACCCGGAAGACCACAGGCAGCCAGTGCAGCTCGCGCAGGAGAGATGTTACATGGGAGTACCGAGAGACTCCCAAAATCCCCCGTGTGGCCGCATTCTGCACTAGCTGGAGTCTCCGGGTGCACCTCAAGGGGAGCCCCATGTTGAGAGCGTTACAGTAGTCCAGGCGGGAAATAACGAGGGCTTGAGTGACCGTGCGTAGGGCATCCTATAATTGATTTTAAATCTCTGTTCGCCGCCCCGAGTCCCTTTATGGTGAGATGGGTGCGGGCTATAAATGTGAAAAATAAAATAAATAAATAAAATCCCGATCTAGAAAGGGGCGCAACTGGCGTATCAGGTGAACCTGATAGAAAGTCCCCCTGGCCATGGCCGCCACATGGTCGTCAAAGGACAGCCGCGAATCCAGGAGGACGCCCAAGTTGTGATGACTCGCCCCGATAGCCAGCGATGGAGTTAACCGGCTATATCGAGATGCCGGAAACCACAGCCACTCGGTCTTGGACGGGTTGAGTCTGAGTTTGTTCCTCCCCATCCAGACCCGCACGGCCTCCAGACACCGAGACAACACTTCCACGGCATCGTTGGAGTGGCCAGGGGTAGAAATGTATAGTTGAGTGTCATTTTAAACCTAAAGTGGAACAGTTTTGCTCTCTGATGGCTAGCATCTGAGGTGAAGAACTTTATTCCTAAATCAAAGGGTGCCAAAGAGCTGTACTTCACATTAAATTCAAGATCCTCCCTTCAAAACGACTACCGTATTTTTTGGAGTATAAGATGCAATTTTTTCCCCTCAAGATGCTGAAAATCTGGGGGCGTCTTATACACTGAATACAGCATTTTTTGCCTCACGAAACCCCGCCCCTTTACTAAAATGGCTGTGCATAGCTTTTAGAAGGCTTTCAGAGAGCTCCTGGGAGCTGGGGAGGGCAGAAATGAGCAAAAAATTGGATCGTTTTTTGCTCAATTTTGCCCTCCCCCCAGGAGCACTTTAGGAGACATAGTCTCCTAAAGGCTATCCATGCCCTTTTTTGACAAATAACATGCCTGTTTTCCCGAAAAATGGGCCATTTTTTGCTCGTACCCCCCCCATCCCCCAGGAGCACTATGCAAGCCCCCTAAAGGCTATTCATGCCCTTTTAAAAAAAATATAAAAACCTGGGCCCGTTTTTGCAAAAAAAAAAAACAGGCTGTTTTTGGGAGGTTTGCAGAGTGCAAAAACTTTTTTTAAAAAAAAATTGCCTCTTCAAAACCATGGTACGTCTTATACTCTGAAAAATACGGTCATTTCCTATGAGATTCGGCCCGGTACAATATCTAGAGCCTCACTGAGAGTACAACTAAGTTTGAATTTGTGTGGAAAGCTTGCTTTTTTCCCCAAAGAGTGACTTATCTTTCACGGCACTGCTTTATGGTTTCTTCAGAAGCCTTTGAAGGCTTCCTCCGGGACAGGCTGCCAAGATGTTAATGACGCTCTAGCATGGGTGGGCGTG
This sequence comes from Rhabdophis nuchalis, assembly GCA_039707465.1. NCBI lineage: Eukaryota > Metazoa > Chordata > Lepidosauria > Squamata > Natricidae > Rhabdophis > Rhabdophis nuchalis. The sequence goes on along the minus strand of CM077647.1, from coordinate 169,513,810 downwards.
AGAGTTTTGGGAACCAGATTTTTATCAGGGCCTTCTCACCTTGGTTTTTCTGTGAAAGGATTTTTGTTTCGCCACCGCCCACTGTGCCATGGGCTCAGATACTGGAAGTGGTCCTAGGAACAGAAAGAGAGAGGGGGAGAAAGAGGGAGGGAGGAAGAGGGAGGAAGAAAAGAAAAAGGAAGGAAAGGAAAAGAAGAGACATAGGATCTGATCACCTTTTGTAACCACAGGACATGCAAAGTGAATGGGAAAGCCGGATTGACTCAACAACCATGTTAATTGAGCATTGGGCACTATATAACAAAATGAAATTTAATTGTGAAAAAAGTAAGGTTCTACATTTAGGTAAGAAAAACAAAGTGCACAAGTACAGTATAGGTTGTACCTTGCTCAATAGTAGCAACTGTGAGAGGGATCTTGAAGTCCTAGTGGACAACCATTTAAATATGAGCCAGCAGCGTGCAGCAGCTGTCAAAAAAGCCAACACAGTTCTAGGCTGCATAAACAGGGATAGAATCAAGATCACGTGAAGTGTTAATACCACTTTATAATGCCTTGGTAAGGCCACACTTGGAATACGGCATCCAGTTTTGGTCGCCATGATGTAGAAACGATGTGGAGACTCTAGAAAGAGTGCAGAGAAGAGCAACAAAGATGATTAGGGGATTGGAGACTAAAATATGAGGAACGGTTGCAGGAACTGGGTATGTCTAGTTTAATGAAAAGAAGTACCAGGGGAGACATGATAGCAGTCTTCCAATATCTCAGGGGTTGCCCCAAAGAAGAGGGAGTCAAATTATTCTGCAAAGCACCTGAGGGCAGGACAAGAAGCAATGGGTGGAAACTAATCAAGGAGAGAAGCAACTTAGCACTGAGGAGAAATTTCCTGTCAGTTAGAACAATTAATCAGTGGAACAGCTTGCCTCCAGAAGTTGTGAACCCCCCAGCCCTGGAAGTCTTTAAGAAGATGTTGGATAGCCATTTGTCTGAAACCGTATAGGGTTTCCTGCCTAGGCGGGGTTGGACTAGAAGACCTCCAAGGTCCCTTCCAACTCTGTTATTATATTGTTTTGTATTACTAAGTTAAACTGCTGCAGTGATTTGCTTAACAAACATGGCAAGGAAGGTTGTAAAATGGAGAGAAGCGATCTAGAAAGGAGAACGACTGTGAGAAACATGGAACAGCTTGCCACCAGAGGTGGGTGTGCCCACACTGGGGTTTTTGCAGATTGGACAGCCGTTTGAAATGATATCGAGCCTCCTGCTTGAGCAGAGGGTTGGACTAGAAGACCTCCAAGGTCCCTTCCAACTCTGTTATTCTGTAAGGAAGGAAGGAAAAGAAAAGAAAAAAAGGAAGGAAATAGGAAAAGAAAGGGGAGAGGAAGAGGAGAGGAAAGAAAGAAAAAAGAAGGAAGGAAGGAAAACGTAAATGAAAAAGAAAAGGGAAGAAAAAAGGGAGGCGCAAGTTTTGGGAAAATAACTTAATGCTATATGGCAAAACAATAATTGCGTCTTAACAGCATGTCAAATAGTACTATTTGCAGAAGACTCTAATCCTACATATTTATTTACCCTGGATAGTTTACCTAAGAGAAGCATTCCAGTCTCGATGCCTGCTTAGAAATGAGCCCCATTATTTTAAAGCCAGCTTTTGTTGAGCCCAAATGGGTTGGTTTGCTTTGTGCCAATCCAACTGTGGTACTTTAGAAACATTCTTGCTGTGAAAGATGCCATTGTTGACTTACTGAACAAACCATCAATGAGCGTTGGAATTTAGTCCATGGCTATGCCCAGGCCAAACAAACAAAAAACAGGGTTTGAGGTGTTACATAGTTGCTAAGTTGTGGTTTAAGGTGTTTTTGACGACTTGGCCAGTAGCTTGGTAATGCGATGCTAGGCATGATATTAAATAATAAAAATAAATAATAAATAATTTAATTTATAACCCGCTCTCTCTCCCCGAAGGGACTCGAGGCGGGGCACAGGGAAATTAAAAATACATATAAAACCACAAACAATACAGTATTAAAAAAGAATTAAACTAAACCCTGCGCTAAAATCCCATGTTAAAACTAAAACAAGCCCCTCAAAAAACTCCTAAAAACAGTTAAGTTATCCCAAGCCGGCCAAGCAAAAGAAATTTGTTTTTAATTTTTCACGGAAGGAGCGGAGGTCCGTAGTTGTTCTAATATCGGGGGGAAGGTCGTTCCAGAGGATCGGGCCTACCACAGAGAAGGCCCTTCCCCTGGGCGTCGCCCGCTGGCACAGCCTAGTGGACGGCACCCAGAGAAGTTCCTCTCTGTGGGAGCGAATCGGCCGCAGGGATGTATGGGGCAGGATGCGATCCCGCAGATAACTAGGTCCCGTGCCATGGAGCGCTTTAAAGATGATAACCAACCATATTAAGTGGTTTAGTGCAAGTCTATATAGAAGTGCGGCCCTTAATTTTGTACGTGTGAAAAAGGATGCTGGAGCTGGGAAAAATTACTTTTTAGTGCCCTCGAATCCGGGTAGATGCTCTGTTCCCCAGAAAGCAACACCTCCCTGAGTAATAAGCCCAATCGGGCTTTTGAGCGCATGCATTAAATTAAGGCATTCCCCAAAAATAAGTCATTTGAAAATATTGCAACTCAGCAGCAGCCATGAGGTGTCTCCTGCACCTCAAAAATAACAACACCTCCCCGCAAATAAGGCCAAGTGCTTATTTCGGGTGTCAAAAGATAATAAGATCCTGTCTTATTTTTGGGGAAAGACGGTATTCACCACCGTTTTTCGTTTCTGTTTCATACAATTTTTACCCTTTTCACTAGTTGTAGAGTCCTGTACCTTTGAATAAAGATTATTATTTTCCTTGAATGCCTTGTTCTTTTTTCTTTACCCACCCACCTTTTTAAATTTTTTCCTTGAAATGTAAGGCAGCAAGGGGGGGGGGGGGAGAAATTTCTTAGTTTGTGCCGCTTGACTTTTGCTGTTGTCCGATCCACCTGTTACGCATCCAGATGTGAGTCACCTCCCTTCAAACTTCCCCAATGGGTTCTTGTTTCATTCACGCAGAGGTTTTGCCCAATTCTATATTTTTTTTTAATTTTAATTTTTATTTATTTTGCTGGGACAAAGCACTGTTTGCTTTCAGAAGGAAAGAGCAGTTGGATGGATAAAATTGCATTTCGTGACGTCTTTAGAAATGAAAACGATAATTTCTAGGAAGTAAGAGGGGAGAAAAAAGAACAATAATTAGGATTTATCTATCCCCCACCCCCAGTTTACTGGTTTCTCAGTTGTGCAAGCTACAGAATTTTGATCTTTCGTGTTGTGGGACTTAACTGTGAGTCTGAGACAAGACTTGGCTAGCCCCCAGCGAAATTCATGGGAATTAAATTACTCATAATTTGTGATGTGAACATTTTCCAGGATGTATTTTTAAATAAGCAATATTTTAGAAGGGTAGGTAGCAGGTATGTGGATATAATGCTCAAGTTATGCATGGTATTCATCCTTCCTCAGTCTAAAAAGGCTCCAGGGAGGCTGTGCGTTGACACTGAAAACAAATATATTTTCTTTCTTTAATTTCTTTTTGTGTCTCCCAATTTTGAGAAATACCGTATTCTCCACTCCCCCCAAAATAAGCCTTAATTAAGACCCTGCCCACTCCAGGGTGCACAGATAAAAATTACGCTACCATGTTTTTTGGAGTATAAGACGCACCGGAGTATAAGACGCAATTTTTTAAAAAAGTAGGTAGGTAGATAGAGCGATAGAGAGGGAGATAAAAAGAAATACAGTAGGGAGGTAGGGAGGGGAATAGTTAGGTAGGTAGATAAAGGGATAGAGAGAGAGAGAGAAATAGAGATAGAGAGAGAAATACAGTAGATAGGTAGGGAGAGAGAGAGAGAGTAGGTAGGTAGATAGATGTTTTCAGGTGTGTTTATCCATGTGCGGGAGAAGGAAATCACTGACAACCTGTAGCACCTAAAACTTTGTTTCTGCTGGCACAGCACTTGACCACTGTAATTCTCATCAATCACTCTTAACTAAAGAGCTTTCCAAAAGGGGGGGGGGAGTTTTTGCACTCTGCAAAACCTCCCAAAAACTGTCCTTTTTTTTTTAAAGGCATGAGTGGCCTTGGGGGGGGGGGGGGCTTGCAGAGTTCTCGGGGGGGGGGGAGGAAACGAGCAGAAAACAGGCCCGTTTTTTTGCATGTATAGCCTTATGGAAGCTTATAGAGTGCTGCTGGGATGGTGGTATCAAAAAACGGCCCCTTTTTTGCTTATTTCTGCCCTCCCCAGCCTCCAGGAGCTCTCTAAAAGCCTCCATAAGGATATGCACGGCCATTTTGGTAAAGGGGCGGGGCTTTGGGAGGCAAAAAATGCTGGATTCGATGTATAAGATGATGTATTTTTAAATAAGCAATACGCACCTAGATTTTCAGCCTCTTTTTTGAGGAAAAAAGCTGCGTCTTACATTCCAAAAAATACGGTAGGTTTGGGATGGGGTGATGGTGGAGCTCCCCTACTTTGGACAGTTGCCGCCAGGTCTCGCACAGGCCTTATTTTCAGGGAGGTCTTATTATTTTTGAGGTGCAGGAGACCCCTTAACCTCAGCTGATCCACAGGGAGCTGGAAGTTCTGTCTCTGGCACACTCTTGCCAGCACTGCCGCTCTTTTTGCGGCTGCCACAAAGAGAAGGGGCACGGTAGCTAGTGTTTGCGGTAGCAGCCTCCGTGAGGCTGTTCTGTGTGGATGGCAAGTGCATGTGGGGCGCGTGGTGCATGTTCCCCCCCACCCCCTCAGGAAATGAGGACTGGCTGCGCATGCCTTTAAATATTTTAGGGGAGGGCTTATTCTAGCACACGTGCTCCAAAGCCCAATTGGGCCTATTATCCGGGGAGGTCTTATTTTTGGGGAAGCAGGGTAATTCTTTTTTTTAAAGGCATATCTTTGATCAAATTGTTAAACCAAAGAGAAGAACTTTATTTGAGTTTATTAAGGAATCTTCTGAGGCTCAGAGAGTCAAGAATTGCTATCAAGAACTATAATCCGTTATGTTAAATACATGGGCTTACTTTTACGTGCTAAGTTGTAACTTCTAACCATGGTTTGTTAAAGAGTAGGCATAAACAATGTTTTAGTTATAGTGCCTAGGATCAGTTCTAAGCAGAGGTGGATGAAGCCGCCTGTTTAGAAACCCGATTTATAAACCATTTATGGCTTAGTGTGTTGTCTGAATCCAGCTACTGAATTGTAAGCATCCTACAAACAGGCTGAGAGGATGATGTTAATTTAATAATAAAAAAGTTTTCACTTGTATGTTAGGAGTGATGTATATTTGCTTAAGGTTCGTGTATGTGTATCTGCCTTTGGGACAGGATCAAAAACCATAAACTCCATTATCTTTTCCTTTCTGAAACAGCTACATAACATTTCCTATATTTTTTTTTAAATTTAAACCCAGATGCTCGGATTTCTCTCTGGGCTTCTAGGAGCATTTTTTATTCTTCTCTTGTCCTTAAAATTCTAGATACTGGCAGCCGTCAACTTTTAACAGTTCATTTAGTGACCGTTCAAAGATGCAGGGTCCCTTAAAAAGTGACATGACTGTTTTTCATACTTATGTCTATTGCCACAACCCCAGAGTGATGTGATGGTTGCAGTGTGTCCCGAGGTTGGGATCCCATTTTGCAACCTTCCGACAAGCAAAGTCAATGGGGAAGCCAAATTCAACCCTGTGACAACATAACAAATGCAATGACTCTCTTAACAACCATGGCATGATCGTAAAATGGGGCAAAATTGATTTCATTTCTGTCTCAGCAACAGAGGTTTTGAGCTCAATCATCGTAATTCAAGGATTAACTGCAGTCACCCAAAGTTAGGCATTGAGCCATGGTGGTGCAGTGGTTAGAATGCGGTACTGCAGGCTACTTGCCGGCTGCCTACCGGCTGCCTGCAATATGGCAGTTTGAATCTCACCAGGCTCAAGGTTGACTCAGCCTTCCATTCTTCCAAGGTGGGGAACAATTGAGCCCAAAATGTCTGTTGTTAAACTGAGACATTAAGTGAGTCTTGCCCCATTTTATGACCTTTCTTGCCATAGTTGTTAAGCAAATCACTGCAGTTGATAAAGTTCGTAAGTGGTTTTTCCATGGATTTAGTTTGACAAAAGGTCGCAAAAGGGAATCACATGAGCTTGGGACACAGCAACAGTCATAAGTATGAAGCATCGGAATTTTGATCACACGATCATGGGGATGCCAGGAGTGATGCAGTGGCCTAGAGGTGGAGCTCTCGCCTCACAATCAGGAGGCTGTGAGTTTGATCCTAGGTAGAGGCAAATATTTCTCTCCCTGGGCACACTGAGAATATATCTGCTGAACAAAACTCCGCATTGGCAATAGGAAGGGCATCTGGCCATTAGAATACTCTGCTAGTTCCGTTCAGTTGCCCAGACTCCACCCCGCAAAGGATTATGGGGTCGTTAAATGACAATGATCATGGGGATGCCGCAATAGTCATAACCCTGAAAAATGGTCGTAAGTCACTTTTTTCAGTGCCGTTATAGCTTTGAACGGTCACTAAACAAACCGTTGCAGTCACTAAACAAACCGTTGTAAGTCGAAGACTTCCAGTAATCCATAATGAGCAATCTCTCCAGATAAAGCACCTCTAAGGAAAGAATGAAGACAGATATGGTTCCTTCTGGGACTTGCACAGAGGAGATAATCCGATTATGTTAAGAGGAGAAAAGAAGTGGGTAGTGGATTAAACCACTGTTTGTCAACCCTTACAACTTTCTGTTGTGGGATTCCCAGAATTGCTGGCTTGAGAAATTCTGGGGGTTGAACTCCACCCATCTTAAAATTGCTAGAGTTGACCAACTTTTAATTAAATAGAATGCGGTGAAAGTCAACCTTTTGTAGCTAATTTTAGACTTACAGGTATTCAGGGTTGTACATATAGTCCTCGATTTATGACCACAAATGAGCCCAAAATGTCAGTTGCTAAATGAGCCAATTGTTTAAGTGAGTTTCCCCCCATTTTACGGCCTTTTCTTGCCGTCTTTGTTAAATGACTCACTGAAGTTGTTAAATAAGTAACATGGTCGGTAAGTGAATCTGCCTCCCCCCCCCCCGCCCTGTGACTTTTCTTGTAAGAAGGTCGGAAAAGTGGATCATATGACTCCAGCCCACGGCAACCGTCATCAATATGAACCGATGGCCAAGCATCCCAATATTTTTTATTTTTTATTTTTATTTATTTATTAGTTGGATTTATATAACCGCACCCTCTCCCCAAAGGGACCAGGGGCGGTGCACAGGAAATTAAAAACCACATAATATCACAAATATAAATAATTAAAACCGAATTAAATACATTATCCCCGTGCTAAAAATTTAAAAGTATTAAAACATTAACCCCATTTAAAACCCAATTTAAAAAATTTAAGGTACAGACTGTAGGTTAGGTAAATAGCTTAGGCCAAACCGGCCTGATGAAACAAGAGAGTCTTTAATTTCTGGCGGAAGGCGCGGAGGTCTGTAGTTGTTCTAAGGTCAGGGGGTAGGTCATTCCAGAGGGTTGGGCCCACCACAGAGAAGGCCCTTCCCCTGGGCGTCGCCCGCTGGCATTGCCTTGTGGACGGCACCCGGTGAAGTCCCTCTATGTGGGAGCGAATCGGCCGAAGGGATGTATGGGGTAGGATGCGGTCTCACAGATAACTAGGTCCCGTGCCATGGAGCGCTTTAAAGATGGTAATCAACACCTTGAAGCGCACCCGAAAGACCACAGGCAGCCAGTGCAGCTCGCGCAAACTCCTTGTCCCAACAAAAACCCTTTTATTAATTGACACCGAATTCTGCTCATTCACCTCCAGCAAAGTCTTTCAAGGGAGGATTTACAGTCACAGACTTTATCTGGCTTGGAGAGCTGCCAGGCTGATCTCTGCAAAACATGGCAAGGAGTCTCTGGAGAGTCATGAACCAATTAAATGAACTACCGTATTTTTCAGTGTATAAAACGCAGCAATGTTTTTGCACTCTGTAAACTTCCCAAAACAGTCCTTTTTTGTGGAAAACAGTCCCCCCCCCTTTTTAAAAAAGAGCATGGATGTCCTTTAGGAGGATTAGAGATTACTCCTGGGGGCTGAGGCAAAATTGAGCAAAAAACGGCATATTTTTTGCTCATTTCTGCCCTCCCCAGCCCCCAGGAGCACTCCAAAAGCCCCCTAAAGTCTATGCAGGGCCATTTTGGTGAAGGGGGCGGGGTTTCAGGAGGCAACAAAATGCGGTATTCAGTGCAGAAGACACCCAGATTTTCAGCTGCTTTTTTCAGGGAAATGAATACTTTCGGTCTTATACTCTGAAAAATACAGTAACTTTCTCCTGCAAACTCCACCTCCCTTTTGCTTCTCTTTTATTTCCTCTGGGAGGCGCCATTCCTTGTCCACCTGTGGCCTTACTCCCAAGTCGACCCCTGTTCTTTGGCTGTTCCCTTTGTCTGGCAACTCTGCGCATGCGCACACTGGGAACAGGCTCCAGCTGTTTGTCTGCCTCACCGATGTCTGCCTCTGAAGGCAGCTGATAACTGTCAGATGGCCCTGGCCCCCTCTCTGCCTCCGACACAGAGCCCTCCTCAGAGCCTTCCCCAGACTCCAGGACTGGCCCATCTTCCTCCCTAACCTTCTCACTGTCCGAATCTGCTGCCCACTCTGCTGGCGGGCCACAACAGTTTTCACCCTATAAGGTCAGGCAAGTCATAAAGAGCTTATCTAAAGTTCTCTGCTTTCATCCCCAATAAAATCCAAGGAGGACGGGACGGATTGTTCCTGTTTCTCGTAGTCTCTTTTAATAGTGTCCTATTTTACTTTGAGGGCTAGGCTGAACCTTCCCTAAGGTGGTTCTTGTCCTGGGTCTCCTGCTTTGAATCTCACCACCTTTTGCTCCTCCTGCTTCCTGGAGGAGCAGAGGTCTTTAGAGAGAATCAGTTTGGTTATTGTCGCTTTCGAGTTCCTTGGGACCAAGTCATCTGTTGATTCTCTTCACCCGATTTATTCCCCCTCCCCTCCCCTCTGATCACAAGATTCTAGGAAGGCAGAGGTGGTATTCAGAGGGTTCGGACCGGCTCTATGCCAATTGATTTAGGCATGTTTTCAAGCCAAAGCGCACACATGGAAGGCCAGGTGCGTGCACGGATGGTGTGTATGTGAGCTTAGCGAGTGTGTGTGCATGCGCTCACATTTGCGAACCGGTAGGGAAAATAAGGGAATATCAGCCCTGCAGGAAGGGTCTAACCAAGCGAAAAAGAATGACTAGGAGGAGGGAAAAGGATAACTTTATTCCAGTATTTGATGGGATATGAAGTCAGCCTATTTTCCAAAGCACCAGAAGGCAAGAGTGAACAATCATTTAAATGTGAGCCAGCAGCGTGCTGCAGCTGCCCCCAAAAACCAACACAGTTCTAGGCTGCACAGATAGGGATAGAAACAAGATCATGTGAAGCATTAATACCACTTTATAAGGCCACACTTGGAATCCTGCATCCAGTTTTGGTTGCCGCAATGTAAAAAAGATGTTGAGACTCTAGAAAGAGTGCAAAGAAAAGCAGCAAAGATGATTAGGAGACTGGAGGCTAAAGCATGAAGAATGGTTGCAGGAACTGGGTGTGTCTAGTTTGATGAAAAGAAGAACCCGGGGAGACATGATAGCAGTCTTCCAATATCTCAGGGATTGATTGCCTCAAAGAAAAGGCAGTTGTTATAGCTTGGACAGAGGGAGTTTGAGCCTGATTGATTCCCCATTTGACAGCTCTTCCTTAAATAGCTGTCAAGCGGGGAAGCCCCTGTCTACCGCACCTTTTTACTTGCTGAGTTCTACCGTTCGCTTGTCTTGTATTTTGCCAAATAAACGGCTGTTACTTGAACCTGCCTGGCTCGAACTCCCTCTGTCCAAGGACCGGTCGCAAGTCGAGGACCTCAACAGCAGTCAAGCCATTCTCCAAAGCACCTAAAGGCAGGACAAGAAGCAAATGGGTGAAAACTAATCAAGGAGAGAAGCAACCTAGAACTAAGGAGAAATTTCCTGACAGAACAATTAATCAGTGGAATGACTTGCCTCCAGAAGTTGTGAATGCTCCATCACTGGAAGTTTTAAAGAAGAGATTGGACAGCCAGATGTCTGAAGTGGTGTAGGGTTTCCGGCCTAAGCAGGGGGTTGGACTAGAAGAACTCCAAGGTCCCTTCCAACTCTCCTAAGACAAGAAACCATGGATGGAAGCCCATCAAGGAGAGAAGCAATCTAGAAGTAAGGAAAAAAACTTCCTAAGTGGGTGGAATGCCTCGCCTCCTTAATTGTGGGCCTGCCCCCATCATTGGAGATAGTTAAACAGAATGACTAATTTCATTAGTCTGAAAAGGTGAAGGGCAGTGATGGTGAACCTTTTTCTTACTGTGTGCCAAAATTATGCACGTCTGCCCACACCAATCCTCCCTGGCCATATGTGCATGCGCGCAACCCCCCACCCCCCGCACATGCGTCCATGATTCCTCCCCAGGCTCCGGAGGCTTTTCTGAAGTCTTGGGAGGGCAAAGGTATGCGTGCCATAGGTTCGGGTGTAGGGTCTCCTGCTTGAGCAAGGGGGCTGGACTAGAAGACCTCCAAGGTCCTTTCCAACTCTGTTATCCTATGTTCTAAGTATCCCATTTTATATACTATCCTAAAATAACCTCTGGAGTCTCCACCATTTGTAAATCTTTTTTTTTTTTTTAAAAGGAGGAGGAAATGTTTAGGCCCCATTTCGGCTTCCTCAGATGGCTTTGGGAGCCTGGCGAAACGCTGTCATGTGCCCATTGAGGGCTTTGCTCACCCAACTGGCCAACCCAGTTTATAATGATTTACGACCTCGTATGATGTGCCAGTTCAGCTCCTGGGAAACGTGTATTGTCCAATGATCATTTTCCTTCTCTGGATGAACTGTACCACCATGTTATCAACCACACGGCATATTTCCTTCTTGGTGGGTTGGAGTGTTACCAATCCTCTCGCCATTGTGGCTTGTAATCCCTGGGTTGTAATTTAGCCTTTGTGTGGGAAGCCAACCAATTTTTCTTCTTCTCCCTGCCACCCTCCCCCCCAACTAGCACAGAGTCCTGCCTGCCATATTACACAATCTTTGACTTTTGTCCTCTTCGTAATGGGTTCATAGTGTTCTTTGCCTGAGATGATGCCATGGGCCTCGTCTGGCTTTGCTACCAAAGAAAAAAGCAGAGTGGTTTAAAATGGTGCTTTGCTTTTAAAGAGACAACGCAGCATTTCTGAACTTCGGCGGCTTTAAGACTTGTGGACTTGGTTTTATTTTATTTATGTACTAGCTGTACCCGGGCACGCGTTGTTGTGGCCCAGTCTGGTTAAATGGCCAACCAATCTGTGTGTAGATCTACACCTGCACACAAAAACATGTACACACAACCACTGTATAACCCCCAACTTACCTATCTACTGTATTTCTTCCTCTCTCCCTCTCTCCCTCTACCTACCTACCTACCTATCTACCTACCTACCTACCGTATTTCTCCCTCTCTATCTATCCCTCTACCTATCTACCTACCTACCTATCTACCTACCTACCTACCTACCTACTGTATTTCTCCCTCTCTCTATCCCTCTACCTACCTACCTACTGTATTTTTCCCTCTCTCTCTCTATCCCTCTGTGGGCCACATGGGAGTATACTATCCTCTGCGCCTTGTTTTGGGCCTAGTAGACCTCGATACAATGTGGAACGTTGGAGGCTTATTTGATTGCTGAGGAAGCAACCGTTGGAAATGTGAGGGGTGTGTGCATGAAGAAGCAGCTGGGTGGGAGGAGCTACAGGGAGGTGAAAACCTGAGAAATGCGTACCTTTTACATTTGTACTGCTTGCACATGACACACGTGTGCCAGCCACACAAAATGTACGTATGATTGCATCAGAAGTCCTTGGGAACATTGTGTGAAAATTTGGTGGCGATCGGTGCAGTACTTTCTAAGATTAGCAATATTACACAAACTATTTAAAATTTTTATTTATATAGATTTTTGTCCAGCATATGATAACAGATATAAGTATAAACATTATTCATTGGCATCCTCCAGCCTCAAAAGACGATGATATAGTGCTCTGGAAAGAGATCTTAACGCAACATCTGGTGTGGCTAAAACGTTCAATTCGGGAGTGGCAATCCCTTCCACACTGAGGGCAGGTACATTCGGTCCCCTGCCCAGCCCCCAGATTTTGCTCTTTGCCTCAGCCTGCCGAACAAGTGTCAAACATTATTATACGGGAAATGGATACGAAGAAGTGGGGACAGTAGCCCAGGGACGGTAGGCACGCTGGTGGGCTTATGAACGCCTCTTAAAGACCTCTTAAGAATAGGGTGAGGTCAACAGTAGACAGCATAAGGTTAAAGTTTTGGGGGTTTGGGGATGAAACCACAGAGTTAGGTAGTGCCTTCCAGGCATTGACCACTCTGTTGCTGAAGTCGTATTTTCTGCAATCGAGTTTGGAGTGGTTTACTTTGAGTTTGTAATCTGTTGTGTGCTTGTGTATTGTTGCGGTTGAAGTTGAAGTAGTCATTGACAGATAGGACACTGTAGCAGATAATTTTGTGTACTACACTCGGGTCAGACCGAAGGCGGCGCGGTTCTAAATTGTCTAAGTGCAAAATTTCAAATCTGGTAGCATAAGGGATTATGTTGCGAGCAGAAGAGTGGTGGATTCTTCTCGTGAAATACCTCTGGGCTAGCTCGATTGTATTAATGTCTGATATGTAGTGCGCGTTCCAGACAGATGAGCTGTATTTGAGAATAGGTCTAGCAAAGGTTTTATATGCCCACGTTTGCAGTACAATATTACCAGAGAAGAAGCTTTGCAAGATTAGGTTAACAACTCTTAATGCCTTTTGGGCAATGCTGTTAAAGTGGGCTCTGACACTTAGATCATTAGATATGAGTACTCCAAGATCCTTGGCAGAGTGGGGGCCGTCTACAAGGTCGCATCCACCCAGCCTATATTTGGTGTTCTGATATTTTTTTTTGCCAATGTGTAAGACAGAGCATTTGTTGGTTGAGATTTGGAGTTGCCAGTTGTTTGACCATTCTGACACATAGTCAAGACTCTGACCAAACCACTTGCTGGCTGGGGAATTCTGAGAGTTGAAGTCCACACATCCGAAAGTTTCTGGGGGTTGAGATTTATTTATTTATTTATTTATTAAATTTCTATACTTCCCTTCCGGGACTCAGGGCGGTGACCAGGCAGCAATAAAATCAGTGATATAAAATATGAAAATATAAAATACATGAAATATATATTTAAAAATATATTAAATAATACGCCTGTTCTAAAACCATTAATAAAACCTACTAAAAACCATTTAAAAAATTACGCCAGGCCGGCCGCACGAAATAGATAGGTCTTCAAAGCCCGACGGAAGAGGCGCAGGTCCGTGGTCGTGCGTAGGTCGGTGGGTAGGTCATTCCAGAGGGCAGGAGCTGCCATAGAGAAGGCTCTCCCCCTGGGGGTCGCCAGCCGACATTGCCTGGCCGACAGCACCCTGAGGAGGCCCTCTCTGTGGGAGCGCACTGGTCGGTGGGAGGCATTTGGCGGCAGGAGGCGGTCTTGCAGATAGCCAGGTCCCTTGTCATGGAGCTCTTTAAAGGTGGTTACTAATACCTTGAAGCCACAGGCAGCCAGTGCAGCTCACGCAGGAGAGGTGTCACGTGGACTAATGGATTTGCTTTAAAAAAATATATCAGAGGATCCTTCAACCCGAACCGAAGAACACTCCAAGTTTCATTCGGAATAACAGAACCGGAAAAGAGATCTTGGATGGCTATGGAGATTCTCTGTTATCCAGGTCATGGTTGTCTTAAAGGTGCTTTTCTGTTCAGAGCTGAAGAAGCTACCTGGATGAGAAGCAAAACGTCTTCAAAGAAAAAACAGAAAGTCCAGTTGCTTCTGGAAAAAGCATTCTTGGGGCAAGAGACCTTTGAGGTGTTCTAGTCCAATCCTCTGAGGCAGGAAATTCTATACCATTTCAGACAAATGGTTATCCAACATTTTCTTAAAAACCTCCAGGGTTGGAGCATTCACAACTTCTGGAGGCAACTTCTGTTCCACTGATTCATTGTTTTAACTGCCAGGAAATCTCTCCTCAGTTCTAAGTTGCTTCTCTCCTTGATTATTTTCCACCCATTGCTTCTTGTTCTACCCTCAGGTGCCTTGGTGAATAGCTTGACTCCCTCTTCTTTGTGGCAGCCCCTGAGATATTGGAAGATTGCAATCATGTCATCCCCAGTCCTTCTTTTCATTAAACTAGTCATTCCCAAGTCCAGCAACAATTCTTCATTTCTGTTGCTAAGCGAAACATTTGCTAAGTGAAGTTTGCTCCATTTTACGATCTTTCTTGCCCCTGTTGTTAAGCAAATCACTACCGTTGTTTGGTTAATACCATGGCTGTGAAGTGAATCTGGCTTCTCTATTGACTTTGTTTGTCGGAAGGTTGCAAAAAGGGATCACATGACTCCGGAACACTGCGACCGTCATAAATATGAACCAGTTGCCAAGCACCTGAATTTTGATCACATGACCACAAGGATGCTGCAGTGGTCTTAAGTGTCAACAATGAACAGTCACTCAAAGAAATGTTCTGTACTACCTGAATATGTGTGTGTACACACAAACACAGGGTGGCTCAGTGGCTAAGACCCTGAGCTTGTCGGTCAGAAAGGTTGGCAGTTCAGCGGCTCGAATCCCTACTGCCGTGTAACGGAGTGAGCTCCTGTTACTTGTCCCGAAGGTTACAATGCTATAACCTTTGGTGCGAAGGTTATAGCATTCTGCGCGCCATTTGCATTTAGTCATGCCGGCCACATGACCACGGAGGTGTCTTCAGTTTAGTTTTTAGTTTTAGTTTTATTTGATTTATATCCTGCACCTATCTCCTACAAAAGGACCCAGGGTGGCGCACAGGAAATCAAAACACAATTTAAATATACAAATACATAATATCCTAAAACCACAATTAAACTTAAGAACCCTGTGCTAAAACAACATATTAAAATCCCTCTAATTAAAATTTGTAAACTAAAACTCCATCGTTATCGTGTGGTCACGCTAGGCCGGCTTGATGGAACAAGAGCGTCTTCAGGCGCTGGCGGAAAAGGCGGAGGTCCAAGGTGGTACGGAGTTCGGGAGGCAGGTCGTTCCAAAGGGTAGGGCCCGCCACAGAGAAGGCCATTCCCCTGGGCGTCGCCAACCGGCATTGCCCGTCCGACGGCACCCGGAGAAGACCCTCTCTATGGGAGCAGATCGGTCGAAGGGATGTGTGGGGCAGAAGATGGTCTCGCACATAACTAGGTCCCGTGCCATGGAGCGCTTTAAAGATGGTAATCAGCACCTTCAGACAGCGCTGGCTCTTCGGCTTTGAAATGGAAATGAGCACCGCCCCCTAGAGTTGGAAACGACTAACACATATTTGCGAGGGGAACTTTTACAAACTAATAAACACACACATACCTCTAATACCGTGTTTCCCCCAAAATAAGACAGGGTCTTATTTTCTTTTGACTCCCCCAAAATAAGCGCTTGGCCTTATTTTCAGGGAGGTCTTATTATTTTTGAGGTGCAGGAGGAGGTGAGCATGGTCACCTCATGGCTGCTGCTGTGTTGCAATATTTTGAGGGAGGGTTTATTTTCAGGGGCGAGCTTATTTTAGCGCCTGCGTTCAAAAGCCCGAATGGGCTTATTATCTGGGGAGATCTTATTTTCGGGAAAATAGGGTAGCACATATGTGCGAAGGGAGCCTTTACCTTTACACATAAACACACCCACACCTATAATAGGGATCACGAAGACATCATCCCTAAGACATACATCCCTAAGACCGATACGCTCCCACAGAGAGGGACTTCTCAGGGTGCCGTCGGCCGGACAATGCCGACTGGCGACACCCAGGGGGAGAGCCTTCTCTGTGGCGGGCCCAGCCCTTTGGAACGACTTACCCCCTGAACTTCGCACCATCTCCGACCTCCGCCTCTTCCGCAAGTGCTTAAAGACACATTTTTTCCACCTAGCCGGCCTAGCGTAACCTCCACTCTGACTTTTAGGTAGTTTTAAATTTTGGGAATTTTAATCTGGTTTTAGCGCCGGGTTTTTATCAAATAAGTTTTTTAAATTTTTTATGTGTTTTTGTATGTATTTTAATATTCCTGTGCGCCGCCCTGGGTCCGTTTGGAGAAGGGTGGGGTATAAATTTAATTTTAAAAAAATCAGTGGAAATGCAAGGCTGAAGTATTCCATGGTCAAGTGTGTTTGGCAGCTTAATCTTATCAAAAAGAGGTATGTGAAGCTACTGAGGGGGGGGGGAATCAGGAGGAGTAGCTGTCTTCACTTTCTTTGGAAAAATGGCAAAGGGAAGTGAGAGGGAGTAGAAAAATATGCTGTTTTGCTTTTCAACAGATCCTGTTTACTGGGAACTGGCCTCAGCCCTCCCTGATCAGCTGAGGATCCGTATCAGATACCGACTGCTTCCTCGGTGGAATTTCCAAGTTCTGCGTTATCTCTAAACTTTTGTTTTTAAATTTATTAAAAAATTGCCAAGGATGGTTTCTTTCTTTCTTTTTCTTTTTGTTAAGACTGCACATTCCTCTGAGGGTTTCAGGCTATTTCCACCCCCCCCCCCCACACACACTTTTATTTTGATTTATACATTTTTTGGGCCTCTGTGCATCTTTAATTAATAAATTCCAATATCTCAGGGGCTGCCCCAAAGAAGAGGAAGTCAAGCTATTCTCCAAAGCCTCTGAGGGCAGGGCAAGAAGCAACGGGTGGAAACTAATCAAGGAGAGAAACAACTTAAGAGCTAAGGAGGAATTTCCCAATAGTTAGAACAATTCATCAGTGGAAGAACTTGCCTCCAGAAGTTGTAAATGCTGCAACACGAAGATTTTAAGAAGATGTTGGATAACTATTTGTCTGAAGTGGTGTAGGGTTTCTCATTTCTCATTAACAGAGTTGGAAGGGACCTTGCAAGTCATCTAGAATAACCCCCTGCCCAAGCAGGAGACCCTACATCTGCTTCTACCTAGGATCCAAGGTCCCTTCCAACTCTGTTTATTCTATTCTATTCTATTCTGTTCTGTTCTGTTCCGTTCCATTTCTATTCCTATTCCTAATTCTATTCCATTCCATTCTACTGTATTTCCTATCCCTATTCCATTGCCTGTTGCCTGTTCTAATCTATTCCATTCTGTATTCGAAATTCTATTCCATTCCCTATTCCCTATTCTATTCCATTTCATTTTTCCTGTTCTGTTCTGCTCTACTCTACTCTACTGCACTCTACTCTCCTCTCCTCTACTGTACTCTAAATTGTTCCCTGCACTGTGGTGGCTGCTTTAGAAGAGTCAACATACTGTACTATTGGTAGTTTTTGGCTTACAACCATTCGTTTAGTGACTGCTCAAAGTTATAAAAGCACTGATAAAAGTGAATTTCAGGACTCCAAGTAATAGCAAACAAAACTGTGAGACAGGAAATCTCCTCATAGAATGGCCTCAGTCAGGCCTGCCTCAGGATTGACAGTGACTTGCCGTTTTTCTCACATATGACCGCTGCAGCATTCCCATTGTCACGGGATTAGAATTAAGATGCTTGGCAACTGGCTGAAATTAATGATGGTTGATGTCAGTTTTTTTAAAATCCTGACAAGCAAAGTCAATGGTTAACCAGATTCAATACAATACAATACAATAGCAGAGTTGGAAGGGACCTTGTAAGTCTTCTAGTCCAACCCCCTGCGTGGGCAGGAACCTTATACCATTTCAGACAAATGGCTATCTAACATCTTCTTAAAGACTTCCAGGGTTGGGGCATTCACAACTTCTGGAGGCAAGCTGTTCCAGAGGTTAATTGTTCTAACTGTCAGGAAATTTCTCCTTAGTTCTAAGTTGCTTCTCTCCTTGATTAGTTTCCACCCATTGCTTCTTGTCCTGCCCCCAGGTGCCTTCCCCTAACCAATGGTGTTATTAAGAACTTCAGTGATTTGTTTAACAAGAAGAAGGATAGACTTGGTAGTAAGACCACAGATGTCAAGAAAGGAAGTAAAATGAGGCAAAACTCGCTTAACAACAGTCTCGCTTAGCAACAAAACGGGCTCAATTGTGGTTGTAAGCTGAGAACTTCCTGTAACAACAATTTATATTCACCCATAAGTTGAAGAGGAATGTGTGATCTGGACTTTGGACCAGAAGGCCAGCTAGATGATTAGACTTTGGATAAATTAATAAAGTTCAGATATTGTTGTGGCCGACCAGCGGCCACCGGAGCTGGCAGCAGATTCGGACAGTGAGGAGGTTGAGGAGCAACATGGGCCAGTCCTGGAGTCTGGGGGAGGCTCTCATGAGGGCTCTGTGTCAGAGGCAGAGAGGGGGCCAGAGCTGTATGCCAGTTATCAGCTGCCTTCAGAGTCAGACATCAGTGAGGCAGACGAACAGCTGGAGCCTGTTCTCAGTGTGCGCATGCGCAGAGTTGCCAGATGAAGGGAACAGCTAAAGAACAGGGGTTGACTTGGGAATAAGGCCACAGGTGGACTTAATTGGTTCGCGACTCTTTGAGTCTCCTTGACAAATTTTGCAGAGGTCGGCCTGGCAGCTCTCCAAGCCAGATAAGGTCTGTGACTGCTTAACTGTGATTGGTTATCAGCACAACACAGCAATCCGAAATAAACCGTAATATGGTATGGCGTGTTGGGGGAACCAAAACTTGGTTTAAAAGAGGATAGAATCAGACAATCATAGGGTTGGAAGACACTTTGGAGGTCTTCTAGACCAAGGGTATCAAAGCTTTGATTTCATTGAGGGCCGCATCAGAGTTGTGTTTGACCTTGGGTGGGCGTGGCCAGCTCAACAGCACTCATTTCAGGGCATTTGTGGGGGCCAAGTGCTAAGGCAGCTCTTCCCTGAGATCCTCACTCTCATTATACCGTATTTTTCAGAGTATAAGATGCACCCTTTTTCCTCTAAAAAGAGGCTGAAAATCTGGGTGCGCCTTATACATCGAATACAACATTTTTTGACTCCTGAAACCCTGCCCCTTCACCAAAATGGCCATGCACATACCCTTATGGAGACTTCCAGAGAGCTCCTGGGGGCTGGGGAGGGCAGAAATGAGCAAAAAACAGGGCGTATTTGCCCCCCCCCAACCCCTCCGCAGCATTCTATAAGCCTCCATGAGGCTATGCATGCAATTTATTTGACCAAAAAAGTGCCCATTTTGATGATAAATAGGCTGGTTTTTTGCTCATTTTTGACCCCCCCCCTCCCCAGGAGCACTCTGCAAGCTCCCCCAAGGCTATTCATACCTTTTATTTGAAAAAAAAAACACACAGGCCCATTTTCGCAGAAATCGGGCTGTTTGGGGGAGGTTTGCAAAGTGCAAAAAGGATTTTTTCCCCCTTTTGGAAAGCTGTTTAGTTAGAGTGATTGATGAGAATTATGTTGGTCAAGTGCTGTGCCTGCAGAAACAAAGATTTGTTCCAAAGGTGGTCAGTGATTTCCTTCTCCAGCACATGGGTAAATACACCTGGAAACATCTACCTACCTACCTACCTACTCTCTCTCTCC
Source organism: Rhabdophis nuchalis (assembly GCA_039707465.1). Taxonomy (NCBI): domain Eukaryota; kingdom Metazoa; phylum Chordata; class Lepidosauria; order Squamata; family Natricidae; genus Rhabdophis; species Rhabdophis nuchalis. Next base: position 169,494,156 of record CM077647.1, on the reverse strand, counting down.
TTACCTATCTACTGTATTTCTCTCTCTCTCTCTCTCTCTCTCCCTCTCCCTCTACCTGCTTATCTACACTCTCCCTCTTCCTACCTATTTACTGTATTTCTCTCCTCCTCTATATACCTACCCACCTACTCTCTCTCTCTCTTCCTACCTATCTACTGTATTTCTCTCTCTCTCTCTCTATTTCTCTCTATCCCTTTACCTACCTACCTATCTACACTCTCTCTCTCCCTACTTACCTACTGTATTTCTCTCTCTCTCTACCTCCCTCCCTCCCTCTACCTACCTATTCTCTCTCTCTCCCTACCTACCTACTGTATTTCTCTCTCTTTCTCTCCCTCTCTCTCCCTCTATCTACCTACCTACCTACCTACCTACCTACCTCCTTTTTTTAAAAAATTGCCTCTTCAAAACCTGGGTGCGTCTTATACTCCAGTGCGTCTTATACTCTGAAAAATACGGTTATCTTTCCTTCCTTCCTTCCCCTTCCCTCTTCCTTCTTCTTTCTTTTTCCTTCCCCTCTTTCCTTATTTTTACTTCCTTGCTCTCTTTCCATCTTTCCTTCTTTTTCTTTCCTTTTTCCCTTTCTCCTTTCCTGCCCCTTCTTGCATGCTCAAAGGTGCAAGGGGAAACATTTCTCCTTTGTTTTGTTTTCGTTTGTTTTGCTAGCCCTCTGTCAGCAAAAATGGAACTCTGGGACGGTCCTTTGTTTCCAGGATGGATCTGATCCTATTGAGGGGCCGTATACGGCCCATGGGCCTTGAATTTGACACCCCTTTTCTAGACTAACTCCATGCCAAGAAAGGAGATCTTATATCACCATGGACAAATGGATGTTGTGACTTTTCTTGAAAACCTCCAGAACTCTACAACTCTGGGAGGCAAGCTGTTCCATTGATTAATTGTTAATACTTAATTAACCCAGGGGTGTCAAATTCAAGGCCCGTGGGCTGGATTCAGCTGGTGTTGTGGTAGGATCTTGTCCGTGGGGCCATCCTGGAAAATGTAAGGGGCCGGCCTACGTTGCTTTGGCCGATCTACGCACATTGCTTCGGCCTAGCCTACTGAATGTGAAGAGGAAACATGCCAACAGGTTGGGGAGTGGTGTCAAACTGGCCACGCCCACCCAGCTGGCCACGCCCATTTAGTCATGCCACGCCCAGTAAGTGGTGTCAAGCTGGTCACGCTTGCCCAGTCAGCCACGCCCACCCAGCCCCACGAGGTCAACCGCGGCCCTCACTGAAATTGAGTTTGACACCCCTGTGTTAACCTAATACTTTGTAAGTATGATATTTTAATACTTATAACTGATTGGTTTGTTAGTCTGCTTGCCATGAATTGGATTTGAAGAATACATCACGCCACAAGGCAAAGGGTTGTCTTGTTGTGAGCTGAAGCACATTTGTCAATGATTTCATGTGGTCTGTATGCTGCACAAATACACACCATAGCCTGAAGTCACCGGTGGATTCATCTGATAAAATTACCATGGGCTTTCCCCAGATGAGGCTTTGGTTTACTCACGCATTCAAGATAGTGCACCCAGATAGGTGATTCGTATATTATTTTGAGTCATAATGGGATTTGGTTTTAGCTTGGCCTATGCAGCTAGTCCTCAGACTTACAACAGTTCATTTAGAGACCGTTCAAAACAGTGGTGAAATTTATTTATTTTTTACTACCGGTTCTGTGGGCGTGGCTTGGTGGGCATGGCTTAGGCATGGCAGTGGAAGGATACTGCAAAATCTCCATTCCCACCCCACTGTGGGGCCAGCCAGAGTTGGCATTTGTTAGTTCACTGAACTACTCAAAATTTCTGCTACTGGTTCTGCAGAACCTGTCAGAACCTGTTGGATTTTACAATACAATAATACAATACAATAGCAGAGTTGGAAGGGACCTTGTAGGTCTTATAGTCCAACCCCCTGCGTGGGCAGGAACCTTATACCATTATAGACAAATGGCTATCTAACATCTTTTTAAAGACTTCCAGAGTTGGGGCATTCACAACTTCTGGAGGCAAGCTGTTCTGGAGGTTGATTGTTCTAACTGTCAGGAAATTTCTCCTTAGTTCTAAGTTGCTTCTCTCCTTGATTAGTTTCCACCCATTTACCCCTCGTTCAAAGTTACAATGGTGCTGGAAAAAGGGACTGCTGACCATTTTTCGCAGTTATGACCGTGGAAGCCTCCCCATGGTCACCTGATCAAAATTCAATACAATACAATACAATAGCAGAGTTGGAAGGGACCTTGGAGGTCGTCTAGTCCAACCCCCTGCGTAGGCAGGAAGCCCTATACCGTTTCTGACAAATGGCTATCCAACATCTTCTTAAACACTTCCAGTGTTGCTTGGCAACTGCTTCACACTTACGACCAGGGGTGGTATTCATTTACTTTCTCTACTGGATCGCAAATGTGAGTGCGTACTTTGCTCACTTGTCCCCCGTCCACGCATGCGCTTGGTCTTCTGTGCATGCACTTTAATCACAAGCATGGCTTGAAAACGTGCCTAAATAGGACAGCATAAAACCAGGGCGGGTGGGCGGGTCAACCTGCGATTTTCACTACTGGTTTGGGTGAACCGCTCAGAACCGGCTGACTACCACCTCTGCTGGGTTCCGAGGTCACGTGATCACCTACTACAACCTTCTGACAAGCCATGTCAATGGGAAAACTCGATTCCCTTAACAACCAGATTACTAACTTATCAACTGCAGAAAGAACGCAGCCGCGCGGGCAATTATGGGAGCTCCTGAATGCTCCCATGTAACACCACTCTTGCGCGAGCTGCACTGGCTGCCTGTGGTCTTTCGGGTGCGCTTCAAGGTGTTGACTATTATCTTCAAAGAGCTCCATGGCACAGGACCTAGTTATCTACGGGATCGCATCCTGCCCCATACATCCCTTCGGCCGATTCGCTCCCACAGAGAGGGACTTCTCTGGGTGCCGTCCACCAGGCAATGCCAGCGGGCGACGCCCAGGGGAAGGGCCTTCTCTGTGGTGGGCCCAACCCTCTGGAACGACTTACCCCCCGAACTGAGAACGACCATGGACCTCCGTTCCTTCCGCCAGAACCTTAAAAGTTATTTTTTCCAACAGGCCGGCCTGGCCTAGCTCACACCACCTAGCCTAGAGTCTGCAGTTAAATTGTTTTAAATTGGTTTTTAGGGATACTGTTTTAACCTATTTAATTTTTTTAGCACAGGGGTACTAATTTAATCTGGTTTTATATTTTGTATATTGTTATGTTTATATATGTTTTTAAATTGCCTGTGCACCGCCCCGAGTCCCTTTTGGGAAAGGGAGCGGTATATAAATTTAATAAACTATAACTATAAACTATAAAATGGGGCAAAAGTCACTTAACCAGTGTTTCACCTAGCGACAGAAATTTTGGGCTTAGTGGCAGTCGTAAGTTGAGGACTACCTGTAGAAACCTGGCCCCGCTCATTTGCAACAGTGGTGGGTTATAGGTAGTATGCCCTGGTACGGGCGTACCGACACCTGCTGGGAGCACTGGGTACTGTTCGGGTACGGTGCTCCGGAGGGTCTACCCACCCGCCCATCCTCCTTACCTGTATTTGAGTTCTTTGGCGCTTCCGCGCATGCACATGGTACGTAGGGCACCTACGTCACAAGGTAAGGACACGTGCACGCTGGCGCGAGTTCATGTGGTGGATGCCGGGCCCCGTTGCACCGTACCGGTTGCAATGGAAGCCGGAACCCACCACTGAGTAGTTCGCTGAACCACTGTATCAAGAAAAGTCGTAAAATGGGGCAGAAGTCACTTAACCAACGTCTCACTTAGCGACATACATTTTGGACTCCGTTGCAGTTGTAAGTCGAGGATTACCTGTAGAAACCTAGCCCCGCTAGTTTGCAAGCAACAATTTAAGCTTGATGTATTGTACGTGCACCAAACCAACGGCCTCCGAACTTGCCAATTTTAAGGCTTGTGGAGTTCAACTCCCAGCTTTGGACCCACCCGTCCTCCCTGCTGTAAACCATGGCTGGACAGATTGTGGGTGAGCATGAGCATGAAACCAGGTCGCAGAAGGTTCCAGAAGGTTTCCAGCCCCAGCGGCCTGACCACTTCAAGTGCAGCCTAGCTACCGTGACGTGATTTTGGACTATGCCCTCGGTTTGTTCTTGTGGGTGCCGACTCAGGGGCACCTGTTCAGGAATGTGTTGTATCTCCTTGCCCACGTCTGATTGATGGACGCAACGCCAACCACGGCCTTGTCCTGAAGTAGGAGTTGAGAGGTGCCAGGAGGTCCTATTTCCAAGTTACGTGGGAGCTATGGAGGCCAGCCAAGAGTATGATGCGTTCATTCAATCCTGCTAGTTCTTTCCAGTTGCCAAGAATTTTACCCTTTGCTCTGTTCCTTTCCATCTTTGGACGTGAGTGGAAAAGAGCAGAAACCGAAGAGTTAAAAACTACCCCAACAATGGTTAAACCACCTGGTGGATAAATAAATTTATTGGGATAAATAAATACTCAAGCAGCCCCGGGTTATCAGCTAGTAAATACAATACAATACCATACAATAGCAGAGTTGGAAGGGACCTTGTAGGTCTCCTACTCCAACCCCCTGCTTGGGCAGGAACCTTATACCATTTCAGACAAATGGCTATCTAACATCTTTTTAAAGACTTCCAGGGTTTGGGCATTCACAACTTCTGGAGGCAAGCTGTTCCAGAGGTTAATTGTTCTTACTTTCAGGAAATTTCTCCTTAGTTCTAAGTTGCTTCTCTCCTTGATTAGTTTCCACCCATTGCTTCTTGTCCTGCCCTCAGGTGGCTTGGAGAATAGTTTGACTCCCTCTTCTTTGTGGCACCCTCTGAGATATCGGAACACTGCTATCATGTCTCCCCTGGTCCTTCTCTTCATCAAACTAGACATACCCAGCTCCTGCAACCGTTCTTCATATGTTTTAGTCTCCAGTCCCCTAATCATCTTGGTTGCTCTTCTCTGCACTCTTTCCAGAGTCTCCACGTCTTTTCTACATCGTGGCGACCAAAACTGTATGCAGTGTTTCAAGTGTGGCCTTACCAAGGCACTATACAGTGGCATTAACACTTCACGTGATCTAGATTCTATCCCTCTGTTTATGCAGCCTAGAACTGTGTTGGATTTTTTGGCAGCTGCTGCACACTGCTGGCTCATATTTAAATGGTTGTCCACTAGGATTCCTAGATCCCTCTCACAGTTGCTACTATTGAGCAAGGTACCACCTATACTGTACTTGTGCATTTGGTTTTTCTTGCCTATATATAGGACCTTACTTTTTTCACAATTCACAAATAAATAAAACCCAGGACAGTTAGTAGGGTCAAAGGACACCAATTCCCAAGTATGGGTATTCCTTGACCACCATTGAGCCCAGAATATTTGTTGTTAAGCAAGACAGTTGTAAGGTGATTTTTGCCCTATTTTTTTTTCAACTTTTCTTGCTACATTTATTGAGTCACTAGAGTTGTTAAGATAATAACACAGCCAGATGTGGCCCAGAAGCCATAAAAATTTCAGTTCTGTTCTAGTCCCTCCCAGCAGGTGGGAAAGCGGAAGCCAGAATTGTGCTCTCCATGCTCTGAGCAAGGTGATAGTAAACTTCCTCACCAGTCTTTTATACTCTCTGTTCGGCCCCACCTCTTTGTTTCCTGTTCCTGTGTAAGAACTGTATTCTGATTGGTTGTCACACTCCCATAGGGGAATGCAGGGGCAACTCTCTAGGCTGTGTTTTGAGTCCAGGTTTGGTTGAGCATTGCTTCTTCCCAGGTGCCCTGTGATGAGGTGGGTAAAGGGCTAATATTATCATGCCTTAATCCCATCGCGCTGGAGCTGAAGGGGGAGATCTTTGTTAGGTGGAATAGACCGACCAGGCTTTTTTAATGGCCCATTGACAAAGGTGGGTGCTATTAAGAGCAAGTCTGTTCCTTGCCCAAAAACATGTTTCTCCATTTCTGATCCAGGGAAATATAATATTCTGCCTTTTCAATATTTCCTAGGACAGTGATGGCGAACCTATGGCACACGTGCCAGAGGTGGCACTCAGAGCTCTCTCTGTGGGCACCCCAGCCAAGGTCTATTGTGTTTCACCCACAGGGGGGAGAGAGAGAAGAAGGGGGAGAGAGAGAGGGAGAGAGAGAAGAAGGGAGGGAACGAGAGAGGGGGAATAGAGAGAGGGAGAGAGAAAGAGAGGGGGGAGGGAACAAAAGAGAGGGGGGAGAGACGAAGGGAAAGAGAGAGAAAGAGAGAGACAGGAAGGGAGGGAAAGAGAGAGGGGGGAGGGAAAGAGAGGGGGGAGGGAGCAAAAGAGAGTGGGGGGAGAGAGAGAGGAAGAGAAAGAGAGAGAGACAGAGAGGGAGGGAAAGAGAGAGGAGAGAAGAGAGAGAGGGAGGGGGAGAGGGAGCAAAAGAGGGGAGAAGAGAGAGGGAAGGAAAGAGAAATAATATTTCAAAAGCAGAAAATTGCATTTATCATGTTTTTCTTAGAACAATTAGCTGCACTCTGCGTTGCTTATCATTATTTTAGGTAGTAAAACCTCATTATTCAGGTTAAATTGCTGTGTTGGCACTTTGGGATAAATAAGTAGGTTTTGGTTTGCAGCTTGGGCACTCAGTCTCAAAAAGGTTCGCCATCACTGTCCTAGGATATTTCTTTCTTCTAGGAGATGGGTGGGTCCTACAATATTAATACGACCGGTTGGCTATGCCACAACTGGAAGACCATCCATGCTGCACAACGCCATAAATTGTGATCTTACAAACCATAGTCTCTGCAGACAGGGAAGTCAGATTACAGTTTAATGAATCGTGAGATTCAATTAAACCCAACCAAACACTGTACTCTGATTTGAAGATTGATGCCTTTCATTAAACCAAAATTTAGTTTGCTTGGACTTGGCCTAACATGTTGTAGTGTGATATATAAGCCACGATAGGTGGTGGCTTTAGCGTGTTGTGGTTTGAGCCATTAATCATTAATAGCACACCATAGCGTGAATTGAGAACTTGGTAGAATCTGCAGCATTGGTTAATGTCCTCATGAAACAGAAACCCAGTTGTTCAATTTAACTTCATCAGGAATTGTTCCAAACTTAAAACAGAGGAATAAAATCAAGACCACGTGAAGAGTTAACACCGCTTTTTAAGGGCACACTTGGAATACTGCATCCAGTTTTGGTTGCCACTATGTAAAAAAAGATATGGAGACTCTAGAAAGAGTGCAGAGAAGAGCAACAAAGATGATTAGGGGACTAGAGGATAAAATGTATGAAGAACGGTTGCAGGAACTGGGTATGTCTAGTTTAATGAAAAGAAGGACCAGGGAGACATGATAGCAGTCTTCCAATATCTCAGGGGCTGCCACAAAGAAGAGGGAGTCAAGCTATTCTCCAAAGCAGCTGAGAACAAGAAGGTTCCGAGGTTGGTAAAACGAGGAACCAGATTGTTGGGGGCAATACGCTGATTCTGTAGACTGCTTAGAGTGGGCTGTGAAGCACCATGAAGCAGTATATAAGTGCTCTTGATATTGATATTGAAGGGAAACCAGAGCAGATGTCCTATGGGGACTGCTCGGAACCATCCAATCTGGTGGTTGGGTTGAAACCTAGGATGATTCCCAACCTTGCAATTTTGCTGACAGAGATCAGCAGATCAACCTTGGTGATGGAAGTGGTGTCAAATCAGAAGTGGTATTCAGCAGGTTGTGACCAGTTCTGGAGAACCGGTAGCGGGAATTATTTTTTTTTCAGTTGAAAAAGTTTTTCAACCAACAAATTTCCCCCCTTCTTTTTTACCCCCCTCCCTTCCCCCAAGATAAAAAAACATACATCAGGTACAATTATATCCCTTTCCCCCCCCTCTTTCAACCAGAAATACATGAATCAAATATCAGTATAGTTCCCTCCCATATCCTCCCTAACTCTCCCCACCCCGTGACTTCCACTATATGCAACCCTAGTAATTCCAAACGCAATATATATTATTCATTCCCTTCATATTCTACCCCCTGCTGACTACCTTATTTATCTAATCCCCATCAGCTAAAAACTACACAATATTTTCTAGTCTGATATTTGTTTTCGATATAATCAATCCACTTTTTCCACTCCTGTGCATAAGTCTCTTGCATCTGGCCCTTTAAAAAAGCTGAAATTTTCGCCATTTCAGCAAATCCAGCCATCTTCTGCATCCATTGGTCCATAGTAGGCAAAACATCTTTCTTCCAGTGCTGGGCAACCAACAGTCTAGCTGCTGTCACCATATACAAAATCAGTTTTGTTTCCGCCAATGTAAAATCCCTAACTATACCCAATAAAAACAGTTGTGGAGTAAATTGTATTTTTTTCTTCAAAACATTTTGCATAACCCACCAAATTTTTATCCAGAAAGCCTTAACTTTCTTGCAAGTCCACCATATATGATAATATGTAGCATCTAAACACTCGCATCTCCAACATTTTGGTTGAACATTAGGGTACATACATGATAATTTCTTAGGATCTAAATGCCATCTGTAAAACATTTTATAAAAATTATCCCGCAAATTCTGTGACTGTGTAAATTTAACATTCTGAACCCATATTTTTTCCCACGTATCCATCATAACTGGTTCAGCAAAATTCTGGGCCCATTCTGGGCCTTCCAGGTGCACTTCAAGGTGTTAGTAACCATCTTTAAAGCGCTCCATGGCACGGGTCCTGGCTACCTGCGAGACCACCTCCTACCACATACCTCCCTTCGACCTGTCCGCTCCCACAGAGAGGGCCTCCTCGGGGTGCCGTCTACTGGTCAATGCCGGCTGGCGACCCCCAGGAGGAGGGCCTTCTCTGTGGCGGGTGCAGCCCTCTGGAATGACCTGCCCCCCGATCTTCGCACCATCACGGACCTACGCCTCTTCCGCCGGGTGCTCAAAACACACCTTTTCCATCTGGCTGGCCTGGCATAGATTAATTGATTTAATTTTAAATATAACGTTTTTAATAGTTTTTAATTACATTTTAGCACAGATTTTCCAAATTTAATTCTATTTTTATACTGTGATTGTATTTTATGGGTGTTTTTTATTCTTTCTGTGCCACCAGGGAGATAGGGCGGTATAGAAATTTGATTAAATAAATAAATAAATACAATTTAAAAAAAAGGATTGCTCAGCTGGTGGGGAAAAAAACCAGATGGTTATTTGGCCGATAGCTCGATGACAAAGGAGGAAGCAACCCATCATTAAAAGTAACCTGTCCCCTGCGGATAGAGGCTTTGTTGTATGATGTTTAACCGAGACTAATAATTAATAAACCGCCAAGTGGAAATGTCTCCATCAGTTGCCCGTAGGAACAAAAAGAGCAAAGAAAACACAATTGTACCAAGCTGGCTGGCATTCCTTGCTTGGTGAGCCAATCCCACACCTCCGTATCTCGGTTCCTGGAAGGGGGAGGCCAGGCTCTGCATCACATCTTTGCGTCATTAAACCAGAAGGCGCCAGGTATGCCGTTTACCAACTTACATATTTTCTTCAAAGACTGACGTATTTGATGAAGGGAGTTGTTGCTGTTGTTAGTTGCGAAGTCGTGTCCGACCCATCGCGGCCCCATGGACAACGTTCCTCCAGGCCTTCCTGTCCTCTACCATCCTCTGGAGATCATTTAAGCTCACGCTTACTGCTTCAGTGACTCCATGCAGCCACCTCATTCTCTGTCGTCCCCTTCTTCTTTTGCTTTCAATTGTTCCCAGCATTAGGCTCATCTCCAAATGCCTCAATCCTTCCTTCTCATTAGGTGGCCAAAGTATTTGAGTTTCCTCTTCAGGATCTTGCCTTCTAAAGAGCAGTCAGGGTTGCTCTCCTCTACGATTGACCGTTTGGATCGCCTTGCAGTCCAAGGGACTCTCAGGAGTCTTCTCCAGCACCAGAGTTCAAAGGCCTCCATTCTTTGGTGCTCAGCCTTCCTTATGGTCCAACCTCCACAACATTACATTGCAACTGGGAAAACCATAGCCATGATTGTATACAATTTTGTTGGTAGGGTGATGTCTCTGCTTTTTAGTGTGCTGTCTAGATTTGCCATAGCTTTCCTCCCCAGGAGCGTGCCTCTTTTCATTTCTTGGCTGCAGTCTCCATTTGCGGTGATCTTGGAGCCCAGGGAAATAAAATCTGTCACTACCTCCATTTCCTCCCCATCTATATGGCAGGAATTGAGACGGCTGAATGCCATGATCTTAGCTTTCTTAATGTTGAAAGTTGTTGTAGCCTCCCCAAACTTCTACCTTAGAATAAAACGTGTGTATTGGAAACGCTCTCAGATTCCTGATTTTTTTGTGGGAGGGGGGAAGGGGGCATGTTTCTCAACGTTCAAAACCTTTAAAATATGTCGACTCAAACTCCCAGAATTCCTCAGCAGGCATGTTTCCCATCTGTTACGTTTACATATCTTAAAGTTGCTAAGCTTGAGTAAAACGGCCCAGCCTAAGGGTGTCAAACACAAGGCCCGTGGGCCTGATCTGGCCTACGAAGTGGATCACTAGAGTCCTAAACAACTGAAAAAACAATCTAGTAAGAAGAAAACGAAAGCAAATAAAACACCCCCAGGAGCAAAAACAAATTAAAGTTTAATTTGTGCGCATTGTTCAATGGACTGTTAAATTGGCCATGCGCACCCAGCCACAGGACCACCTAGCCACGCCCACCCAGTCACATGACCACCTAGCCACGCCCGCCCAGCTGTTCTGGCCCCCCAACAGTCTGATGGACCGTGAATTGGCCCCCTGTTTAAAAAGTTTGAGGACCCCTGATCTGAGGCGTGAATTGGACTAGTATATTAGAAAAGAGCTTGTACCTTCTTTGAAGGTGCTAAATTCGAAACTGATTGCAAGCAGTCCTTAACTTATGACGACAATCGAGCCCCGAAGTTTTGTTGCTAACTGGACGGTTGTTAAGCGAGGCTCGCCCCATTTTACGACCTTTGTTTATGTACAAAGTTAATGAAATAGAGCACAACTGTTTAACCCATTAGCTGCACTCTCGTGTAACCAAACCACGAAAGCAATTGCATTACTCCTTGCTTAGTCAGCTGGGTGGATCCTTGAACTCTATTACAAGTAAAGACTTAATTTTAATATTTATACCAGCTTCCCACAGCCCTTAGCGGTCTGCCTTCTCTAACTTCAGAGGTGAAGTTAGGACCCTGGGTCCTAACAAGGAGAAGGGTGGGGTATAAATTTAATAAAATAAATAAAATAAAAATAAAAACTTACCATGGCTAGATATGTGACCCCTTTAAAATCAGTCCTTCCTTCCTTCCTTCCTTCCTTCCTTCCTTCCTTCCTTCCTTCCTTCCTTCCTTCCTTCCTTCCTCCCTCCCTCCCTCCCTCCCTCCCTCCCCCCCTCCCCCCCTTCCCCTTCCTTCTCTTCCCCTTCCCATCTTCTCCTCTCCTCTCCTCTCCTCTCTTCTCCCCTTCCTTTCCCTTCCTTCTCTTCCCATCTTCTCCTCTCCTCTCCTCTCCTCTCTTCTCCCCTTCCTTTCCCTTCCTTCTCTTCCCCTTCCCATCTTCTCTTCTCTTCCCCTCTTCCCCTCCCTTCCCTCTGGAGAAAATTAGAGATGCCTTATGCTTTATTTAGTAACCTTGTATGATTTAAACCGATTGCTTATTTAGTATCCTATGACTATCACTAAGTGTTGTATCTTATGATTTATAAGGAATGCATTTTATGAGATTATGATCATGATTTATCACGTTACTTATATGTACAGTGGGAAGTTATGCACTGGAGACAAATTCCTTGTGTGTCCAATCACACTTGGCCAATAAATATTTCTCTTCTCTTCTCTTCCCTCCCGTCCCCTCCCCTCTTGATAAAAAGAGAGATGCCTTATGTCAGGCAGAGGCTTAATGCATAGAGCAAAATTTGCCTTGCAGTCAATCACCAGTCTAATCAAAATTAATATTGATTGGTCTTAATCAGTGGTGAGATTCAGCCAGTTCACACCTATTTGGGAGAACCGGTTGTTAACTTTCTAAGCAGTTCGGAGAACCGGTTGCTGGAAGAAATCTATGAAGCCGCTGGGTGAGATCATCCGTGGTTTCGGGGTGGAGTACCATCTGTACGCTGATGACACTCAGTTGTACATATCCACCCCAGACCACCCCAACGATGCCGTCGAAGTGCTGTCCCGGTGTTTGGAGGCCGTACGGATCTGGATGGGTGGTAACAAACTCAAGCTCAACCCTGCCAAAACTGAGTGGCTGTGGTTTCCAGCACCCCGGTTCAGCCAGATTACTCCAACTCTGGCCATTGGGGGCGAAACATTGGCCCCCGTGGAGAGGGCGCGCAATTTGGGTGTCCTCCTGGATTCCCGGCTGTCCTTGGAGGACCATGTGGCAGCCGTGGCCAGGGGGGCGTTTCATCAGGTACGCCTGATGAGCCAATTGCGCTCCTTACTGGACCGGGCTGCCCTTCGCACAGTCACTCAAGCTCTTGTGACGTCCCGTCTCGACTACTGTAATGCTCTCTACATGGGGCTTCCCTTGAGGTGCACTCGAAAGCTACAGCTAGTCCAAAACGCAGCCGCGCGGGTAATTATGGGAGCTCCCAGAAGCTCCCATATAACACCAATCCTGCGCGAGCTGCATTGGCTTCCTGTGGTCTTTCGGGTGCGCTTCAAGGTCTTGACGACCATCTTTAAAGCGCTCCATGGCTCGGGGCCTAGTTATATGCGAGACCGTCTCGTACCCCATACATCCCTTAGACCGATACGCTCCCACAGAGAGGGCCTTCTCAGGGTGCCGTCGGCCGGACAATGCCGACTGGCGACACCCAGGGGAAGAGCCTTCTCTGTGGCGGGCCCTGCCCTTTGGAACGACCTACCCCCTGAACTCCAGACCATCACCGACCTCCGCCTCTTCCGCCAATGTCTAAAGACATACTTTTTTCATCAAGCCGGCCTAGCCTAACCTCCCATGGGGACTGTAGAAAAGTTTTAAATTGGGTTTTAATTAATAATTGGTTTTAGCACAGGTTTGGGATTTAATATATATTTTAAATTATTTATGTTCTATTTTTGTATGTTTTTTAAATCTCCTGTGCGCCGCCCTGGGTCCTTTGCGGAGAAGGGCGGGATATACATGTAATAAAATAAATAAAATAAATAAATAAAATAAATTTTGTTTCCCCCCCCCCCCCCACTTTACAGGGCTAATCCTGTAAGGAAGGAAGGCAGGAAGGAAGGAAGCATTCTGGTGTTGTTTCTAGCCTAACCTTTATTGCTCTGCTTACAGGAACTACCTCTCTGGTTAACCCTTATTGCATTGTAACACTCATCAACATGAGTGATGTTGAGTTGGCCACACCCACCCAGTCACATGATCATCAAGCCCCACCTACCCAGCTGGTCATTAGGGCAGAGAACCGGTTGTTAAATTATTTGAATCCCACCACTGGTCTTAATGTACCTTTTTTAGCCTTAAAACTTTCTGGTTGTCTAGACCCGCGCCAGTCCGGCTTTCGGCCCGGGCATAGCACTGAGACGGCATTGGTCGCGTTGGTTGATGATCTCTGGAGGGCCAGAGATGGGGGTTGTTCCTCCATCCTGGTCCTATTAGATCTCTCGGCGGCTTTCGATACCATCGACCATGGTATCCTATTGCATCGGCTGGGGAGGTTGGGGGTGGGAGGCACCGTCCTACGGTGGTTCTCCTCCTACCTCTCTGGCCGATCGCAATTTGTGTTGGCAGGGGAGCAGAGGTCGACCCCGAGACCCCTCACATGTGGGGTGCCTCAGGGGTCGGTCCTTTCGCCTCTCCTGTTTAATGCATACATGAAGCCGCTGGGTGAGATCATCCGTGGTTTTGGGGTAGAGTATCATCTCTACGCTGATGATACTCAGCTGTATATATCTACCCCAAACCACCCCAACGATGCCGTAGCGGTGATGTGCCAGTGCCTGGAAGCCGTGCGGATCTGGATGGGAAGTAACGGACTTAGGCTCAACCCGACCAAGACCGAGTGGCTGTGGTTTCCGGCTGCCCGATTCAACCACCTTTCTCCAATGCTGGCCATAGGGGGTGAACATCTTGCCCCTGTGGATGGGGCGCGCAATTTGGGTGTCCTCCTGGATACCCGGCTGTCTATGGAAGAGCAAGTGACAGCCGTGGCCAGGAGGGCGTTTTACCAGGTTCGCCTGGTTCGCCAATTGCGCCCCCTATTGGATCGGGACGCCCTTCGCACAGTCACTCATGCCCTCGTGACATCTCGACTGGACTATTGTAACTCTCTCTACATGGGGCTCCCCTTGAGGTGCACCCGGAGGCTTCAGTTAGTTCAGAATGCAGCCGCGCGAGCAATTATGGGAACCACCAGGTTCACCCACGTTACACCGCTCTTGCGCGAGCTGCACTGGCTACCTGTTGTCTTCCGGGTGCGCTTCAAGGTATTAATCATCATCTTTAAAGCGCTCCATGGCTCGGGACCTAGCTACCTGCGGGATCGGATCCTGCCTCATACATCCTCACGGCCGATTCGCTCCCACAGAGAGGGACTGCTCCGGGTGCCGTCCACTAGACTCTGTCAGCGGGCGACGCCCAGGGGAAGGGCTCTCTCTGTGGCGGGCCCGGCCCTCTGGAACGACCTTCCCCCCGATATTAGAACGACCACGGACCTCCGCTCCTTCTGCCTGAAATTGAAGACTCATCTTTTCCGCCTGGCCGGCCTAGGGTAGTCTCTCTGTCTATGGGTTTTTAAATGTATACTATATTTATTGGATGTTTTTAGTTAAGGGGATTTTAGCACAGGATTGATTGAGTTTAATTCGTTTTAATTTGTATGTATTTGTATATTTTTCGTTTTTTAATTTCCCTGTGCACCGCCCCGAGTCCCTGTGGGGAGAGGGTGCGGTCAATAAATGCAACTTTATTATTATTTATTATGGTTGGTGGGCCAAAGTACATGCTTTTTCTACAAATGCAGCCACTGATATGCCAAGCAAAACCCTAAGTTCAGAGGCTTACAGTTTGGCTCTAAGAAGTACCGTGGTTCCCCGAAAATAAGGTTTTATATATTTTTTTCTGTTCCAAAAGATGCATTAGGGCTTATTTTCTGGTTAAGTCTTATTTTGGGGGAAATATGGTACTAATTGTGTCCATCTGGCTGATGGTCTTAACTGGCTTATTTTGGGGGTAGGGCTTATATTAAGAGCATCCTGAAAAATCATGCTAGGGTTTATTTTCCGATTGGATCTTATTTTTAGGGAAATAGGGTAACACATACCTGTCTCATTCTTAAAGTACCATATTTTTCGGAGTATAAGACGCACCAAGATTTTGAAGAGATAAATTTAAACAAATATATTTTTTTGCCCTCTGTAGGCCTCTCAAACCCTTTGCACTCCTCATTTTTTGTGGAAAACGAGGCATGCAGAGAGTTTGAGAGGCCTGCAAAGTGCTCCTGGGGACTGAAAAGGGGCAAAAATGGGCCCTGTTTTTTGCCAAAAACAGGACATGCATAGCCTTTAGGAGGCTTGTAGAGTGCTCCTGTGGGCTGGGGGAAACGAGCAAAAAATGGGCCATTTTTTGTTTGTTTTTGCCCTCTCCAGCCGCCAGGAGCACTCTTCAAGCCTCCCAAAGCCTTTGCAGGTCCATTTTTGTGAAGGGGACGGTGTTTCAGGAGGCCAAAAATGCTGTATTCAGTGCATGATGCACCCAGATTTTCAGCCTCTTTTTTGAGGGAAAAAGGTGTGTCTTATACTCCGAAAAATATGGTATCTCTGAGCCAGCTAATTTATAGTTCCTGGCTGGACTCTTATTTGCTCTATCTTCTCCACTCCCCCTAAGTCTAAGAAAAGTGAGTTTGCCCTGGCAGCTTCTTCCTGGACCGGTATCCAAAACTACAGTCATAAATTTGAAGACGATTGCAAGAAAGGCACATCAAGGAATAGTGAGAATTGGCTGTAGTGAGAATTTTTTTTTATTTTTTTATTTAGTTTTCATTCTTGTTGGCCATAGAAATGTGCTGGCTCTACATTGAGACAATCACTCATCCTAGACTGCTTCTCAGGGCTGTTGTGGAGAACGTAGATGGAATTCTACACCTTCTGCCTTGAGCTCCAGAAGAAGGAAAACAAGCAGACCTTTCAGAGAAATGGAAGACAACAGATTAACAGAGTTGGAAGGGACCTTGGAGGTCTTTTAGTCCAACCGCCTGCTCAGGCAGGAATCCCTATACCAGTGATGGCGAACCTTGGAGTGAACTTGTTCGCTCCTAGCTGATAATCGGTGCTACCGGTTTGTCTGAACCAGTCCAAACTGACTGAATCCCACCTCTGGGTTGATTCCCTCTTCTTTGTGGCAACCCCTGAGATATTGGAACACTGTTATCATGTCAATCCTAGTCATACCCAATTCCTGCAACTGTTCTTCATATGTTTTAGCCTCCCCAGTCATCTTTGTTGCTCTTCTCTGCACTCTTTCCAGAGTCTCATCTTTTTTTACCTCATGGCGACCAAACTGGATACAGTATTCCAAGCGTGGCCTCACCAAGGCATTATAAAGTGATATTAATCCTTCAAGTGATCTTGATTCTACCCTTCTGTTAATGTAGCCTAGGGCTGTGTTAATAATTAATAATGTTAATCAATTAATAATGTGTGAGCCGTAATGTGTAAGCTTACAATAAATAGCCGCGTTCAAGAAGGATTCGCTAACGTTGATCTATTCCCACTATGGAGCAAGAAGCAGTCTTTCCCACCCTTTCTCTTTCTTTTGAAATTACCACAAGCTGAAACATAATTCTGGAGAAGCTGTGAAACCTTGAAAGGTGCTCTCTTGGGGATATAGAGAATGATCGGAGAACAAACAGCTGCACGGAAGGAACACAAATCTGCACACTGAATTTAATCAGTGGAATGGCTTGCCTTCAGAAATTGCGGCTGCTTCATTACTGGGGTTATTTAAAGAAGAAATTGGGCCACCATTTGTCCAGAATGATATAGGGAAATGATGGCGAACCTTTTCGGCACCGAGTTCCCAAATATGTTATTAACTATTTTTTGCAAACATCAGTTAATATAGAAAGCCAGATCTATAAGCATCAGGTAGGTCTGCCACAGGTGTCATGCCAAGCCATTTCTGTGGGCATGCGAGCCGTCGCCCAGGTCAGCTCCACTGCACATGCGCATGTGCCTTCCACCAGCCAGCTGATTTTCAGGTCTCTGCTGGAAGACGAGCATATATGTGGGTGGGTGGGGGGCGGGGTTGCATGCGCATGAGCAGGGGGTGGGGGGATGCGGTGCCCCCCATGCCCCATTTTTAATTCCAGAAGGCTTCAGGGAGGCCTACTAGCACCAAAACAGGGAGGTCTGCTAGCACCATTTTGGTGCTAGCAGGCCTCCCTGAAGCCTCTTGAGACAAAAAAAGGGGGGGGCGCACCCCCCAAGCCGGATTTTTCATCCAGAAACCTGAAGATCAGCTGTTTTGGAGCTGTAATGGGGGTCGTTTTTCAGGCCAAACCAGCCTGAAAACAGCCCAAAACCTGTTTTCCAAGCTGTTTTCAGGTGCTCCAGTGCTCATGAAGATCAGGTGGCCGGTATACATTTGTGCACTGGAAATTAGAAGAGCGGCTGTTGACAGTGCGTGTACCCATAGCGATGGTTCTGTGTGCCACCTCTGGCACCCGTGCCATAGGTTTACCATCAGGGGTATAGGGTTTTCTGCTTGAGCAGAGGGATGGACTAGAAAACCTCCAAGGTCCCTTCCAACTCTGTTATTCTGTTAGATTTGGAATGAGTCCTGAGTCGTGTAGCTGAAGTCTGAGTAAACCATCATATCAGGGATGGTATTTACTTACTTTCCCTACCAGTTCGCAAATGTGAGCGAGCCCTGTCTGCACATGGTGTGCTTGCATGCATGGCTTGCATGCATGTGTGCAGCTTGAAAACGTGCCTAAATTGGACTGCATAGAGACAGGGCGGATGGGCAGTCCCACCGATGATTTCCACTACCGACTTGGGTGAACCGGCCCGAACAGGCTGAATACCACTTCTGCATCATATGAGTTGTCTATGGCAGTGGTCGGCATACCGCGGCTCACGAGCCGCATGCGGCTCTTTGGCCCCTCGAGTGCGGCTCTTCCTCCACCCTCGCGACAGTGGAACTCCTGGGACCTGCCGGAGCAACCCTCCTACCGGCCGCCGATTCCCTCTCTCCGTCTCTCTGCAGAGCCTCCCCAGGGCTACTTCCAGGGCGATTGGAGGGAACCGGCGTCCAAACGCCGTTCCTTCCCGCCCACACAGGAGCCTGGAAGTAGCCTGAGTGAGCGGCCGGGCGAGCGGGCGGCCAGGCTACTTCCAGGGCGATTGGAGGGAACCAGCGTCCAAACGCCGTTCCTTCCCGCCCACACACGGAGCCTGGAAGTAGCCTGAGCGAACGCAGCGGCCGGCCGGCCGGGCCAGGCTAAGGCGAGCAAGTGAGTAACCGCCATGGGCTGGGCTGAGGAGGCTCCGCGGGGGGTGGGGGGCAGACAGACAGACAGACAGACAGAGAGAGGCACAGACACAGAGAGAGACAAGGAGGGAGGGGGGAATCAGAGAGTGACAGACACACATACAGAGACAGGGAGAGACAAAGAGAGGGAGGGAGGGAGAGAAAGATAGACAGAGACACAGAATGAGTGATTAAGTGCTTGAATGTGAGACAGACAGACAGACACACACACACAGAGTGACAGAGATGGGCGGACGAAGGAAGGAGAGACAGAGATAGAGAGAGAAAGAAAGAAAGAAAGAAAGAAAGAGAGAGAGAGAGAGAGAGAGAAAGAGAGAAAGAAAGAAAGAAAGAGGGAAAGAAAGAAAGAGAGAAAGAAAGAGAGAGAAGGAGAGAGAGAAAGAGAAAGAGAAAGAGAAAGAGAGAGAGTAAGAGAGAGAAAGAAAGACAGAAAGAGAGAAAAAGAGAGAGAAAGAAAGAGAGAGAGAGAGAGAAAGGAAGAAAGAAAGAAAGAAAGAAAGAAAGAAAGAAAGAAAGAAAGAACTTATGACCACAATTGAGCCTAAAAGTTTGGTTGCTAACCAAGACCATTGTTAAGTGAGTTTCACATTTTCCAAGTTGGCCAAGCCCACCCAGTCACATGACCGCTGAGCCACTCCCACAAAACAGGCCACACCTTCTGGCTCTCAAAAGAAATTTCAGTCGTGGTATTGTTGATATTTGGCTCTGTTGACTAATGAGTTTGCCCACCACTGGTCTATGGAGATTCTCAGTCATGGTTGTCCCAAGGGTTTTTTTTGGAGAGGCAACTGGACTTCCGTTGTTTTTCCTGGAAGACGTTTCACCTCTCATCCAAGAAGCTTCTTCGGTTCTACCATCTTCAGAACCGAAGAAGCTTTTTGGATGGGAAGCAAAACATCCTCCAGGAAAAACAACGTAAGTGTGCAGTTACCTCTCAAAAAAGCACCGTTGGCACATCCCGGGAATTTGCTCTAAGTTGGTGCACGGTTTTCTATCCAACTCAGTGAAAACGACGAGTAGCTTTCTCACCAATTTCAGTAGAAGGATCCTACATCCCTAGCTGTAATTCCACGCAGTTGAATTTCAGTTGAATCACGATGGGCCTTCCTTCTGGCCTAATCACGAAACGGGTTAATACCTCTTATTATTCCTGTTTACACCGCAATTTAAGTGCTTAAATGAGGTCAGTCCAATTGGCAGATGCATTTGTTTACCCAAACCTTGATCCTGTTATCTCCTTCTCGGTCAAGTTTAACTAGGGGGCGAGGATGAGAGAAACAAAACAAATGAAGGAGGAGGGGGAAAAAAACCAACATAAACCACGCTGCCAAGTGGGAGCCATAAAAACCGATAAGCGATAAAGTGGCAGATAAGAAGGAACGAAATTACTACGGGAGATATAGTTATGGAGACAGCATTCATGCCCACAATGAAAACAATGTTCTTTAAAAAGCTTTCTTTTATTGGGCTCGTTTGCATACGATTGGCTTCTGCGGAAAGACAGACGGGATCTCCGATAAGATCACTAATGGGTGTGCAAACCTGGCCTGTGTTTTTCCCTCCGGGTGTGTTTCCCTCCGTGAGGAGCCTTGTACAGATAGTCCTCGACCTACGACCACCACTGATCCCAATTGGCTAAGTCAGACATTTGTCAAGCGAGCACAATCCCTAGGGTCAGGAAAGAAGGGTGGCGCAGTGGTTAAGACGTTCAGCTTGTCGATCAGAAGGTCAGCAGTTCGGTGGTTCGAATCCCTAGCGCTGCGTAACGGAGTGAGCTCCCGTTAATTGTCCCAGCTTCTGCCAGCCTAGCAGTTTGAAAGCATGTAAAAATGCAAGTAGAAAAAATAGGAACCACCTTTGGTGGGAAGATAACAGTGTTTCATGTGCCTTTGGCATTTAGTCATGCCGGCCACATGACCACGGAGACGTCTTCGGGCAGCACTGGCTCTTCGGCTTTGAAACGGAGATGAGCACAGCCTCCTAGAGTTGGGAATGACCAGCACATATGTGCAAGGGGGGAACCTTTAACAATGGCACTGAACATGCCTCTACTAGTGAAAATGAGGTGTGTGTGGGCCATCTGCAGCCTGCTGTGTCCCATTTTGGCCAGCAGCGTGCTGCAGGAGGACGTCCAAATTGGACACAGGGTGTGTGGGGGTTAGGGTTAGGACCCTTGTACTGCATTTTGACCAGCAGGGTGCTGCAGGAGGGTGTCCACCCCATCTCCTCCTCCTCCAGCTACCCTGGACCCCACATTGTATATCAGACATTAATACAATTGAGTGAGTCCCGAGGTATTTCACGAGAAGAGTCCTCCACTCCTCTGGTCACAATAGAACCCCTTATGCTACCAGGCTCGAAAATGTGGGCTTGCATGATCTGGAATTGCGCCGCCTGTGGTCGGACTTAAGCATAGTGCACAAAATTGTCTGCTACAACGTCCTACCTATAAACAACAACTTCAGCTTCAACCATAATAATACATGGGCAAACAATCAATACAAACTCAAGGTAAACCACTCCAAACTCGTTTGCAGAAAATATGACTTCAGCAACAGAGTGGTCAATGCCTGGAATGCTCTATCTGCCTCCGTTGTTACATCCACAACCCCCCAAAACTTTAACCTTAAACTGTCTAGCGTGGACCTCACCCCTTTCCTAAGAGGTCTGTAAGGGCGTGCCTACCATCCCTGTCCTACTGTCCCCATTTATTTGTATTTCATGTGTTCATGTCCATGTTTATACTTATACCTGTTATCTTGTACCTGTTTGACAAACTAAATAAATAAAGTAAAATAAATGATGCCCATTCACATGTTTGGGTTGAGACACATTGCCATCCAATTGCTAATGTTAGCTTCCTGCTCCTTGACCATGGCCTAGCTCTGATCTTGAGTCTGCTTTGTCAGGGCGATGATTGTTAGAGGAACCTGTTTTCGGTTGATTCTTGATCGATGCCACTAATTATTAACTCAAAAAGCCTTGAACAAGGGAGATTCCGATTTTCTCACCTGCTGAGCTCTCCACGAGTCTCATGATACCTTCTGAGAAAGGCAAGATAAAAAGACCCATTTCCTCTCAGGGATGGACTTTGCTTGATGGCAACAATGGCAGAGCCAAAAGTCAAGTCAGAAAGTTCAGACTAACCATGGAGCTGCTGTTACAGTCCTACAGAGGGACGGTTGAATCTCGTTACTCTCATTTGTAACTTCTATAAGTGTCTGGTTTGGTCCAGCAACCTTACAGCTTTAGAATAACAGAGTTGGAAGGGGCCTTGGAGGTCTTCTAGTCCAACCCCCTGCCTACGCAGGAAACCCTATGCCACTTCAGACTAATGGCTAGCCAACATCTTCTTAAAAACCTCCACTGTTGGAGCATTCACAACTTCTGGAGGCAAGTTGTTCCACGGATTAATTGTTCTATCTGTCAGGATATTTCTGGAAAGGAAAGAGAAACTTAGAGACACAGTTCCCTACCCCCCACAATCAGATACTAAACTGAAGCCAGCTTTTAGAAATGGAGATTTGGTAATCCCATCAAGACAGGATATTTTGAACAAAGGCAGAATTAGTTAGAATGGTAGGATCAGCCCATGCTTAAGATCCAAACCAGGAAAGACACAATAGGAATGGCCCAACACCGTTTCAGGACACATGATATCATCTCAGGCTTCAATCAAATTTAATGTAGACAACCTTAAACACTTAGCTATGACTCTTGCATAGACCCCTGGGAGTCTGACAACCAATATAATACATTTCTTGCACAGGAACAGGAAGCTCAAGGGCAAGGCCCAAGAGAGGGTATAAATACCCCTCTCTCTCTTAACCCTAATATGCGCGCTCAGCGAACCAGCTGTTAAACTGGTAGGATCCCACCCCTGCTCCAAAATGACCACTGCCTTGGGAGAAAGCGGAGCCACCCGTGCCGACACAACCGGAGTTCCTTAAACTGCAGGGACCTGGCTGAACTTTTGTCTCTCCCCGTAGCTTGATAGGAGCCTAAACCGTCCTGGAGGGATGGTAACCAGGAGGTAAGCCTTCACTGGGCATAGGACTCTTGCAAGAGCCCTGCTTAACGTGAAGGGAAAACCTCTGAAGGGAGACAAAAGACACCCCCACGGGGGGGATTAAGGCAACGGGAGAGCTTCCGGATAAAAGGAATTCCTTAAAGTGCAACATCGGGAAAGTATTCTGTTTTGCATTTGAAACACTTTGCTAAGAAACTTTTACTTACTAAAGCTTTGAATCTAGAGATAAGGGGCGGATTTAACTGAACTGTGAGATTTCTCCTGTTAATAGAACACTTTGAAATGGCGGACTGAAGCGTCAGAACAAAGGACAAAGCCATTTCCGCTCGCGCTGAAAGAGATCGGACTATGATTGATTTTTCTACTTTCTTTTCCTTTTAATCTAATTTACTTAAAACTTTGAAATTTGGACTACTTTTACAACTTCAAGAATTATTTGTGAAATTTTATTGCACATTTTTAAACTTTTTGTTTCTGCTCCCCTCTAACAAAGAGGATTGAAACATTCTTAAACTACTTAAGCTATCTTGATATATTGTATTGTCTCCGGAAATCATTGGTGGATATGTATGAGCAGATAAACTTCTGGAAGTACTGAAGAGAGACAAACCAACGAATGGGAAGACAATTGGAGCTATTTCTTTTATCTTGTGGATTTGCCAATATGTCTACACACATAGATATATATACCAAAGAAAATCAGGAACTTTTGGCTGAGATTTTGAATGAAATAAAAAGATTTCATGCGATATTTGATAGAAAGCTATTTACTATATCAAGCGAAGATCAATTGAAGACTTCAGAAATTAAAGAAATTAAAGAAAAAGAGGAAAGTGATCAAGATAATGAACTTAATTCAACTGAAGAGGATGATGATGATGTTAACCTATTAAATGACAGGAAAAGTACAGAAGAGGAGACAACATCAAGAGCTTATCAGAAATTTGGATCCCAACTTGACGGGCAAGAAGAAGAGAAAAGGAAAGAAAAAAAGGGGGAAATCTCTTCAGGAACAAACTTGACATTTAAAAAATAAACAATATGTAAGGAAAGGAGTTGGTCAGCGTTATGATTGGATAGTTATATGGGATTACAAAGTGCCAATAGAAGTTGAAGGAAAAGGAAAAATAAGGGATGGAGATCACGAATTATAAAAGAGACAAATTTAATCCACTGCTGGAAAGACACCGGTTGAAAAGGGAAATTACTATCCCTTGATGAGTAATAACTAGCCAGGCTGTGTTTAAAATATCATCAAAGGATTAGCAGTTAATTGATTGTCAATAACAATTATAGATATTTACAATAAGATTAATTATAATAAATGTTTTAGTTAATGATATACACTTGCTTATCTACAGATGGAAAGTTACATTACTTAGATGGTTATAGAATGTTCTTGGTAAATTATTAATTAATTAATAACTACCTATAAAATTATAGATTGTTCTATATTATATTATTATGGAATTTATATTGATATGATGGGACTAAATAAGGGATATTAATAGTTAGCCAGGCTCTAAAGATATTATTAAAGAAGAAATAGATTGATGTCAAAATATTTGATAAGAACTGTGGATATTAAGCTACATGATAAATTGTTAGACTTAACATTTATAAAATGAGATTACCCGTGAATACCTGTTTCGGAGAGGCACAGAATTTATGAACACCCGGTTAGAATGTCCTTTACAGCAGGGGTCCCCAACTTTTTTTGCACCAGGGACCGGTTTCATTTTAAAGAAAATTCCGCGGACCAGCCGGCGTAGAGAGCGGGGGAGAGTGGGAACAGGCAGCGCATGCGCACGTGGGTGTGTGTGTGAGTCGGCTCACTCGCCCCTCTAGGGCCCCCAATGGCGTGAGCGACCGCACCTGCGGTCTCCCACCCCCGGCGCGCGCTCTGGCCAGGGGGCTGCCCCGTCCTCCCTCCTCCTCCACTCTGGCCCTGCGGCCCGGTTCCTATCAAGCCACGGCCCGGCACCGGTCCGCGGACCGGGGGTTGGGGACCCCTGCTTTACAGGACATTATTTAGAGTGAACTCTTCCTTTTTAAATCTATCTAAATCTATCTATTTGTTGTTGTGGTTGTTTTTTCTTTCTTTTGGTTGGTTTTATAAATAGAATGCCATTATATAGTTATTATATTGTATATAGTTATATACATTCTTAAAAATTGATAGTTTGTAAGGAAAAATGGCTTATTGATATTGGTTTTTTTTATTTCTGTGAAGCTTGTATTATTTGTGTTTATGTTAAAAAAACAAAAAAAACTATTGTCTAAAAAAACAATAAAATGACCACTGCCTTGCTAAAGATGTTGAGGTTAAAGGTAATGGACTGGCCAAGCATGTGTTGGAAGAAACGTCCATCTGGATTCAGTTCCAAATGGAGAAAAAGACACTGGAAACATGGAGGCTGTTTGGAAAGATGGTTTAATGGTGGGCATGATCACATGACTTGAGTTCCTGAGCAGAAAAGAGAAGAGATCTGAGAGTCTCTGGGTTTTATACCCTCTGTTGGGCAGCACTTCTCTGTTTCCTGTTCCTGTGTAATAAATGTATCCGAATGGCTGTCAGATTCCCAGGAGGCGGGGATCTTAGCTAACTTTGTAAGCTAATCCTGAGTCCCAGGCTTGTTTGAGCCTTGCTGGCTGATGTAATCTTCCCAGGTGCCATGTGGCGAGTTTCTGTTTGCTAGATGGGGGTAGAAAGAGGTACCCCCTTGCCTGAGGGGGGTAGATCTTTGTTATGTAGAATAGACTGGCTCAGGCCTTAATGGTCCACTCACAAAGGTGGGGGCAACTGATTTCTGCCTCTCTGAATGTCTACTTTTCTTTTAAGGGGAAATATTCTGCCTTTTTAGTGAATCCCAAAATATTTCACTTCTCTAGGAGAGGAGTGGGTTTTAACTGCCAACGCATGTCTCCAGACCTAAACCCTATTGAGCATCTGTGGGGTGTCCTGAAATGGAAGGGGGTGGTATGCAAGGTCTCTAACATCCACCAGCTCCATGACGTCATCACGGAGGAGCGGAAAAGGACTTCAGTAGCAACTTGTGACACTCTGGTCAACTCTATGCCCAAGAGGGTTAAGGTAGTGCTGGAAAATAATGGCAGCCACACAAAATATTGACACTTTGGGCCCCATTTGGACATGATTACTTAGGGGTGTACTCACGTTTGTTACCAGCAGTTTCGACATGAATAGCTTTGTGTTGCATTATTTTGAGGGGACAGCACTTTTACAGTGTTATGCAAGCTGTGTGCTCACTACTTTATATTGTATCCAAGTGCCATTTCTTCAGTCTTGTTACGTGAAAAGATATACTGAAATATTTACACAATGTGAGGGGGTGTACTCGCTCCTGTGATATACTGTACGTTATGAGTGGTTGACAAGGTCGCGGAGTTTGCGTCAGTCATGTTTTAATGTGTTTTCGTCACTGTCTAACGCCCCCTCAATGCCGATACCAGACTAGATTGGCACTGGAAAAGCTGCAACAGCCACTGGAGGAGAGGAATTCCGCTACCCATCCAGCGCCATTGTGACATCAGTCCGCCAATCAGAAAAAAGCTTCATCTCCAGAAATTGAAACCGTTCTTCATCTTCATCTACGGAAGCCGGGCCTTAGTTAGCTGTGGTGTAACGGAAGAGCCGCGGCTTAACAAAACAACAGCAGATATTAAGTTGATCCAAAAAAGGAGAAAGAAATTAAATACCCTCGCCAATTCTTTTACGAAACAAAAACACAGCCTTGAAATTTGGCACTCCTTCACGACGATGCATGAAGCATCCTGTTTCACACCTTCTGAATTACTCGGAAATCTGACGCTTTCTTTATCTTGAAGTTTATTTCTGTGCCAGAGGCTTAGCCTGATAGGGATTTCAGCACGTAATCTTAGAACCTCTCAAGATAGGGTTACCGGTGTCACCGCATAGCAATGGTTTCTCAACCTCAGCAACTCTTAAGATGGGGTGGACTTCAACTCCCAGAATTCCCCAGTCAGCCATGTTGTTGGCTGGGGAATTCTGGAAGCTGAAGTCCATCCGCCTTAAGAGTTGCTCAGGTTGAGAAATACCGCTGTCGGAAGAAATTCCAAGTGGAGAAAAAGACACTGGGAACCTGGAGGCTGCTTGGACAGATGGTTTAATGGCGGACAGGATCACATGGCTTGAGCTCCTGAACAGAGAAGGGAGGTCACATGCTTCCAGATGTTGGGTGAAGAAGAAGAAGAAGAAGATGGAAAAGGGGCTTGCTGAGAGTTCCTGGGTATTTTATACTCTCTGTTTGGCCCCACCTCTCTGTTTCCTGTTCCTGTGTAAGAAATGTATTCTGATTGGTTGCCAGACTCCCAGGGGTGGAGGATCTTAGCTAACTTTGTAGGTTGCCTGCCTTTTGAGTTCCAAGCTTGGTTGAATTCCCAGGTGCCCTGTGGTGAGATGAATAAAGGGCTAATGCTATCATGCCTTAATCCCATCACCCTGGAGCTGAAGGGGGAAAACTTTGTCATGTAGAATTGACTGGCTCGGGCCCTTTAATGACCCATTGACAAAGATGGGGGCTATTAAGAGTGAGTCTGTTTCCTACCTAAAAACACGTTTCTCCATTTTTTTTTAAATCCAGGGAAATATAATATTCTGCCTTTTTCAATATTTCCCAGGATATTTCATTTTTCTAGGAGAGGGGTGGGCTTTAACTTCCGACACTGCCACGTAGGGTCTCTAGAAGTGACAATTTCCTTCTTACTGTAGATCTGGGGTGTCAAACTCGCTGAGTGCTTAGATCTGACCCAGGGAGCCACCCGGGAAACAGTGAAGGACCAGCCCGTGGTGCAGTGGTGGGTTTCAAATTTTTTAGAACCTACTCTATAGGTGTGGCCTATTTTGTGGGTGTGGCTTGGCAGTCATGTGACAGGGTGGGAGTGGCCACCTTTTAAAATGTGGTGAAACTCATTTAACAACGCTCTTGCTTAGCAACCAAAATTTTGGACTCAATTGTGATGATAAATTCTTTCTTTCTTTCTTTCTTTCTTTCTTTCTTTCTTTCTTTCTTTCTTTCTTTCTTTCTTTCTTTCTTTCTTTCTTTCTTTCTTTCTTTCTTTCTTTCCTTCCTTCCTTCCTTCCTTCCTTCCTTCCTTCCTTCCTTCCTTCCTTTCCTTTCCTTTCCTTTCCTTTCCTTCCCGTTGGGTCACTGGCAGCGGCGGGCCAGATTTACTTCCAGGTACGCCAGTGGAACCCCCTCTCACCGGTTCCCTAAATTTTACCAACCGGCTCTCGCGAGTAGGTGCGAGCCTGCAGAAACCCACCACTGCCGTGGAGCCTCTGTCAGCAAAAATAGAGCTTGGGAGGGCCACATGGCCTCCTGAAGCCCTCTGCCAATGAAAACGGAACTGAGAGGAAGGGGAAGGCAGCTCCCCAGGAAACATTTTCACTGGCAGAAGGCTAGCAAACCAAACTAAAAACAAACCCAAAGGAGAAGAAAGGATAGGAAAGGAGAAAGGGAAAAAGACAAAGAAAACAAAGGGCAGATGGGAAGGGAGCAAGGAAGGAAAAAGAAGGAAAGGGGGGAAGGAAGAAGAAAGGAGAAAGGAGAGGGAAGGAAAAAGAAGAAAAGGAAGGAAGGAAGATTATAATGAGAGGGAGGGTTTGAGGCAGTGGTTGGTTACAACCGGTATGCACCGGTACAGGCGTACCAGTGCCTATCAGGAGCACCAGGTACCCTTCCGGTACGGTTTTCCAGAGGGCCCACCTGCCTGCCCGTGCTCCTTACCAGTATTTAAGGTTTTCGGGGCTTATGTGCACGCGCATGGAGCGTACGGCGCCTACGTGACGCTCTGCCAAGCAGCTGGAGCACCATAGAGGTGTCGCGGAGGGTCGCAGGCGGTAAGCACACATGCGAGTGCTGCACACGTTCATGTGATGGATGCCCGGCCCCGTTGCACCATACAAGTTGCAACGGGATCTGGAACCCACCACTGGTCTCAGGAAAGTCCTGCCTTAGCACTTGGACCTCACAGGCGCCTCCAACACGAGTGACATTGAGCTGGCCACACACCACCCCTGAGGTCAAACACAACCCTGATGCGGCCCTCAAAGAAGTCAGGTTTGACACCCCTGCTGTAGATAGTCCTTGATTTACCAAAATTCATTTAGTAGCCGTTCAACATTACCACAGAACTGAAAAAAGCGACTTATGGCCATTTGTCACACTTACTATGACAGAGCTCCCCTTGGTCATGTAATAAAAGTCAGAGGCTTGGCAACTGACTCGTATTTATGACGGTTGTCATGTCCCAGAGTCATGTGATCAGCTTTTGTGACCTGACAAGCAGAGTGAGTAGGGAAGCCAGATTCACTTAACAACCGTGTTACTAATTGAACAATTATTTTATATTGTTTATACATATCAAGGTGTGAATGATGTGATACCGGGATATCATACATTTTAGTACACATAAACATAATGTTATTACTCATAGTTATTAATTTCATTTTCATTTCATATTGTTTAAACTTCTCTAATACTACCGCCATTCAATTTTTAAACCTCCCTCTTATTATTACATCTATCTTGTTAGGTTAATATATATATATAAATATACAAATACATACATTGTTGTTCTCCTCTTAAATTCTATTTCTAACTTTTATTCTCTTTGACTACAACGGTGACATGAATAAAAGTTAGAAGTAGTTTTCAGTTTTCCACCTGCTTTATTATTCATATTTTACTTATTTAACTCTTCACACCTGTATATAGTACAGTTTCATCATTCATTCTTTCATTGTTTCAATATACAATTTTAATATCAAATATCATTTAAACAGATAGGGTAGATCTATTTACATTCCTTCCATTCATCCAATCCATGTAATTCTACTTTTAATACACATGCTTATATTACAATATATTCTTTCATTATCTAATTCCTCATTTAATTTTATTATTAATATTTATTATTAATAATATTATTATTTTACTGCTAATCATGTTATTTGAACATGTTAATACTACTATTTTTCCAATTAATGCTTAATTCTTATTCATAATTCCCATATTCCACTCTTCATATCTATTTGTACTGAAATGTTATCCTAATGCCTATCACAGTACATACAAAATAATTACCCAGTCTGTATAATTCTAATGTTAATATATATGACGTTGTTTAAATATATTCTTAAAGAATCTCTCCCCCCCCCCCCCAGTGGTGGGTTTCAAATTTTTTAGAACCTACTCTGTAAGTATGGCCTATTTTGTGGGCGTGGCTTGGCAGTCATGTGACAGGGTGGGAGTGGCCACCTTTTAAAATGTGGTGAAACTTATTTAACAACACTCTTGCTTAGCAACCAAAATTTTGGACACAATTGTGATGATAAATTCTTTCTTTCTTTCTTTCTTTCTTTCTTTCTTTCTTTCTTTCTTTCTTTCTTTCTTTCTTTCTTTCTTTCTTTCTTTCTTTCTTTCTTTCTTTCTTTCTTTCTTTCTTTCTTTCTTTCTTTCTTTCTTTCTTCCTTTCCTTTCCTTTCCTTTCCTTCCTGTTGGGTCACTGGCAGCGGCGGGCCAGATTTACTTCCAAGTACGCCGGTGGAGCCCCCTCTCACCGGTTCTCTAAATTTCACCAACCAGCTCTCGCAAGTAGGTGCGAACCTGCAGAAACCCACCACTGCCCCTCCCCTCTCTGAATTACGACTCTGATGTGCAACCTCTATACTAGTGATGGAGAACCTTTTTGTAAAGGCATAACAAAATTGTGGGGTTGTATACGATAGCTCGCCCCATATCTACAATGCAATGCACCCCGTCCACCTGCGCATACATGCGTGATCCCCCTGTGCATATGCACACGACTCTCCCATGTGTGTGTTGGAGTTTTCAACTTCCCCAGATTCCAAAGGCTTTCCTGAAGCCTGGGAGGGAGACATTGGCCTCCCCCAGCACCCCGGAGGCCCTCTGGAAGCCGGAAACAGATAATTTCTGAACTTCCAGTTGGCCTAGTAGGCCCATTTTCGCCCTCCCAAGTAGTCTCTGGAGGCTTTTCTGAAGCCTCGGGAGGGTGAAAATGGCCTCCCTTGGACTTCTGGAAGGCCGAAAATCAGCTGGCCAGCACACAGATGCACGCTGGAGCTGACGGCTTGCGTGCCGGCAAATACGACTCCATGTGCCGCCTGTGGCATGCGTGCTGTAGGTTCGCCATCACAGCTCTTATACGGTCCTAACTCAAGGATTACTTGTGCTGTGGACTGCTTAGTGACAGGGTCAGGAAAATAGAGCAGGAATGGTGCTCGGAGTTGTTCAGAAGCCATATACGTGCTGTCAATACAGGAGATTAAAAAAAATAAATTGTGGTAAATTAATAACAAGGAAATTAACCTCCTGGCTTCAGTTAATATCATTGCAACATCTCGTTGGTGAGACATAGGGAATTTGAGTGATAAGGTAGAAGTGGGCCTTTAAGACTGGGATGGGCTGATCTTAGTGAAGGGCAGGGTCCAAATTCAACAATGGCCATCGTTCTTTTCTTGCAACTTTCTTCTTTCTGACTCGGTCGAAAGGAAAGGAGACGATTCTTGTCCAACGTGAACTGGCAGATTGCAGTTGCTCGTTCAAAATTAACACTGGCATGAGTACAGGTTGCACCATTCTTGGGAAAAAATCTCTTCCTCAAAGGTTGGAAGGTGGACCTTGGGTGAAATGTGGCACCTCTGAAATTTATTACTGTTCAGAAGATTGCTGAAAAGGCAGGATGCCGAAGTAGATAGAAAGAATTAGACTGAGAAACAGCCCTGCAATGATTGCTGTGAGTCAACTTGCTGCGTTTAAAAATAGGGGTTGTCCTTGACTTAGAATAGAATGGAATATCAGAGTTGGAAGGGACCTTGAAGGAAACCCTATATACCATTTTAGACAAATGAATTATCCAATCTCTTCTTAAAAACTTCCAGTGTTGGAGCATTTACAACTTCTGGAGGGAAGCTGTTCCACTGATTAATTGTTCTAACTGTCAGAAAATTTCTCCTTAGTTCTAAGTTGTTTCTCTCCTTGATTAGTTTCCATCCATTACTTCTTGTTCTACCCTCAGGTGCTTTGGGGAAATGTTTGACTCCCTCTTCTTTGTGGCAACCCCTGAGATATTGGAACACTGCTATCATGTCTCCCCTGGTCCTTCTTCCATTAAACTAGACATACCCAGTTCCTGCAACCGTTCTTCATATGTTTTAGCCTTCAGTCAATAATCATCTTTGTTGCTCTTCTCTGCACTCTTCCTAGAGTCTCAACATCTTTACATCATGGCAGCCAAAACTGGATGCCGTATTCCAAGTGTGGCCTTACCAAGGCATTATAAAGTGGTATTAATGTTAGATTTCGGGAACAGAGGGAGTCCAGACACAGGCTAGCAAACAACAAGCCGTTTATTGGCAAAGATAGCAAGACGAGAAAGAACTATGTACAAAACAGAAGGAGTGCGGTAGACAGGGGCTCCTGCGTTTGACAGCTATTTATACGCGAGCTGTCAAACGGGGAGCCAATCAGGCCGCGTCTGGACCAAGTTTCTCGCCAGCCGCGTCTGGGCCAATCAGACGCGACTGGCAGTTACAGGCTGGCTACAGCCTGTTACCATGGTCCTTCCAGGCAGAATGGAAGACTTGCGGCTGGTCGTATGTCGAGACCAGTCGCAAGTCGAGGACTCTACAATTAACACTTCACATGATTTTAATTCTATCCCTCTGTTTATGCAGCCTAGAACTGTGTTGGCTTTTGTTGTCAGCTGAAGCACATGGTTGGCTCTTATTTAAATGGTTGTCCACTAGGACTCCAAGATCCCTCTCACAGTTACTACTATTGAGTGAGGTACCACATATACTGTTGTACCTGTGCATTTTGTTTTTCTTGCCTAAATGTAGAACCTTACTTTTTGATAATGGAGCCTACCCATTCCTTTCCTACACTGTGATGGTTGTAAAGCAAGTTGTTACGTCACCAATCCAATTTTAAGATCTTTTTTTTTTTTTGCAGTGGATATTAAGTGAACAGGGCAGTCGTAAAACAAACCCACTGTTCCCTAGTGCAGGGGCTCCCAACCTGTGAACAATTGGGCTGAAGTGGAGTGGAAGTGGAGCTGAAGTGGAATGGAGGGTGAAACCTAAACAGATTGGCAGAAGCTGGGACAAGTAGAGGGAGCTCACTCTGTTATGCGGCGCTAGGGATTCGAACTGCCAAACTGCCAACCTTTCTGATAGACAAGTTTATTATCTTAACCACTGAGTGTGTTGAAAACGGCAAATGTTAGCCAGTTGTTGAGCGGCCAAAATAGTTATGTGACTGTTGGCCTGTCAGAACTTCAGATCTAAGTCGTAAATAGGTTTTTTTTGGAGGGCCCCCCGATAATGGCCCTTTATGACCTGGGAACTTCAACTCCCACAATTCCTGAGCCAGCATGGAATTCTGGGAGTCAAAGTCCACAGGTCAAAAGCGAGCAATGCTTGCCCTCCCCTGATTTGTGTGTGTGTGTGTGTGTGTGTGTGTGTGTGTGTCCGTCCCCGTCCCTCCGTTGCAACTTTGAATAGTTGCCTAACGATCGGTCGTAAGTCAAGAACTATCAATACATTTCTCCTTTGCAGAGGAAATTGAGAAAGATTCCGTGAATGTATGGGAAAAACTTAGCGCTCAATCTCTCGATTACACTCTAAAACTCTCAATTACGCTCACATATGGACTAGTTTAGCGAGTTAAAAAAAAATTCCCCACATACACTTGCCAAATTCATAATTTCCTGCTAGGTGTTATTCTCGAGGGACAAATAAATAGCTTGCTCATAAGAGTGTAGGTTTTCATAGCTGCTATTTATTGCTGAAATGACTTCCGGGTAATCTTTCTTTTAGAAGTAACTTTTATCAAAAAAAACCAGCTTGCTGCTTGAGTGCTTTTTTGAGGTTATAAACTCTGTTTCCTGATAAAAGGTTCCAGGGCTAATTTCCTTCTTGAACTAAAGCCCTGATTTATTGCTGATGGGGCATCTGATTCAATTGCTGAAGCTAGCCGCTAAACAGACTCTGCTGCTAAACGGAGCCGACTTAAATAAAAGAGTTGGAAGGGACCTTGGAGGTTTTCTAGTCCAGGCCAGGGGTGGGCTTCAAAAATTGCAACAGCGGGTTCGCTGCCCTGGTACTGGGTGGGTTTGGCCATGGTGGGCATGGCCTAGTTGGCCTCCTGCACCACGACGGGGGGGGGGCATTTTCACCCTCCCTAGGCTCCGGAGACTTTCCTTGAGCCTCTTGGAGGGCAAAAACCTCATCTCCTGGGCTCCAGAGGCCCTCAGACCGGAAACAGATCCATTTCTGGACTTCTAGAACCTTCGGTAGGGCTGTTTCCCCCCCTCCCCGAGACTCCGCATGGGCCCTGGACTTATTTGGCATAATGAACGGGCCACATGGAGACTGTAGGTGTGGCCTATTTTGTGGGCGTGCCTGTCAGTCATGTGACAGGGTGGGAGTTGCCATCTTTTAAAATGTGGTGAAACTCATTTAACAATGCTCTTGCTTAGCAACCAAAATTTTGGACTCAATTGTGATGATAAATTCTTTTTCTTTCTTTCTTTCTTTCTTTCTTTCTTTCTTTCTTTCTTTCTTTCTTTCTTTCTTTCTTTCTTTCTTTCTTTCTTTCTTTCTTTCTTTCTTCCTTCCTTCCTTCCTTCCTTCCTTCCTTCCTTCCTTTCCTTTCCTTCCCGTTGGGTCACTGGCAGCGGCGGGCCAGATTTACTTCCAGGTACGCCTGTGGGACCCCCTCTCACCGGTTCCCTAAATTTCACCAACCGGCTCTCGCGAGTAGGTGTGAGCCTGCAGAAACCCATCACTGTCCAACACCCTGCTCAAGCAGGAGATCCTATATCAGGGGTGTCAAACTTGATTTCATTGAGGGCCGCATCAGGGTTGTGTTTAACCTCAGCGGGACCTGGGGCGGGGGCATGGCCAGAGTGTGGGTGTGGCCAGCTCGCTGTCACTCGTGTTGGGGGACACCTTTGTTGGCCCGAGTATTCTGCCAGTAAAAAAGGGCTCCCGAGTTCCATTTTCGTCTGTGATAGCAACCCTTCGTCTCCTACAACCCGCTGCCAGCGAAAACAAAGCTCGGGAAGGCCACACACAGCCCTCCCGAGCTCATTGGCAGAGGCACTGCAGGGCAGTCCTTCGCTTTTCCGGGGAGGCCCCACGGGCAGATCTAAGCACCCTGCGGGCTGGATCCAGCCCCCGAGCCTTGAGTTTGACACCTATGCCATTTTGGACAAATGGCTGTCCATATTTCTTGAAAACCTCCAGTAAAGGAGCATCCACAATTTCTGAAGGCAAGCCGTTCCATGATTATTTGTTCTGACTGACAGGATATTTCTCCTTAGTTCTAGGTTGCTTCTCTCCTTGATTCGTTTCCATCCGTTGTTTCTTGTCCTACCCTCAGGTGCTTTGGAGAATAGGTTGTCCCCGTCCCCCTCTTCTTTGTGACAATTTATCAAAGTAAGGAAGCAGAAAAGGTAGAATCGAATGACTTTAGGGCGGATAACGCTGCTAACTAAAGAAGATTGTTACTAAAAAAATAAGACCTTTTGGTGAAATATAGCCGTGGGCCCGCAATCCATTTTGGTAAGAACTCCCCAGTGATCAACTAGGATACATCTAGAAAGCTCACAACTACAGACAGCAAAATGTTTCTTGACCATGAGAACAATCTGTGGAACGGTTTGCCTCTGGAAGTTATGGGTGCTCCTACAGAGGTGGGTTCCTACCAGTATGGACTGGTTCAATATAATACAATAGTAGAGTTGGAAGGGACCTTGGAGGTCTTCTAGTCCAACCCCCTGCCTAGACAGGAAACCCTATACCATTTCAGACAGATGGCTATCCAACATCTTCTTAAAGACTTCCAGTGTTGGGGCATTCACAACTTCTGGAGGCAAGCAGTTCCACTGGTTAATTGTTCTGTCAGGAAATTTCTCCTCAGTTCTAAGTTGCTTCTCTCCTTGATTAGTTTCCACCCATTGCTTCTGGTTCTACCCTCAGGTGCCTTGGAGAATAGTTTGACTCCTTCTTCTTTGTGGTTTGGCTTGGCTGAGTAGGTAGTAACTTGGCCTGCCACGCCCCTGAATTGGTTCTCTCGGCACTGCTGAAAGTACCACCATCTTGTTTTTTGCTTTTGTGCATGCTCAGAAGCATTTGTTTTAATACTGCGCATCACTGAGCGAACTATCAGTAGCAGCATCTGGAACCCACACCTGGTGCTCCATTACTGGATGTTTTCAAGAAGGCACTGGACAGCCAGTAATTGTATATGGTCTCCTACCCAGAGCAGGGGGTTTGACTAGAAGACCTCAGAGGTCCCTTCCAGTCCTGAGTTGTACATTAACCCACTTCAATTATCCTCTGCAGGTAATATCTAAGCTGATGTTGGCCATGCGTCCAGTGGCAGTAAGCAGCAACCAGGCTTCCTGCCTCTCAATGCCAATTTTTTCTCATCTGCGTCAACTTCCATTTTAACAGGAGGCTGTCAACATATCATATTAAGATGTATTCTCACTGGGTTCCTGTTCCCTTTTTATTTTATTTTATTTATTCTATTATTTTACTTCTCTTCTGTTTACATTCCTTTCATTTTCTCCCTTTTTTATTACCTAGACTAGCCCCAGGGTGAGATTGGCAGCAAATAAATTTAACAAACAATAGAATAACAGAGTTGGAAGGGACTTTGGAGTTCTTCTAGTCCAACCACATAGTCAAGCAAGAAATCCTATAAAATTTCGGTCTAATGGCTGTCCAATCTCTTCTTAAAAATCTCTGGAGGCATTGTTCTCCCTGTCAGGAAAATTTATCCTTGGTTCTAGGTTGCTTCTCTGCTTGATTAGACTACATTCAACCTTATTTCTTCTCCTTCTCCTCCTCTTCCTCCTCTTCCTCTTCTTCTTCTTCCTCCTCCTCCTCTTCTTTTCCTCCTCCTACCCCCTCCTCCTTCCTCCTCCTCTTCCTTCTCCTCCTCGTGGCACAATAAAGTTTCAAGAAGAGATTGGACAGCCATTTTCCTGAAATGGGATAGGGCTTCCTGCCTGAGCAAGGGGTTGCACTATAAGACCTCCAAGGTCCCTTCCAATTTTGTTATTCTGTCATTCGGTTTAGCGACCGTTCAACATCACAATGACACTGAAAGAGCGAAGGAAGGAAATGCTAGAAAGGCTACCAGCAGGAAAAGCAAGTTTTAATTTAACAGGAGAGCAGAGTTGGAAGTGACCTTGGAGACCTTCCAGTCTAGTGCAACCCTCTGTTCAGGCAGGAGGCCCTATATACCAGTTATGGCTAACCTTATTGTCATTGCTTGCCGAAAGACCGTGTGCGTTATGGCCAGTACCCATAATGCAACGTGCCCCCGCCCTCCCCGTGCAAGAGCGTTTAACCCCTGTGTGCGACTCCCCCCAATGCATGCCCGACTTCCCTGTGCTCCGCTTTGGGCCTAGTAGGCCTCCCTGCAGCCTCATCTCATTGTGGAGCAAAATGGGCCATGGGGGGCTGGCTGCACCCCCCTTCATGCCTCATTTTTGGGCCTAGTAGGCCTTCCTGCAGCCTCCTGGGAAGCAAAATGGGCCACAGGGGGCTGGCTGCACCCCCATGCCCTCTTTTGGGCCTAGTAGGCCTCTCTGCAGCCTCCTGGGGAGCAAAACGGGCTACGGGGGGGGGGGATGTGCAACCCTGTGCATGTGTGTGTGTGTGTCTCCTGCATGGCCCCATCCTCACAATGTGCAGCAGAGACCTAAAAATCAGCGAGCTGGCAGGAGGCATGCGCACATGCGTAGTGGAACTAGGATCCTGTGGCACGCATGCCGGAGATTCGTCATGCCAGAGATTCGCCCTGTACCGCTTCAGAAAAATGGCTGTCTGATCTCTTCTGTTATCCAATCTCTTCTTATAAACTTCTAGCATTGAAGCATTCGCAAGTCCTGGATGCAGGTTGTTCCACTGATTAATTGTTCTCTCCCTGTCAGGGAAATTTCTCCCTAGTTCTGGGTTGCTTCTCTCCTTCATCAACTGCATTTTTCATACCTGGTTTCTCTTTGCCAACCTTTGCTTCGAGCTAAAGAAAAATTCCCCAGTCAGTTCAAACAAAGGGTTTGTTTTTTAGGCCCCTTAATCATTCTGATTCCCCCCCCTGGTATTTCCTCTGAGTCTGAAGACAACACCGGTGCCCAATGCTAAAAGAAAGAATTGTTCCTTTTCATGAAGAAATGACTAATTCTCAACCCATGCGGTTGTGCCCTTTGTTTTGGGTGATGTAACATTTCTTACCAGAAAGACAGCCATGTGCAAAAGATTTGTGGAGGCTCTTTTTTGTGGCAGGCTGGCTGCCTGCTAGCATCGTATTGGGAAAGAAATTGTGTTTTGGGGCACTTCTCTGTGTGTGTTTTGAGTTGCCAGGCCTAATCTTTGAAGGCCTCTTAGCTTTGCTCTTTGTTTTAACAATTCTCCTTTGCACACCTCTTTGGCATCTGGATGGCCCCATCATGCGACAATTTCGCATGCCCTCTCGATGGTGCATAAACAGTTGCTTTATTGTTTGAGAAAGCTCCTTCCGGCCTGGTCCTTCTCCACCAAAGCTTGA
The DNA here is from genome assembly GCA_039707465.1 of Rhabdophis nuchalis. NCBI lineage: Eukaryota > Metazoa > Chordata > Lepidosauria > Squamata > Natricidae > Rhabdophis > Rhabdophis nuchalis. The sequence goes on along the minus strand of CM077647.1, from coordinate 169,456,005 downwards.
TTTTCTTCCTTTTCCCTTAAATAAACATGGAGATTGCACAATGAGAGAGAGAGAGAGACAGACAGACAGAGAGGCAGACAGAGACAGAGAGACAGAGACAGTCAGAGACAGAAAGACGGAGAATGAGGCACACACACACACACACACATACACAGACAGAGAGAACGAGAAAAAGAGAGACAGAGAGACAGAAAGAGACAGAGATACAGAGAGACAGGCAGGCAGAGACAGAGAGAGAGACAGAGATACACAGAGACCAAGAGAGACAGAGACAGAGAGAGACAGAGACAGAGAGAAAGACAGAGAGAACGAGACAGAGAGACAGAGAGAGAGAGAATGAGACAGAGAGATAGATACACACAGAGAGAGAGACAGAGAAAAGAAAGAGAGACAGAGACAGAGAGAATGAAACAAAGAGAGATAGATATACAGAGAGACAAAGAGAGAGAGAACGACAGAGAGAACGAGACAGAGACAGAGACAAATAAAGAGAGAGACAGAGACACACACAGAGACAGAGACAAAGAGAGAGAGAGAGAGAGAGACAGACAGACAGACAGACAGACAGACATACACACACACACACAGAGCACTTGGCAGCCATATTTGTTCTGTTTCTGGCATATTCCAAGAAGGAACAAAAAAAAATACTGTTGGTAATCCCTTGCCAATGATACTCAAACATCAGCTGGGAACAGGAAGTAATGGGGTTGTAGTGGATAAGCCAGCTGGACAAGGAGCTGAACGGGAACAAGGGCACGTTCACTGCTTGAGAGCAGACGCTGCAGATCAAGTCCGCTTCCCAAGTCAAGACAAGATGGAGAATTTGAGATGGAAGCAGATTTCTTCCAAGGATGCCTTTGGCGTGGTTGCAACTGGAACAAAAGAAGAATAAGACACACAAATTGTGTAAAACTGGGCTAGCTTGTAAGGAGCATCCAATCTGAAAATAATGGCCGAAATAGAAGTCTAATATTGGCATTATGGGTGGTATTCACTTACTTTCCCAACCGATTTGCAAATGTGAGCTCAGTCTTCCGCGCAAGCACTATAGGCGAGAAAAAGGACCTAAATGGGATGCCATACAGCCGGGGCAGATGGGCGGAGCCACCAGCGATTTCCGCTACCAGTTCGGGCGAATTGGTTCGAACCGGTAGAATACCATCTCTGATTGGCATTATAATGAATGTAATATTGAAGAAGGTGGGGAAAATTGGAGGCAAGCTATTCCACTCTGAATTGTTCTTCCTGTCAGAAAATTCCTCCTTACTTAGGGGAAAATAATCAGGGACTCTGTAGACCATGCTGCACCTATCTTGGCTATATATGGTAGGCAGTGACTGGATGCCCTTTTAAAAATCCTCAAATAGAAAGTTATCTCATGGCTATTGGCTTTTTTTCATTCATTGGTACTAAGTTATAGTCGTCCAGTTGATTTGTTGAATAAGTCAATATTGGTGAAGGGGCTGCACTTTTTGCACAGATTTGGCTCAAAGTCACCAAGGAAATTTCTACGGCTGGGGTGACTTTGAATCTGTTTCTTGTGCCAACCCCCAGCTCCCTCTGCCCTGTCTATTATTATTATTGGGTAATCTTTGGTGAGATTCACAGCCTTTGGGGCTGGTTGGTAGCTCAACAGCTCGAGTCCTAACCAAGGACCTAGGAACTGTCAAGGTAACGTCGGAGGATATAAGCTGTTCCAAGTAGGTTGGGTTTTTGTAGCGTCAGAAGGTTCAAGTCAGGCAAATTTAGAATTTCCAAATAGTGAGGTATTATTATTTACTTTATTCATAAAACATGAAACTCAGCCAACTGAACGTTTAAAAATGCATTGCAAATACTATTGACTGGTGTTAATGGTTTATACCGTTTGCTTAATAATAATAATAATAATAATAATAATAATAATAATAATAATAATAATAATAATAATAATAATAATAATAATAATCAATCATCATCATCATCATCATCATCATCATCCACAGTATAGCCAGCCAGCATTATTGCATAGTCAGCCAGATGTTTTTTATGTGCCTTCAAGTTCAAGGTTTATTATAGTTCTCATACAATCAGCCAAATGTTTAGATTAGGTTTGACATTCCTCCTCCTCCTCCTCCTCCTCCTCCTCCTCCTCCTCCTCCTCCTCCTCCTCCTCCTCCTCCTCCTCCTCCTCCTCTTCCTTTTCGTCTTCTTTCTCCACCTCCTTTCTCCTCCTCCTCATCTCCTTCTTCTTCTTCTTACTCCTCTCCTCCTCCTCTTCCTCCTCCTCTTCCCTCTCCTCCTCCTGCTTCTCCCCTGGTCCTCATCCTCCTGCTGCTTCTGCCCTCCTTCTCCCTCTCCTCCTTCCCCTCCTCCTTCCTCTCCCCCCCTCCTCCTCCTTCCAAATTTAGGTATTGCCTATCTCACTCTCAGGTAGTTTACATAAGCATTATATTAAATAAAAGTAGGCGGTTACACGCCAGTGGTGGGATTCAATTTTTTTTACTACCAGATCTGCGGGTGTGGCTTTGTGGGTGTGGCATGGCTTTTTGGGCGTGGCTTTGTGGCATGGCAGGGGAAGGATACTGCGAAATCCCTATTCCCTCCCCACCACACTAACCTGCTTTCCAGTTCCATTCTCCTGTGCAGGGCAACAAAAGAAGATCAGCTGGAAGGCAGCAGGGGCAGGGGCAGCCTATTTTCAGGTTCTCCATTTTTTTATTTATTTATTTATTTATATTTATATCCCGCCCTTCTCCACAGAGGACCCAGGGCGGCGCACAGGAAATTTAAAAATATACAAAAATAGAAAAATAAATACATAATTTAAAATATATATTAAATTATCCCGATCCTATGCTAAAAACCAAATTGTTACAATACCCAATTTAAAACTTTCTAAAAGTCTCCATGGGAGGTTAGGCTAGGCCGGTTTGATGGAAAAAATATGTCTTTAAACATTGGTGGAAGAGGCGGAGGTCGGTGATGGTGCGTAATTCAGAGGGTAGGTCGTTCCAAAGGGCAGGGCCCGCCACAGAGAAGGCTCTTCCCCTGGGTGTTGCCAGTCGGCATTGTCCGGCCGACGGCACCCTGAGAAGGCCCTCTCTGTGGGAGCGTATCGGTCTAAGGGATGTATGGGGCAGGAGACGGTCTCGCATATAACTAGGCCCCGAGCCATGGAGCGCTTTAAAGATGGTCGTCAGAACCTTGAAGCGCACCCGAAAGGCCACAGGAAGCCAATGCAGCTCGCGCAGGATCGGTGTTATATGGGAGCATCTGGCGGCTCCCGTAATTACCCGCGCAGCTGCGTTTTGGACTAGCTGTAGCTTTCGAGTGCACCTCAAGGGAAGCCCCATGTAGAGAGCATTACAGTAGTCGAGTCGGGACGTCACGAGAACTTGAGTGACTGTGCAAAGGGCAGCCCGGTCCAGTAAGGGGCGCAATTGGCGCATCAGGCGTACCTGATGAAACGCCCCCCTGGCCACGGCCGCCACATGGTCCTCCAAGGACAGCCGGGAATCCAGGAGGACACCCAAATTGCGCGCCCTCTCCACGGGGGCCAGTGTTTCGCCCCCAATAGCCAGAGTTGGAGTGATCTGGCTGAACCAGGGTACCGGAAACCACAGCCACTCAGTCTTGGCAGGGTTGAGCTTGAGTTTGTTACCACCCATCCAGATCCGTACGGCCTCCAAACACCGGGACAGCACTTCGGCGGCATCGTTGGGGTGGTCTGGGGTGGATATGTACAGCTGAGTGTCGTCAGCGTACAGATGGTACTCCACCCCAAAACCACGGATGATCTCATCCAGCGGCTTCATATATGTGTTAAACAGGAGGGGCGAGAGGACCGACTCCTGAGGAACCCCACATAAGAGGGGTCTCGAGGTCGACCTCTGCCCTCCCGTCAACACATATTGCGACCGACCAGAGAGGTAGGATGAGAACCACTGCAAAACGGTGCCTCCCAGCCCCAACCCCCCCAGTCGGTGCAATAGGATACCATGGTTGATGGTATCAAAAGCCGCCGAGATGTCTAACAGGACTAGGATACAGGAATAACCTCTATCCCGCGCCCTCCAGAGATCATCAACCAACGCGACCAATGCCGTCTCGGTACTGTGACCGGGTCGGAAGCCGGACTGGCGCGGGTCTAGATAATTAACTTCCTCCAGGTGTCGCGGGAACTGTTGGGCTACCACACTCTCAACAACCTTCACCAAAAAGTGAAGGTTGGAGACCGGACGATAGTTCTCCAATAAAGCTGGGTCCAGGGACGGCTTCTTGAGGAGGGGCCTCACTACCGCCTCTTTCAAGACGGCAGGTAAGGACCCCTCACTCAAAGATGCGTTGACAATGCCCTGGAGCCAGCCTCGTGTCGTCTCCCAGGATGCCAGTACAAGCCAGGAGGGACACAGGTCCAATAAACATGTGGTCGCCCTAAGTTTCCTTGACAGCCTGTCCATATCCTCGGTGGTAACAAAGTCAAACTCCTCCCAAGATGGAACCTCAAGACTAGTCTCGGACAGTCCCACAGGACCACTGTCGATGGAGGGTAGCTCATTCCGAATCCGAGTGATTTTCTCCTGCAGATAAATCCCAAATTCCTCTGCTCGCCCTTGTAGAGGGGCTTCCTGCGGCCTCTGGTGAAGGAGGGAGCGGGTCACCCCAAACAGGGCGGCAGGGCGGTTATCTGCGGATGCAATTTGGGTGGCACAATACTCACGTTTGGCCACCCTTATCGCCACTAAGTAAGCCATAATATGGGTTCTCACTAGTGTTCGGTCGGCTTCGGAGCGAGAGGATCTCCATCTGCTCTCTAGGCGTCTCTTGTGGCGCTTCATCCCCCGAAGCTCCTCAGTAAACCAGGGAGCCTGGGTGGTTCGTCGCCGCAAGAGAGGCCGCAAGGGCGCGGCTCGGTCCAAGGCCCCCGTGGCCGCACTTAATCATGCGGCCACTAGGTCCTCAGTCGAGTCGTGAGGCAGGGTCACAGGAATTGGCCTATTTTCAGGTTCTCCATCTGAACTCCATCCATCCAAATTTCCACTACCGGTTCTCCAGAACCTGTCAGAACTGGCAGAATACCACCTCTGGGTACACTATATACTTTGCCTTGAACACATGAAAAAAGGGTTGGTTGTAAATGTTACAAATAAATAGATAAAACTCCACTAAAAAAATAATCCTTTAAACCAATGACAAACTGCAAATCCCCTGGTGCCGTTAGAAAAGCAGCAATTATCACTCTATCATCAAGCAATAAAACCTCCCCCTCTCCCACAGTTTATGGATTGGATAGGAAATGATAGGTGCTATATTTCCATATAGAATTGCCATGTTTTGGCCAGGGACCATAGAACCATGCAGCGAGTAATTTGCTTCTGGAATCAGAACAAGAACCTCTCTCACTGGAGTTGAAGAGAAGTCTGAAAGCATAAATATTTTGCCAGCCTTCTGAAGTCACTGTTTGCACTTCCATTTGGTTTGCCTTCCACCCACCCACCTGTCCATTTATCCATCCATCCATCCATCCATCCATCCATCCATCCATCCATCCATCCATCCAATTATCCATCCATTTATCCTTCCTTCCTTCATTTCCTCCATTTATCCATCAATCCATCCATTCAATTATCCATCCATCAATCTACCCATCCATCTATCCATCCATTCATTTATCTACCCACCCACCCACCCACCCATCTGTCCATCCATCCATTTATCCTTCCTTCCTTAATTTCCTCCATTTATCCATTATGCATCCATTCATTTATCCTTCTATCCATTAATTCCGCCATCCATCTATCCATCCATTTATCTTTCCTTCCTTCCTTCCTCCCTCCCTCCCTCCCTCCCTCCCTCCCTCCCTCCCTTCCATTTATCCATCCATTCATTTATCCACCTGTCCATTCATCCATCCTTCCTTCCTTTGTTTCCTCCATTTATTCATCCATCCACCCACTCATCCATCCATCTATCCCCCCATCCATTCACTTATCCTTCCTTCTTTCCTTCCTTCCTTCCTTCCTTCCTTTCCTCCATTTGTCCATCTATCCATCCATTCATTTATCCTTCTGTCCATTAATCTACCCATCCATTTATCCTTCCTTCCTTCCTTCCTTCCTTCCTTCCTTCCTTCCTTCCTTCCTTCCTTCCTTCCTTCCTTCCTTCCTTCCTTTTATCCATCCATTCATTTATTTGAAATGTTGATAGAGAGATGAGGTATTAAGATGATTTTTTAAAGCATTTTTATGTTCAGCAATACGTGCACTAATCCTTCTGTTGGTTTGTCCTACACTTGTCCTACCCTGCCCTGCCACTTACATAGGACAAACCAACAGAAGGATTAGTGCATGTATTGCTGAACATAAAAATGCTTTAAAAAATCATCTTAATACCTCATCTCTCTATCAACATTTCAAAACTACAGGACATGACATTGACTTTCAAGGAACTAAAATGATCTCCAAGGCGGAACAGCTCAACAGGAGAATAATCAGAGAAGCCATTGAAATAGAGAAACAATCTAACAGCATGAACAAACGTGATGATACCTCCCGCCTACCAGACATCTGGAAGCCAGCATTGACCAGCAGACGAGCCCCACCCTCCACCCAAGCCGTTGAAATTCAAAACAAGGAGAAACATACAAATGAGACCAATCAACATCAATCTACCAGTCATGATGCAGCTGCACAGCCAATGAACCCACTCACAACAATAGTCAGCACTCCACCCCTCCCACCAAGATTTAAAGAGGGGCGATGCCTCCGCAGTCACAGTCACAGACAGAAGCCTGCCTGATGATGACAAGTGAGATCTTGTCGAAACGTTGCAATAACATTTCTATGCCTTATACACGGGAAAATCCCCGAAGCCAGCTATGCCACCATACCTACACCTGTGAAAATCTACGAAAACATATATATAATTGGTGCAGTATTTCAAAGGAACGTTGTGTGAAAATATGGAAGCGATCACTGCAGTACTTTTGGAGATTTGCGGTTTTGAACAAACTCTTGTTACATTTTTATTTATATAGATTTAGTTTCTCAAACATGTGCAAGATATCAAGTATAAGAATAAACATGATTATGGATACAGGAAATGGATATGAATAAGTGGGGACAGGAGGACAGGGATGGTGGGCAGGCTGGTGCACTTATACACACCTGCTTTATGGATCTCTTAGGAATTGGATGAAGCTGTGGGGGTTTGAGGATATAACAACGGAGTCAGACGGAGCATTCCAGGCATTGACCACTCTGTTGCTGAAGTCGTATTTTCTGCAAACTACTTTGGAACAGTTTACTTAGGGCTTGTATTGATTGTTTGCACATGTATTATTGAGGTTGAAGCTGAAGTAGCCATTGACAGGTAGGTCATTGTAGCAGACAATTTTATGTACTATGCTTAGATCAGACCGTAGGCGTAAGGTGACTAGATTTTAAGTTTACTAAAGCGGATGAACTGTGTTCAAGAATTGGTCCGGCAAAGGTTTTGTATGTCCTAGTTTGCAGTACAATGTTACCGGAGAAGAAAATTAGGTCAACAACTCTTAATGCCTTTTTGGCAATGCTGTTACAGTGAGCTCTGGGGCTTAGATTCCTCCCCGAGCTTTAATTCTGCACTTTAATCTTTCCCCTAGAGAAGGGGGGGGGGTTGTCTCCAATTTAGCAACTTTAAGAGTTGTGGGTCACAACCAGTGGTGGGTTTCTGCAGGCTCGCACCTACTCGCGAGCGCCGGTTGGTGAAATTTAGAGAACCAGTGAGAGGGGGTTCCACCGGCGTACCTGGAAGTAAATCTGGCCCGCCGCTGCCAGTGACCCAATGGGAAGGGAAGGGAAGGGAAGGGAAGGGAAGGGAAGGGAAGGAAGGAAGGAAGGAAGGAAGGAAGGAAGGAAGGAAGGAAGGAAGGAAGGAAGGAAGGAAGAATTTATCATCACAATTGAGTCCAAAATTTTGGTTGCTAAGCAAGAACGTTGTTAAATGAGTTTCACCACATTTTAAAAGGTGGCCACTCCCACCCTGTCACATGACTGCCAAGCCACGTCCACAAAATAAGCCACACATACAGAGTAGGTTCTAAAAAAATTTGAAACCCACCACTGGTCTCAACTCTCAGAATTCCCCAGCAGAACATGGCTGGATGAGGAATTCTGGGATTTGAAGTCCACAAGTCTTAAAGTTGCCAAATTTGGGGACAGCCCCCCTGCCCCGCCGCCCTATATAATCTTTTGCTTGGGGTTTTGCTTTAATAATAGACCTGGAAACTGAGGTGTTCCATTAAAGTGATGAGAATGCATTGCATTCAAGGACTGAAATTCTAAAGCTGATGTTTTCCAGATGTTTCGGTTACCACTCACTGAAGTGTGACCTTTCCACTGCAGATTATTTCCCTTAATTAAAGGTAAAATTTAGATAGGCGAAAATTAGTGTGCCAAACTATGAATGTGGACTCCTCCCTACGTTTTCCATCACTGATCTAATGTTTGGAAAATTTCTAAAGACTACAGACCTTTTTAAAAAAAAAATCAAAATATTTTTTTCAACATATAAACATTCCATCTTTCCTTAAAAGCATGTCCTCTGGGTACAAATATCACTCTGTGCAACAGCCTTCAGCATTTACAACATCATTCACATTAATATTAATTCGCTAGACTTAAAATTATAGCATATCAAACAATTAAACATTATTAACCTATTCATTTTTCCTCTTAACGTATCTTCTAATAAAAATATAATAATAACATTAATCATAATGATCCTCATCATCATAATACTAACAGTTATCATCTTATTTATATCTCTCTTAACATATTTTATATTCTTCTTTAATCTTTTATTTCCAATTTCCCTTTTTATTCTCTAAAATGCCTTGCCATATCCTATAACATTCAATTTGTTCTTTCTCTTTAATTGTTACTGTTAATCTGTTCATTTCTGCACTTTTTAATATTTCCCTAATCACCGTCTCATCAATAGGAATCTCTTCACTTTTCCATTGTTGTGCAAATACAATTCTAGCTGCGGTTAATACATGTATAATTAAATAGGTATTCTCTTAGTTATAAGTTTCCGCTAAAATCCCCAGCAAAAATATTTCTGGCTTTAGCTCAATGTGTTGTTTTATCATCTTTTCCAACCATGTCTTTATTTTTGTCCAATATTTTTTGCTTCTACACATGTCCACGACATATGATAGTAAGATCCAGGTATCTGGTGGCACTTCCAACATTTAGCTGACTTATCATTAAACATCTTTGCCAATCTTGCTGGTCCTGGGTACCATCTATAAAACAGAGACTACGAACCCTTGAGGAGACAGAAACCAAATATTTTAAAGCCCAAGACGCCAGGTAACAGTGAAAACAGGGCATTGTGCTCATTTGAAACCTATGAACCAATCTTCATGCAAAAGGGTTTATTTTTGCTCTGCCCATGCTCAGAGACACCCCGCCCTTCAGTGAAGTGGATGACACAATCATCCTTCCATGAGCTGGACGTGAATCAGCCTGGTATTTTAGAAATGTTTCAGGGAAGGTCAAAATTCCACTGGGGAGGTCAAGTTCATTTTTTTAAATAAAAAAAGGAAGAAATCACAGAACAAATAATCCTAAGGAAGAAAATACTATATTTTTGAGAGAATACAATGTTTTTGTGAACAGCTGAGCAAAAGCTTTAAACGATGAGGTTGCTGCAAATAATTCCTAAGAAATTCTGCATGACTATAGTTCTCTTTTCCATGAAAAAGCGGAGGGAAAAATACATGTCCAACTAGCATATGATATAACCAAAGGCTTTGCTCACCCATCCTTCTAGTCTCAGGATGCCCATAAATCATGGAATTGTGCTACGTCATGATTTATATTACACCAAGCCATCACTATTTCCTTTGTTGTTGTTGTTGTTAGTTGCAAAGTTGTGTCTGACCCATTGCGGCCCTGTTATGAGTCAAGAAGGGTCCAGACCCGGCAGATCCAACGGCTCTTTTATTAACTGAACAACAGATGAATAGCAACGGTAAGTACACAGTGAAAAAGCGCGCGCCTTCGCTCTGACAGCTCTTTATATATCGAGCTGTCAGAACGCCGGCCAATTGGCGCGTCTCCCGCTTCGGCTGCAGCCAGTCGCGTCTTAACCAATCAGACGCGACTGGCTGTTGCCGGGGAATTCAAGCGGGTGTCGTATGCAACACTCCTTCCCCCCCAGCGAGTACGCATGCGGGCCCATTAGCATACGTACTCGCCGAGGTAGGCGGGGCTGCGTCGGCTCCGCCCCGAGCGCCTCAGAATGTCTTCAGGAGGCGAAGGAGGAGGACGTGTCCGTACGAGCTCCTCCCTGCCGGGGGTGTAGCTCCGGACTGCGTCACCGCGGCCTGGCAAAGTTCCGGAAGCCTCCGATTCAGGTAGGAGGGGGCGAGGGGGCGTGTTGTACGGGACGGAGTTGGAGTCAAGCCCCTGGCATGCAGGGGACGGGTAGGCCGGACCTGAGAGGTCTTGGGCAGTGTTTAGAGGATGACTTAAGGATCGTTGTGGAGAGTATCCGGTGGGCCGGGGCCCCCCCAGGCAGGGCTGTTCCTGCGCCGTCAGCCCCGGGGAGAGTCCTGCAACGGAGGTGGTGCCTGCTGCGGGCCAGGGTTCGGCCGGCAATTCAAGGTCGCTGAGCGGGATGTCGGTCGCCCTTTCTGGGGTAGCAGGCAGAAGAAGCGGGTCGTCCGGTGCTGGGTGGCGGCGCCTTAGTTGATCCACATGGCGCCGCCACTCGGATCCGTCAGGTCTTCGAACCCTATAAGAGCACGGCCCGGTTAGTGGTTGCGGGGACCCATCGGGGGTCACCGGAGAAGTTCCGGGCGTAGACGGCCTCGCCGACGGGGAAGAGGCGGGGAAGGGGAACCCCCAGGTTGCACGGCTGCACCTCGTTGTAGAGTGGGTGCAGCCGGTCCAATTCGGTTCTCAGGCGGCGGCCCATCAGCAGTTCCGCGGGGCTTTTCCCTGACACCGGGCAAGGCGTAGAATGCTGACCTAAGAGGTAAGCATCCACCCTTGCCTGCCAATCCCCCCATCCATCCTGCCGAGGGCCTCCTTGGCCGAGCGAACGGCCCGTTCCGCCCGGCCGTTGGCGGCAGGGTGGTAGGGGGCGGTCGGCGCGTGACGGATCCCCAGGGAGGCCAGGAATTCCTGGAAGGTGGAAGAGTGAAATTGTGGGCCGTTGTCGGAGACCAGGGCGTCCGGCAACCCGTGCGTGGCAAATAGGCGCCGAAGCGCACGCACGGTGCTCTCCGCCGTGGTAGAGGCCATGAGAATGACCTCCACCCAGCGGGAGTAGGCGTCCACCACCACCAGGAAGGAGCAGCCGTGAAATGGGCCCGCGAAGTCGATGTGGATTCGGGCCCACGGAGACTTGGGGGCGTCCCAGGGACGGGAAGGGGCAGCAGGAGGGGCTGGGCGGGAGGCCTGGCATGCCTGGCAAGCGCCAACGAAGGCAGCCACTTCCTTGTCCATGCGTGGCCACCAGACATAGCTCCGAGTGAATGCCTTCATGCGAGCTATGCCTGGGTGGGTGGCATGGAGGGCGTCGAGTACCTGTCGGCGCAGAGACGGGGGAAGGATGACACGGTCCCCCCAAAGCAAACACCTGGAGTGGAGCGACAGCTCCAGCTGGCGGGCCTTGAATGGCCTAAACTCGGCGGGCAGGGCGGCCGAGGGCCACCCCCGCAGGACCCAGGCGGAGACCCGGGAGAGGGTGGGGTCGGTTCTGGTGCGGGCAGCCACGTCCGATGACGTGATGGGAAGATTGGCATCGGCCACGGACAGGACAGAGAGGGCCGGCACCGGCTCCTGGTCCGCCTGAGGGAGGGGGCAGCGGCTGAGGGCGTCAGCGTGCCCCAGGTGCTTTCCCGGACGGTAGAGCAGCGAGTATTCATACGCCGCCAGGAACTCCATCCACCGTGTCATCCTGGGCGAGAGGATGGGGGGGGTGGGCCGGTCACCGGCCAGAAGCCCAAGGAGCGGCTTGTGGTCAGTGAAAACGGTAAACGAGCGGCCGTACAGGTACTCATGAAACCTTTTAATCCCGGAGACCACAGCCAGAGCCTCCTTGTCGATCTGGCTGTAGTTCCGCTCCGCTGGAGTCAGTGTCCGGGAGTAAAAGGCAATGGGGGCCTCCGAGCCATCGGGCAGGACATGGCTCAGGACCGCCCCCAGGCCAAAGGGGGAGGCATCCGCCGCTAACGTCAGGGGCCAGCTGGCAGAATACTGCACCAGCACGGCCCGTGACGTCAGCAGCTCTTTGACAGCCGCGAACGCATGCGCTTCGCGGCTGCCCCAGCGCCAAGCCACCGAGCGATCGAGCAATCGATGCAGCGGCTCGGCTAGTGACGCCTTGTGAGGTATGAAGGGCGCGTAAAAATTAAGCAGGCCGAGGAATGCCTGCAGCTCCGTTTTGGAGCTCGGCACGGGGGCTTTGTGGATAGCCTTGACCTTGGCTGGTGCGGGGTGGATTCCCTGGGCATCGACGACGAAACCCAGGAACTCCACCCGCGGCACAGCAAATTTACATTTGCTGAGCTTCAATTTAAGGCCCGCGCCCCTGAAAATACGGAGGACCTTCCGGAGTACTTTGGCGAGGTCTGACAGGCTGGAAGCAGCTATCAGGACGTCGTTGAAGTACGGTACGACGCCCGGGAGCCCGTGGAGCAACCGCTCCATGAGGCTCTGGAAGATCCCCGGGGCAATGGAAACGCCGAATTGGAGGCGGCGACAGCGAAAAGCTCCTCGGTGAGTGACGATGGTCTGAGCGTCAGCCGCATCGCCATCCACCGGCAACTGCTGGTAGGCCTGAGCCATATCCAGCTTCGCGAAGATGCACCCCTGCCCCAAGGAATGGAGCAGGTGCTGCACCACGGGAACCGGATATGGGTTCGCCTGAAGCCCGCGGTTGATCGTCGACTTATAGTCGGCGCAGATGCGTATGGAGCCGTCGGGCTTGATGGGGATCACTATGGGGGTCTCCCATCTCGCCTGGTCGACGGGTTCCAGTACGCCCTGCGCCACGAGACGATCGAGTTCCGCATCAACTCGCGGCTTCAGAGCGAACGGCAGCCTGCGGCCCTTGAGCCGAATCGGGGCAACCTGAGGGTCAAGGTTGAGGGTGCCCAGAGAGCCATCGAACACGGCCTTGAATTCGGCGAGGACTGCCTCAACGGGCGAGGCGGTGGGCACCCGGTGGACCCGCTGGATGGATAGGCCCAGGGCGGGGAACCAGTCAAGGCCGATGAGCGCAGGAAGGGGGCGCTCGACGACCAGGATGGGCAGGGGGCCGGAGAAGCGTCCGTAGTCGACGCGGACCCGGTGTTGGCCCAGCACGGTGATGGGGTTGCCCTGGTAGTCCCGGAGCAAAACGTCCGGGCGAGAGAGATCCTCGGTTTTAAGACCGGGGCAGAGGGCCTTCAGGTGTCGCCAGGAGATGAGGGACCGGGACGACCCCGAGTCAACCTCCATGGATAGGGGGTGGCCCTCAAGGGTCAGGGAGGTCGAAATGCGCCTACGGTCGTCAGCGGCGATGGGGAAGGTGTCCCGGGCATCCGTCGTGGCGTAAGGCGTAAGGGTAGCCATGAGGGCGAGCGGAGATGTGAGCCCAGAGCGTGAGGAGAAATAAGAAAATTTCTCCGGAACGGAGGGTGAAGTGTCTCTTCGTTCCCTCAGGGAGAAGAGTTACGGTTAGGAGGATCGACGCCGGGCCCCAGTCCTCGTCGCCAGTGTTATGAGTCAAGAAGGGTCCAGACCCGGCAGATCCAACGGCTCTTTTATTAACTGAACAACAGATGAATAGCAACGGTAAGTACACAGTGAAAAAGCGCGCGCCTTCACTCTGGCAACTCTTTATACATCGAGCTGTCAGAACGCCGGCCAATCGGCGCGTCTCCCGCTTCGGCTGCAGCCAGTCGCGTCTTAACCAATCAGACGCGACTGGCTGTTGCCGGGGAATTCAAGCGGGTGTCGTATGCAACAGGCCCCATAGACAACATTCCTCCAGGCCTTCCTGTCCTCTACCATCCTCCCAAGTCCATTTAAGCTGACGCTGACTGCTTCAGTGACTCCATCCAGCCACCTCATTCTTTGTTGTCCCCTTCTTCTTTTGCCCTCCATCTTTCCCAGCATTAGGCTCTTCTCCAGGGAGTCCTTCCTTCTCATTTGATGGCCAAAGTATTTGAGTTTCATCTTCAGGATCTGGCCTTCTAAAGAGCAGTAAGGGTTGATCTCCTCTAGGACTGATCCGGTTGGATCCCCTTGCAGTCCAAGGGACTCAGTGCAGGAGTCTTCTCCAGCACCATAGTTCAAAGGCCTCAATTCTTTGGCACTCAGCCTTCCTTAAGGTCCAACCTTCACAGCCATCCATTGCAACTGGGAAAACCATCGCCTTGACTATACACACTTTTGTTGGCATTGTGATGTCTCTGCTTTTTAGTATGCTGTCTAGATTTGCCATAGCTTTCCTCCCCAGGAGCAAGCGTCTTTTCATTTCTTGGCTGCGGTCCCCATCTGCATCTTGGAGTCCAGGAAAATAAAACCCAGCACTGCCTCCGTTTCTTCCCCATCTGTTTGCCAGGAATTGAGAGGGCCGGATGCCATGATCTTAGTTTTCTTAAGTTTGAGTTTCTAGCCAACTTTTGCAGTCTCCTTCACCCACATCAAGAGGCTCTTTAGTTCCTCTTCATTTTCTGCCATTAGAGTGGTATCCTCTGCATATCTGAGGTTGTTGATATTCCACCTGGCAATCTTAATTCCAACACTATTTTCTAGGGAATCACATAGGAACTCTATAGGTTCATGTCGCTTCTTCGCTAATCATATTTGAAAGATGTCACCATTGGAAAATAAGAAAAAAATATTAATGGAAACTGTGGGAGAACAAGGAAAGGACCAGAGGCAACAAAGCTCTAAATAACATTTATTTGCTTAGTTTGTCTTCTTCTTTTATTACTTTAATAAATAAGTTAATGTAGTAAACGTACTCATGCTCATTCCCCCTCTTATTTTCCCTACAACAACCCTATGAGGTGGATTAGGCTGAGATAAGGTGGCTTTGAAGCCTGTGGGACTAGAACTCACAGTCTCCTGGTGATTGGCCCAAAGGTACCCAGTCAGCTTTCATGCCTAAGGCAGGACTAGAGAACTCACAGTCTCCTAGTGATGGGCCCAAGATTACCCAGCCAGCTTTCCTACAAAGGCGGGGCTATAACTCACAGTTTCCTAGTGATTGGCCCAAAGTTACCCAGCCAGCTTTCATACCTAAGGCTGAACTAGAACTCACAATCTCCTAGTGATTGGCCCGAAGTCACCCAGCAGGTTTTCATGCCTAAGGCGGGACTAGAACTCACAGTCTCCTGGTGATTGGCCCAAAGTCACCCAGCCAGCTTTCATACCTAAGGCGGGGCTTGAACTCATATTCTCCTGGTGATTGGCCCAAAGTCACCCAGCCAGCTTTCATGCCTAAGGCAGGACGAGAACTCACAGTCACCTGGTGATTGCCCCAAAGTCATCCAGCAGGTTTTCATGCCTAAGGCAGGACTAGAATTCCCAGTCTCCTGGTGATTGGCCCAAAATGACCCAGCCAGCTTTCATCCCTTAGACGGACTAGAACTCCCAGTCTCCTGGCGATTGGCCCAAAATCACTTCTCTACCTAGATTAGAACGCATCATTTCCCAGTTTCTAGGGCAGCATCTCCGCCACTGTATCAAATGGACTCTCTATGTCAGGGGTCCACAACCCCCGGGCCGCAGACCGGTGCCCGTCCGTGGCTTGATAGGAACCGGGCCGCAGGGCCGGGGAGGAGGAGGATGGAGGAGGGGGCAGCCCCCTGGGCAGAGCGTGCGCCAGGTACGGGAGAGCGCAGGCGCGGCCACTCATGCCATTGGAGGACCGAGAGGACCGAGTGAGCCGACGCTCCCCCTCGCGTGCGCATGCGCCGCCTGTTCCCCCTCTCCCGCCCCGCTCCTCCTCTACGCTGGCCGGTCCGCAGAATTTTCTTTAAAATGAAACCGGTCCTTGGTGCAAAAAAGGTTGGGGACCCCTGCTCTATGTCATATATTCTCAGATTCATGCATTGAAGCGATTTCTAAGCTGGCTACCTGAAGTAGCTAGGTCAATCCTGAAGCAATTTATATTTATTCTGTACATTTAAATAAATCTGTATTTATTCTGTATGAGGATAAACAGAGTTCAGCAAATGTCTCCTCTCCCATGTTTTATTTGTTTTATTTCTATAACATCCAATTTTCATCAAACCGTGTATATTCTGTCTACAATTATGCTTAAATAATATTATACATCTTTGTTGTAGTTCCTCGCCATCATATTAATAATCTATCATAATAATATGATAACATAAATATTTAACGTTTGACATCATCTTCTTTAACAACTCTCCCCTTTACCATTTACCATTACCATTTTACCAAGAAGTAATGGGTGGAAACTAATCAAGGAGAGAAGCAACTTGGAACTGAGGAGAAATTTCCTGACAGTTAGAACAATTAATCAGCGGAACAACTTGCCTCCAGAAGTTGTGAATGCCCCAACACCGGAAGTCTTTAAGAAGATATTGGATAACCATTTGTCTGGAGTGATGTAGGGTTTCCTGCCTAGGGAGGGGGTTGGATTAGAAGACCTCCAAGGTCCCTTCCAACTCTTGTTATTCTATTCTATTCCTCCAATTGTATCTCCTCCTTTCTAACTTCTATTATCTAACCATTGATAGAATATGTCCCATATCAAAACGTATTCAGTTCCTTCTTCATCCTTACTAGCAAATGTTAATCTATCCATTTCTGAGCAGTCTAATATTTTCTTTGAATTCAGCAAATGTTTAGTAACACTGAGCAGGAAGTAATTCAAGGATATTTGAAGTTCCCTAGGTTGCTTAATATACCTGCGTACATACAGTATGTATGAGAAATGTTTGTGGTGGTGCTACAGGTATGTTGAATAGGAAAATGAATACAGGTGTATTTTTTTTTTAAAATAGAGACAGATGAAAGCCCAAGGGTTCAAATCAAATATCTTTATTGCAATCTTTTTTTATGCTTTTTTATGGCCTTTACAAGAGATGTGGTGGCTCAGTGGCTAAGACGCTGAGCTTGTCGATCGGAAGGTCAGCAGTTCAGCGGTTCAAATCCCTAGCGCCGCATATCGGAGTGAGCCCCCGTTACTTGTCCCAGCTTCTGCCAACCTAGCTGTTCGAAAGCATGTAAAAAAATGCAAGTATAAAAATAGGGACCACTTTGGTGGGAAGGTAACAGCGTTCCATGTGTCTTCAGCATTTAGTCATTTATTTTATTTATTTATTTCGATTTGTAAATCGCGCCTATCTCCATTGAAATGGACTCAGGGCGGTGTACAGATAAATCTACCATAATAAATAATAACATATAAAATAAAAGAATTAAAATTTATTAAATTAACTTGTACTAAAATTCCCATTAACCTCTTAACCATTTACAAGTTTGGTTGGAGTTTTGGCGTATATGAGGTCTAAAATTCTAGTCATGCCGGCCACATGACCAGGGAGACATCTTCGGACTGCACTGGCTCTTTGGCATTGAAATGGAGATGAACAGCGCCCCCTAGAGTCGGGAACGACTAGAAACATATGTGTGAGGGGAACCTCTTCCTTTACTATGGCCTTTACAATCAGAAAGTGTACAGCAGAAAAGAGAAATACGGGTAGCCCTCAACTTACAAGTTCATTTAGTGACTGTGATAACATTACAGCATCCCTGTGATCACCTGATTCAAATTCAGACACTGAGCAACTGACTCATTTTTATGACGGTCACAGTCTGCCCAGTAAAGGGAGGGGAATGTCATCTAATGTTCTGACCGAGACTTCCGAAGAGCCTGAAGCAAACTCCTTATCCTGACAAAATCCCCTTTCATTAATTTATTGTGAATTCTGCTCATTCACATCCAGCAAAGTCTTTCAAAGGAGGATTTACAGTCACAGACCTTATCTGGCTTAGAGAGCTGACAGGCCGATCTCTGCAACACTTGGCAAGGAGTCTCGGGAAGTCACGAACCAATTAAATGAACTAATTGTCTCCTGCAAACTCCACTCCCCTTTCGTTCCTCTTTTATTTCTTCTGGGAGGAGCCATTCATTGTCCACCTGTGGCCTTACTCCCAAGTCGACCCCTGTTCTTTAGCTGTTCTCTTCATCTGGCAACTCTGTGCATGCGCACACTGGGAACAGGCTCCAGCTGTTCTTCTGCATCATTGATGTCTGACTCTGAAGGCTGCTGATAACTGGTATACAGCTCTGTCCCCCTCTTTGCCTGCGATGCAGAGTCCTCATGAGAGCCTTCCCCAGACTCCAGGACTGGCCCAGGTTCCTCCCCAACCTCCTCACTGTCCATATCTCCTGCCAGCTCTGCTGCTGGACCACAAAATGGGATCCCCTTTTGCGACCTCCTTACAAGCAAAGTCAATGGAAAACCCAGATTCGTTTAACAAATATCTTCCTCTCTTATTGCAGTGATTCACTTAACAACCGTGGCAAGAATGGTCTTCATATTTGGCACGTGAGGTTTCAAGCCTCAGAACTGCATTGAGGATGGATTTTGGGGTACAGACCAATAACCTAAGAAAATTTGATTGAATGGCTTTTTTTTTGGGAAGAACTATCCATCTGGTTCAGTGCCGAGCTGAGAGAAAAACACTGGTGACAAAATGGAGGCTGGAGTCTGATTGGAAGGAGGGACCATTTATTGATGAAGTAGAACCACCAAGCATGTGTGATTTTAGGGCAGCTGACCACAAGGAGTTGAGAGTGGGGTTTGTTTATGCCTTCTCTTGGGCTTTGCACTTGAGCTTCCTGTTCCTGTGCAAGAACATGCATTCAATTGGCTGTTGTCAGACTCCCATGGTGCCACGCACAAATCCTAGGAGTTTGTCTGAGCTACGTTTGGTTGAGGTTTGGGCTGATGCAATGAAGGGGCTTGTTGGGCAATTCCTATTGTGGCTGGGGGCTAATCCAACCTTTGTTGGATCTTGAGTGAGGGTATTTGCTTATGAATAGAGCTATCTATCTCTTTATCTCTTAAATGTGAACATTTGCTTTTAAGAAAGGTGGGGGCTGCTTTCCAATAGCACGCTTCTCCATTTCTCATCCAGGGAAAATATAATATTCTGCCTTTTTAATATTTCTCAAAATATTTCATTCTTCTAGGCGAGGGATGGGTGCTCACTTTCTACATTTTCAAATCATCAAAATGTCATTGGCTCTCAGATTCATGTATGGGCCAAGTGATCTGACATGAAGGTCAGGAAGCTTGCATGACGCAACAGGCAGCATGGATGTGAAAGTTAACCCATCACAGAGCGATGGGGGTTCTGGCAGTTGCCTTGGAAAATGGACCTTTGTAAGTGGGGGGTCTGTTGGAACAAGGAGGTGAATTTGTGTGCCTTGGTAAATCGTTTACTAAAGAAGGGAGATATGGGTGATGGAGGAGGAGGAGGAAGGGGAGAAAAGAAAGAAGAGGAGGAGGAGAGGAGGAAGAAGAAGAAGAAAGAAGAAAAAAGTAGAGGAAAAGGAGGAGGAGAGGAAGAAGAAGATAGGAGAAGAAGAAAGTAGAGGAAGAGGAGGAGAGGAAGAAGAAAGAAAGTAGTAGAAAGAAGATGAGGAGGAAAGGAAGAAGAGAGAAAGGAGAAGAAATAAGAAAGTAGAGTAAAAGGAGGAAGAGAGGAAGAAGAAAGAAGAAGATGAGGAGAGGAAGAAGAAGAAAGAAGAGAAAAAACAAGATGATAGGAAGGAAAAAGGAAAAATGAAAAGAAAGAAGAGGAAGAGCAAGAGGAGAAGAAAGAAAAAAGATAAAAAGGAGGAAGAGGAAGAAAAGAAGAATGAAGATGAGAGAAAGAAGAAAAAACAAGAGCATAGGAAGAAGAAAGGAAAAAGGAGAAGAAACAAGAAAGTAGAAGAAGAGGAGGAAGAAAGAAGAAAGCAGGTGGAGAGGCAGAAGAAGAGAGAAAGGAGAAGAAAGAAAAAAGATAAGATAATGATAAGATAAGATAAGATAATGCCTTCAGTAAGGCATTTGATAAAGTGGACCACAACCTACTATTAGATAAAGTAGAAAAATGTGGGTTAGACAGCATCACCACCAAATGGATTCGCAACTGGCTGACCAACCGCACTCAACGTGTAGTCCTCAAAGGAACTGCATCTACATGGAAGGACGTATGCAATGGAGTACCCCAAGGCTCTGTTTTAGGCCCAGTACTCTTCAACATCTTCATCAATGATTTGAATGAGGGGATAAATGGGGAACTCATCAAATTTGCAGACGACACCAAGCTGGCAGGAATAGCCAACACTCCGGAAGATAGGCTGAAGATACAGAAGGATCTTGACAAACTTGAACATTGGGCACTATCTAATAAAATGAAATTCAATTGTGAAAAAAGTAAGGTTCTACATTTAGGCAAGAAAAACAAAATGCACAGGTACAGTATAGGTGGTACCTTGCTCAATAGTAGCAACTGTGAGAGGGATCTTGGAATCCTAGTGGACAACCATTTAAATATGAGCCAGCAGTGTGCAGCAGCTGCCAAAAAAGCCAACACAGTTCTAGGCTGCATAAACAGAGGGATAGAATCTAGATCACGTGAAGTGTTAATGCCACTGTATAGTGCCTTGGTAAGGCCACACTTGGAATACTGCATACAGTTTTGGTCGCCACGATGTAGAAAAGACGTGGAGACTCTGGAAAGAGTGCAGAGAAGAGCAACCAAGATGATTAGGGGACTGGAGACTAAAACATATGAAGAACGGCTGCAGGAGCTGGGTATGTCTAGTTTGATGAAGAGAAGGATCAGGGTAGACATGATAGCAGTGTTCCGATATCTCAGAGGGTGCCACAAAGAAGAGGGAGTCAAACTATTCTCCAAGGCACCTGGGGGCAGTATAAGAAGCAATGGGTGGAAACTAATCAAGGAGAGAAGCAGCTTAGAACTAAGGAGAAATTTCCTGACAGTCAGAACAATTAACCTCTGGAACAGCTTGCCTCCCGATGTGAATAAAAAGGAGGAAGAGGAAGAAAAGAAGAATCAAGAAGATGAGAGAAAGAAGAAGAAGAAAAAGAGGATAGGAAGAAGAAAAGAAAAAGGAGAAGAAAAAAGAAAGTAGAGGAGGAGGAGGAAACGAAGAAGAAAGAAGAAAGCAGGTGGAGAGGAAGAAGAAGAAAGGAGAAAGAAAAAAAGAATAGGAAGAAGGAGAAGAAAGTAGAGGAAGAGGAAAAAAAGGAAAAGAAAGAAGAAAGAAGAGGAGGAGAGGAAGAAGAAAGGAAAAGGAGGAGAAGGAGGAGAGGAAGAAGAAAGAGCAGCAGTGATTCAGTAGGAGGAGGAGGAGAATGCTTGAATAGCGTAAGGTCATCAGGGCAGGATAAAAATATAATAAATAAATAAAGCGGGAAGCATGTTGGCTTGAACTAACGCTTGATAAGAGAAGCGAAATGTCGAAGTGCAGCTTGGGTGTGTCAAGAAAACACAACAGGACATTGTATGCAAGGAGACTGGGATATCTATATATAATATAGGAAATCTGTGGGGATAAATAAAGGGATGTAAATGAAGGTGGGCTGAATCCAAAGTGAGTGATAAATTTGAAAGAGGTTATGTTGGTAACGGTTTATATACAGTGATCCCTCGTTTTTCGCGGCTTCATGTTTTGCGGCTTCAGTGCTTCGCGGGTTTTTCAAAAATACTGTACGAGTGGATTTATCGGCTCTCATAAAGGCGCGTGATTGGTTTCCGGTGCGACACTGTATTTTAGTGTTGTGTTGGCGATAACTTGTTTTGTTTAAGCGATACTTTAACTTTTTTTATTAATTACAGTAAGCCCTTATAATGCCGCCTAAGCGCTGTGTCCCTGCGAAAGCATACACGAAAATTCCTAGGGGCGAATCCTACTTCGCGGTTTTTCAGCTTTCGCGGAAGGTTCTGGTCCCCATTAACCGCGAAAAATGAGGGATCACTTGTAAATACAGAGCAGGGTCCTTGGGCGGGAAATGCTGGCTGGAGAATTCTGGGAGTTGAAGTCCACTCCTCTTAAAGGTCCCAAGGTTGAGCAACACTGATAGGGAGAGTATAAATGAGGACTGGATTGCACAACCAATGTTGGAAGGCAAAGCGAATTGTGTTTATTATGGCTTGTAATTCACAAGGGTTTATGACAGGTTCAAGAGCTCGGTTGGCTGGTGGCGATAAGCAAATTACTTATCAGAAATTACTAGATAAACTGAGCACTTGAGGCAAACTTGGCGGAGATTTATTCTGGTTCACCTCCTCAAATGAATCCAATTAATTTAAATTATATCTGAGTTGCGGTTCCTGGGCCAGAACCCCAGAAGTTGTGAAATGATGTGTAATCCTTGACTTTTGATCACAATTGAGCCCCAAATTTGTGTTGCTTAAGCGAGACGTTTGTGAAGTGAATTTTGCCCCACCTATCTTGCCGCGGTTGTTCAGTGAAACGCTACGGTTCTTAAGTGAGTAACGCAGTTGTGAAGTGAATCTGGCTCCCCCTGTTGGCTTTGCTTGTCGCAAAAGGGGATCACTTGACTGGGACACTGCGACCCTCATGAGTCAGTCGCCAAGGATCTAAATTTCGATCATGGGCATGCTGCAACGGTCGTAAGTGCGAAAAATGGTCATAAGTTACTTTTTTCCGTGATGTCGTAACTTCGAATTGTCGACAAATGAACTAAATGAGGCCTATGCCTACATCCCTTCGTCCGCTCCGCTCCCACAGAGAGGGCTTTCTCAGGGTGCTGTCGGCCGGCCAATGCCGACTGGCGACACCCAGGGGAAGGGCCTTCTCTGTGGCGGGCCCTGCCCTTTGGAACGACCTACCCCCTGAACTTCGCACCATCTCGAACCTCCGCCTCTTCCGCCAGTGACTAAAGACACATCTCTTTCATCAAGCCGGCCTAGCGTAACCTTCCGCTGGGACTATTTTAGACAGTTTTAAATTGGGGGTTTTAAATTGGATTTTAGCATAGGATGGTAATTTAATATGTCTTTTAAATTTTGTATTTTGCCGTTTTGTATGTTTTTAAATTCCTGTGCGCCGCCCTAGGTCCTCTCTGGAGAAGGGCGGGGTATAAATTTAATTAAAATAAAAAATAAATAAATATGTAGAACTCCCAATGGTCCCAGCAGGTATGGCCAGGAAAGGGGTAATTCTGGGAAATGGAGTTCAGTAACTCTTGCAGGCGGACATTTCTCTTGCTTTATATGCATTAGAATAGAATAGAATAGAATAGAATAGAATAGAATAGAATAGAGCTGGAAGGGACCTTGGAGGTCTTCTAGTCCAGCCCAGTTGGAAGAAAAGTCCTTGTGGGTTCAGTTCCAAGTGGGGAAAAAAGACACTGGAAACATGGAGGCTGCTTGGAAAGATGGTTTAATGGTGGACAGGACCGCATGGCTTGAGCTCCTGAACAGAGAAGGGGTGTGTGTGTGTCACATGGTACAGAAGTTGGGTGAGAAGGAAAAAGAGGAAAATGGGGCTTACTGAAAGTTCCCGAGTTTTTTATACTCTCTGATTGCCTCCCCCCTTGTTTCCTGTTCCTGTGTCAGAAATGTATTCTGATTGGTTGTCAGAGTCCCAGGGGCAGTGTGTGTGTGTCTTAGCTAACTTTGTAGGTTGTGTGTCTTTTGAATCCCAAGCTTGGTTGAGGCATTGCTTCTTCCCAGGTGAGATGGGTAAAGGGCTAATACTATCATGCCTTAATCTTTAACCACCCTGGAGTTTGAGGGGGGGGGGGTAATCTTTGTTATGTAGAATAGACTGGCTCAGGCCTTTTAATGGCCCATTGACATGGGTGGGGGCTATTAAGAGTGAGTCTGCTTCCTGCCTAAAAACATGTTTCTCCATTTCTGATCCAGGGAAATATAATATTCTGCCTTTTTTCAATATTTTACAGGATGTTTCCTTTTTCTAGGAGAGGGGTGGGTGCTAACTTCCTACAGCCCCCTGCTCAAACAGGAGAACCTACACCGGAGGCGTCAAACTCAAGTTCCAAGGGCCAGATCCAGCCCGTGGGGCGCTTAGATCTGACTCGTGGGACCGCCCTGGTCTGTTTGCGGCCCTCTGTTTTCACTGGCAGGAGGCCTTTGCAGATGAAAACAGAGCTCGGGAGCCCATTTTATCTGTCAGAACGCTTGGGCCACCTCAGGCATCCCGGACACAAGTGACTTCAGGCTGGCCACGCCCACCCTGCCCGCCTCAAGGCAAACACAACCCTGAGGTGGCGATTTCAATGAAATCAAGTTTGACACCTCTGACCTATACCGTTTCACATATTCAGATAATACTATCTGTACAACTTTTTTTCCCCCTTTCCATTTATAGCCTGCCCTTGATCTATCGATTTGTGAGGAGGTTGCCAAGCCTTGATTTCCAGAGGAAAGGTGCAGGAGTACAGGTAGCCCTCGACTTACGACCACAATGGAACCCAACATTTCCATTGTTAAGTGAGACACCGGTTCAGTGAGTTTTTGCCTCATGTTTCGAATGTCCATTCCTCAGTGAATCCCTGCAGCGGGGAAGTTAGTAACCCGGTCGTTAAGCGAATATGGTTTACCCACATACTTTGCTTGTTGGGCGGTCGTAAAGGGGAATCGCTTGACCTTGGGACACAGCAACGGTTGTAGGTATGAGTCACTTGCCAAGCTCCTGAATTTGGATCACGGGACCGCAGGGATGCTGTAAAGTTCGTAACTGTGAAAAACGGCCGTAAGTCCCATTTTTCAGTGCCGCTGTAACTTTGATTGGTCACTGAACGAACTGTTGTAAATCAAGGACTTCCTGGACTCCTCTAAAACTTGAATTAGCCTCATTGTGGGATTCATTTCCTGTCATTGAGTATCTTGTTTCTTAGCCTGTGGATAACTTAATTTATTGATTATCGTGAATGTTTTGTTTGTATTGCAAATAACTTCAACTATTCTCCAAAACATCAGAAGGCAGGACAAGAAGCAATGGATGGAAACCTATCAAGAAGAGAAGCAACCTAGAACTAAAGAGAATTTTCCTCACAGAACAATTAATCAGTGGCACGACTTGCCTCCAGAAGTTGTGAATGCTCCAGCACCGGAGGTTTCTAAGAAGAGATTGGACAACAATTTGTCTGAAATAGTGTAGGGTTTCCTTCCTGAGCAGGGGGTTGGACTAGAAGACCTCCAAGGACCCTTCCAACTCTGATTTACAACTTGGCTTTCCTGCTGGTAGCCTGGTGTTCCTTCTTCCAATTTTAACTCCCAATAACAACTCTGTGAAGAGGTTGGCTAGAGACAACAGCTGACGCAAAATCAGTGTTTTAAGAGCAGAGATGAGTCTTGCAGCTGGCTGTCTTATTCTCATTTTTAAGCCTGCAAAGAAAAGGGAACTGAGCAGCCCTCAATCCTATAGGGAAAATATGCTGGATCTCAGATTTACAGATTAACAAGTTGGATGACCTTGTAGGTCACCTAGTCCAACCTCCCACCCGAGCAGGAGACCCTACACCAATTCTGACAAATAGCAATCTAATCTCTTCTTGAAAGCCTCCAGTGATGAAGCTCCCACAACTTCCAAAGGCAACTTTTGTTCCATGGGTTGATTGTTCTCACTGTCAGGAAAGTCCTGCTTATTTCTAGGTTGAATCTCTCCTTGGTCAGTTTCCATCCCTTATTCCTTGTCTGGCCTTCGGGTGCCTTGGAAAATAGCTTGACCCGCTCCTCTCTGTGGCAGCTCCTCAAATATTGGATCACTGCTATCATGTCTCCGCTGGTCCTTCTCTTCACTAGACTAGCCATGCCCAGTTCCTGCAACCAACCATTCATTGTATGTTTTAGCCTCCAGTCCCCTAATCATCCTGTTTGCTCTTCTCTGCACTTTTTCTAGAGTCTCAACATCTTTTTTATAGTGTTGGTGACCAAAACTGGATGCAATACCCTAGGTGTGGTCTTACTAAGGCTTTATAGAGTGCCAATGGATCCCCACCCACCCACCCAAATGATCCAGGCAAGGATTTGGGTCTTCTTCAGGTTGTGGGCGGGGCTGATGCTCATCATCAGTCTCTGGTTGGTTGGTTCCTTTGCAAGAAAGAGAGACGGAAAAAGAGAGATGGCAGGAAAAAGGAGGGTAGATAGATATACAGAATGTAGGGAGAAAGAAGGGGAGAAATGCTTGAAGTAACATATTAACAGAGTTGGAAGGGACCTTGTAGGCTCATCTAGTCCAATCCCCTGCCCAAGCAGGAGACCCTACGTCTGCCTCTACCTAGGATCAAACTCACAACCTCCTGCTAACCTACTTTGCGCTGCCCAGCATCTAAACTAAATGCCTGGCTAGACTTGAGCTGCCCTGCTAAAGACAGCTTTGGCACAACAGCTCATTTGTGGCTTGACATGGCTTTCTCTCCAGCTTGCCCACCGCAGATAACCCACACTTCATTTTAACCAGGTTTGTTGAATAAGAGGCCGGGTGGATGCCTTGCGCCTTCTCCAGAAATTCCCAAGCCAAGCGTACCACCAAAGCAACCTAGAATTAAGGAGACAGTTATTAACCATGAGAATAATTAACCAGTGGAATGGTTTTACCTTCGGAAGTTGTGGGCGCTCCATCAATAGAGGCTTTTAAGAAGTGACTGGACAGCTATTTGTCTGGAATGATACTAGAAGACCCCAAGGTTCCTTCCGGTGATGATGATGATGATGATTATGACACCATTTGTCTGAAATGCTATAGGGTTTCCTGCCTGAGCAGTGGGCTGGACTAGAAGACCTCCAAGGTCCCTTCCAGTGATGGTGATGATGATACTATAATTCATCTGAAATGGTATATAGGATTTCCTGCCTGAGCAGGGGGTTGGACTAGAAGACCTCCAAGCTCCCTTTCCAACTTTTGTTATTCTGGATCATGGGACTGTTCTACGTCAAGCGTCAATTCCCCCTTCTCCCACGCCCCCTCCAAGCAGGATGGCCGCAAAGCCAGGAGGACAGCCCCCCCCCCCAACACTCACCTGCGTGCGATTCTCCAAGCTGCCGGACCACCTACTCTCCTGCTATCCTATTGTCCCCATTTATTCTTATCCATTTCATTCATACTTGGGTTTATTCTTATACCTATTATCTGGTATACGATTGACAAATCAAATCAAATCAAATCAATAAATCATAAATGATAAAATAAATAGTAAATAAAAAATCGTAAATAAAAAATCGTAAATAGTAAATCATAAATAAACTAGATAACCAGGTACATAAATAAAGAAGTAGTAATTAAGTAAGTAAGTAAGTAAATAAATAAATAAATAAATAAATAGCAGCGCCCCTGCAGGATCTTCCCCCTACCCTCCTCTGCTTTTTCACTTGCCAACTGTGGCCGTCCCGCCCCGCAGCGCTTGGCAGGGCCAAATAGCTGGGACCGCCAGCCGGGGAGGCACTTAAACCGGGAGCCTACAAGGCACCTGCCCATTCCCGCTTAAGAGGTGGACTTCGGGCCGGGCGCTGACGTCACCCCTCTCTCGCCCTTACCTGCTGCTCGCTCGTCCGGCGCTGCCGAATCCCGGGGCAGCCTCGACGCGCCTCTCGCGCGGCACCAGCACCAGCGGCAGAAGCAGCGGCTCAGCGCTGAGCTTCGCGCTAATCGCTTGCAAAGGCTCTCCGATCGCGCTTCCACTTGCCTGTCGCCGCGATGTCGCTTCTGGTGGAGACGGTGGGTTTCTTCTTGAGCACCGTCGGGTGCGCTCTCTTGGCCGTCACCCTCTTCAACAGCTACTGGAGGGTCTCCAGCGTTTCGGGCAATGTCATCACCACCTCCACCATCTTCGAGAACCTGTGGCAGAGCTGCGCCACTGACTCCACCGGAGTCTACAACTGCTGGGAGTTCCAGTCGCTGCTCGAACTGCCCGGTGAGCGGGGAGAAGGGGTGGGTAGGTGGGAGCCTTGGTAGGGCGGGTTGGGGACCCTCTCTACCCTCCCTCGGGGAAGGAATCGAGATTGGATGGGTATTGTAGTCCGTCGCTTCCCCAAAGCCATCGGGGGTGGAAAGGGACCCGGGGATCCAGGTGGATCGCTTACCCCGGATCCTGATCTTTTTCCCAGCCGTCGATTGGAGCTTTATGGGGAGTGGGGAAGGAATGTAGATTGATCCCTAGATCCCTAGCCAGCTTTGGGGAGACTTTTTGGGGGGGGAGACTCCCCCTCGGTAGTTGGAGTTCCCGGACCATCCCTTCCAGAGACTTTGAAACCACAATACCCATCGTTCTGTGGCTCCAGGCGAGTTTGCCGTCCAGCCGCTGTTGGCTTGAGCCGCCTCGCTTAGCCTTCGAAAGTGGTGGGAGCTTCATCCCTGGAGGCTTTCAAGGCTGCAGTTTGTCAGAAATGGCATGTAGGGTCTCCTGCTTGGGCGGGGTTGGACTAGATGACCTTACAAGTCCCCTTCTTTCAACTCTGTTCATCTGTACCCCCATTCAAACGGCATCTCTTCCCCCGCTGTGACCCCAATCGCGCTGAATTGCGGTGAGTTCTGGGTCTTGAAATTCAGGCGTCTTAAAAAGTTTTCAAGTTTGAAAAACCACTGGCTAAACAGGTGGCTTCGATGCCATTATATACACCCTATATTCTGTCTCCTGCAAATCTCTTGCAAACAACCACAGAGCCGTCTTTTACCGTTCAATGAACGGGACCAATTCAGAGGGGGCCACCTTATGTTATTGCATACCTGAGCATTCTCCCTTGTGTCTCTCTGTTAAGGTTTACTACAATCCCTTTAGTGCCAGCTGTGCAACAGGTAGAAATGGAGCAAATGTTTTTGCTTAGGAACTCTTAGGAACT
Source organism: Rhabdophis nuchalis (assembly GCA_039707465.1). Lineage (NCBI taxonomy): Eukaryota > Metazoa > Chordata > Lepidosauria > Squamata > Natricidae > Rhabdophis > Rhabdophis nuchalis. The sequence continues at coordinate 169,427,143 of CM077647.1, read as the reverse complement.
TTATTTTATTTTATTTTATTATTTTACTTTATACTTTACTTTACTTTTTACTTTACTTCCCTACACTTCACTTCATTCATTATTTCATTTCATTTCATTTCATTTCATTTCATTATTTTATTTTATTTTATTTTATTTTATTTTATTTTATTTTATTTTATTTTATTTTATTTTATTTTATTTTATTTTATTTTATTTTATTTTATTTGTCCAGAATTAATTTCCCATGCCAAGCTCAACTTTTTAAAAACCAGGTGAGATATTTCTTAAGGGCTAAAATAGCATTTTCTGCGGCTGCCAGCAATCCATACATTCCCTCCACTTGTTTCCCATGACAGCCAGCAGGGGACAGCAATGAACAGTTATCTGGTCCATTGATGTGGGTGGGTGGGGGGGGGACTCATTTAAGATTAGAATAGCTGTAAACATATTTTTTGGCTATAATAGCTGCTCTCGATGCCAGCCAAGGATATATTTTAGGCAGATATCCTGGTAAGTTGTTTGCGGAACCAATCGCCAAGGTTGAAAAAGGCTGCGGGTAAAATTGTGAAATTCTCACCCACTGTTGCCAACTTTGCAACTTTGCACAGGACGATGAATTTGTAGCTTTTACACAAACACGGGGAAAAAATGTGGTTGATTAGGTTTCGCCTAGAGTGTGTTATTTGAAATTAGCCAGTCTGGTTGGTAAACCATAGCTTGATGGTTTAGCATCCTGTGTGAAAGCCAGCACATCATGGTCAAAGCCATTGGTGTCCTCGTCTTATGACTGGAATTGAGTCCCACATTTCTGCCGCTAAAACATACAGTGACATCAGTCACTTTTTTCCAGCGCCATTGTATCTTTGAACGGTCGTTAAATGAGTTGTTGTAAGTCAAGAACTACCTGTGTGGTGAAATCAGGCAGAGAAGAAGTAGCTATTTGTGGAATGTGAATGCAATCGTTGTGATAACTTATTATGCATTGTTATCAAATGTTCAGAGAATCAGAAAGCTGAGTGGTGTGAGAACCAGGATTATTATGGACTAACCCAGGAAAGAAGAGACGCGTGGCTCAGTGCCTAAGACATTGAGCTTGTCGATCAGAAGGTTGGCAGTTTGGCGGTTCGAATCCCTAGCGCCACGTAACTGAGTGAGCTTCCATTACTTGTCCCAGCTTCTGCCAACCTAGCAGTTCGAAAGCACGTAAAAATGCAAGCAGAAAAATAGGAACCACCTTTGGTGGGAAGGTAACAGCGCTCCATGCGCCTTTGGTGTTTATCATGCCAGTCACATGACCATGGAGACATCTTCGGACAGCGCTGGCTCTTCGGCTTTTAAACGGAGATGAGCACTGTCCTCTAGAGTCAGGAACGATCAGCACGTAGGTGCAAGGGAAACCTTTAACCCAGGAAAAACGTATTGTGTCTGTTTGGAAAAAGAATATATTTTGATGTCATTAGAGAAGGAAAGCCATGTTAGTCTCTAGTTGTAAAAAAAATAAATCAAGAAGTTGGGAAGCACCTTTTTAGACTGAGGATAGTCCTCGACTTACAACAATTCATTTAGAGACTGTTCAAAGTTATGGCGACGGTGAAAAAAATGTGACTTGTGACCATTTCTCCCTCTCACGTCTGTTGTAGCATCCCCCTGGTCCCGTGATAAAAACGTCCATGCTTGGCCCCGGGAGCAATTCATTTAATAACGGTGGCAAGAAAGGTCATAAAGTGGGACAAAATTAATTTAACAAATGTCTCGTTGAACGACAGAAACGCTGGGCTCAAGATGTGGCCTAAGTCAAGAAACTACCTGGAATATGTTTTATGAGAAGGCAGGCGTTTTGGTGAAATGCGGTTTGCTTCATTGTAAAGGTTGGATTATATTGGCAGCCACCAAACCTATTTTTTCCGTATGGCCGGCTTGGCATAGCTGCTACAACCATATTTTATTACATTTGGGTTTTAAATTGATTGTCTCTTTTAGAACGGGTTAAACGATTTAATAGTTGTTTTAAATTTTGTAGAATTTGTACCTTTGTATTGTTGGTTTTTAAGTCCCTGTGCGCCATCCTGAGTCCCTCTTTTGGGAGATAGGGCGGGATAGAAATCTAATAAATAAATAAATAATAAATAAATTCATTGCACGTATCTGGCCCAGGGGCCGTAGTTTGAGGAACCCCTGATTTGGTGCAATATAAAAAATGCAAATAATTTTTCTGCAGACCACCCAAAATGTTCCTGCAGACCACCCGTTGGTGACTGCCAATATAATCCAACCTTTGAAGCAAACCGCATTTCACCAAAACGAACATTTGTGTTGCTACAGAGAGTCTCCCCCTTTGGGGTCTTTCGGTGCAGGTCGGAGGGGGAGAGAAATTCTGACTCGGGCTCTGCTTCAGCCTGCTGGGGTGGGGCTTTGGGCGAAGGCTGGAGGGAAGTGCTGCTGGTGGCGAAGAGCCAGAGGCCTCGTTCCAGTGGAACTGCATTATAGCCTGGAACCGGCTGGCCATCTCAGCCCACTGAGCCTCCAGGCACTGATATCTAGCCTTGCACTCCCATAGGTCTTCCCTCTGCTTGGAAAGCCTATGCTCCTAGTCCTCAGTGAGGTGCCTCTGCTGAGCCTCCTTTTCGGTCAGATCCAATTTGAACGGAGTTGTTTTGCCAACTCTTTCTCATGGTGGCTGCTTAGATCCAACAACTGCTTCCTTTTGGGGCCCTAAGGAGCCCGGGCGGGCAGGTGAGGAATGGCTGGGAGGGGAGGGGCGAGTAGAGGTTGGTGAGGCGCCCCTTGGTGTGAGTGACATCGAGTTGGCCACACCCACCCAGTCACATGACCACCTAGCCACATCCCCACCTGGCCATTAGGCAGATCGTATTAGTGGTCCGCGGGATTTAAAATTATGAATTTAGTGGTCCTTGAGGTCCGAAAGGTTGGTGACCCCTGTGTTAAATCATCAGATACATAGAGTCCTCACAAAAGTTGGAAAAAGTGCTGACTCTTTCTGGTCATTAAAATTTCAATAGACACTAACTGAATGGCAACATTTTTGTATAAATTAAGCGGAAAACAGTTTCGGTGCAACTATTTTTTTTTAGCAGTGGGGTGAATGATAATATCAAGCAAAAGTTTTCTTAATTGGAGTAATGGTACGATGCCCGGAGAGCTAGTTTTGAAAGTAGAATGGCAAATATACAAATTATTTATCTTTTTCTAAAAAGGTGCTATAATTTTATGTAACAAAGCCATCTTCAGAATGAACAAAACAAGCAAGCAAGCAAGCAATCCCAAAAGGCCTTACAATATACTAAGTTTGTCTTTTAAAAGCCTATATCAAGAACATTTTAATGCCTAAAGAATGAAAATATTTTAAAATATATATCTTTAGTTTTTTAAAAAAAAAGAGGTGCTTGTGTTTAAGTCTATAGCCTGAAGGTTCAAACTGATACAAGCAGCCCCCAACAGCCATTTCTTTAGTGTCAGTTCAAAGCTAAAATAGCACTGAAAAAATTGACATGACCGTTTTTCATCCTGATGGTCACAGGATCAAAATTCAGATACTTGACTCACATTTATGTCGATGGCAGTGTTCCGGGGTTATGGGATCCCCTTTTGCGACGTTCTGACAAGGAAAGTCGATGGGAATCCAGATTCACCGAACAGGCGTGTTATTAACTTAAGAACGGCGATGGTTCGCTTAACAACGGTGGCAAGGAAGGCCGTCAAATGGGGCTAAATCCACTTAGCAACTGTCTCGCTTAACAACAAAAATATTGGCCTCAATCGTGGTTGAGCACCGCCTGTACGGTATTGCCCCATCCAGTGACATTTTGTTACAAATCTTAGAGTTTCTTCCTCAGTCCTGTTCAATATTTCTTTCAAAGTCCCAAATATTTTTTTTTCGTGAGGCGACTGGACTTTTTTGTTTTATTTTCTTTGAAGAGGTTTTCGCTTCTCATCCAAGAAGCTTCATCAGCTCTGACTCAACAGTGGGGAAATGGAAGGATTTATTATATTCCTTGCAAACAGCTAGTCGTTTGCATCCTTTTTAGAGGGCCATTGAGACTACTTGGACCTACAGGCGGAGCTCTCGCCTCACAATCAGGAGGCTGCGAGTTCGATCCTAGGTAAGAGGCAGATATTTCTCTCTCTGGACACACTGAGAATATATCTCCTGAACAAAACTCCTCATTGGCGTCAGGAAAGGCATCTGGCCAGTAAACATTCTGTTGGCTGCATTCAGTTGCCAAGACTCCACCCAAAAGAGATTATGGGGTCATTAAATGATGATGATGATGATGATGATTGAGGCCACTTGGAGGTCTATCTGTGTCCTCAGGGTCTCCCATGTGATGCAAATGGTTCCTGTAGTCTACAGTTTTTCCTTCTGGAAATCCGTTCATACTCCCGCACCATTTGAATCTCTTTCAAAGCATTGCTCCGTTGCTCGGGTGAAAATGGCCCCCGTTCGCCAGTCACTGTCCAAGATCAATTTGCGTCAGGAAGGAAAGACACTGGACAGGGCGAGGCGGAGAGGATTCAGCTGAAGGAAGTTAGCACCCACCCCTCTCCTAGAAAAATGAAATATCCTAGGAAATATTAAAAAGACAGAATATTATATTCCCCTGGATAAGAAATGGGGAAACATGTTTTTAGGCAGGAAACAGACTCGCTCTTAATAGGCCCCTTCCACCTTTGTCAATGGGCCATTAAGGCCTGAGCCAGTCTATTCTACATAACCAAGATCTACTCCCTTCAGGCAGAGCCATTTCATTGCCCTTCATTGCACCACCCACCAGTGGTGGGATTCAGTTTTGTTTTACTACCGGCTCTGTGGGTGTGGTTTTGTTGGCATGGCATGGCTTTGTGGGCATGACAGGGGAAGGATACTGTAAAGTTTCCATTCTCACCCCACTCCAGGGGAAGGATACTGGAAAATCCCCATTCCCACCCCACTCCAGGGGAAGAATACTGGAAAATCCCCATTCTCTCTGGATCAGCTGGGAGGGACTCGGGAGGCAGAGTCTGGGCGTGGCCAGCCAGAGGTTACATTTGCCAGTTTTCCGAAGTACTCAAAATTTCTGCTACCGGTTCTCCAGAACTGCTTAGAACCTGCTGAATCCCACCTCTGCCACCCATCAAAGCTAGCTATGACCTCTGACAGCAACCAATCAGGATACTCTTCCTGTGCCACAGGAAGAGCGAACGCCCACAGACTCTAAAACCCAGGGACTCTCAGCATCTCTTCCCTTTTTACCCAATATGTATGTCATCAACTTTTTCTCCCCAGGACCTCAAACCATGTGATCCTGTCCACCATTCAAACCATCTTTCCAAACAGCCTAGATGTTTCTGAAGGATCAGATGATGAAATGCATGTCCAGATGAGGCCCTGGGGATCCGAGGAAGGGTCATATGTGGTGATAGGACCCAGGGGTGGATGGAATGGACATGAGAGAGAGAAATATGAATTCCGATAAAATATTTTCTCTTGTCTTCATTTCTTTGCCTTAATAGTAAAGAGCTTTGCTCCTTTCCTGTCTCCCTCACTGAAGGAGGGAGGGGGAGCTGTCTCAGATAAAAACTTTGGCTTCGGGAGGCCAAAAATGCTGTATTCGATGTATAAGACGCACCCAAATTTTCAGCCTCTTTTTAGAGGAAACAAGGTGCGTCTTATACTCCGAAAAACACAGTATTCTTTTATTCTGCTCTGCAATAGGAAGGGGGTGGTGGGAACTGCACATTAACAGAGAGACAGAAGTTAGCACCTTAAAACCACAAGCCAGGATGTTAGGAACAAGAATAGCTCACATAAGGAAAAAAAATCCAAAACCCACATAGAGGTGGCACACTTTGCAAGATACCCGTGACCTGGGATGAAAAACAGGCGACGTGACATTTAGATATTTAACATAACAAGCATAAGGGTTTAGGGGGCCTATAGTTTAGTTTTTTTAGTTTTATTTGATTTATATCCCGCCCTTCTCCAAAAGGACCCAGGGCGGCGCACAGGAATTTAAAATAACATATAAATAATACAAAAATACAAAAATTTAAAAACCTATTAAATATCAAGTCCTGCGCTAAAACCAATTAAAATTCCCCAATTAAAACTATCTATACTAGTCACAGCGGAGGTTATGTTAGGCCGGCTTGATGAAAGAGATGTGTTTTTAAACACTGGCGGAAGAGGTGGAGGTCAGTGATGGTACGGAGTTCCGGGGGTAGGTCGTTCCACAGGGCGGGGCCCGCCACAGAGAAGGCCCTTCCCCTGGGTGTCGCCAGTCAGCATTGTCCGGCCGATGGCACCCTGAGAAGGCCCTCTCTGTGGGAGCGGATCGGTCTAAGGGATGTATGGGGCAGGAGACGGTCTCGCATATAACTAGGTCCAAATAATCCAAATAACCAACCAACATGATTAGAGGACTGGAGACTAAGACATATGAAGAACGGCTGCAGGAGCTGGGTATGTCTAGTTTGATGAAGAGAAGGACCAGGGGAGACATGATAGCAGTGTTCCGATATCTCAGAGGGTGCCACAAAGAAGAGGGAGTCAAACTTTTCTCCAAGGCACCTGGGGGCAGGACAAGAAGCAATGGGTGGAAACTAATCAAGGAGAGAAGCAACTTAGAACTAAGGAGAAATTTCCTGACAGTAAGAACAATTAACCTCTGGAACAGCTTGCCTCCAGCAGTTGTGAATGCCCCAACCCTGGAAGTCTTTAAAAAGATGTTAGACAGCCATTTGTCTGAAATGGTATAAGGTTCCTGCCCATGCAGGGGGTTGGACTAGAAGACCTACAAGGTCCCTTCCAACTCTGCTATTGTATTGTATTGTATTGTATTATTATCTGTTATGCATGCATTATTAGGAGAATGGCAAAGGGTTGAAGGTGACCATCCTTTGACTATAAAAACTGCGGTAATCTGGGCCCTTGGTTAACTTTTCAAACCGGGGTCCTTATATATATATGGACCTCCACTCTTCCGCCAGCGCCTGAAGACGCACTTTTTCCATCAAGCCGGCTTAGCCGAGGCCCCTGAGATCATCTAATCAGACTGCGTTTTAAATTAGCAAAAGCTTTTAATTAGTGGGATTTTATTGAATTTTAGCACGGGCTTTCTAAATTTAATCAGTTTTTATGATAGCAGTATTTATGACGTTTTTATGTATTTATATATGTTTATATTTATTTTAATTGCCTGTGCGCCGCCCTGGGTCCCTTCGGGGAGATAGGTGTGGGATACAAGTCTAATAAAATTGAAAATTGAAATTGAAAAGGTGGGGAACCAAAATCAAAGTATAATTCCGTATCATGCCTCGTGTCCGGTGACTTATCGGCTTCGACACCAAGCAAGAGCCCAGTTTTGGGGGACAACATTTCCAGTGTCTTTCTCCCCACTTGGAACTGAACCAAGATGGAGGTTTCTTCCAACAAAGACCGAAGGGCCGAAGATGGAACGCTTGGCTTGAGACCATCCTCTGTTCAAAGTACAGCTGGGATGAAAAGCAAGGAAATAGCCCCGTTTCGCCTTGCTTCCTGGTTAATATTTGTGGCTACGCCTCTGCCAAAACAGAAAGGCCTTTGGTCGGGATTGTCTCTGGCCACGAAGAGGAAGAACCCAAGTTGAAACGACAAGGCGATCTGCGAGGACAAAAGGTCAAGATGTTTTCCCTTCCCCGTCGCCTTCCAAGTTCCCAGAGACGCCTTCACTTCTTCAGATGTGCGTTGAGGGTGTGTGTGTGTGTGTCTTTATAACCAGACAAACCCTGAATGCTGGCTTCGTCGCCTGAAAAGACAAAGGAGGGCCCTTTGCCCACCTAAAGACAAAGAGTGAGGGAGAGGATCGCCCTGTCAAGTCTAATATTACCAAATTATAGCATTTGTGAGACGGTTCTGAGCCCAGAAAGTAGTTTGGTATAGTGGTTATGGCGCCCAGGCTTGAAATTAGGAGACTGTTAGTTTAAGTCCTTCCTTGGTCATAAAAGCTATCTTTGGGTCAATCACCAGGAGACTCGGAGTTCTAGTCCCCTCTTAGTCAGCTGGGTGACTTTGGGCGAATTACCAGGAGACTGGGAGTTCTAGTCCTTCCTTGGTCACAAAAGCCATCTTTGGGTCAATCACCAGGGGACTGGGAGTTCTGGTCCCCTCTTAGTCAGCTAGGTGACTTTGCACCAATCACCAGGAGCCTGGGAGTTCTAGTCCCCTCTTAGTCAGCTGGGTGATTTTGCACCAATCACCAGGAGCCTGGGAGTTCTAGTCCCCTCTTAGTCAGCTGGGTGATTTTGCACCAATCACCAGGAGCCTGGGAGTTCTAGTCCCCTCTTAATCAGCTGGGTGACTTTGGACGAATCACCAGGAGCCTGGGAGTTCTAGTTTCACCTTAACCATGAAAATCGGCAGGATGACTTCGGGCCAGTCCTTCTTTCTCGGCCCAACTCACCTCACAAAGTAATTGTTGTGGGGAAAACAGGAGGATGTGTATGCTAGCTTGATCTATCTGTTGTTACATCCTCAAACCCCCATAACTTTAGCCTTTAAGTGACTACCATGGACCTCACCCCATTCCTAAGAGGTCTGTAAAGGGGGCGTGCATAAGTGCACCAGCGTGCCTACCACCCCTGTCTTACTGTCTGCGTTTATTTGTACCCATTTCCTGTGTCCTTATTCATGTTTATTCTTATTCCTGTTATATTGTACATGAGTGGCAAACCAAATAAATGAATTAAAAAAATAAATAAATGAATCTGTAAAGCAATAAAGATTGCGATCAAAGAAATAAAAAAGAGCAATAAAACAAAATTTTCCTTCTCCTCGGAGGTGGCAGCTTATGTTGCATTTCTCTATATCCATTTTCCCCCCAACTTTTTTTTTCTTTTTTTCTTTATATATAAAGTTTTTTATTTTTTCATTTTCATAGCATATAATGGCATGTATACTGTTACATAGCCAACATCATATTGTATTACTAAACGTTGCATCAATTCGTCTTACCATCAACTCCCAAAAACAATTATTGACTCTTCTGCTCGCCATACACCATATTTGTACCTTATCCATCCATTCTTCTCCCTCTCTCCTCCTCCTCCCTACCTCCTTTCTTCCCTCTGTCGTCCTTTTCTTCTCTACTTCCCTTTCCTCTCTCCTTCTCCTCTCTCCCCTTTCCTTCTTTCTCTCCTTCCTCTTCTCCCCCCCCCCTTCCTATCCATATAAAGTGGTATTCGTGTTAATACCACTTTATAATGCCTTGGTAAGGCCACATTTAGAATACTGCATTCAGTTTTGGTCACCACGATGTAAAAAAGATGTGGAGACTCTAGAAAGACTGCAGAGAAAAGCAACAAAGAGGATTAGGGGACTGGATGCTAAAACATATGAAGAACGGTTGCAGGAACTGGGTATGTCTAGTTTAATAAAAAGAAGGACCAGGGAAGACATGATAGCAGTGTTCCAATATCTCAGGGATGGCCACAAAGAAGAGGGAGTCAAGCTATTCTCCAAAGCACCTGAGGGTAGAACCAGAAGCAATGGGTGGAGACTAATCAAGGAAAGAAGCAACTGAGAACTGAGGTGAATTTCCTGACAGTTAGAACAATTAATCAGTGGAACAGCTTGCTTCCAGAAGTTGTGAATGCCCCAACCCTGGAAGTCTTTAAGAAGATGTTGGATAACCATTTGTCTGATATGGTGTAAGGTTTCCTGCCTAGGCAGGGGGTTGGACTAGATGACCTCCAAGGTCCCTTCCAACTTTGCTATTGTATTATTGTATTATCCCTCTCTTCTTTCCTTACCTCTCTCCTCTACTTCACACTCTTCATCTCATGTACTTGATGTATTTCAGCCTCTGAGCAAGCATCATTTTATGCTGATGGTATTTATAATTCCTTTTCAATATACATATTTAATTTTAACATATATCTTCCTCCTTTTTTAAAAGGAAGAAAAAAAAGTATGTCTATATAGTCATTGTATTTTTAAAAATACACTTCTACACCCCCTTCCCCCACCCCCCAACTTAGCGTCCTGCCAATATGCTGGACTGCAAGCCCCATTATCCCCAGCCCTTGGGAATTTGGAACAGGTGAGACCTCCACCTTGGGATCATTTCAGGTGGCAGTTAGCTAGCTGTATGCGTGTTTGTTTGTTTTTAGAAAGAACTAACATTTGGGATCAGTTGCATAAGCTAACCCTTTGCCCAGGAGATTGCTGTAGGGGTCAATTCTAAACTGTTGCTACACAGGACCTTATTTTTGTTCTGGATGAAGAAAGCAGGAATGTCAATGCAGTTTGAAACCATTGACAGAAGAAAACAAACATTTTCTTTTTGGGAGGGCGGAATTTATTTGCTCAGCCGATAAAGTCAAGGATGTTATCAACATTGACCTAAAGGTAACTCTTTATAAAAATAAACATTTGGTTTGTGCACATGGGCCATGAATTGTTTTGGCAAGGACCAAGGGTTTTTTTTCCGCCATTTGCGGTTAGCGTCAATCTGCAATAAACTTCACTGGCCCTGCTTTGTTATTTGCTTGATCTAAATCCATCCAGTCATCCTGAAATGTAAATGTTTGTCTCAGCAGTTAGTTGAGTCAACCGTGGTTGAATTGGCCAACTGATGCTAAACTCGGTCTGCTGGGAAAAATCAGCCAAAAAGGCCGCCACCTTCTAACAGTCAGAACAATCCACCCATGGAACAGAAGTTGCCTTCAGAAGTTGTGGGAGCTTCATCACTGGAAGCTTTCAAGAAGAGATTGGACTGTCATCTGTCAGAAATGGTGTAGGGTCTCCTGTTTGGGCGGGAAGGGACGCTGGACTAGATGACTTACAAGGTCCCTTCCAAGTCTGTTATTCTGTCTGGAGAATCCTGGGAATTGAAGTCCACATGTCTTAAAGCTGCTGTGTTTGAAAAGCACTACTTGAAATGTTAATGATTATGAACAAATATTAATGTAACACTCGTTTTGCTTAGTATATAAAGTAATATACTAGTGGTATGTTAAGCTTATACATATTGATTCCTTCTTTTATCAGTTGTGCATATCTATCTATCTATCTATCTATCTATCTATCTATCTATCTATCTATCTATCTATCTATCTATCATCTATCTATCTATCTATCTTCTATTTGTATATCTACCTACCTACCTACCTACCTATCTACCTACCTCACTACCAACCTACCTACCTACCAACCTACCTGCCTATCTACCTACCATCTACTTACCTACCTATCATCTATCTATCAATCTACCTACCTACCTACCTACCTACCTATCTACCTACCTCACTACCAACCTACCTACCTATCTACCTACCACCTACCTACTTACCTATCATCTATATATCAATCTATCTACCTACCTACCTACCTATCACCTACCTACCTATCATCTATCATCCATCCATCCATCCATCCATCCATCCATCCATCCATCCATCCATCTATCTATCTATCTATCTATCTATCTATCATCTATCTTCTATTTGTTATCTACCTACCTACCTACCTATCATCCATCCATCCATCCATCCCTCTCTCTCTCTCTCTCTCTCTCTACCTACCTACCTACCTACCTACCTACCATCTATTTGTTATCTATCTATCTGTCTCTCTGTCTGTCCCTCTGCCTGCCTGCCTGCCTACCTACCTATCTCTCCATCTCTCTCTCATCTATCTATCTATCTATCTATCTATCTATCTATCTATCTATCTATCTATCTATCTATCTATCTATCTATCTATCATCTCTCCCTCCCTCCCTCCCACCCTCCCTCCTTCCCTCCCTTCCTATCTCTCCATCCATGCATCCTATAAAAAAATAAAAACATGTTACTTTTTGAAAGCCATTGGAAACAGCTGCACTCACTTCTCTCCTTTTTTGTCTCCCCTCTAGCATATCTGCAAGCTTCGCGGGCCCTCATGATCACCGCATTGGTCCTGGGCTTCTTAGCGATTGTGATCAGCATGGTGGGCTTACAGTGCACCAAAGTAGCTGAAAACAACCCCAATGCGAAAGCCAAGTTGGCCGTCGTCGGAGGCAGCTTGTTCGTCCTGGCTGGTAAGCTTTCTTTTCTTCAGGTAGTTCTCGAGTCACGAACGCAACGGAGGCTCACCTTTCTGTTGCTAAGGGAAACATTTGTGGTGTGGTTTTGCCCCGTTTTACAACTTTTCCTGCAACGCAGCTGTTAAGTGAATCCACTTTTTCAGTGCATAGCTGCGCATTTGTGAGTCTTCTTCCATATTCTTCATATTCTTCTTATTGAGTCTGTTATCTGCATCTGTATAACTGTGTGGTTTGGCTCTGCAACCAAACAAGGCAGAAACAGACTTCAGCGGATAATTACAACTGCAGAAAAAATTGTTACAAACAGAGGGATGGAATTAAGATCACGTGAAGTGTTAATACCACTTTATTATGCCTGGGTAAGGCCACACTTAGAATATTTGCATTCTTCTTATTGAGTCTGTTATCTGCACCTGTATAACTGTGTGGTTTGGCTCTGCAACCAAACAAGGCAGAAACAGACTTCAGCGGATAATTACAACTGCAGAAAAAACAATTGTTACAAACAGAGGGATGGAATTAAGATCACGTGAAGTGTTAATACCACTTTATTATGCCTGGGTAAGGCCACACTTAGAATATTTGCATTCAGTTTTGGTCGCCATAATGTAGAAAAGATGTGAAGACTCTAGAAAGAGTGAAGAGAAGAGCAACAAAGATGATTAGGGCACTGGAGACTAAAACATATGAAGAATGGTTGCAGGAGCTGGGTATGTCTAGTTTGATGAAAAGAAGGACTAGGGGAGACATGATAGCAGTCTTCCAATATCTCAGGGGTTGCCACAAAGAAGAGGGAGTCAAGCTATTCTCCAAAGCACCTGAGGGCAGAAGAAGAAGCAATGGGTGGAAACTAATGAAGGAGAGAAGCAACTTAGAACTGAGGAGAAATTCCTGACAGTTAGGACAATTAATCAGTGGAACAGAAATTGCCTCCAGAAGTTGTGAATGCCCTAACACTGCAAGTCTTTAAGAGGATGTTGGATAGCCATTTGTCTGAAATGGTATAGGGTTTCCTGCCTAGGCAGGGGGTTGGACTAGATGACCTCCAAGGTCCCTTCCAACTCTGCTATTGTATTGTATTAAATCTGTCTTCCATTGAGGACCTGTATACTTCACGAGTCACAAAGAGGGCTGTGAAAATATCTACAGAGTCCTCACATCCTGGACATCAATTGTTTCAACTTCTACCCTCATAACGATGCTATAGTGCCCTGCACACCAGAACAACTAGACACAAGGATAGTTTCCCCCAGAATGCCATCACTCTGCTAAATAAATAATTCCCACAACATTTTCAAAATATTACTAAGATTGTATCACTATTATTATTCTCATCCTTCCCAGTACCTATCTCTTCCCAGTTATGACTATAACCATGTTGCTTGTATCTTTGCAATTTATATTGCATATGAGGAACGGTTGCAGGAACTGGGTATGTCTAGTTTAATGAAAAGAAGGACTAGGGGAGACATGATAGCAGTGTCCTAATATCTCAGGGGTTGCCACAAAGAAGAGGGAGTCAAGCTATTCTCCAAAGCGCATGAGGGTAGGACAAGAAGCAATGGATGGAAACTGATCAAGGAGAGAAGCAATTTAGAACTGAGGAGAAATTTTCTGACAGTTAGAACAATTGATCAGCTTGCCTCCAGAAGTTGTGAATGCCCCAACACTGGAAGTCTTTAAGATGTTGGATAGTCATTTGTCTGAAATGGTATAGGGTTTCCTGCCTAGGCAGGGGGTTGGACTAGAACACTTCCAAGTCCCCTTCCAACTCTGCTATTGTATTGTATTGTACATTTTTTATTTGTTCCTAGTATGATTTGATTTCTTATTAGTAACCTATGACTATCACTAAGTGTTGTAACTTATTATTCTTGATGAATGTATTCTAGTTTATTTTTCTTTATCTACACTGATAACATATGCACCAAAGACAAATTCTTTGTATACAGCGGTGGGATTCAAAAAAAAATTATTACCTGTTCTGTGGGCATGGCTTGGTGGGCGAGGTGTGGCTTGGTGGGTGTGGCTTGGTGGGCGTGGCATAGCTTGGTGGGCAGGGCAGCAGAAGGATATTGTAAAATCTCCATTCCCTCCCCACTCCAGGGGAAGGTTACTGAAAAATACCCATTTCCTCCTGATCAGCTGGGACTCGGGAGGCAGAAAATAGATGGGGGTGGGGTATTTATTAGTTCTCCAAACTACTCAAAATTTCCGCTACCGGTTCTCCAGAACTGGTCAGAACCTGCTGAATACCATCTCTACTTGTCTTTATTGTCCACACTTGGCCAATAAATAATTCTATTCTATTCTATTCTATTCTATTCTATTCTATTCTATTCTATTCTATTCCATTCCATTCCATTCCATATTTTCCATTCTATTCCATTCCATATTTTCTATTCCTATTCTATTCTATTCTATTCTATTCTATTCTATTCTATTCCATTCCATTCCATTCCATTCCATTCCATTCCATTCCATTCCATTCTAAATGAAGGCCTTGTCCTTCTCTTTGGATGATCCCTTGGCCTTCCAGGTATCGGGTTTTCAAAATAGCAAATCACGTCCATCCATTCCAGGTTCACCCCAAAACTATTTATCACCCCAAATCTCTTTTTATTTTTCCTTTTCAGGTCTCTGCGGGATGGTGACCGTTTCATGGTATGCCTTCAATATCACCAGGGATTTTTTTAACCCACTGTTTGTTGGGACAAAGTAAGTATCCAACACGAGGACTCCACATTCTTTTTTTCTCTCTGAGTAGCCTGGGAGTCTAAGGTTGGAAAAAAGAAAATGGCAGGATAGATTTATTGATTTATATTTTATAGATTTATACTTTATTGATAACCTGCCTTTGAGCGGCCTGGGGGTGAAAATGCTCGCCTCCCAATCAGAAGGTTGAAAGTTCTGTCCTAGATAGTGGCAGAATAGAATAGAATAGAATAGAATAGAATACTTCCTTGGCCAAGTGTGATTGGACACCCAAGGAACTTGTCTCCAGTGCCTAAGCTCTCTGTATAAATACAAACAATAAAGTGATAAGTCATAGATCATAAATCTAAGATGCAAACAACAATTGATAAATCATAATATACCAACAGAAGGTAATAGGAAAGGTGGGAAGATGGGAAAGATGAGAAGATGATAAGGATGATAGGAATACAGCCTTACTACATGGGTAAATATCTTTAGGCCTAAGACAAGTGCTGTAGGAGTTAGGTGTTCAGCAGGGTGATGGCATGGGAGAAAAAATAACTTTATGCCTAGTTGTTTTGGCATGCAATGCCCTATAGCTGGCATCTTAAGGAGCCCAAAACGAAGAATTTTAACAATTTCTTGCTCCAGCTTCAGCAGATTGAAACAGATTGTTGGGATTTTTTTTCCATGATTAACAGAGTTGGAAGGGACCTTGTAGGTGTTGTAGTCCAACAACACTCACTCCCACCAAGCAGGAGACCCTATACCATTTCTGACAGATGACAGTCCAGTCTCTTCTTGAAAGCTTCCAGTGAAGAAGCCCCTACAACTTCTGAAGGCAACTTCTATTCCATTGGTGGATTGCTCTCACTGTCAGAAAATTTATCCTTATTTCCAGGTTGAATCTCTCCTTGATCAGTTTCCATCCATTATTCCTTGTCTGGCCTTCAGGTGCCTAGAATAATAGCTTGACCCCCCTCCTCTCTGTGGCAGCCCCTCAAATATTGGAACACTGCTATCATGTCTCCCCTGGTCCTTCTCTTCACTAGACTAGCCATGCCCAGTTCCTGTAACTGTTCTTTATATGTTCTAATCTCTAGTCTTCTAATCATCCTGGTTGCTCTTCTCTGCACTCTTTTTAGAGTCTTAACATCTTTTTTATAGTGTGGCAACCAAAACTGGATGCAGTACTCTAGGTGTGGTCTTTCTAGGGCTTTATAGACTTGTATTAGTACCTCACTTGATCTTGATTGTATTCCTCTGTTAATGCAATTTAGGACTGTGTTGGCTTTTTTGGCTACCTCTGCACACTGATACCTCATATTTAATTGGTTGTTGTTTGCTAGGGAACTTTTGAGCCAATCCTTCTGACTCAGCCCACCCTTCCTGATAGAGAGCAGTTAAAACCCCTCGCATAGAACTAGAAAAGTGAACTGTCTATTCATCAATCAACCAATTACACCCCTTTTGTTTATTCAGATATGAAATTGGGCCTGCCCTGTATTTAGGCTGGAGTGCTTCCTTGCTGGTGATCATCGGAGGCTGCTTTCTGTTCAGTTCCTGTCGGACCAATTCATCCCAGGACAACAGGTGAGAGAGAGAGAGCAGCGCTGGCGTGCCAAATACAGGCAGTGCTCGATTTATGACCATTGTCAAGCTCAACATTTTTGTGGTTAAGTGGATTTTGCCCCAGCTTACCACCTGTCTTGCCGCAGTTTGTTAAGTGAATCACTGGAGTTACGTTAGCTGCTAAGTGAATCTGGCTTTCCCATTGACTTTTTGTTCTGATGCAAACACGACAAATCTTCTGAAGTTAACTCAAAGATTCCTTTTTTAGGAGCGCTGACAGCAAAACATTTCTCTCTCACCGCAGGCTAACAAGTGTTGTCTGCCACGTCTATTCATCTCTGCCCTCTGCCTTTTATCTCCAGAGCTGGGATGGGACTTTGCTAGCAGTGGTGATTCTTCCGTCCCAAGGACTGGCCTATGGATTTCCACTGCTCTCCTCTCCTCTGCCTTTTGTGCATCCTTGTGTCAGGCACTGGATCCAGCTGTTCTTCCTCTTCCTCATCAGCCACCTCCAGACCAGGGGGCGGATGACTCTCCATCTGAGGGCTGACAGGCAGCCCAGGCTCCGCCTCTGTCTCACTCCGACAGCTTCATTCCCTCTTCCCCCATGGAGCCCTCAGGTTGCCTTGATGCTGAGCCTAGCTCCCAGACCTCCTCCTCCTCTGGTTTGGTTGCTGAAGGGCTGGTGGCTGACAGGCCACAACACTGGTTAGAAAGTAGCAAAAAAGAGATCACTTGACCCCGTGACACTGCAACGGTCATAAATATGAATCATTTACCAAACATACTGAATTTCAACCATGTGAGCATGGGAATGCTGCAACAACGATCAATATGAAAAGCGGTCACAAGTCCCTTTTTTCAGTGCTCAAGGGTGGGATTCAGCCAGTTCGGACTGGTTCATGCGAACCGGATGTTAATTTTAATCTGGTTTGCCAAACCTGAAATGACTGGCTGACCCTGCCCACCCCGCCCATCCCAGCTCATCTTCACACGATGCCAGATAAGTGCAAGGCCCTCATGGAATCTCTGGGAGGGTGAAAAACAGACCTACCAGGGGAAGGCCGTTTTCACCCTCCTGGAGCCTTGCGGAAAGGTTATGGAGCTTGGGGAGAGCGAAAAACAGGCCCACCAGAAGTACCGGAAGTCAAGAAATGGGCCCATTTTTAACTTCTGGAGTCTGGGGAACATTGGTGGGATACAACCGGTACACCCCAGGATGGGCGTACCGGTGCCTGCTGGGAACACCAAGTACCATTCCGGTACGGTGCCCCGGAGGGCCGCCTGCCTGCACTCAAGCATATGGTGCCTGCACGATGCTCCGCCAAGCAGCTGGAGCATTGCGGAGGCATCATGGAGCATTGCGGGTGGTAAGTACATATGTGTGTGTGCTGCGCGGGTTCATGTGTGGATGCCAGCCCTGTTGCACTGTACCGGTTGCAATGGGATCCGGAACCCACCACTGCCGGGGACTGCCGTTTTCACCTCCCCGGAGGTTCGAGGAAAGCCTCCGGAGCCTGGGGAGGGCAAAAAGCCCCCACCCTCTTGTTGCAGAAATCAAACTAGGCCACTCCCACCCAGCAACCGGGCAGAGAACCGGCTGCTAAAAATTTTCAGTCCCACCCCAGTCGGTGCTGCTGTAACTTTGAACGGTCACTAATTGGAGACGTTGTAAGTCGAGGACCCTCTGTAATTCTCTGAAATCTTGTTGAATCCAAACACTGACCTATTTCCTCTTCTACTCCTAGCTACACCTATCCCTACAAAGCCCCGAAAGGTGGCACGTCGGCTCACAACCCCTCCGTCTCCCATCCCCGCAGAGAGTCCAACGCTAGCAGTAACGGCCAGTATGGTAAGAATGCCTATGTCTAACATGGGAGATCGTGGATCTGGACATCCCATCGTTTTTGGATGCTTCCCTGGAAACCCAGAAGGCCACAAAGACTCTTCCAAGGGAGAACTTTAAAAAAAAAATAGTTTGGACTTTCTTACGTCGTGAGGATGACTCTGAATCTAGAGTTGGACGGAAGGCATGTTTCTGGATCTGATCCTGGCCAATGCCACGTTGGGCAAATTTATTTATTGCCAAGAAGTGTATAATGGACTTTTAATATACATCCATACATGTATCTATATAGGTATTCAGCGAGAATGGAAATTGCTTCTCAGATTTTTTGATGCCCGTTGTTCAGAAGAATCTATGTTGCCAATGAGGGGGACGGAAACTCAAGTTAAAATCACTTCCTGTGGTTTGTCACTCAAGGGGACATGGTTGTATGTGGGAGACAACTGATCCACGCTGGGTGGACATCACAACTGGAGACTTACTCATAGTTCAAAATGCGAGGACCATGATGGGGAACCTATCGCACAGGGGGCACCCAGAGCCCTCTCTGCAAACTCGTGAGCCGTTGCCACAGCTCAGCTCCACTGCGCATGCGTGTGCGCCTGCCACTGGCCAGTTGACTTTCAGGCCTCTGCCACACATGTGGGAGACACACACGCATGCACGGGGGTGTAGAAGGAGAGCGCGGGGGGTGCGGCGCGCCCCTGCGGCCTGCTTTTGGTCCTAGGAGACTGTAGGGAGGCATACTAGGCCCAAAACAGGACACGGGGGCTGGTGCTTCCCCGTGGCACATTTTTGCTCCCAGGAGGCTGCAGGGAATCCTACTAGGCCCAAAATGGGCATGGGGAGCGTGTTTGCGTGCATGTGCAGGGGGGCAGGGCACATGGGTAGTGTTGCACATGCATTGCATTATGAGTGCGTGTGACGACACAAAGCTCAGCCATCACTAGGATATCCTTAATAGAGTGTGGAGATTGAACTTCCCAATAAGGTGTATAATACATGTTTCCCTCCAGTCAACACTCCTAACTGCTGGAGATGTTAAATTGTGTGCAAGTGTGTGTGTGTGTGTGTGTGAAACCTTTTTAGGGGAAGATGGAAGTTAACCATTGGATCAAATGATACCGTTATGATGATTGTGTAAAAACATCTCCGAAGTTAAGCATCTGGGAAGACCTTAAATTTTGAAAAAAAGCACTCTTGTGTTCACAACCCCTAGCAACTTTATGTTGTGTAGACTTCAGTTCCCCGAATAGCTGACTGGGGAATTCTGGGAGTTGAAAGCCCACACATCTTCAGGTGGCCAAGGTTGAGATGTATTGGGCTAGGGCTTATTCTGATTCGTCGTCTTCTGCGAATTGACTGTCCTGTGTTGGAGAACGTCAGCCTATGGAAATTGACCCCACCGAAATAAGCATATTTTCAGGGAGGCCATATTATTTTTTGAGGGGCAGGAGGTGGTGAGCGTGGTCACCTCATGGCTGCTACGGCGTTGCAATATTTTTGGGGAGGGCTTATTTTAGCGCATGCACTCAAAAGCCTGATTGGGTTTATTATCCGGGAAAGTCTTATTTTCAGGGAAACAGAAGAAAATGGACCTGGGTGATTGGTTTCTGTTTCTTCAAGACAACAACACAAGGTCCGTGGGCCAGATCTGGCCCGCGATGTGGTCGGAGCCAGCCGGCGGAGCTGTCTTAGAAAATTTGAGAGGCTACCCCATGTTGCTCTACCCAGTTTGAAGAGAAACATGCCAGCAGTTTGGGGAGTGGTGTCAAGCTGGCCATGCCCACCCAGTTGGCCACGCCCAGTGAGTGGTGTCAAGCTGGCCATGCCCACCCAGTCAGCCACGCCCCTGGACCTCCCGAAGTCAACCTCAGCCCTGATGCGGCCCTCAATGAAACTGCTTCCCATTTCGAGATCTGACAGGCTTTCAAATACTTCATCGGCTTTGGTTGCTCAACCCTTACAACTTAAGACATGGAGACTTCCACCTCCCAGAATTCCCTACCCAGAGGGATGCTGGGAATTGAAGTCCACTCATCTGCAGAGCCTGAGAAACGCTGGTTTATAAGATTCAAGCCTTTAGATTATCATTGCACAAGAAAGTTAAGGAGGAAGCCGAACAGGAGTTTTTAGCTATTTAGTTTTGGGCGAAGTATTGATCGAATGGAGGCCCTGAGCAAACAGTGACTTGGCTTCCTCCTTCCCTGCCCAAGAGTGGGAACGACATTGAAGACATTTTGAATCGTGTCGCATTCTTGGAGCCCCAAGCTTCTCCTTCCTGGCTGCTGAAGGAGTACAACTCAAGTTTATTGTCGTTATGTTTTTTAAAAAAGAAAGAAGTAAAGATGTCTTTGACCTGTTTTATATAAAGACACATGGTTTGCAACTGAAGTAGTCAATGTGAGTTGTCGTCTTTGGAATTTCAACATGGAAAGTTGGAAAGGGTGGGAGGGGAGCAAATTCATCTTACTGAATTAAATGAGCTAACCCAGGGGTGCCAAACTCAAGGCCCGGGGGCCAGATCTGGCCTATAGAGTGCTTAGATCTGGCCTGTGGGGCGGCCCTGGAAATAGCGATGGACTAGCTCACTTCCGGACTTCTGGAACTTACAGGAGGCCCATTTTTCACTCCCTCAGAGCCTCCTCACAGGCCCTGCACTTACCTGGCATCCAAAAGGGGCCGTGTGGAGACTCTTGGGAGGGATGGGGAGGGGTGTGCACCACCAGCTAGTCCTTGCAACTACCAGTTCGCCAAACCAGATGTAAAATTAGCATCCAGTTCACCCGAACCAGTCTGAACCTGCTGAATCTCCCCCTTGGATATGACCTTCAATAAAATTGAGTTTGACACCCCTGATCTAACCAGCTGGGTGGGGTTGCACAGTGGAGTGCATGTGCATTTCAATCTCATTTCTTGTTTTTAGCCCACCCATATCACATTTATAGCACTTGACAGCACTAAGTGGTTTACAAAGCCAGCCTATTGCTCCCAACAATCTGGATTCTCGTTTTATTGACTTTGGAAGGATGCAAAGATGAATTAGCCTTAAACCGGTCAGAATCGAACTCTTGGGTGGGTGCAGAGTTAGTCTGCAATACTTAACTGCATTTTTAACCACAGCTCTTGCAATCCAGCATTCGTAAAAGTATTTTACTAAATCCACATAACTTCTCGTTCCCATGTAAACTGTCCTGGTTGAGGATTTGAACTAGGAGTGGCAAGACATGGGTTCTAGTCTATCATTAGCCAGAGAAGACCCCTGGCTGGCTTTGTGTCAGTCACACTGACCAGTGCAATCTGAAACTGGTCTGCCCAATCTATACTTGGGTTTGTTATGGGAAGAAGATCGGAAGAGACAACTACATGGCCTTGAATTCTGAAACACAAGCCAGGATGTAAATTTATATGTTGTCCCTAACTTAGGAGCATATTTGGGGCCAGGATTCATTGCTAAGCCAAGGTAGCTGCTTAGAGATTTGAACCTGGTTTTTACAACTGTTTTGGCCATGATTTGGCCAGCAAACCACTGCAGTTGTTAAGTGAATCACATGGTTAAACGAATCCAGCTTCCCCATTGACTAGTAATGGCAGTCATATAAAGCGAGGACACAGCAGTTGTCATAAATACGGGTAGTACTTGACTTACAACAGTTCATTTAATGGCCATTCGAAATTACGGCACTGAAAAAAGTGGCTTCTGACCATTGTTTGCACTTATGACTCTGCAGTAGCCCCAGGATCACATGATGGAAAATTCAGATGTTTGCCAACTGACTCCTATTAATACCGCTTCAGTGTCCTGGGGTCATGTTGCGATAAGTTAAGTCAATGGGGAAGCCAGATTCACTTAACAACAGTGTTACCAACTTAACAACTGCAGTGAACACCGGTAGCAAGAAAATTCGTAAAATGGGAGAAGAAGAAAAAACTTTACTTAACAAATGTCTCCCTCAGCCACAGAAAATGTGTGCTCAATAATGGTGGTTAAGTTGAAAACTCCCTGTACTTGCTGGTGGCCAAATGCATGAATTTTGGATTAAGTGTATGCAGGGATCAGAGGTGGTATTCAACTGGTTCGCCCAAACCTGTAATGGAAATCATGGATGGGGGTGGGCCAGCCCCGCCCACCTGCCCTGGCTCTCTGCTGTCCTATTTAGGCATGCTTTCTAGCCAAAGCACATGTGCAGAAGGCCAAGTGCATGCGTGGATGGGGCGTGTGCAAGTGAAGCGAGTGCGCGCACTCACATTTGCAAACCGGTAGGTAAAGTAAGTGAATACCGCCCCTGGTGAGGATGCTAAAAGAGTTGCGTGAGGGCTAGTGGTAAGTCATTTTTCCCCATGCCGCTGTTACTTTGAGACGTAGCTAAACCAATGATTGTAAGTCAAGGATTACCTGCAATAAATAGCGAAGCAACTTCTGTGTATCTTTCAGCAAGGTAGATTCTCTCTCCAGACATCCCACTTATAGGACACCTAGGACAGGGGTCGGCAAACTTAAACACTCAAAGAGCAACACAGGTCCTAACCGGAAGTTCCCCCATTCCATTCTGGAGCTGACAAAGTCTCGTTTCTCCAACATACAGTCTCTTAATGCGGCGTCTTTTTTCCTCTACCTATTGTAGCTGAAAGCCTTTTCTGGAGCTGATTGGAAAACCCACCCCTTATCATAGTCTCTTGCTGGTGGACCTCCCTTCCCCTCAAACCGGATACTACTCTCAAAATTGTGGTGCCGACTGGTGACAGGGAGCCACAGCAGAGGGATGAAAGAGCCATATGCGGCTCCAGAGCCATGGGTTGCTGATGCCTGACTTAGGAAGACTAGATGTTTTACATCTTTTCTTTCCTGCTCTACGGAGGGGAGAGTTGGTTTCTGATAGGCAGCCACTTCATGGTTCCAGAAGCATTTGAAATATGGATTTACTGGCGGCTCTAAGATGGGTTGACAAAATCAGAAAGGAGGAGGGGATAATCCATCTGGGAAAACCAAGAGAAATCATCAAAACCCTTAAAAAGCAAATGTTAGAATATTTCGGACATGCCAATGCGACACTCAGAAAAATACGGCCTACTTCCACTTAATCCTCCAAGGAAAGATTGAAGGCAAATGAGGTCCAGGTAGAAGAACATCATGGCTTCAAAATCTAAGGGAGTGGTGGAAGAAGAAGCCTGCATCATGACAATATGACACTTTATCTCGCTGCTACGAGATCATTGTCGATTCTTTTGCCGCTGGATGGTTCAACTGAATCTAAACTGTCCTGCAGGGACAGTGAAGAGGAAAACGAAGCTTTGATGATTTCAGGGTCACCACAAAGTCCCTGATCGATGGAAGGGAAGCGCTTCGACCTGGCGGTAAACAGACTGGGCTGGCGAAGTTGCTGATGGCTTCAGAAGGAAAGAAGTGAAAGAAGAAAGTGGATTCAGCTGGAGATACTTTTTTCATTTTTAAAAGAGATTGCCCATAAAAACCTAAAGTCAAATTAACGTTTTAAGAACAGAAGAAATAAGCGGCGGAATTAAGATTTGGAAGATCCTGGTCAGTGTGTTATCATAATTTTTTAAGCGTTAATTTTATAAATGGAACCTATGCAAAACTTTTAAAAAGGAATTGATTAGTTTTCTTCTATATATATATATATCTTAATACTACTTTTACAACATGGACTAAATCCCCCCCCCCCCCCCACTACTACGTGTGATCTTTAACTTTTTCTTTTTTCTTTTACCCAAGAATTTGACTCTTTCTAACTGGAAACAATTAAGATACAAAAAGAAATAAAGAAATTGTAATAATGGTAACAAAAGAGGGAAAGATGGTGCTGCTACTTGAAAGCTGAAGTGTGTGTATTGAAAACAAAACACTTTTACTCTCATTGCTGATTATCCTGGCTTGGAACTTCAAAAACCTAAAAAGTGAAAAGTGAATTATTTTTCACAGATGTTCTTTTGAAGCTTATCTTTACCTAGAGATTTTATTATGAACTTATGTGTCAACTTGTTACAAACCTCTTTAAGCTAGAGTAGCAGCTTTTCTTCTGAACAACTGGAGACAATGGCTTATTCTGAACAACAGAAAGAAACTGTTACTTTACAAGAGATAATGTTTGCAAAACAGAAATTTTCTAATTCATTTGAGAAAAAAATAGATTACTTAATTGGAGAACATGATGAAAAGAATGGAAATGCATATCAAATCGAAAAAGCAGTGTTTAAAGTCCCAAGCACCAAAGAGAATAATAACTACAAAAGAATGAAATCTGCTGTTATTTTTGATGAATGGTTTATATCTGGCAATGGAAAAAGTGGATCATGGAAAGAGGAGTCAGATGGATAGGAACTCCACCTCAGATGGCAAGACACAGAAGAAGAAACAAAAGAACGTATGGTATCAAAGAAAGAAACTCTATTAGTAACACCACCGATAACAACTCTGAAAACTAAAGACAAGCTGATTAAGGAAGAAGGGCATCAAAATGACATGAAAGAAATAATAAATAATGAAATGCAAAAAGAAGTCCACACAAACCTGATTAAGAAGGTGACTAGAGGACTTATACCACAAATGGCAGAGGACATGAGACTGTTTTACTGCTGGAAAGATACAGGTTAATAGAGGAAAGTTTAATTTAAAATTAGTTAAGCTTAGGGAAATTTAGTGACAAAAGACATGGTTAAAAAACAACTGAAAATGATAAATAATGTACATATATGTATTGTTATAATATGTAGTAACAGGATATGCATATTGAATGGCAACTATGAAAGGAAGATGAGTAATTGCTTGGCTATATACAAAGATTAATAAAAAAGAAATTGTGATAATTGATATAGATAAATAAAGGAGAAATAATGATATCTATATAGGTATGGGTATAACATGGGAAAACTGAATACAAATTTTAAACAGTGATTGGAAAAAGACGACTATAAATTTTTTGTCACTAAATATTATTGATGTCTGGGTAGAATAGGTTACAAGGAACATTATTGTTGGGGGATATTAGAATTAATAACTGAGATGGCAATATGTGGTTATTTTTTAAGTTTTGTTAAGTTTTATGATGAAGGACGTGTAAACAAATATAGTTAAATAAGATTGGAGGTAGGACATTTGATTCAATATACTTGAAATAGTATGAACGTTGGTTGACTATGGAAGAGATGTATGAAAACACTTTGTAACCACTTTCTACAGCATGTAAGACGAAGGATTTTTGTGTTGTGTTTAAAATTAAAATAAATAAATAAAAACTATTTTAAAAAAATCTAAGGGAGTGGTTTGGACAAAACTCAGCATCACTTTTCTTACGCAGCAGTTGATAAAAATAGGATCGGCAACCTGAGAAGGAAGCCTAGAAGCCAGCGTCCGCCACCCTTCATAGCTGATCTGTTAGCTGGCATACCACACTAGTCCTCAAGGAGGAAAATAAACTATGGTAAATCGCACCCAGCAGGTTAGTGCCATCCTGGGACTGTCTTCTCAGGTGATACCAAGGCATGCCAAGGCTGGTGAAAATTGGGGGGGAAACCAACAACCTGAACAGAAAATAAATCTGCACACCTACATTTTCTTCTTTTAAATACTTGTGTTGTGCCATTCCTATGTTACCATGACAGAGAAGGCAGCAGGGAAAAGGTTTTCTTTTGTACTAGGTTTTTCTTCCCTAACACTGCGTCCTGAACACATCTGGGACATAGTGCAAGGCACATATACTTAGAAGGCCATCACAGATGGCAGCCTTTTTTTACAAATCAACATTGAGTTATGGCTATATTTATTCCCCAATTCTTGCAAACAAGCCTGAGCCAAAGAGCTGAATTCTAAATTCTATTCTATTGTATTCCCTATTCTATTCTCTATTAATATTCTATTCTAGTCACTTATTCTACTCTAGTCACTTATTCTACTCTAGTCACTTATTCTATTCTATACTCTATTATCTATTAATATCCTATTCTATTCTCTATTAATATCCTATTCTATTCATTTCCTATCCTATCCCACCCTTCTGTTGTTCTACCCTAATTACTAATCACAGAATTACTAAATTCTGACAGCAATGGGTCAAAATAACAGAGTTGGAAAGGACCTTGGAGGTCTTCTAGTCCAGTGTTTCTCAACCTCGTCAACTTGAAGATGTCTGGACTTCAATTCCCAGAATTCTCCAGCCAGCGAATGCTGGCTGGGGAATTCTGGGAGTTGAAGTCCAGACATCTTCAAGTTGATGAGGTTGAGAAACACTGTTCTAGTCCAACCCCTACACCATTGATGGTGAATCTTTTTGGCACCAAGTGCTGAAAAACGAGCACATGTACACAGCTTGTGCAGTCGCTGGGGGCTGCAACCTGGAAAAGGAGCTGCCCAGGAGGCATGCGTGTAAGAGAAAATTGACTTCCGGCCAACTATAGTCTTCCAGTTGTGTCTTTCAGCACATGCATACGCCACAATCAGCTGGTCAGTGTGCATGCTCATGCCATGCAATGGAAGACCAACTCTTCAAGTTTCCGGCACTGCCACGTACACAAACGACCACCTGTCAGCTGATCGTCATGTGCGCATGCATGCCTGAAACCCGGAAGAGGAATGGGTGACGCTGTGTGTGCCAGGCAACATGTCTGTGTGCCACTTCGGTCACGCGTGCCATAGGCCCGCCATCACAGCCCTATAGCATTTCAGACAAGTGGTCATCCCATCTCTTCTTGAAACCTCCACTGATAAGAGCTTCCCCAACTCTTGAAGGCAAGCTGGCCCACTGATTCATTGTTCTGTCAGGAAATTTCTCCTCAGTTCTAAGGTTGCTTCGTTTCCATCTGTGGCTTTTTATTCTGCCTCCAGGTGCTTTGGGGTGGAGGATGAGTCACAAGTGGGGTCTCCCTTTTAGGATATGTGCAAAACATTCCAAGCTGGAACAAAACATTGTGTTGATCGAACAAGCTATATATATGTATAAAAATGTGTGTGTGTGTGTGTGTTCCAATGTAACTCTGGAATGCCTCAGGCAATTTCAACCAAATTTGCTGCACAGATGATTTACTCTCTGGAGACAAATACTATGAAGGTCAGACACCCCTAACACCTCTCAGGGTGTGTGTTCTGTTAAGATGCAGCCATTGTGCCTTTACCTGGCTTCTACAGTACTTTTGTAAAATACTGCTTCTACTGTACAGCGCAGTGGAGTTTCCATGATAATGGCTTCCCAGAGGGAGGAGCCCTCTGGTAAGGGGGAACATCTAACATTAGAAATTATGTTTGATCCGGACATTTTCCCCTTATAAATATGGGGGCAATGCCGGGCTATCGGCTAGTGGTTAATAAACCAAAGCAAATATAATCCTCTTGCCCATTTTTGTGTGTGCGTGGATTGAATGGTGTGTAACATTCACCCCCTAACTTGCATGGCTTTAGAAAGCAAAAGCAGGCAACAAGAGGCATGTTCCTATGTTGTATTTTTCCCCACTGCATGAGACTCTCCACAGATGGCTTGTTCTCTTGGAATAAATACCCTTGAAACACCTTTGGAGAACGTTCCAAATTGATCTATTTCACTCAGAACTGGAAACAAAAACATGTCTTGTTTTACGCACAGCCTTACTACCCCTCTGTACTCCAGGCTCACCGAACTGCACCCAGTTTAAAATGCTGAATTTCAACCTGAGTTAAAATGTATTTTAGTTGTCGTTTCTCTCCCCCCCCCCCCTTTCCAGAAGGGCTCGGGAGGCCAATTACGCTGAACCTTCAGCTTTCTTAACTCAGCACTTTGGGTCCCTTCCTCAACCTTTGCTCCAGCAAAATGCTAACTGTTGGGAGGGGAGGATAAAATAATCAATTATTTCTGCAATACGAAACTTTTAATCTTGACACTTTCTTGGTAAAGACAGGACATTAATACCTCTCCTTAATCTCTTGATGATAACAACCTGAAGCAGACCGGGCTTTATGTAATGACTGTACTAGATAGAAGTGGAAGAGGAGGAGGAGGAGGGGGGGGGGGAAGGTAATTTTAAATAACTGTAGAAAATGAAGGTGTTCACGGTCAGTGGTACAGATGTCAGATTATGCCTGAAAAATATTAAAATTCTGGGACAGAGGGGAGGGGATCAATTTTTGTCTCCGAATCCATACTGTTCTTCGTGTCTTCCTCCAGTGTTTGGAAGAAGGAGTAGTTAAATGTGCAAAACTAACATCCATCCAGAAAGAATACCATCCAGAAAGGCTCCAAGCAACCAAACCAACCTTATTTTTCTTCCCTTTTTCCAGTCTCACGCAGGGGGTTTTTCCTTCCAAGGTCAAACGGACCTTGCTCCTAAAAAAGTTCATCTCTCCCTCCACACACTCCTTCCTTCCCCTACCGGAGAGATGGCACAAAAACACTCTTCTTGGCAGGAGCCAGCTGGCCTTTTCTCCCATCGGCATCGGTTACGGAAACCGTCCCAAGGCCTCAAAGGTCAAACATGTCCAGCCAAGCTTTCCTTTGGGAAGGTGAACTCAAAAACGGCATGCTTTCTTTTTTAAAAAGAGTGAGAAAAGAGAGAGAAAGGGAAAGAAAAAAAAAGAGAGGAAAAACCTTCCCTTTGCTGGGATTTTAAAAAATGAACGGTTTCCTTGACAAAGGATGGCGGATTGCAGGAATTGCGGGTGCAAAAAACTTTCGAGATGCTTAGATGGGCTGCAACGATGGAGCTCAACCTAACATTGAACATGTCCCTAAGAAAGGCAGGATTCACTGACGGGTTTAAGGCTCTGCATGCATCGTCCATCCCCTTTTCCCAATCACGGTTTCGTGGGAATTGCGGTTTAGAAGCGAGAGCTCGCCATCTTCCTCGTGGTCCTGGAGCAAATCCCCAGGAGCAAAACTTCCGGTCATTTGGAAAGGGATACTTGAATATATAAATTAAGGAAAACTAACCTCCCTCCCTACACCCCCCCACCCCAGTTCCATTTGCGTAGGAGTTGTTATGGTCGTCTTTGTGCATCAACTCCTTGGCCAAGATGTTGCATTGGTCTTCGGGGGGGGCTTCAGGCGGATTAATTAAAATGAAATTTAAAATGAAAGTTCCCGGAGCCGAAGGGGTTAAATTCGGACGCCCACTGGTGCGGATGTCCTTGTTGATACTCTGGATCTAAAGGATCTTCGCCGGAGTCAAATTTCTGTCGCATTTCTGGAAGGTGGGGAAGGAAATAAAAGAGAATAACAGAATTGAAAAAGGACCTTGGAGGCCTTCTAGTCCAACCCCTGCTCAAGCAGGAGACCCTACGCCGTTTCAGACAAGTGGTTGCCTAATCGTGTTCTGACCAAGGCTTCCCAAGGTCGTGAAGCCGACTCCTCATCCCGATAAAACCCCTTTTCTTTAGCTGAAAGGGAATTCCTCTCCAGCAAAGTCCCAGCAAACAGCCTTTCATGAGATTTCACAAACATAGACCTTTATCAGAGCTGCCAGGATGATATCGTCTAGATGCCACCCTGTAGCAGCAATTACGTGACAAGAAGTCAAGAACAGATCTTCACCCTAATGAAGTGAACTAATTGTCTCCTGCAAACTCCCCTCCCCTTTTGCTCCTCTTTATTCCCTATGGGAGGGGCCAGTCACCGTCCACCTGTGGGTTTACTCCCAAGTCGATCCTTGTGCCTTAACTGTTCCCTTCTCCTGGCAGCTCTGCGCATGTGCGCATCAGGAACAGGCTCCAGCTGTTTTTCTGCCCCACTTATCTCTGAAGGCAGCTGATAACTGTCGGATGGCCCTGGCTCTATCTCTGAGCATCCATCAGATCCTTCCCCAGACTCCAGGACTGGCCCATGTTCCTCCCCAACCTCCTCACTGTCTGAGTCTGCCACCAGCTTTGCTGGTGGGCCACAAAACATTGCTCCTTAGAAACCTCCAGTGATGGAGCACCCAACAACCACCATTGAGAACACGTTAGGGGTGAGTGGGAAGACCAGTTGGCAGGAGATGGTTTTAGTTTGGTATTGTCAGACCTAACAGGAAAACCAGACAGGAAACCCGAGCAGATTCTACTTTGCTGTAAGGCTACATCAATGGGGGTGCTTAGATTTAGCCCTCTGGGCCACCCTAGAAGCAGCGAAGGACTGGCTGTGGGGCCCCTACCAGCGAAAACGGAGCTCGGGAGAGCTGTGTGCGGCCTTCCCGAGCTCCATTTTTGCTGACAGAGTTGCAGGAGGCTGTTGCCGATGAAAACGGAGCTCGCGAGCCCGTTTTTGTTGGTAGAGTGGTTGGGCTGCCACAGGCGCCCCCGACACAAGTGACGTCGGGCTGGCCATGCCGCCTGCCCACACCTATCAATTCTGTGGGCATGGCAGGGGAAGGATATTGCAAAATCTCCATTCCCACCCCACTCAGAGGTGGTATTTGCTGGTTCTCCGAACTACTCAAAGTTTCCGCTACCGGTTCTCCAGAACCTGTCAGTACCTGCTGAATGTCATCCCTGCTTTGCCCCCAAAGTCCCCTTTCTAGAGTAAAGGAGAAGGCAGCGATAAGCTCATATATGTTACCTGGATCTGTCAGGACCTCTTTAGCAGCTGCAATGTCGATGAATCTTTTCTCGGCTTCCTTTTTATCACCTTCCGACTGGAAATTGTCGGGGTGCCACCGCAGAGCCAGCTTTCGGTATGCTTTGATGACCTCCTGCTTGCTGGCGTTCCTGGGAATGGGGCAGGAGAAAGAGACCTGTTTAGGATAGGGAGATCTGAAGCATCATCCCTCGGGGGCCAAAAAGTAGCTCCATTTGTCATTTTTCTGCTGGTGAGAATTGTTCTGGCCCAGCCTTAGCAGAAGCAAGAAAGAGATTCCCGGTCACCAACACCCCCTCTTAATTTACCTCTTGTGAATTAATTGCATTCCCCCACCGAAATGCCCAGGCAATAGTCCTTCAAGGAGTTAACTGCAATGACAGGCCTTATCAGTTCCTTGCGATAACTGCAAGAAGGCTATGCGCTCCCAGATGAACACTATAAATTAAGTTCTGGCAAGCAGTCTTTGTGGCACAAAACATTATAAGCAAAATCTTCAGAAATACAAACTGTTGTCTCCTACAACCACCACTCGCCATTTCTTCTATTCATTCAAAGGGTGGGTTCCGGCAATCACTACTGCTGTTTCGCTCGTGGGTGCTTCACGGTCATGCTTGATGTATTCTGCGCATGCGCAGAAACAAGACCTGGTTCGGGAGCGTGCAGGCCTAGATTGCTGATGGTCCCAGCGACCCAGGACGCCAAACTCCTACCAGTTCAGCTGAACCCACCACTGATTTATTCCCCAGTCAGGAAGGGGAAATTCAGCGTCTACGTGTGCTTTGCTTCTCAAGTCGACTCCTTGTCCCCTGTTGCTCACCTCTTCTAACTGCTCTGCGCATAAGTGCATCTGGAACTGGCCCCAACTGCTCTTCCTCCTCACTCATATCAACCTGCAAAGGCGGCCGGCCTCTCCAGTGGCTGGGAAATATCGGACGGCCCTGGCTCTATCTCTGCGTCAGACACAGAGCATCCATCAGAGCCTTCCCCAGACTCCAGCACTGGCCCAAGGTCCTTCCCAACCCTCTCATCCTCTGAGTCTACCACCAAGTGTGGGCCACAACAGAAATATGGAGGGCAGGGAGAAGGGCAGATAGCAGGAGGTACGTTTAAAAGAAGCAACCGAAATTACTGTATTTTTCGGAGTATAAGACGTACCAAAATTTTGAAGAGACAAATTTAAAAAAAAAGGGTTTTGCACTCTGCAGACATCCCAAAAATGGCCCATTTTGTTGCAAAAAATGGCACGCTTTTCTTCAAAGAAAGGGCATACATCGCCTTTAGGAGGCTTATAGAGTGCTCCTGGGGGCTGCATGGGCAAAAACCAGCCTGGGTTTTGCTCATTTTTGCCCTCCCTAGCCCCTAGAAGCACTCTGGAAGCCTCCTAAAGGCTATGTATGGCCATTTTGGTGAAGGGGGCTGGGTTTTTGGGAGGCCAAAAATGCGGTATTCAGTGTATAAGACGCACCCAAATTTTCACTCCCTTTTTGAGGGGAAAAAGGTGTGTCTTATCCTCCAAAAACATGGTGCTCCTTTGTCTACAGCAGGGGTTTGCAAAGTCGGCTCTTTTAAGACTGGTGGACTTCAACTCCCAGAGTTCCCCAGCCAGCATAGCTGGCTGGGGAATTCTGGGAGTTGAAATCCACCAGTCTTAAAAGAGCCGACTTTGCAGACCCCTGGTCTACAGTATGTCCACAATGCTATAATTATTGGGGATTTGTATCTATACACATAGGTACTATAATTTTTAAGAACATTTCCATAATGAGTGAAGAGCCTAGGCAGTGTTATTTCCCCCACTTCTCACTTAATATATAAAGATAATCCAAGATGTGGAAATTAGGGTCATAAATAGAGGATTTGGGGAATTGTAGTTCAGCAGTGGGGGCAGGTTCAATGGCTCAGTGGCTAAAGATGCTGAACTTGTAAAAACAATGTTTGAGACCTGAGTGCCATGCGGTGGGGTGAGCTCTGGTCCCTGCCCTAGCTCCTGCTCACCTAGAAGTTCAAAAGCAGGCAAATGCGTGTATGTAAATAGGTACCACTGAGGTGGGAGGGAAACAGTATTCTATGCACGTTGGTATATATTCATACTGCACATGACCACAGAAGTGTCTTTGGACAATGCTGGCTCTCTCGGCTAAGAAACAGAGATAAGTACTGCCCTTAAATTCTAACACAACTGGATGGGGGAAATTTTTACTTTTAGTTCAGAACTATTTGAGAAGTTCTCATTCTTACGGGACTCTGCAATTCTAAATCATAATGTGGTCCAATTCTTTGGGTCTATGTTTGAATCTACAAAGTGGGAGGCGGTGGCTCAGTGGCTAAGAGGTAAAAGGTGGACAGTTCAAATCCCTAGCACCGCGTAATGGAGTGAGCTCCTGTTAGTTTTCCTGGCTTCTGCCAACTTAGCAGTTCGAAAGCATGTAAAAATGCAAGTAGAAAAATAGGAACCACCTTTGGTAGGAAGGTAACAATATTCCGTGCGCCTTTGGCATTGAGTCATGCCGGCCACATGACCACAGAGATGTCTTCTGACAGCGCTGGCTCTTCAGCTTTGAAACGGAGATGAGCATCACCCCCTAGTGTTGAGGACGACTAGCACATATGTGCAAGGAGAACCTCTACCTTTTTACCTTGAACTTACCAATTATGGTTTGGGTGAGGCTATTGTGGCTTAGTTAACAAGCTATGGTTTAAAAATAAAAAAGACTTGGCTGAATGTGCTGTTCGTTCAGCCTTATTAATGTCAAGAGATTATTATTATTTTCCTTGTAGAAAGAAACTTTGAGGTGACAAAAGTGCAGCAGCTTTTCTGGCTTCCCAAAATCATTAAACCAGGACTTCAACCTTCATGATTATAGTACAGTGCAGCTTTTAATGTTCTATTACAGGGAAATTCCTCTCAGCAGTTTTAATCCTGGATTGTGAAAGACGCTGGATACCAGAGATGAACCTGCTTACCTCTGAATTCCAAGAATTTTGTAATAGTTCCTCTTCTTGGACAGTTTCAGCAGTTTCTGCGCCCTCTCGAGCCCTTCTCTGAATTCCTCATTTTCAGAATCAAATTCTTTTGCTTCTTGATAATCTTCAATAGCTGGAGATTATTTTTTAAAAAAGGCTAATTTTAATTCTTTCAATGTAGAAGCTTCCTCCCTTGGCAGCTATGACTCTTCAGTTAAAGACTTTTATTGTTCTACCAAGACTTCCCAAGAGCATGAAACAAATTCCTTGTCCTGGCAAAAAACCCTTTTATTAGTTTACAGTGAATTCTGCTAATTCACAGCCTGCAAAGTCTTTCAAAGGAGGATTTATGGTCACAGACCTTATCTCGCTTGGAGAGCTGACAGGCTGATATCTACAGAAGTTGGCAAGGAGTCTCGGAGAGTCATGAACAATTAAGCGAACTAATTGTCTCCTGCAAACTCCGCTCCCCTTTCGCTCCTCTTTTATTTCCTCTGGGAGGGGCCATTCATCATCCACCTGTGGCTTTACTCCCAAGTCGCCCCCTGTTCTTTAGCTGTTCCCTTTGTCTGGCAACTCTGCGCAAGCGCACACTGGGAACAGGCTCCAGCTGTTTGTCTACCTCAGTGATGTCTGACTCTGAAGGCTGCTGATAACTGGCATACAGCTCTGGCCCCCTCTCTGCAGGACTCATATTTAGACACAGCATTATTCCCACGGGATCCATTATAGGATCTTTAGGTTCAGGGTACCATCACAAAAATGCTTCCCCCCCCCCCCCCTTCCCCCATGGCAACTGGACTTTCTTGGGTTTTTTTTTCCCTTTGGAAACATTTTTAAACTCCTTAGACGACAAGAAAAATGTTTTCAAAAGTAAAAACCAAGAAAGTGCAGTTGCCTCTTGAAGAAAAAAAATACAAACCACCTTTGGGACAATCATGGCCTGGATGACTCCACTGACGTTCAATGCAAATATTTTACTCCTTAACCTCCCAAATGCGAGAAAAAAAAATGAAAGGAAAAACGGACTGGAGTGTACATCTATCTGGTGTGTGTATTTGTGTGTGTGTGTGTGTGTGTGTGTGTAAGAGAGACAGAGAGAGAGAGAGGCAGAGAGAAAGAGAAAGATTCTAGAGGAATTGTTAGTGAGCGTTATCTCTCTCCTCTAACTGCATTAAAAAAATTCAGAAGTAGAATTAGGTGTACAATTGTAGCACCATATAATAGAAGAATAGAATAGAATAGAATAGAATAGAATAGAATAACAGAGTTGGAAAGGATCTTGGAGGTTTTCTAGTCCAACCCCCTGCTTAGGCAGGAAGCCCTATACCATTTCAGACAAATGGCTATCCAACATCTTCTTAAAAACTTCCAGTGTTGGGGCATTCACAACTTCTGGAGGCAAGTTGTTCCATGGATTAATTGTTCTGTCAGGAAATTTCTTCTTAGTTCTAAGTTGCTTCTCTCCTTGATTAGTTTCCACCCATTGCTTCTTATCCTGCCCTCAGGTGCTTTGGAGAATAGTTTGACTCCCTCTTCTTTGTGGCAGCCCCTGAGATATTGGAAGACTGCTATCATGTGTCCCCTAGTCCTCCTTTTCATTAAACTAGACATTCCCAGTTCCTGAAACTGTTCTTCATGTTTTAGCCTCCAGTCCCCTAATCCTCTTTGTTGCTCTTCTCTGCACTCTTTCTAGAGTCTCAACATCTTTTCTACATTGTGGCGACCCAAACTGAATGCAAATATTTCAAGTGTGGCCTTACCAAGGCCTTATAAAGTGGTGTTAACACTTCACGTGATCTCGAGATTCCATTTGGGGAATTGTTCTGTGTTTAATCCCCTTTTTCTCCCTGCTAATAATGAAGTGTTGGGTTTAAAAAAAAAAACACTTCCAGGTTTGAGATATGAGGTGTTTGGAATTGCATTTTACTGCCTCCCTGGTGAGATTTTTAGGCGGGTTGGAAATGAACAATTGGGCTTGTTTCGTATGTATTTTGCGATCAGAAAGTGGTTTGACTGGGATGAGAACGTTTGCCAAGAAACGTAAAGGTAAAAAGCCAGAAAACCAGTTTGGCGTAGCGGTTAAGGCAGCAGGCTAGGAACTGGGAGTTCTAGTCCTGCTTTAGGCAGAAAGCCAGTTGGGTGACCTTGGGCTAGTTGTACACTCCAAGGAAGGAAGAAGATGACTGTGGGGCATCACTTCAGGGAAAGCCTTGCCAAGAAACCAGCAGGGGCTCATCCAAGCCAGGGCTGTCAAACTCAAGGCCCGTGGGCCGGATCCAGCCTTAGATGTGGCCTGTGCAGCCAGCCTGCAAACAGCAAAGGACTGGCCTATGATGTCTCTGCTAGCAAAAATGGGGTGCACCCCCCACTCCCCGGGCCCGTTTTTAGCCTGGATGTCTTCCTGCAGTACTCTGCCAGCCAAAAGGGGCTGCAGAAGGGCAACCCTCCCCCCCCCCTCCCCGGCCCCATTTACGCTGGCAATGACTATCATAACAAGCTAAAAACAAAGCAGAAGGAGAAATGTTTCCCCTTTTGCATTGGAGCATATGAGAAGTGACAGCAAAGGAGAAAGGGAAAGAGGAAAGAAAAAGATGGGAAGATGGGAAGAGAGCAAGGAAGGAAAAAGTAGGAAAGAGAGGAAGAAGGAAGAAAGGAGAATGAGAGGGAAGAAAAAAGAAGGAAGAGAAGAGGAGAGGAGAGAAGGAAGGGCATTATAATGAGAGAGGTTTGGTCTTGGGGAAGTCCTGCTTTAGCACTTGGCCACTGCAGGTGCCCCCACTGACACGAGTCCAATGTCATGCCCACTATCACCCCTGTGTCCACGCCCCCCAGGCATGCCCCGCCCCCCCAGCCCTCCGAGGTGAAACACAACCCTAATAATGAAATTGAGTTTGACACCCCTGGTCTAGGCAGTTTCTGAGAATTAAACACGACTGAAGAAAAAAATAAGTAAATAAGCGAAGTCATTAACCTCGGGATGGAAGGAGGAAGAAATGGACCGGATGAGGCTCCCACCATAGCGGCAAGAGCTTTCTCGGATACTGACCTTTCTCAAATTCTCCATTAAGGATGAAGGCTTCTGCCCGGTCCTGCAGGATGTAACTATTTCTGGGATCAAGTTGGTGGGCTTCGCTGCAGAGATCTATCGCTTCGGCAGTCCGTTTGCTCTGCAACAGGGAGTAAAGTGTTTTTGTTTTAATTAGGGCAACCTGGTCTAGCCAAATATAGGATGGAGCATACTGCTTCTGTTTTCGACTTTCGGCCCCAAGCCAGGGGCCTTCCTTCACAGGCAGTCGCTTTGGCGACAAAGCTATTTTTTCCGGCTGCATTTATATTTCAACGAACAAAAAAATAAAGGGAGACTACTATGGATCCATTTCAAGCTAGTGTTTATCCCGGGTTTGAATCCCAGAAGGGTCTGCCTAGCTGACAG
Source organism: Rhabdophis nuchalis (assembly GCA_039707465.1). Classification (NCBI taxonomy): domain Eukaryota; kingdom Metazoa; phylum Chordata; class Lepidosauria; order Squamata; family Natricidae; genus Rhabdophis; species Rhabdophis nuchalis. The sequence continues at coordinate 169,390,051 of CM077647.1, read as the reverse complement.
GAGCTAAGTCGCTTGAAATAGCTCTATATGTTAGTCTCCCTTTATTTCTTTTGTCAGCCAATATAAATTTAACAGGAGGTAAAAAAAAACTGCGATGTGTGATGCTCTTTTTGTTTCCTGACAGTTAGAACAATTAACCAGTGGAACAGAAGTTGCCTCCAGACGTTGTGAATGCCCCAACCCTGGAAGTCTTTAAGATGTTAGATAGCCCTTTGCTGAAATGGTATAAGGTTCCTGCCTACGCAGGGGGTTGGACTAGAAGACCTACAAGGTCCCTTCCAACTCTGCTATTGTATTGTATTGTATTTGTCGACTTAACACATTCACACATCTCTTCCTGGACCTGGTTGTTTGCTCCAATCTACCCCGTGATCTTGCTATGGGGTTCTAATAACATGCTCTCGGGTTAATTCTAGTTACCATATTTTGTTGCTCCATAAAATGCACCTGACCATAAGAAGCACGCCTGTTTTCGGCCTCTTGAGCGCCCAATTTTCCACCTCCGTGCATTCTGTTTTCAGTCTCCGTGCATCCCCTTTTCGGCTTCTGCGCACCCTATTTTTGGCCTCCGTGCTTCCCATTTTTGGCCTCTGTGCGCCCTATTTTTGGCTTCTGCAAAAACTCTGCATGGAGGCTGAAAACAAGAGCACGCAGAGGCCAAAAACGGCTGGTGGGTAGGGGCCATTGGATGGGGCTTCAGCAATTTACGCTCCATAAGATGCACAGACATTTCCACCCATTTTTGAGAGACAGAAAAATGCTTCTTATGGAATGAAAAATAACGTTACTTGATCGTTTTAAATATATGCATAAGGCATATTCTATATGGAATACTGTGATTCTGGAAATTCCTTTGAGTTATGACCAGAATGGAGTCTGCCCTTTATGGTAATTAACTTCTAATTTTTACATTTTTGTGCTGGTCACTAAGCCTATGGAGTGGTCCTAAATGTGAACACCTGGTCGGTAAGCAAACACGGTGAACCCCAAGGTTTTTTTTTTTAAAGAAGCGGTTGTAATTGCAAACTTATTGTGTGTGTGGTTTTGCTGGAAGTAACGGCCAGTTTTAGGCAAAACTGGTGTAAAATGAGTGTGGGGCCACTGCGGGATGCCGCAATTACCCAAGGTTTGGTTGTGTGACTGTGGGAGGGGGAGGCGCGACCATCAGAACTCAGGGGATAGGTCCCCTTTTTCAGGTAGGTCATAAGGTCTAACGGTCACTAAGCTACCTGTCATAAGTTGATGACTGCCTGTACAATGAATCCCCCAAATACCGTATCTTTTTAGAGGAAAAGAAAATGCGTCTTATACTCTGAAAAATACGGTAAGGAAAACCAACCAGTTCCATCAGATATAAAGAAATACTCCCTAAGTCACCAGGATCTTGCAATTGTTACACTCCTCAAAGTGTGGTGGCCTGGGGGCCCTCCTCGGGGCACCGTTTTCGGTTCGGACGGCCTCCTGCAGCGCTCTGCCAATGAAAATGGGTGTACCCCCCTGGGGCTCTGTTTTCGCTGGCAGAAGTCCGCAGCCAATCCTTCACGATTTTCAGGGCAGTCCTACGGGCCAGATCTAAGCCCCCCCCCATGGGCGAGGTCCGGCCCGTGGGCCTTGACATCTGCTATACAGAAAGAAAGCAAAATCTCAGATAGGTGAGCAATAGAACGAGACAGACAGAGGCCTGATAGTAGACCCAGGAGTTAAGCACAGGTCCCCATTTCAACTTTATGAGATGAAGGCAAAGCATTCGCACTTCTTCCGGCCTCTACCTTGGTTAAACAGTGGCAGATCCGTGCTTTTGCTATGATGGTGTAGATCTCTATGTTGGGTTCTGTTTTCATGGTGGCTTTGTACTTCTCGATGGCCTCTGCATACCTGTTATTAGAGAAGAGGGAAGAAGAATCAGGATTGGATAGGAGACACAGACAGTGAACGTTGATATAGTAAGAGCCTTTAGACTTATATATCACCCCATAGTACATTTTCTGGTCCACCAGTGGCCAGCAAAGCTGGCAGCAGAGTCGGACAGTGAGGAGGTTGGGAAGGAGCGTGGGCCACTCCTGGAGGCTGGGGAAGGCTCGGATAAGGGCTCTGCATTGGAGGCAGAGACAGGGCCGAGGTTGCTTGGCAGTGGTCAGGTGCCTAAGGAGCTAACCAGCAGTGAGGCAGAGGAACAGCTGGAGCCTGTTCCCAGTGTGCGCATGTGCAGAGCTGCCAGAAGAAAAGAACAACTCGGAAATCAGAGTAGACTTGGGAATAAAGCCACAGGTGGAAGGTGATTGGTCCCTCCCATAGGACATAAAAGAGGAGCGAAAGGGGAGTGGGCTTTTACAGGAAACAATTAATTCGTTTGGTCATTAGATTGGTTTTAGGAGTGTGAATATCTGTCCGTGAATCTCAGAGACTCTGTGCCAAGACTTTCCTTGCACAGCACCTCATTTGGAAAATATTTACCTGGCAGCTTTCCAAGATAGATAAGGTCTGTGGTCATAAATATTCCTTTGAAAGACTGTTTGCCAGCCCTTGCTAAATGTGAATCAAAGCAATACACATTTGTTTAATAAAATGGGTTTTGTCGGGACCAGGAATCTGCCTTGTGCTTTTTGAGGAAGCCTAGGTCAGAACACTACTTTAGAGCAGGGCTCATGAGGCTGCCCTGGAAACAATGGAGGACCAGCCCGTGGTGCCTCTGCCAGTGAAAATGGACCTCAGAAGGGGCGCAGGCACAATTTGGGAAATAAGTATCATCAAAGGCAGACCTCTATATCCCTCGATCCTGTTTCTGGGATTGAATCAGAATGTTGTGGGCCGCCAGAGGCCAGTGGAGGTGGCAACAGATTCGGACAGTGAGGAGGTTGGGGAGGAACCTGGGCCAGTCCTGGAGTCTGGGGAAGGCTCTGATGAGGGCTCTGTGTCAGAGGCAGAGAGGGGGACAGAGCTGTCTGACAGTTATCAGCTGCCTTCAGAGTAAGGCAACAGTGGGGCAGAAGAACAGCTGGAGCCTGTTCCCAGTGTGCGCATGCGCAGAGTTGCCAGACGAAGGGAACAGCTAAAGAACAGGGGTCGACTTGAGAGTGAGGCCCCAGGTGGACGGTGAATGGCCCTTCCCAGAGGAAATAAAAGAGGAGTGAAATGGAAGTGGAATTTGCAGGAGACAATTAGTTTGCTTAATTGGTTCGTGACTCTCCCAGACTCCTTGCCATGTTCTGCAGATATTTCAGCCTGGCAGCTCTCCAAGCCAGATAAGCTCTGTGACTGTAAATCCTCCCTTGAAAAGACTTTGCTGGGTGTGAATGAGCAGAATTAATAAAAGTGGGTTTTGTCCATACAAGGAGTTTGCTTTATGCCCCTGGGAAGCCTCGGTCCGAACAAAGAAAGGATCGCTTCATAGCCTTCTTACCAGCATGCCCAATGATTTTAATCTACAGTGCTTGTGCCATGCAACCTCCGTGAGATTGTTACAGGTAGGTAAGGCGGGGCACGAAGGTGGCTGGGGAAATCTCAACAAGGCTTTAAGGCCGAAGTCATCTTAGATAGGGGCACCCGCGCAAACAGAAAAACCAGGATGGGAAGATCACCTCTCGTCTCTGATGTAATCCTCAGCGGTTTCCAGCTGCTTGGTGAGCTTCTTCACTTGCTTGTAGTGGGAAAAGCACTTCTTGTCCTCTTGATCCAGCTTCAAGCACTCCCGCACTTGGCTGTAGTGTGGAAAAATGTTGAGAGCCAGAATTGAAAAGAGGGAGGTGTTTGAAGCCATTCAAAAGCAGGGAAACTGAGGCAGCGAATAGAATGGAAGTAGGACGGGGCAAGCCCCCCAATGGCCAGTTTTTGCTCCCAGGAGGCTGCAGGGAGGCTTGCTAGGCCCAAAACGGGATGGCAAGGGTGTGTGTGTGTGTGTGTGTGTGTGTGTGTTGCATGTGCACGGTGAGGTGTTGCGCAACACTATAGCTATCATTCATTCCTTTTCCTGTCTAACATAGGATTAGGAAATATAAATACCTGGGCAACTCCAGGTTATCAGCTAGTTCATTATAATTACAACGTGCATATTAAGATTAGAAGTTGGAAGAGTAAGATTATGTATATTTAATTGTATTATTATGATTAGCATTGTGCAAAAAGTACATTGACCCAGATAATAGACTGCCAATACAATGCAATGTATGGCTATTAAATGTAGATACCTACAATGCAATGTATGGCTATTAAATGTAGATACCTACAATACAATGTATGGCTATTAAATGTAGATACCTACAATGCAATGTATGGCTATTAAATGTAGATACCTACAATGCAATGTATGGCTATTAAATGTAGATACCTACAATGCAAATGTATGGCTGTTAAAGAAAAAAACGGCAAATGAAATATATATTAAAATAAATACATAAATAAAAGTACGGGTATGTTCTGGGAAGGAAAGCCAGCTCGTTCATGGTACACTGAATCGGGCTCCCAAATTCTGCTAAGCCACCACGTGACTTCCCTAATTTTGGGTTTGGCGTGGGTGAAGGAATGCAGACTTGGCCTTGAGAACAGGGAAGAAATAAACCCCGCCATCAAAGGGGAAGTTTCAGGAAGGATGAGATAGTCTGAGCATGAGGAGGAGAAGAAACTCAAGATGACCCCACCTTGAGTTTATTTGGCATTCAAGCGGAGCGGAGGAAAAAAAATACAAATTAAAAAACTCTCGATAGGCTTTGAAGGGGATGTCTTTTTACCCTACATCAACCAAAAGCTTTCTGGGAATTTCGGCTTTCATATCTGTTTTTTTTTCCCCCTCTTGACTTGGCCTTCCTTGAAAGGCTAATAAAATGCTATATTAAACTAAGGGAATTGTAATGGACATTGAACAGCAAGCATTGCTATTTATAGACAATTAAGGGTAATCTAATCCAAGATATGGAAAAATCGAGAGGGAACAGGAAATATACTTACAATGGAAAGCTATTGAGATTTAAAGACAGAATCATAAATTGGGGGCGTGTAAGGGTGTATAATTATATAATGATGAGAATAGCGGGGAATTGTAACCAGGTCTACATCTCGGCCAAAATTAGGCGGGTGGGTGGGTGGGTTTAAAAGCACTATGACTATATATGTATACTTTTTTATTCTATTTCTTAAAAAAAAGGAAGGAAGAAGATGAAGATGAAGAGAAGGACCAGGGGAGACATGATAGCAGTGTTCCGATATCTCAGAGGGTGCCACAAAGAAGAGGGACTCAAACTATTCTCCAAGGCACCTGGGGGCAGGACAAGAAGCAATGGGTGGAAACTAATCAAGGAGAGAAGCAACTTAGAACTAAGGAGAAATTTCCTGACAGTTAGAACAATTAACCTCTGGAACAGCTTGCCTCCAGAAGTTGTGAATGCCCCAACACTGGAAGTCTTTAAGAAGATGTTAGATAGCCATTTGTCTGAAATGGTATAAGGTTCCTGCCCACGCAGGGGGTTGGACTAGAAGACCTACAAGACCTTCCAACTCTGCTATTGTATTGTAAGATATATGTTAAAATTAAATATGTATATTGAAAAGAAACTATAAATATCATCAACATAAAATGGAGCTTGCTCAGAGGCTGAAATATACCAAGTAAATGAGATGAAGAGTGGGAAGTAGAGGAGAGAGGTAAGGAAAGAAGAGAGGGAAAGGAGAGAGGGCGGGGGGAAAGAGGAGGAGAGAAAGGAGGAGAGGAAAGGGGAGAGAGAAGAAAGAGCGAGGAAAGGGAAGTAGAGAAGGGAAGGAGGACAGAGGGAAGAAAGGAGGTAGGGAGAGAGAGGAGAGAGGGAGAAGAAAGTGATGGATAAGGTATAAATACGGTGTATGGAGAACAGAAGAGCCAATCATTGTTTTTGGGAGTTGATGGTAAGGTAAATTGATGTAAACATTTAATAATACAATATGATTTTGGCTATGTAATAGTATACATGTGATTGTATGCTATGAAAATGGAAAAATAGAAAAACTTAATTTGCAAAAATAAATAAATGCTATGGCGGCTTGCAAACCACATTTTAGTGTCACATCCTGAACAAACTCAATCAACTTTTCCTCGCCATTTACATTTATACATCGGAACTATGTTGTTTCTCTGTGTTATCATATAACATATGTAGCTATATGCATAATTAACTTTTTATATTTATTTATATATATCTATGTCTCAGGGACGCAGTGGCTCAGTGGCTAAGAAACTGAGCTTTTCGGTCAGACGTTCGGCAGTTCAGTGGTTCGAATCACTAGCACCGCGTAATGGAGTAATCTCTTGTTACTTGTCCCAGCTTCTGAAAACCCAGCAGCTCGAAAGCATGTAAAAAATACAAGTAGAAAAATAGGGACCTCCTTTGGTGGGAAGGTTGCAGACGTCTTCGGACAGCGCTGGTTCTTTGGCTTTGAAACAGAAATGAACACCACCCCCTAGAGTCAGGAACAACAAGCACGCAAGTGCGTGGGAACATATGTGCCCAATATAAGCGCTACCTCCCAAAAGAAGCCCTAATTAATACCTCGCCAACTCAGGATGCTGGGAAAAATGCTATAACATGGGGGCAAAACTCACTTTAAAAACTGCCTTGCTTAGCAACAGAAATGTTTAGTCGTATGTCGAGGACTACCCTGTAACTCATTGGAAAAATGGAAATTGGAAGTAAAATGCTACTGTTTGCATGTCACAACTTATTTCCTGAATCTCAGCATTCCAACTTTGGGATGCTGGGGTGTGTGTGTGTCTCTAGAAGAGTGTTATTGGGGTTGTTGATGGTCTTTTTTTAAATTATTATTATTATTTTTTAATAAAAACAATCCATCTTCCCTTAAACTGTGTGTCGTCTGGGGTACAAATTTCTGGTGCAATAACAATTAAAATTTACAACCATACTCATTATTTATCTGCTCATGACTGAATACTTCTATACATAACATATCTGATACTGTAACAATCCTCTTCTTAATTCTATTAATATATTTTCTATGTTTCACTAACCTACTTTAATTTCTAACTTTCATATTTGTTCTCTAACCTTCGGTAGAATAGTTTCCATATACCATAATATTCAGTTTGCTTCTTCTCTTTTATTGCAAGTGTTAACCTATTCATTTCTGCACATTCGACCCTGTTTCTCTGAAAATAAGCCCTCCCTGAATAGTAAGCCTAATCAAGCTTTTGAGCACATGCGCTAAAATAAGCCCTCCCCTGAAAATAAGCCCTCTTGGAAAATATTGCAACACAGCAGCAGCTATGAGGTGACCACGCTTGCTGCTTCCTGCACCTCAAAAATAATAAGACCTCCCCGAAAATAAGGCAAAGTGCTTATTTTGGGAGGGAGTGTCAAAAGAAAATAAGACCCTGTCTTATTTTTGGGGAAACACAGTAATATTTTCCTGATCACTTTCTCATCCGTAGGAATGTCTGTTTATTGCCCACCTGCTACCCAAGTACACCAGAAGTACACACGCATGTGTGCGCATACACACACACACGGCATTGGATTTACATGGCACACTCACATTAAGGCCTCCTCGAATTCTCCCAAGTTGTAATAGAGCTGGCTGAGCTTAAGGAAGGCGGCCCTGTTGTCATTCCGCAGCTTAGTGGTGGGCTTCAAGTCCACGATGGCCTTGTTGTACTCCCCAAGGTAGAGGAAGCACTCGGAGCGCAGCTCTTTGGATTCTGGATCCCAAGGAGAGATCTGAAAGAAAGTCAAGGAGGAGGGGAGGCAATGGTTTTGCTCAGCCTAAATGTGGTAGCATCAACATCATCGTTGGAAAAGACCTTTTTAATATATGCATAGTTTTATTTTTCTTTCCCGTACATACAATCACAAATATATATTCTCATAAGTACTATTAATATTTATCTGTTGTCTTTTAACATTTATCACAATCCATGCAAAAATTTAAAAATATAATCGATCCATCTTATTTTACAACAACCCTACTCCTTCTTTCATCCGCCCAATCTCCCTTCTTCTTTCTTCCTCTTTCTCTTTTCTTCTTCCCGTCCCTCTCTCCCACTCCTCTCTTCTTCTCCTTCTCTTACTACCCCTCCCTTACTTCCTCTCCTTTTCCCTCCTCTTTCTCCCTACTTCCGTTGTTGCATTTACTTATTTTCTTTTTCACTCTGATGGATTTTCGGGGAGAGATTCCAGCAAACCCGGTTTCATATTTACATAAAAATAAATTCCACATGCCATCTTTTGACTGTATTTTTGTATATTAATATTTTCTGTTCTTCCCTTCTCCTCCTCTTACTTTAATAGTGTGTTGTCTGAGTTGCTTAATCTGTAATCTTTTATTCGTATTCCATTTCTAACAAATCATAAAATCTCCCCCATGTCGTGAAGTACACCGATTCCTCTTTGTCCCTTATTCTCAAAGTTAACCTGGTCATTTCTGCACCGTCCAATATTTTCTTCATTATCTCTCCTTCCCTACAGATTTTGTCTGTTTTCCAATTCTGTGCAAATACAATTCTAGCCACTGTTATTATGTGTATGATCAAGGATGTGTCTTTTTTTATTACATTTCTCTGGTAAGATACCCATTAAAAATATTCGCTGGAAGGGATCTTGAAGGGGTGTCAAACTCAATTTCATTGACGGCCGCATCAGGCTTGTGTTTGACCTCTGAGGGCTAGGGGGATGGTGGGGCGTGGTCATGATAGGCATAATAAGGGACTTTGTGTTTGGGAGGCGCACCTGTGGTGGCCAAGTGGTAAAGCAGGACTTCCCTGAGACCCTCCCTCGCTCATTATAATCTCCTTCCTTCCCTTCTTTTTCTTTCCCTCTTCATTCTAATTCCCTCTTCCTTCCCCTTTCCTTCTTCTTCCTTCCTTGCTCTCTTCCCATCTTTCCTTCCTTTTCTGTGTCTTTCCTCTTTCCCTTTCTACTTTCCTGCATGCTCAAGTGCAAGAGGGACAACATTCCTTCTTTTAGTTTGTTCTGATAGCTCCCTGCCAGCCAAAATGGGGCGCTTGTGGGGGTGGGTGGGTGGGAGCCATGTGCAACTAGCAGAGGCACTGAGGACCGGTCCTTTGCTCTATTTGTAACTTTTCTTTTATGTACACTGAGAGCTTATGCACCAAAGACAAATTCCTTGTGTATCCAATCACACAATAAAGAATTCTATTCTAATAAAGAATTCTATTCTAATAAAGAATTCTATTCTAATAAAGAATTCTATTGTGACTATTTCCACCTGCCACATCTAAGCACCCCTTGAGTTTGACATCCCTGTTCTAGTCCAATTCCCTGCTCAAGCTAGAGACCCTGTACCACTCCAGACAAATGGCTGTCCAATCTCTTCTTAGAAGCCTCCAGTGATGGAGCACCCAAAACTCCTGGAGGCAAACCGTTCCACTGATTAATTGTTCCGACTGTCAGGAAATTTCTCCTTAGTTCTAGGTGGCTTCTTTCCTTGATTAGTTTCAACCGATTGCTTCTTGTCCTGCTTTTTTGTACTTTGGAGAATAGCTTGACTCCCTCTTCTTTGTGACAGCCCCTAAAATATTGAAAGACTGCTATCACATCATCTCCAAGTCCTTCTTTTATCTAGACTAGATTTTATGTAGTCTTGCTAATCACATACCGTATTTTTCGGAGTATAAGACGCACTCTTTTCCCTCAAAAAAGAGGCTGAAAATCTGGGTGCATCTTATACACTGAATACAGCATTTTTGGCCTCCCAAAACCCCACCCCTTTCACCAAAAAGGCTGTGCAGAGCTTTTAGGAGGCTTTCAGAGAGATCCTGGGGGCTGAGGAGGGCAGAAATGAGCAGAAAATGGGCCGATTTTTGCCCAATTTTGCCACCACCACCCCCAACCTCAGGAGCACTCTATAAACCTCCTAACAGCTATTCATGCCCTGGTTTTTTGGAGGGGGAAAATGGGCCCATTTTCAGGAGGTTTGCAGAGTGCAAAAACTTTTTTTTTTTAATTTGCCTTTTCAAAACCTCGGTGCGTCTTATACTCTGGTGTGTCTTATACTCCAAAAAATATGGTATGTTCCCCAGGTGTGCTGCCACAGAACCACAATGCCACCATCCTACAACCAGACAATCTGAAGTTGACCGGCTGGACAAGGCCATCAGAGAACCCACCACTTGGGAAATATTACCCATTTTTGGAAAACTTTTTAATCAAAATATTGCCTGCAGGGCTTTGTGGTCATTAGTCTGCACTTCTGAATTTCTAATGTTGGATTTTCCCACTTACCAGAGGGAGCCTCCTTGTTAAAGTACTGTGAAGTCATTACCAGGACAACTCCACAGCACTGTATAGTAGAAGCCGTTTTACAGCAGTACAAGCCATTTAAAGGCACAACAAGCTGTGTCTTAACAAAGTACCCCCCCCCCCCAAGGGGTGTTAGGGGTGTCTCACCTTCACAGTATTTTTCTCCAGAGGGTAAGTCATCTGTATACCAAGTTTGGTTGAAATTGCTTGAGGCGTTCCAGAGTTACACTGGTACACACACACAGAGTCATTTTATATATATATAGACTAGCTATACCCGGCCACGCGTTGCTGTGGCCCAGTCTGGTTAAATGGCCAACCAATCTGTGTGTAGATCTACACCTGCACACATACACACAACCACCATATAAGCCCCAACCTACCTACCTACTGTATTTCTCCCTCTCTATCTATCCCTCTACCTACCTACCTACTGTATTTCCCCCCCTTTCTCTATTCCTCTACCTACCTACCTACCTACTGTATTTCTCGCTATCTATCTATACACCTACCTACCTACCTACTGTATTTCTTGCTATCTATCTATACACCTACCTATGGTATTTCTCCCTCTGTCTATCCCTCTACTTACCCATCTATTGTATTTCTTGCTTTCTCCTTCTACCTACCTACCTACCTACCTACCTACCTACCTACCTACCTACCTACCTACCTTACTGCATTTCTCCCTATCTATCCCCCATCTACCTACCTGCCTACCTACTGTATTTCCCCCTCTCTATCCCTCTACCTACCTACCGTATTTCTCACTATCTATCTATACACCTACCTACCTACCTACCGTATTTCTCCCTCTGTTTCTCCCTCTACTTACCTACCTATTGTATTTCTTGCTTTCTCCCTCTACCTACCTACCTACTGTATTTCTCCCTCTCTATCTATTCCCCTATCCACTTAACTGCCTACCTACTGTATTTCTCCCTCTCTGTCTATCCCTCTACCTACCTATCTACTGTATTTCTCCCTATCTATCCATCCCCCTACCTACGTACCTACCTACCTACTATATTTCTTCCTTTCTCCCTCTACCTACTTACCTACCTACCTACCTACCTACCGTCTTTCTTTCTTTCTTTCTTTCTTTCTTTCTTTCTTTCTTTCTTTCTTTCTTTCTTTCTTTCTTTCTTTCTTTCTTTCTTTTTCTTTCTTTCTTTCCTTCTTTCTTTCTTTCCTATCTATCTATCTATCTATCTATCTATCTATCTATCTATCTATCTATCTATCTATCTATCTATCTATCCATCTACCTATCTACCTTATTTCTCCCTCTCTATCTATCCCTTGGGGGTCATCTAGTCCAACTCCCTGCTAGGCAGGAAGCCCTATACCCATGATGGTGAACCTATGGCACGGGTGCCACAGGTGGCACACGGAACCATTTCTTAGGCCACGCGAGGCATTGCCCTGTCAGCTTCAGTTTGTATGTGTGCCCTGGCCAGCTGATTTAGGCCTTCTTTTGAGGCCATTTTTTGCCCTCTGGAGATGGGGGAAGGCTGTTTTCACCCTCCCCAGGCTCCTATAAAGCCTCTGGAGCCTGGGGATGACGTAAAAAGCATGCCAAATGCAGGGGGTCATGCACATAGCATTATGGATGTGGCACACCTGTGCACATCGCCCCCGCACACCCCCTGCTTTTAACACATGAGCCAAAAAAGGTTAGTCATCACTGCCCTATACCATTTCAGACAAATGGCTATCCAACATCTTCTTGAAGACTTGCAGTGATGGGGCATTCACAACTTCTGGAGGCAAGCTGTTCCACTGATTAATTGTTCTAACTGTCAGGAAATTTCTCCTCAGTTCTAAGTTGCTTCTCTCCTTGATTAGTTTCCACCCATTGCTTCTTGTTCTGCCCTCAGGTGCTTTGGAGAATAGCTTGACTCCCTCTTCTTTGTGGCAACCTCTGAGATATTGGAAGGCTGCTATCCTGTCTCCCCGTCCCTCTTTTATTAAACTGTATTTCTCCCTGTCTCTCTATTCCCCTATCTACCTACCTACTGTAATACAATAATACAATAGCAGAGTTGGAAGGGGCCTTGGAGGTCATCTAGTCCAACCCCGCTGCTCAAGCAAGAGACCCTATACCGTGTCAGACAAATGGTTTTCCAGCCTCTTCTTAAAAACACATCCAGTGTTGGGCCATCCATAACTTCTGGTGGCAAGCTGTTCCACTGGTTAATAGGTCTCACTGGCAGGAAATTTCCCCTCAGTTCTAAGTTGCTTCTCTCATTGATTAGTTTCCACCCTTTGCTTCTTGTTTTGCCATCAGGTGCTTTGGAGAGTTGGAAGGGACCTTGGAGGTCATCTAGTCCAACTCCGCTGCTCAAGCAGGAGTCCTTATACCGTGTCAAACAAATGGTTTTCCAGTCTCTTCTTAAAAACACATCCAGTGTTGGGCCATCCATAACTTCTGGTGGCAAGCTGTTCCACTGGTTAATAGTTCTCACTGCCAGGAAATTTCCCCTCAGTTCTAAGTTGCTTCTCTCCTTGATTAGTTTCCACCCATTGCTTCCTGTTCTGCCCTCAGGTGCTTTGGAGAATAGCTTGACTCCCTCTTCTTTGGGGCAACCCCTGAGATATCGGAAGGCTGCTATCATGTCTCCCCTAGTCCCTCTTTTATTAAACGGTATTTGCTGTCAGATGGGTGGTTCTTTGTTACAGTTTGGTTCAGTTCGCATTAAACAGTTTAAAGCAGCTTCCTGCCTCCGTGTTTTTACCTCAGAGAACAGCCTTGAGCAGTATTTCTTCCCCCCCCCCTCTATGGGCCACCTCGGAGTTTGCTATCCCAGGGCATTTTTGGCCCTAAGAGGCCGCCATATGAGGCCTCTTCCAACACTGACAGTTGAAAAGCAGCCTGATGGGCGTGGCTACAGGAAATTCTCACATTTTCAGTGAGTACATTTTATTTGTGTTTAGCTTGCACACAACACACGTGTGATAGGCACAAAATGAGAAGCTATTCTATTATCGGAATTCCTTGGCTACACTGTGTCAAAATTTGAGGCAGATCGGTCCAGTAGTTTTTGAGATTAGTGGATTCGTACAAACTATTTTACATAGATGTATGCTGAAAGTGGCATTTAATTTTGTTGTACGAAGTGCAACAGCAATAAAGTAAACTAAAACTAAACTAAGCTAGATGACGTTCGCTTAGAGAAGACATATTAAGAAGGTACCTCAACGACATTATCCAGATAACCGACCGCTCCCAGATAGTTTCTTTTCTGAAAGGCAATCTGTGCTTCTAGCATGGAAACTTCTTTCTCAGTGACTTTGGACAGCTGCTTCTGGGCTTCTTTATCATCTGGATTGCTCTTGAGCTGGGGAAAGTGTTGGGTTTTTAAATAAAAAAAATAAATAATAATAAAGGTTACGTGATACATACTGCATATAAAAGGACGCACATTGTTTGCATTCTTTTGTGGCACATGTTAAGAAAAATGCTCAGTTCAAACAGATCTGGACAGCGGTTTGTTTATTTAGCAATGCATTCTCTTCCACCCAGCCCCAGAGACTTTGGGTAGCTAACGAAAGACTCAAACTGAAACTCGTAAAACAAACAATGATAATCGTGGCACAATGTGGATGGGATTGAAGAAGAAATGTCTGAAATACGTAGGGTAGAAAAACAATTGTCATTCTAGCTCTTAGTGTCAGGCCCGGATGTTTTCAGATTCAGGTTTTCCCAAAGAGCCTCTTGATGCGGGTGAAGAAGGAGAGTGCAAAAGTTGGCTTGAAACTTAACATTAAGAAAACTAAGATCATGGCAGCCGGCCCTCTCAATTCCTGGCAAATAGATGGGGAAGAAATGGAGGTAGTGACAGATTTTATTTTCGTGGGCTCCAAGATCACCGCAGATGGGGGCTGCAGCCAAGAAATTGAAAGGGGCTTGCTCCTGGGGAGATAAGCCATGACAAATCTAGACAGCATACTAAAAAGCAGAGACATCACCCTGCCAACAAAAGTGTGTACAATCAAGGCTATGATTTTCCCAGTTGCAATGGATGGCTGTGAAAGTTGGACCATAAGAGAGGCTGAGCGCCAAAGAATGGAGGCCTTTGAACTCTGGTGCTGGAGAAGACTCCTGCACTGAGTCCCTTGGACTGCACTGCGATCTAAACGGTCGGTCCTAGAGGAGATCAACCCTGACTGCTCTTTAGAAGGTCAAATCCTGAAGAGGAAACTCAAATACTTGGGCCACCTAATAAGAAGGAAGGACTCCCTGGAGAAGAGCCTAATGCTGGGAAAGATTGAGGGCAAAAGAAGAAAGGGACGACAGAGAATGAGGTGGCTGGATGGAGTCACTGAAGCAGTCGGCGTGAGCTTAAATGGACTCCAGTAGATGATAGAGGACAGGAAGGCCTGGAGGAACGTTGTCTGTGGGGTCGCAATGGGTCAAACACGACTTTTCAACTAAGAACAACAACAAATAAAATGGACCTTTGAGGAAACTCAAGCCTTGGAGTCTTCTTTCGTTGGGGATGTTACATTTAGTCTGCAATTTTTTTCCATTAAAAACTGGGGCTTTCTTGTTATAGGGAAAACACTGAGTTTGGGCACAGTACAGATTTCAGGCTGCTGAAGATCCCACAGGAATAAAAATTTAAAAGTCTTGCTTCCAGCCCCTCCCTCCTGTTTGAGATGTCAAGAGAAAAAGGACAGGGCATCATGTATGTTGCATCAAATGGGATGGGTAGATTCCAACACACGGTCCATTTGTGGCTGGAGAAACACTCAGATTATCGAGTAGGCCGATAATCTTGGTCAGCCACCCCTCCTTCCGTATTTTGAAAAGATATTTTCTGTAACGCCCTGGTTTTTAATCCAGAAGGCCAGGCTGCCAGCTAACTATGTTGCTTACTAACTGAATTTGCTGCTACCGAAGAATGGTGTTTCTGATGCACAAGTCAAAACAATGACACCTGCATGACTTTCAACCCTTCCCAACTAGGGAGGGAAGATGAACGTGAGCCCTCCAAAGTTTCTTGAAACAGGTATTTTCCTCACCACGACTTTAAAGTCTTGTCTTGCTTGCCTGGTGTCGCCTTGTTTCAGAAGGATATTGCCTCGCTGAAGCCGGGCCTGGGGAAATGGAGAAGATCAGATCTTTCAGAGCCAACTAAAGGTAAAGGTTCCCCTGGTACATATATGCTTGTTCAGTGATGCTGAACCTTTTTTGGCTTGTGTGCCAAAGCTGGGGGAGCGCAGGGGGGTCGGGCGCAGGCGTGCCACATCCATAATACTATGCGCACGACCGCAGCGTGCATGCACGCACGACCAGCGCTCCCCCCCCCCCCCCATTTTTGGTGTGCTTTTTTTGCCCTCCCCGGCTTCAGAGGTTTTATAGGAAACAGCCTCCCGTAACCCCCCCCCCCCCCCGGAGGCCCTCCGGGTTCAGGAGCTTCCTTGAAGCCTCTGGAGTGCGAAAAACCGGCCCTACCGGCAAACCAGAAGTTCAGGAATGGACTTCCAAGTTGCTCATAGGGCCAGTTTTACTCCTCTGGAGTCTTCAGAGAAGCCTCCTGGAGGCCCATGAACACTCCGGAGGGCTGAAATCGGCCCTACGAGCAACCCAGAAGTGACTTCCAGTATGCTCACAGTGTTATTTTTTGCACTCCAGAGCTTTTGAGGAAGCCTCCCAAGGACTTCTGAATGCTCCAAAGCAGGGGTCTTCAACCTTTGCAACTTTAAGTCTGAAGGACTTCAGCTCCCAGAATTCTCCAGCCAGCAAAGCTGGGAATTCTGGGAGCTGAAGTCCTTCAGACTTAAAGTTGCAGAGGTTGGAGGCCCCTGCTCCAAAGGGGTTAAACCAGCCCTAAAACCAAACCGGAAGTCTGTCCCCAAATTTCCAGTTTGCCCGTAGGGCCGGTTTTTCGTGCTCCAGAAGCTTCAGGGAAGCTCCTGAAGCCTCTGTAGGGCGAAAAATGGCCTCAAACGAAGGTCGAAGTGAGCTGACAGGGCAAGCCTCATCTGCCCTGACAAATGGCTCCATGCGCCACCTCTGGCAAGCGTGCCATAGGTTCGCCATCATGGTGCTAGTCGTTCCCAACTCTAGGGGGCGGTGCTCATCTCCGTTATAAAGCTGAAGAGCCAGTGCTGTCCAAAGAGGTCTTCATGGTCATGTGGCCGGCATGACTCAATGACAAAGGCACACAGAATGCTTTTACCTTCCCACCAAAGGTGGTCCCTATTTTTCTACTTGCATTTTTTACATGCTTTCGAACTGCTAGGTTGGCAAAAGGTGGGACAAGTAATGGGAGCTCACTCCATTACGCACCACTAGGGATTCAAACCACCAACCTTTCTGACCGACAAGCTCAGCATCTTAGCCACTGACTGTCTGCCCCAAATTAGAACGGTTTGTGGTTGGTTGGTTTTAAAGGCTAGGCCAGCACCTTGGGACCAGAATAATCCCATTTTCCTTTAAGGGTCCCTTTCTGCTTAATGTCAACTTGGACAGAGGGTGAAAGTAAGCAGAACTTACCGCAAAGAAGTCCGGCTTGATCTCAATAGCTTTGGAGAGATCTGGCAATGCTGATTTAAACTTGCCCATAGCCAGGTAAATGGTGGCCCGTTTGTAATAGGTAAGGTAGTTTTTGGGATCAATTTCTGAGGGGAAGAAAATAAATCAGCCAGAGTATCAGTGTCAGCTGCTACTTCACATTTGTGTGGACTTCGTTACAGTCTGCCATGGACTTTGGGAAGGGTGGATAGGAGGAAGAATGCTTGGGGGAAAGGGAAAATAATTTCTGTATCTCCCGGAGATGCTGCTTCAAGGTCACCCCTTCTGGGAGAAGAAGGGAGCTGCATACCAAAGTTGAAGTGACCTGTTCTGAAAATATTTTAGTTGAAACCTGATTGATCATAGGTGTGTGTGTGTATGTGTGTGTGTGTGTGTATGTCAGTTAAGGGCGAGAAAAGTTGAGCTTAGGGATTTTGGTGTTCAATTCTGGCTATGCACAATTGCAAGGCACTTGACTTCTACTAAAACTATTCCTTTTTCAATAAATGGAGCCAAGGATCGTTCCTGTTTAAGGTGTTGTCAGACACTGCCAGTCATTTAGTTCCTATTGTTCTGACCTAGGCTTCCTTAAAAAGCATGAAGCAAAGTCTTGGCCTCGGCACAACCTCGTTTATTTACAAGACCGTGAATTCCTTTCATTCACAGTCAGCAAGGCTTGGCAAACAGTCTTTCAGAGGAATGTTTATCCACACGAACCTCCTACTGCCTGTTTAGTAGTTATTAAAAGTTAATAGTCATTTTTTTTTGCTAAAGAACAGAATAGACTTGCTCCTAATTCTCCTTTTTAAAAACTGCTTGGGCTGATTCCTGTAGCTTTACATTACTCCTACTAAGAGATCTGTCACTGCCTTTTAGCAGCCTCTACCCCAAGAAATTGGACAGTGTCCCAATTTTAATGTAACTTTATCAGCCAAAGCAGCTCTTTTCTAATAGGCAGCTGGTGTCTTGAACTGGTATTCCAAGGCTGGTACTCACCCACTGCTGAATGGTAGTGTGAGAGGGCTTCGACCAGCTGTCCAGCAGCAAGTAGCTTCCGACCCATTTCTAGATGGCTGTCAATTTCAGCTTGTCCGGCAGCCAACAAACCTGGAAGGGATGAAGTCATTCAGGAGACCAAGAGCTTGGGCAGTGCTTTACAATATGGCAATTTTAAGATGTCTGGACTTTAACATCTTTGCCAAGAGTATGCCGGTAGGGAATTCTGAGAGCTGAAGGCCTCACATGCTGGCTGCGGAATTCTGGGAGTTGACGTCCACACATACTGGCTGAGGAATTCTGGGAGTTGAACTCCTCATAGGCTGGAGAATTCTGGGAGCTGAAGGCTTCACATACTGACTGGGGAATTCTGGGAGTTGAAGCCCACACAACTTAAAGATGGCTAGATCTTTGGTACTACTATTTTGTATACTATTTCAAATATTTTGGTAGTTGAAGTCCTTACATTCTTGCTAAGGAACCCTGGGAGGTGAAGTCCTCACATTCTGGCTGGGGAACTCTGGGAGTTAAAGGCTTCACATGCTGGCTGGGAAATTCTGGGAATTAAAGTCCTCACATGTTGGCCAGGGAATTCTGGGAGTGGAACTCCTCATATGCTGGGAAATTCTGGGAGTTGAAGGCCTCAAATTCTGGCTGGGGAACTCTGGGAATTGAAGTCCTCACATGCTGGCTGGGGATTTCTGGGAATTAAAGTCCTCACATACTGGCTGAGGAATTCTGGTAGTTGAACTCCTCATAGGCTGGGGAATTCTGGGAGTTGAAGGGTTCATGTACTGACTTGGGAATTCTGGGAGTTGAAGGCCTCACATTCTGGCTGGGAAATTCTGGGAGTTAAAGGCTTCACATGCTGGCCACGGAATTCTAGGAATTAAAGTCCTCACATGCTGGCTGGGGAATTCTGGAAGTTGAAGGCTTCATACACTAATTGGGGAATTCTGGGAGCTGAAGGCCTCACATTCTGGCTGGGGAACTCTGGGAGTTGAACTTCTCATATGCTGGGGAATTCTGGGTTGAACTCTTCATATGCTGCGGAATTCTGGGAGTTGAAGTCCACACAACTTAAAGATAGCTGAGAAACTCTGACCTAGATCTTTGGTACTACTATTTTGTATACTATTTCAACTATTTTGGTAGTTGAAGTCCTTACATTCTCGCTATGGAACCCTGGGAGCTGAAGTCCTCACATTCTGGCTGCGGAACTCTGGGAGTTAAAGGCTTCACGTGCTGGCCACGGAATTCTGGGAATTAAAGTCCTCACATACGGGCTGGGGAATTCTGGGAGCTGAAGGCCTCACATTCTGGTTGCGGAATTCTGGGAGTTGAAGTTTACACAACTTAAAGATGGCTGAGAAACTCTGGCCTAGATCTTTGTTACTACTATTTTGTATACTATTTCAACTATTTTGGTAGTTTCGTAATCTCACTAAAGAACCCTGGGAGTTGAAGTCCTCACATTCTGGCTGGGGAACTCTGGGAGCTAAAGGCTTCACATGCTGGCCAGGGACTTCTGGGAATTAAAGTCCTCACATGCTGGCTGGGGAATTCTGGGAGTGGAACTCCTCATATGCTGGGGAATTCTGGGAGTTGAAGGCTTCACATTCTGGCTGGGGAATTCTGGGTGCTGAAGTCCTCACATTCTGACTGGGGAACTCTGGGAGTTAAAGGCTTCACGTGCTGGCCACGGAATTCTGGGAATTAAAGTCCTCACATGCTGGCTGGAGAATTCTGGGAGCTGAACTTTTCATATGCTGGGGAATTCCGGGAGTTGAACTTTTCATATGCTGGGGAATTCTGGGAGTTGAAGTCTTCACATACTGGCTGGAGAATTCTGGGAGCTGAAGTCCACACAACTTAAAGATGGCTGAGAAACTCTGACCTATATACTATTTCAACTATTTTGGTAGTTGAAGTCCTTACACTCTCGCTAAGGAACCCTGGGAGTTGAAGTCCTCACATTCTGGCTGGGGAACTCTGGGAGTTAAAGGCTTCATACGCTGGCCATGGAATTCTAGGAATTAAAGTCCTCACATTCTGGCTGGGGAACTCTGGGAGTTGAACTTCTCATATGCTGGGGAATTCTGGGAGTTAAAGGCTTCACATTCTGGCTGGGGAATTCTGGGAGTTGAAGGCTTCACATTCTGGCTGGGGAATTCTGGGAGCTGAAGTCCTCACATTCTGGCTGGGGAACTCTGGGAGTTTAACTTCTCATATGCTGGGGAATTCTGGGAATTGAAGGCTTCACATTCTGGCTGGGGAATTCTGGGTGCTGAAGTCCTCACATTCTGATTGGGGAACTCTGGGAGTTAAAGGCTTCACGTGCTGGCCACGGAATTCTAGGAATTAAAGTCCTCACATGCTGGCTGGGGAATTCTGGGAGTTGAACTCTTCATATGCAGGGGAATTCTGGAAGTTGAAGGCTTCACATATTGGCTGGAGAATTCTGGGAGTTGAACTCTTCATATGCTGGGGAATTCTGGGAATTAAAGTCCTCATATGCTGGCTGGGGAATTCTGGGAGTTGAACTCTTCATATGCGGGGGAATTCTGGGAGTTGAAGGCTTCACATACTGGCTGGAGGATTCTGGGAGCTGAAGTCCACACAACTTAAAGATGGCTGAGAAACTCTGACCTAGATCTTTGGTACTACTATTTTGTATATTATTTCAACTATTTTGGTAGTTGAAGTCCTTACATTCTCGCTAAGGAACCCTGGGAGTTGAAGTCCTCACATTCTGGCTGGGGAACTCTGGGAGTTAAAGGCTTCATATGCTGGCCAGGGAATTCTGGGAATTAAAGTCCTCACATGCTGGCTGAGGAATTCTGGGAGTTGAAGGCTTACTATATTAGGTTTGTACACTGTCCTGCCCCAGTACTTTTTGAAAGAGCCTGGCTTAATGAACCTTAGTGAGGTCAGGGCCATATGGATTTCGGAGGGACGCTAATAAAAGAGTAAAAAAAGCACTGACTTTTTGAGTTTTCAGACTGCTGCTCTTGCATGAGAACCATAGAGCTCCTGTCCTTCTTTGATTAAATGAGCAAGATTTGAAACGCCTCAGCTAGGAAAAACTACTCAAATGTGCCCAAATTCTATTGTATATATTGTAATGTAAACACACTTTTCACATCATTTGTTCCTTAGATATTATGTTCTGCATTTACTCCAGAACCCCCTCCCTCCCTTGTCATGTTTATGTAGTGTAAAATTGGAGGTGGTGACCTTTAAAAACTTTATCCAACAAAATTTCATGTTTTAATGTATGCCAATAAGTGAACAAACTGATAATAAAGTATTGTATTGTATTTCTATTATTTTATTGTAAAATGGTTACCTGCTTGGTACCCCTCTACCAAGAGTAGTCTCCCCTTATACCTTATGGCCTGGGTTTTGATGGGTCTAAGTTGTGATGGTCATAAGTCAAGGTCTTATTTAAAAACCCAGGACAGAAGAAAAATAAAGAAATGTTCACTGAAGTGAGCTGTGACTTAGTACAGTTTACTTCAGTGAACATTTCTTTATTTTTCTCCTGTCCTGGGTTTTTAAATAAGACCTTGACTTATTACCATTTTTTTTTCTAGGTAAGATGTTTGCTAAGTGAGTTTTGCCCCATTTCATGGCATTTCTTGCTGCAGTTTTTAAGTGACTCACTGCAGCTGTTAAAGTTAGTAAGATGGTTAAGTGAATCTGGTTCCCCCATTGACTTTACTGCAACAGTCATAAATATGAGTCAATTGCCAACTGTTCTGAATTTTGATCATTTGGCCAAGGGGATAATGCAACGGTCGTAAGGGTGAAAAACGGTCATAAGTCCCTTTTTAAAGTACCGTTGTAACTTTCAACAGTCACAAAATGAACTGTGGTAAATCAAAGGCTACTATATAAGGATGGTCGAGCGAATAGATTCACAGTGGTTAGTCCCCTCAGACAGACAAATCACCGAGGACTAGGAACATGCTAAGGTTTAAATGGAAGAAACCCAGAAAAGAGGCGAAGCCAGCCAATCACGTTGTCCGAGAGGAGGGCTTCTCGAAGAATAACAAGGCGGAGCTTGTCAAGGTAAACGGGTATTGGGAGCAAAAAAGATTGATAGGAAACGACTGTAGCAACAAGGGGCGGGGCCAGTGGAAGCTCGGTTGCTAAGGTCAAAAAGGAAACGGAGGTGGTCTTCGGTTACTATGGTTACCTGGCAACTGTAGATCCAGCAAGACGCAAAGCAACGAAGCGGCCCACAGCAGCCTCTTCTCACAGTTGCCCGGACCGAGCCCGCGACCGTGCGCCCTTCGACCAAGCAGCCCCAGGCTGCGCCACACCGGCTCCTGCACGAACTCCATGTCCCGGCTCCGGAACCCGCTCACTTCCGTATCCGTATTCAGGTCGTTGACAGTTCTTTCCGGCACGCTGGTCGCCTTTTCTATTGTTCGAGTGCCGCTCTAGGAGGACCGTTCTCTCTCGTCGACTCCCAACGGCCGAGGTGATGGGTAGGGAAGAGTGGAGCCTGCTAGCCAATCACCGCCCTCTTCTTGGTGAGCCTTAAAACTTCCCTGGCCAATCAGAGCTAGGGTAGGCGCGGCGGAGAGTTGGAAGGCGGGGCTTCTTCGCGGGGAAAATTTGCAGAATTCGAAAGGAGGTGAGATTTTTTTCCTCCAATCACGTGGTGCGAAAAAAAGTGGGATTCATGGATATTGGGGGGGGGGGGAAGGGGGGCGGTTATTTGCAAGGGCTTTTGCAAATTGGACGAAGGGAAACTACTATATGCATTATTTTCTTTAACAGCCAATAATAATAATATTTTAAGGGTGCCTTATTATTTCCAGCGGAAGCACGTGATGAAAAATGTAGTTCATGAGCTTGTGCAGAGCGCCTCTCCCGTCCTCTCCTCAAGACCCTCCCATTGAAAGCCGGGCATGTAAAGCAAAAGCTGAGCAAGAGCCACTACAGATCATTCTTGACCTTTGTGCAGTGTAAAATAAATATATAAATAGGACGGGCAGCTCTTTTAAGGGTGGCCTTTCCTATTTCCCCCTTTATAAACAATTAACTGACAACTTGGAGTTGTCAGTTAAAGGAACCAAGAAGTTGGAAGGCAATATGTGTCACTACTGGAATGTTCACAACAATGAGGGTTCTGTGTGCTTTTCGAGTTGTGAAATGTTTGGGAATGAATGGGGAAAACTGGTTTACAGTGCACTCTGCTTTTGTTGTTAATTGTGAAGTCGTGTCCGACCCATTGCGACCCCATGGACAAGGTTCCTCCAGGCCTTCCTGGCCTCGACCATCCTCTGGAGTCCATTTAAGTTCATGCTGACTGCTTCTGTGACTTCATCCAGCCACCTCATTCTCTGTCATCCCCTTCTTATACAATAATACAATAGCATTGTATTGGAAGGGACCTTGGAGGTCTTCTAGTCCAACCTGCTGCCTAGGCAGGAAACCTTATACCGTTTCAGACAAATGGTTATCCAACATTGATGGCCAAATATGGCCTTTTCAGGTTGTGCCTCGGTGTGCATGCTTTCCAATGAGACAAACCGAGACAGGAAGATCATTTTATTACAATTTATCAGAATATTCAGATAAAAGGGATTCCTCATTCAAAGTGGGAACCCCGATCTTTAGCTAACATCCCCTTTTATAGTTAACATAACAAAGAAACCTGAAAGAGGAAAGTTGATTGAACAGGATAGTAGCATACATATTTATTAAAATGAGGTCTGAAGGGGAATAAATTGCAAGGAGAAAGGTTGTTTAGGGTTCACAAGAGATAAGCCAGACCCCAATTTGTACTAACAAACTTTTCTTATCTGGAGCTAGTCTCCAGCTTGTTTATCAATTTAGGAATGTTAAATGCTAA
This sequence comes from Rhabdophis nuchalis, assembly GCA_039707465.1. Lineage (NCBI taxonomy): Eukaryota > Metazoa > Chordata > Lepidosauria > Squamata > Natricidae > Rhabdophis > Rhabdophis nuchalis. The sequence continues at coordinate 169,366,428 of CM077647.1, read as the reverse complement.
TAAATCTTGAACATCACTTTAAAAGAAAGAATATAAATCAGATTAAAATACAAACTAACTATGTTAATTAACAAATAACAAAGCCCATGTTATTTGCCCCTCAACGTCGTCTTAAAGACTTCCAGCGTTGGGGCATTCACAACATCTGGAGGCTAATTGTTCCACTGATTCATTTGTTCTAATTGTCAGAAAATTTCTCCTCAGTTCTAAGTTGCTTCTCTCCTTCATTAGTTTCTACCCATTGCTTCTTCTTCTGCCCTCAGGTGCTTTGGAGAATAGTTTGGCTCCCTCTTCTTTTTGGCAACCCCTGAGATATTGGAACACTGCTATCATGTCTCCCCTGGTCCTTCTTTTCTTTAAACTAGACATACCCAGTTCTTCATATGTTTTAGTCTCCAGTCCCCTAATCATCTTTGTTGCTCTTCTCTGCACTCTTTCTAGAGTCTCCATATCTTTTCTACATCATGACGACTCACTTCTCCAGTGAGTCCTTCCTTCTCATTAGGTATCAAAGTATTTGAGTTTCATCTTCAGGATCTGGCTTTCTAAACAGCAGTCAGTCTCCTCTAGGACTGACCGGTTGGATCGCCTTGCAGTCTAAGGGACTTGCAGGGGTCTTCTCCAGCACTAGAGTTCAAAGGCCTCCATTCTTTGGCGCTGAGCCTTTCTTATGGTCCAACTTTCACAGCCATACATTGCAACTGGGAAAACCAGAGCCTTAACTATACACACTTTTGTTGAGGTCTCTGCTTTTTAGCATGCTGTCTAGATTTGCCATAGCTTTCCTCCCCAGGAACTAGTGTCTTTAAATTTCTTGGCTGGAGTCGCCATCTGCAGTGATCTTGGAGCCCAGGAAAATAAACCCCATCACTACCTCCATTTCTTCCCCATCTATTTGCCAGGAATTGAGAGGGATGGATGCCATGATCTTAGTTTTCTTAATGTTGAGTTTCATACCAACTTTTGCACTCTCCTTCTTCCCCCGCATCAAGAGGCTCTTTAGTTCCTCTTCACTGTCTGCCATTAGAGCAGATTCAATTGCATGTCTCAGATTGTTGATATTTCTCCCAGCAATCTTAATTCCAACTTTTGATATACCTAGCCCTACTTTTCTCATGATGTGCTTTGCATATAAGTTAAATGGGCTGTCCTTTGCAACTCTTTAAAAAAACAGCTCCATCTTTCTCCTGGGATCACATGGCAGCTTTCTGGAGCTTTACCATGATCTTGGGGTGGGGCGATATAATGGTTTTAAATTTTAAAATGTCAATTCAGTTTCATGGTGAGCTGGATGGCAAATGAAACAAACAATAAATGCCTTAAAAAATTAAAACAGTGCTTGCATTTGTGTCTTAGCCACACATCCTGGAACCAGATCTGAAGTTCAGTGCAGTCAGTTGTGAGCTGCAGACAAGGCCTTGCTTTGTTTCTTTAAAACTGGCATAATGTTTAGATTTTTTTTTCCTTTTTGAACATTTTGTGAAGGAAGGAGAAGATGGGAGGGCAGGTGGACAATGTGACTAGTGCTTTTAACAATCATCCTGCATTTAAATTTTGGATCGTCTCTATGTTCCAATATTTGAGGAGCTGCCACAGAGAGGAGAGAATCAAGCTATTCTCCAAAGCCCCAGAAGGCCAGACAAGAAATAATGGATGGAAACTGACCAAGGAGAGATTCAACCTGGAAAGAAGGAGAAATTATTCTGACAGTGACGACAATCAACCCATGGAACAGAAGTTGCCTTCGGAAGTTGTGGGGGCTTCATCACTGGAGGCTTTCAAGAAGAGACTGGACTGCTACCTGTCAGAAATGGTGTAGGGCCGTGATGGCGAACCTATGGCAAGCGTGCCACAGGTGGCATACAGAGTCCTCTCTGTGGGCATGTGAGCCGTTGCCCCAGCTCAGCTCCACTGCCTCCTGCAGTCAGTTGATTTTTGGATATCTGCCAACATATGCATGGGGCACATGCAGGAGATGTGAGTGCATGGGTGGAAGCTTCATGTACGCATGCAGGAGGGTGGGAGAGGCCCCCCCATGGCCCGTTTTTGGTCCCAGGAGGCTGCAGGGTGGCCTACTAGGCCCAAAATTGGACAGGGAGGTAGCATGCACAGTGGGGGTAAGGGGAGTGCAGGGGTCACTGTTGTATAGGGTCTCCTGCCTGGACGCCGGATTGGACTACTCACTAGATGACCTACAAGGACCCTTCCAACTCTGTTAATCTGTTAATCTCTTTCATCCCCAGAGAATGTGACAAGAATGCCTCATGGAGCCCAATTCCAAGCGACGGAAGACAGCGGAGCCCAATGGCGCCTCCGGTTGGGAAGTGCGGCCTGTACTTTCGGAGCAGGAATCTCAGGACGTGCGGCTCATGCCCGTCTACGCCGCCCCTGTGCTGGATAAGAAAGAGACCTGTCGCCTGATGAAAGAGGTCTCAGCTGTCTACCCATTGAGTGACTACCCTCATTTGAAACGTATCCGGGCTTGTTTATCGGCAGGCAGCCCCCACCCGCTGGAGATGATTTTGTGCCTTGCAGGCCTCAACGGAGAGCAAGCCGGCTTGCGGTCTCTCGCTGAACTCTTTCCCAGCGGCGAAGTAGATCTCGGTGGCTTGGGGAAACCTTTCTTGGTCCATGTGCCAGCTTGCGCGCCATTGACCCGTCCCCAGTATGAGGAAGCGGTGTCGCACTGGCCCGTCTCCTTCCACGAGAACAAACGGATCAGCCAAGCGCTGAAAGGCTGCCTGTTCTCCCCGCTGGAAAAAGAGCGCATGCAGGGTTACATGGAGATGGCCATACAAGCAGCCCAACGGGGAGCCAAGCAGGGTATGGAGCCCGTAGGAGCTACGGTGGTGGACCCGGCCACTGGCCGAGTCCTGGCTGTGGGTCACGACTGTAGAGAGGGCTCCAACCCACTTCTCCATGCTGCCATGGTCTGCATTGACTTGGTGGCCCACAGCCACGGAGGGGGAGCTTACAGCTTCCGAGATTATCCCGCTTGCACATTTCTTCCCGCAGACGACACTTCCCAGCCGCCTCCTCCTCTTGAGGATGGCCTTCCATACATTTGCACTGGCTACGACATGTACTTGACGCGGGAACCGTGCATGATGTGTGCCATGGCGCTGGTTCACTCCCGCATCCAGCGGGTGTTCTATGGTGCGCCGTCCTCTCACGGGGCTCTGGGCACCACACACCACATCCACAGCCGGAAGGACCTCAACCACCGCTATGAAGTCTTCCGGGGCATTCTGGAAGATCAGTGCCAACGCTTGGCGCAGCTTCCAGATCACAAGGAATTGTCGTGAGGGAATGTTTCTGGTGCTTCCGGGGATGGAATATTGGTTGTTTTTTTAAATGATATTGGAAGGATGGTTTCGTGTTTGTGGTGTAGTTTGTTTGCAGTCCTTGACTTATAACCATTTGTTTAGTGATGGTTTGAAGTTAAAAACGGCACTGAAAAAAGGGATTTAAGATGGTTTCCCTTCACTTACGACAATGGTTACATCCTCTTGGTTACAGATGCTTGCCAACAGGTTCATATTGATGACAGTTGCTGGGTTTAGGGTCTCCTTTTGCGACCTTCAGACAAGAAAAGACCATGGGGGAAGCCAGATTCATTTAACAGCTGTGCTGCTAAGAACTGCGCTGGTTCCCTTAACAACTGTGGCAAGAAAGGTCGTAAAATGGGGCAAAGCTCCATTAGCAACAGAAATTTTGGGGTCAGTTATGGTCATAAAGGGACGCAGTGGCTCAGTGGCTAAGATGCTGAGCTTGTCGATCAGAAAGGTTGGCAGTTTGGCGGTTCCAATCCCTAGCGCTGCGTAATGGGGTGAGATCCCGTTACTTGTCCCAGCCTCTGCCAACCTAGCAGTTTGAAAGCATGTAAAAATGCAAGCAGAAAAATAGGGACAACCTTTGGTAGGAAGGTAAAAGTGTTCTGTGTGCCTTTTCCGTTTAGTAGTCATGCCGGTCACATGACCACAGAGACGTCTTCAGACAGCGCTGGCACTTCGGCTTTTGAAATGGAGATGAGCCCCACCTCCTAGAGTCGGGAGCAACTAGCTCATATGCGAGGGGAACCTTTACCTTATGGTCATAAGTCGAGGATTATCTGTAAAAAGTTGGATCTTGAGATCAACTGGTGAGAGAACCAAAATGCAGGCCGCCATTAAATGGTGGGGGTAAGCAAAGGCCAGTTTGTTCTAGTTTAGATAAAGCACCAGGTTAGAAACTGGGAGGCTATGAGTTCTAATTCCGTCTTGGCTATGAAAGCCATGTGGGTGACTTTGGGCCACTCCCTCTCTCTCAGTCCAATCCACTTCACAGGGTTGTTGTTATGTAGAGAAAACAGGAGGAGGAAGGAGTATGTCAACTCATAAAACATGTCTGTCATAAGTTGCAATGGTAAAGAAATGGGGGGGGAGGGAGAGCATTCCATGCATACCTTTGGCTAGAGTCAGATCTCAGATTACTACAGCAGGCTTGTGAGGCATGCACTTTGTTGGAGAATGTGATTTATGACACAGACTGAGAGGAAGGGAAAAAGCGGGCAAAGTTGAGCCATAATTTAAATGAGATCAGATCTGACTGTAATGGGGTATTGCTGAAATAGTGTTCCTAATAAATGACTGGATTTCTTTTGAAACTTGGCACGAGGCTAATGAATTAATTAGGACATTCTTTCGGAAACCTGATGAAGTATTGGATTTATTCACTGAAGTTTGAGGTTTATTGGATTTATATGCCGCCCTTCTCCCAAAAGACTCAGGGCGGCGTACAAATAAAAAACACATATTACAAAAGTTAAAAGAGAGATTAAATAGAATGTCCCAAAAAAACCCAATTGACATTTTTTTTTAAAAAATTCACTGGCATGAGTTATTTGTAAAAATTATAAAGGTTGGATACAAAAAGATAACCATACTCATAGCAAGGCTATGATAGGATGGGATGTTTCAATACCCTGAATCTTCGGTGGAATTGTAATTTTTTTAATTTTGCTTTCGTTATGTAACAAATGGTGACTTTGTTAACAGTCGATATAAATTGTAAATAAAGTCTTTTTAGCCTTGTCATTTTTTGTTGGTATACACACACACACACACACACACACACACACACACAGGATGTTACATTTTTTCATTGCCTACTAGCTGTGGCCCGGTCTGGTTAAATGACCAACCAATCTGTGTGTAGATTTAGAACTGCACACACAAATACGTACACACAACCACCGTATAACCCCCAACCTACCTACCTACTGTATTTCTCCCTGTCTCTCCCCCTCTACCTACCTACCTACTATATTTCTCCCTCTCTCCCTCTACCTACCTACCTACCTACTGTATTTCTCTCTCTCTATCCCCCTACCTATCTACCTACTGTATTTCTCCCTCTCTCTATCCCTCTACCTACCCACCTACCTACTGCATTTCTCCCTCACTCTATCTCTATAGCTGCCTACCTACCTAGCTACTGTATTTCTCCTTGAATCTTATGGACAGAGTATTTTATGTCATAAAGCAGGGGTCCCCAACCCCCGGTCCGCGGACTGGTGCCGGTCCGTGGATTGATAGGAACCGGGCTGCAGGGCTGGAGAGGAGGAGGAGGGAGCAGCCCCCTGGGCAGAGGATGGCCAAGCGCGCCTCCACCAGGTCCTTCTGACGGCGGAGGACCCGAGCTGCGGCTACCTTAAGCGCCGCCAAAACCATCCGGGCACCGCACACCCACCTCCCTTCCAGCCCCGTGTGGCACCCGGACGGCCTCAGCGGTGCTTAAGGTAGCCGCAGGCTCGGGTCCTCCGCCCGCCCGCTATCTTGCTGCGGGATGAGGCAGCCGTTACCTCCCCAGCCGACATGCTGCCCCCTCTGCTGCTTCCCAAGGGGGAGGGAGGGAGAGAGAGAATGACAGACACACAGAGAGACAGACTTAGAGACAGAAATAGAGGGAATCAGACACACACACACACAGTGACAAAGATGGGTGGAGGGAGGAGAGAGATACAGAAAGAGAGAGAAAAAAATAGAAAAAGAAAGATGAATGGAGGGTGGGAGGGAGGGAGTGAAGGAAAGAAGAGGGAGGGAGGGAGGAGGAAGGGAGGGGTGGAAGGAAGGAAAGAAAAAAAAAGAAAGGGATGGAGGGTAGGAGGGAGGGAAGGGAAGAAGGGAGAGGGAGGCAATGGAAGGAAGGAAAGGAAAGGAAGAAATCTATTTTCCTATTTCCTTCCACCTCAAGCTACCTGTTTCGTTAACCAGGTTAAAGATCTATTTTTCTCCCAGTGGTCATTTCAAAGGATCACATCCTCTGAGTCATTTCCTGGATTCAAACCAGCATCCCAAAGAGTCATGGGCCACCTTTATATATAACGAGTGCCCATAAATCCATTTTTACCATCTTCAGAAGACCAAAGACCAGCCAGAAATGGAAGAAAGAAATTATGACCACAATTGAGCCCAAAATTTTGGTTGCTGAGCAAGACCGTTAAGTGAATTGGCCATGCCCACTGGGTCACATGACCACTGAGCCACTCCCACAAAACAGGCCACACCTTTTGGCTCTCAAAAGAAATTTCAGTAGTGGTACTGTTGATATTTGGCTCTATTGACTAATAAGTTTGCCCACCACTGCCCTAGAGGGCCAAGTGAGCCGACTCCCCCCCACCCCGCATGCACATGCGCAGGTGCGGCCATTCGCGCCGTTGAAGGCCCTAGAGGGCCAAGTGAGCCGTCTCCCCCCCTGCGTGCGCATGTGCCACCTGTTCCCCCTCCCCCCTTCCTCTAGACCAACTGGTCTGCAGAATTTTCTTTAAAAAGAAAATGGAGGCCCCTTAGGGCGAAAAGAAGGCACTGAGATAGCAAACTCCCAGGTGGCCCATAGAGGGGGGGGGAGAAATACAGTTTAATAAAAGAGGGACTAGAGGAGACAGGATAGCAGCCTTCCAATATCTCAGGGGTTGCCACAAAGAAGAGGGAGTCAAACTATTCACCAAGGCACCTGAGGGCAGAACAAGAAGCAATGGGTGGAAACTAATCAAGGAGAGAAGCAACTTAGAACTGAGGAGAAATTTCCTGACAGTTAGAACAATTAACCAGTGGAACAGACGTTGCCTCCAGAAGTTGTGAATGCCTCAACACTGGAAGTCTTTAAGAAGATGTTGGATAGCCATTTGTCTGAAATGTCATAGGGCTCCTGCCTAGGCAGGGAGTTGGACTAGAAGACCTCCAAGGTCCCTTCCAACTCTTCTATTGTACTACTAGCAATACCCGGCCACGTGTTGCTGTGGCCCAGTTTGGTTAAATGGCCAACCAATCTGTGTGTAGATCTACACCTGCACACATACACACAACCGCCATATAACCCCCAACCTACCTACCTACTGTATTTCTCCCTCTCTATCTATCCCTCTACCTACCTACCGTATTTCTCCCTCTCTATTTCTCCCTCTACCTACCTACCTACTGTATTTCTTCCTTTCTCCATCTATCTACCTACCTACCTACCTACCTATTGTATTTCTCCCTCTCTATCCCTCTACCTACTGTATTTCTCCCCATCTATCTATCCACCTACCTACCTACCTACCTACCTGCTACTTTATTTCTTCCTCTCTCTCTATCCCTCTACTTACCAACCTACTGTATTTGTCCCTCTCTATTTCTCCCTCTACCTACCTACCTACTGTATTTCTCCCTCTCTATTCCTCTACCTACCTACCTACTGTATTTCTTTCTCTCTCTATCCCTCTACCTACCTACCTACCTACTGTATTCCTCTCTATCTATCCCTCTACCTACCTACTGTATTTCTTCCTTTCTCCCTATATCTACCTACCTACCTACCTACCTACCTACCTACCTACTGTATTTCTTCCTCTCTATTCCTCTACCTACCTACTGTATTTCTCCCTCTCTATCTATTCCCCTATCTACCTACCTACTATAATACAATAATACAATAGCAGAGTTGGAAGGGACCTTGGAGGTCATCTAGTCCAACTCCCTGCCTAGACAGGAAGCCCTATACCATTTCAGACAAATGGCTATCCAACATCTTCTTGAAGACGTGCAGTGTTGGGGCATTCACAACTTCTGGAGGCAATCTGTTCCACTGGTTAATTGTTCTAACTGTCAGGAAATTTCTCCTCAGTTCTAAGTTGCTTCTCTCCTTGATTAGTTTCCACCCATTGCTTCTTGTTCTGCCCTCAGGTGCTTTGGAGAATAGTTTCACTCCCTCTTCTTTGTGGCAACCCCTGAGATATTGGAAGGCTGCTATCCTGTCTCCCCTACTGTAGTACAATAATACAATAGCAGAGTTGGAAGGGAACTTGGAGATCATCTAGTCCAACCCCCTGCATAGGCAGGAAACCCTATACCGTTTCAGACAAATGGCTATCCAATATCTTCTTAAAGATTTCCAGTGTTGGGGCATTCACAACTTCTGGAGGCAATCTGTTCCACTGGTTAATTGTTCTAAGTGCCTTCTTTTGGGCCTACGAGACCTCCATAAGAGGCCTCTTCCAACAATGACAGTTGAAAAACAGTCTGATGGGCGGGGCTACAGGGAGGTGAAAACATGATCAGTGGGTACATTTTACATTTGTGTACCTTGCACATGACACATGTGTGCTAGGCACAAAATTAGTAGGTATTCTATTATCAGAAGTCCTTGTGAACATTGTGTGAAAAATTGAGGTAAATCGGTCCAGTAGTTTTTGAGATTAGTGGATTCGTACAAACTATTTTACATTTTTATTTATATAGAAGATTGTACTTAAGCATGACTTGGGATGACTCCTTTGGGATTGTATAACCAACAGTGCTGGCGTTTTCCACTTTTCCCAAGGCGAGCTCCTTAAGGAGGCAGTATAGCAGGAGCTGTAGAGCTAATCATTTTGTTTTCTACTTTTATTACATAAAAATGGAATGAAATCATGTTTAATACCTGTCCTGGTGACACTCATACATTAATGAAGCAGGGTCGCCTATATGGGCCTGAACGGCAGACTTCTTCAAAATTCATAAAATGTGGATCTATCCACTTGAATTAGTTAAGCTGCTATAACTGGATATGTACCAGTGGTGGGTTTCTGCAGGCTCGCACCTACTCGCGAGAGCTGATTGCTGAAATTTAGAGAACCGATAAGAGGGGGTTCCACTGGCATACCTGGAAGTAAATCTGGCCTGCCGCTGCCAGTGACCCAAAGGAAAGGAAAGGAAAGGAAAGGAAAGGAAAGGAAAGGAAAGGAAAGAAAGAAAGAAAGAAAGAAAGAAAGAAAGAAAGAAAGAAAGAAAGAATTTATCATCACAATTGAGTCCAAAATTTTGGTTGCTAAGCAAGAGCGTTGTTAAATGAGTTTCACCACATTTTAAAAGGTGGCCACTCCCACCCTGTCACATGACTGCCAAGCCACGCCCACAAAATAGGCCACACCTACAGAATAGGTTCTAAAAAATTTGAAACCCATCGCTGATATGTACCCTGTTTTCCTGAAAATAAGACCTCCCTGGATAATAAGCCTAATCAGGCTTTTGAATGCAGGCGCTAAAATAAGCCCTGCCCTGAAAATAAGCCCTCACCGAAAATATTGCAGCACAGCAGGAGCCATGAGGTGACCACATTTGCTGCCTCCTGCATCTCAAAAATAATAAGACCTCCCTGAAAATAAGGCCAAGCACTTATTTTGGGGGAGTCAAAAGAAAATAAGACCCTGTCTTATTTTCGGGGAAACATGATATCAAACTATATGTAGTTTTTGACTTAGTGACTGTTCGGTTAGCAACCAAAGTTACAAACAAATCTTCCAAGGTTATAGGTAATTGTTCTGACCCAGCTCCCCAAACACGACAAACCCTCTATTGAGGGTTATCTCTCCAAGCCAGATAAGGTCTGTGACTGTAAATCCTCCCTTGAAAGACTTGGATGTGAATGAGCAGAATTCATAATAAATCAATACAAGTGTTTTTTGTCGGGACAAGGAGTTTGCTTCATGCTCTTGGGAAGCCTCTGTGAGAACAGGAGGATGGATAGAAAACAAATATTGTGTCATCTACGCATCTATCATTTTTGGGATGTTAATTGATACTTTATTAATTTTTACTATAATGACACTTGATTGATTAATTTTGAAAATATTTGGAGAGACATTGCATGCCAATCAGCAATTAGTGAACGCTAGCGTTGAATCAATATTCACATTTTTCTTCCTATGTATTATCTAAAATGACCTTAGCCTCTTGATTAAAAAAGGCTATATATAAACCCTTTGTAAGAAAATAAACCAAATGATAAAGCAAGAAGGCAAAGATTAAAACCAATTATTTAAAAATAAAACAAGGAACAATTAGGGTGGTTGATAAGGAAGTCCAAGAAAAGGGAGGGAAAACAGATAAATCTAATTTGCTGACACCAGGAGAAGAATGACCTTCTCACCATGAAGTAAATATTTAACCAAAGTATTTCATATTTAAATATTTAACCAAAATATTTAAGATGGGGAGTGCTTGATTTCTGAACACAGTTGAGCCCAAAATTTCCAATGTTAAGGCAGCTAAGTAAGTTTTGTCCCATTTTATGGCGTTTCTTGCCACACTTGTTAAGTGAATCACTGCCGTTGTTCAGTTAGTAACACGGTTGTAAAGTGAATCTGGCTTCCCCATTGACTTTGCTTGTCAGAAGGTCGCAAAAGGGGATCACATGAGCCAAGGCGCTGCAACCATCATAAGTACATGCCAGTTGCCAAGTCTCTGATCATGTGACCCTTAGGGACCATTCATTGGTGCTAAGTGTGACAAACGATCATGCTGTTTTTTTCAGTTGTAAGTCAAGAACTACCAGTAATACCATTCGACTGACCAATTTTGAAAACACTGGGAGATAAATTTCATGCCAACAAGCAATTAGTTCACCACAGAGTAGAATCCATTCCCCCCCCAAATGATCTTAGCTTCTTGATTAAAAAAGGCTGCACGCGAACCCTTCGTAAGGAATTATCTAAAATTATACATTTATAAACAAACACTGAAACCAATTATTTGAAAATTAAACAAGGAATAATTAGGGCGGCTGATGAAATGATAGGGAAGTCCCAGAAAAGGGAGGGAAAGAGATAAATCTAATTTGCCAACACCAGGACACAAATGAACCTTCTCCCCATTAAGTCAATATTTAACTGAAGCATTTCATATTTAACTTAATATTTAACCAAAATATTTCATGTCTGGGAGCTGAAGTCCACGTATCTCTAAAGTTGCTATGTTCAAGAGACACTCGGTTTTGTCATTGGTGAATCAGAATCAAATAGGCCTCTCATCATTTATGGTCTTCGACTTACAACCGTTTGCTTAGTGACTGGAGTTAATGGTACTGAAAAAAATGACTTACGGCCATTTTTCACACTTACAACCGTTGCAACATCTCCACAGTCACTTGATTAAAATTCAGATGCTTGGCAACTGACTCATATTTATGACTGCTTCACTGTCCCACTGTCAATGGAGAAGCCAGATTCACTTAACAACTGCTGTGATTCACTTAACAACTTCCCTCCATAAGTTCTGAATGCTCTAACACTGGAAGTTGTGAAGATGTTGGATAATCATTTGTCTGAAGTGGTGTTGGGTTTCCTTCCTAAGCAGGGGATTGGACTAGAAGACCTCCAAGGTCTCTTCCAACTCATTATATTATATTATTATTCAAAATTGGCCACTTGGGGGCTTCAACTTCCAGAATTCCCCAGGAAACATGGCTGATTCCCAGAATTGCTGGCTGGGGAATTCTGGGAGTTGAAGTCCCCAAATCTTAAAATTGCCAAATTTGCAAACCCCTGTTATAAGGAGTCTTCAAAATTGGCCACTTTTAAGATTTGTGGACTTCGTCTCCCAGAATTCCCCAGGAAATATGGCTGATTGGATGTGGAATTCTGGGAGTTGAAGTCCTCAAGTCTTAAAGCGGCCACCCTGTTTTACCATATTAACACATCAAATAGAACGCAATGTCAATCCATTGGGGGGCAGAGCTTTGCCTTTTAAAGGAGATAAGAAAGCCCCTTTCTTCGCAGAAAGCAGAGTGGCGCAGCGGAAGCGTGCTGGGCCCATAACCCAGAGGTCGATGGATCGAAACCATCCTCTGCTAAGTTGTGTTTTTTCTTTCCCAAAGGGAAATAAAATTGAATTACAACCTGGCGATCCTTTTAAATTTTTTCCTCCTGGCTGGATTCCAGAAAATACAGGAAATGAACTCTTTTTAGATGATGCAAAATCACACCTGTTAATCATCCTGACTACTGAGCATTCAGGATGGCAGAGAATTGGCTTTAACTGCTTTTTAACGCAAAACCTTGCTTTGCGTGGGTGCAATTCGGGGCGTAGGGCGAGGGAAAGCTAGCTGGGTTAAAGAGGTTGGAGGTGGATGGGAATTGTAGCGTGAGGCTTCTGGGTTGCAAATGAAAAAGGCGGAGCATTGATTAAGTAACCTGGGCATTTTATAATAAATCGCATTTATTCCTTCGGGATTGCAAAGCCTTGGCTGCAGAGGCTGGAAAAGCTAAGCAAGAGAAAAGGCATATAAGGCAACATTTAATGGGGAAAGATTAAAAAAAAATAAAAATTCAGCCGCCCGAACAGGGACTTGAACCCTGGACCCTCAGATTAAAAGTCTGATGCTCTACCGACTGAGCTATCCGGGCTCTTGACGAAGGTGGTTTTCTGCACTCCTGTAGTGTAACTCAAACTCCCGATGCATTTTATTTTTTTAAGGGGATAGAAGAGAAGAGAAAATATGGAATGGAACAGAACAGAAAATATGGAATGGAATAGAATAGAATAGAAAATATGGGATGGAATTGGATAGGATAGGATAGGATAGGATAGTCAAGTGTGATTGGACACACCAGGAATTTGTCTTTCGTGCATATGCCCTCAGTACACATAAGGAGAATAAAATGTATTCATCAAGAATAAAAAGATACAACACTTAGTGATAGTCAGGTTATTAATAAGCTATCAAACCGTATTAGGAAACTAATAAAACAATATAAATTGAAAGATACAAGCAAGATGGTTATAGTCATAAGTGGAGAGAGATAGAATATTCCATTGACTTTTTCAATTCTCTGATCTTGATATTGACCTGGGATCCAAATGATTTGTGCATTAAATAACTCTGGGAAGCCCCACCTCCCAAAAAATGAAATATTTTGGGAAATATTACAAAGGTAAGATAGAATATTTTCCCTAAATGATGTAGAAAGTTAACACCCACTCTTCTAGAAGAATGCAATATTCTAGGAAATATTAAAAAGGCAGAATATTATATTTTCCTGGATGAGAAATATGTTTTTAAAATGTTTTGTTTGATTTATAATACTTCTCATCTCCATCAAACAGTGTGTGACCCTCGTACAATTATTTGAAAGTTCGTAGTCCACATATTTGTTGTTACATTCATTACAATAACATTGATAATATAACTATATATCAAGATAATTACAATAATACATAATGCCATCTTAAATTTCTCTCCAGAGTAAGGTTTTCTCTTCTTGTATCTCCTCCTTCTGTTTCTATTCTTTAGCTATTGATAAAATGCATCCCACAATAAAAAATATTCAGTTTCTTCTCTGTCCTTGATAATAAGCACTAATCTGTCCATTTCTCGGAGGTCTCTAGTCTAACCTTCTGCTCAAACAGAAGACACTATGGCAGCGATGGGTAACCTTTTTAAATGGTGATAGGTTAATCCTATTGTGGCTGATGTCCTGTGTTGGAATTTTGGGGTGAGGGGCTGCTTGCTCTAATTCTCACAGCACACAGTTCTGGGACAGCTGACAAATGGGTTTGATGAGTACATGGATTTTTGAAGGGCTCTGAGATGCTATTATGTCCTAAAAGCAACATCTTGCCCTTTTTAATCTGATCAGCTGTAGCTGAAGGTGTTTTGTTTAGGAATAGACTAGCTGGATACCCGTTCTTCGTGACAAAATGATGAAATCAGGCTATGCAGGAGAATTTCGGTTCGCAATCCTTTGGCTCAGTGGTGGTCGGTAATTGAAACACATAAGGGAATATCGCCTTGAGTCCAGGAGCAGTTCCATAGGGGGAAGGCATAGACATTTTGGTGAGGTACCGATTTAGTACTGTAAGGAGCCCCAGACCTCTCCTGAGTAAAGGAGTGGAATGTCTGCCAGTTTGAACTGAGGTAATGGAATGTTAGGCAACTGGCAGTCGGAACAGAGTTCTTTTCAGGTGGGGAGGGGAAGTAGAGCTCCTTAGCATCAGAGTGTGTTAATTACTGCATGACATACTAATGATCTGAAGGTTATTTCAAAAAATCCTGGTTTCTGCCTTTAAGAACATGTTTTTTCAAATTTTGGCCTGTGCGGAAGCAGATAAGCTCATTCTTGAAGTCTGGAATAGATTTTATTATTGGTAAAAGACAAGGTGAGAAGACTGGAACCAACTGTAAATAATGCGATTGGATAGAAGGATAATGTATTAAATAGGCTAATAGTTACTGAATGAGATTATTTGTATATAATGTGATTGTATGGTCACTTTGACTTCGCGGTGATGCACGGTTTTAAATGTAAAAACAATAAAAATATATTCAATATGTTTTCTCTATTTCTCCTTTGGGGAAACATTCTATCCTTCCTCTTTTAATATTAACTATAAAGAATATTTTAATCTGGCGGTGGGGGAGGATGGGCTTGCTACAATATCATAATCAAAGCTCTTTTGTTGAGTATATGGAAAAGTGTTAAGTTGGGGTTGAATGAAGAGACAGGACTAGCATCACAACTATGGCTTTTTACTTAGTAGACTGGTACATCGAAGTGTTCTCTCACAGCTCTCTCTTTTGCAGGGACCTGTCAGGCAGCCCAGCCACTTAGATTTCTCTATTTTCCCGCCAATTAATTGAGCCAATGGGCTCAGAGTATGGCCATTTCTATTTAAGAACCGGTCCAGGGTGAAGCCTCTATCCAAGTCTTCACTCTCTATTTATATATGTAACAAAAAGCATATTCTTTTTAGGCTGTGCTTTTGAGTCCAAGCTTGGTTGCCTTGCTGGCTGATGTAATTTCCCCAGGTGCCTTGTGGTGAATTTCTGTAAAAGGTTAATTCTACCTTTGTTATGTAAAGTAGACTAGTTCAGGCTTTTTAATGGCCTATTAACAAAGGTGAGGGCTATTAAGAGTGAGTCTGTTTCCTGCCTAAAAACATGTTTCTCAATTTCTTATCTAGGGGAATATATTATTCTGCCTTTTCAATATTTCCCATGATATTTCATTTTTCTAGGAGGTGGGTGGGTTTTAACGTCCTACATACGTTTCTTTTTAAATAAATTGTTTTTGCGCTGCTTTCGGTGTCCAGAGAAACCAAACAACATTAATATGACAGTGAATAAAAGTGAATAAAATTTATTTAAAGAAAAATACTAAAGGCTTCTCTTGCAGGTTTTTGTTTTAAAATGTGCTGCAGCAAGAAGGATGTAAAGAAGGATGATCAAACCTTGATGAAAATCAGAGGGTTCAAGAAATCCGAATTAAACAACGGAAGGTTATCATTACAGCGTCATCTAACATTTAGGGTTTTATTAAAACAAACAAATTTAGACAGTATCAAAGACCTCATTTAAGATTATAATTTGACTCTCTTGGATTCATGGAGAGGCTAAACCAGCTCCTTCCATAGGTGGCCGGTTAGCTCAGTTGGTTAGAGCGTGGTGCTAATAACGCCAAGGTCGCGGGTTCGATCCCCGTACGGGCCAACAACTATTTTTATTTTTATATTTAAAACAGGCGCTGAAAAACTATTTTAAAACAACGCGTTGTGACTCTTTCTCCCGGCAAAATCTTTCGGAAAACCGACATTTTATGCAATGCTTCTCACGTTAAGCAGAAAATGAAAAAATGCAACGCAATGCAACACAATGTAATGCAATGCAAAGAAAAATGTAACGCCTAAGCAGGGAGTTGGGCTAGAAGACCTCCAAAGATACTTTTTCAAAAGGCAACTGGACTTTTTTTTTCCTTTGAAGAGATTTTGTTTCTTATCCAAGTAATTTCACTTCTTGGCTAAGCAGCAAAACGTCAAGGAAAACAAAGGAAGTGATTTTTGGAAAAGCACTTTTGGGACAACCATGACTGAATTGTGGATGTCCTTCCTAGATTAAGATTCAGGGATGTTTTGAAGGGTTACCGAATTGTAGAATAAGATTTGGAAGGGACCTTCGAGGTCTTCTAGTCCAACCCTCCCTAGGGGGATGGTTTTAGCAGAGTGGGTGCTGTTTTGTGTTATGTTTGTAGTGCTTGTTGTAAATAGCTTTTTAGTTGCTGATTGGGGTGTGTTAGTATAGAATAGCAGTTGGAAGGGACCCTGGAGGTCTTCTAGTCCAACCTCGAGGCAGGAAATCCTACATCACTTCAGACAAATGGTTATCTAATCTATCCTTCAAAACCTTTGTATTGCTTCTCTCCTTGGTTTCCCCCATTGCTTCTTGACCTGCCCTTGGGTGTTTTGGAAAATAGTTTTGACTCCCTCTTTGTGGCAACTCCTAAGATATTCAAACACTTCTATGTCTCACTAGTCCTTGTTTTCATTAAACTAGACCTACCCAGTTCCTGCAACCATTCTTGGTATGTTTTAGCTTCCAGTCCCCTAATAATCTGTGTCGCTCTTTTCTGCACGTGGCTTTAAATAGCTAGGAACAGCAGCTCTTTCTTTGCTTAAGTGGGTGGCTCTTAAAAGAGCCTTTGGGTGTTAAAAGCCTTAAGGATCCCCGCGTGGTTTTGCAGGAAAGCAGCTTTTACTTGGAGCTGGTGTACTTGGTGACGGCCTTGGTGCCCTCGGAGACTGCGTGCTTGGCGAGCTCTCCGGGCAGGAGGAGGCGAACGGCGGTCTGTATCTCGCGGGAGGTGATGGTGGAGCGCTTGTTGTAGTGAGCCAGGCGGGAAGCCTCTGCGGCGATGCGTTCGAAGATGTCGTTGACGAAGGAGTTCATGATGCTCATGGCCTTGGAGGAGATGCCGGTGTCGGGGTGGACCTGCTTGAGGACCTTGTAGACGTAGATGGAGTAGCTCTCCTTGCGGCTCTTCTTGCGCTTCTTGTCGCCCTTCTTCTGCGTCTTGGTGATGGCTTTCTTGGAACCCTTCTTGGGCACCGGGGCAGATTTAGCCGGCTCAGGCATCCTTCGTTCTAATCACGATCCAGCACAACCTAAAGAAATAATCTGAACTTAATTTAGCAGTCAGCTTTCCTACTTATAAGGAGCCAGATGCAAATGAAGTTCTAAAACCCGCTCCTTACTATTGGCTCACACCCGCTTTTTCAAAGGGGGTGGGAAGTTTTCGAAAGTTTGGTTTGACTAGCGGCGCTCTCTCATTGGTCGGCCCTTAGGCATTCTTTTCTCCCATTGGGTAGTTTTAACAGACGTCCTCTTGGTGATTGATTAGCTCGGGAATCCCGGACCTGATTGGAATATCGGAGATTCGAGCGGCCCAATCAAAAAGAAGCACTCGCAAGACCTTGAGAAAGTATATAAAGGGCAGAACGAGACAGACTTTTCATTCAGCGATTTTCAAGTCGATTTTTTCCCCTTGCAATTCTAGGTTTGGCTAATTTCAATCGTGATGTCTGGACGCGGCAAGCAAGGAGGCAAAGCCAGGGCTAAGGCCAAGACTCGCTCTTCCCGTGCTGGATTGCAGTTCCCCGTGGGCCGTGTGCATCGTCTGCTTCGCAAGGGCAACTATGCGGAGAGAGTCGGAGCCGGCGCTCCCGTCTACCTGGCTGCCGTGCTGGAGTACCTGACGGCCGAAATCCTGGAGCTGGCGGGCAACGCAGCCCGGGACAACAAAAAGACTCGCATCATCCCGCGACACTTGCAGCTGGCCATCCGCAACGACGAGGAGCTCAACAAACTCTTGGGCAAAGTCACCATCGCCCAGGGAGGCGTCTTGCCCAACATCCAGGCCGTCCTGCTGCCCAAGAAGACCGAGAGCCACAAGGCCAAGGGGAAGTAGACTGCTGCCCAAGAAGACCGAGAGCCACAAGGCCAAGGGGAAGTAGACAGCCAGCCCCTCTTGCCTACGGGCTCGCTTTTAGCCGCCAAGAACGATACCCAAAGGCTCTTTTAAGAGCCACCCACCTTTTCAGAGAAAGAGCTGGGGAGAACATAAAGGTGTGGGTTTTTTTGGGTGGTGGTGGTGGTAGAATTTAAAAGTACTAATTGATTTTCCTGGCAATAATAAAATTTAATTTCAAACGGGCAGGCTGGATTTTGGCGCCAAGATCGATTCTCTACGATTTATATTGGTTTTCTTTCCTAGTAGAATAGAATAGAATTCTTTATTGGCCAAGTGTGATTGGACACACAAGGAATTTTGTCTTTGGTTCATAAACTCTAGGTAAAAAGACAAGTATGATTTGATTTGCTTATTTAGTAACTAGTGACTATCGCTAAGTTGCATTTTAGGATTCTTGAATGCATTTCCCCCTTTTTACGTACACAAGAGGATATGCACCAAAGCAAATTTCTTGTGTGTCCAATCACTTGGCCAATTTTATTCTACTGTGTGCTAATTGAGATTAAAAACGATTACTCCAAGATTACGGCCACTTCAGTTTTCTCATTGGGTTTAAAGTGATCAGTTTTGGTTTATATGGAGATTCTGTCATCCAGGTCATGATTTATCCCAAACATTTTTTCCTAGAGGCAAATGGACTTTGTTTTGTCTAAACCAAATTTAGCTGATCTTATTTACTTTTAATGGTCCCTTTAATACGTGGTTTCATATTTTTTGTAACCCAGATTAAATGAATAGCTTTTAAGAAAACTCAAATTTAATATCTATAAAAGCGTCCCAAAGATGCGTGTGAACACAACCCGAAGTCGTGGTCAAAGCGACCTTAATGAGAGATTGAAAGGCGTGTAAAACGCGCAATTCGCCCCGTTGAGTAAGCATCTTTGCGAGAGATTGATACTGTAATTTAAGGGAAATGTTTCAAAGTGGCCTTATATTTTTACAATGTTAAAAAGTCCCGAGGATAAATACGACTTTTTTTTTTGCAACCAATCGAAAGTCTGGCCGCTACTTTTTCGACGATCACATTTCTAATTTAAAAAAAGCGTAAAATTTCAATTTCGTTGAGAAAGGAAAAGCGCTGGCTTTAAAACTCTTTAAAAGTTTCCAAGAAGTTTTGCTTTCCCGCCCCTTGTTTCAAAATCCTCAACGTCGCGCCAACTCAAAAGGAAGAAGCGATTGGCTCCCGTCCAAGCCGGCACAGGAGTTGTTGATTTTTTTGAAAAGGAATTTGATCCAGTCGCTTGCAAGCGCGGGAATCTTGAAAAAGGGGTGGTGGTGATTATGAAATTCAGCCCGGCTTAGAAGGACAAATGCGCCTTGGTGTCCATGCACTCAAAGGGGGAGGGGGAAACAATGAATCGGTTTAAGTTCCTTATTGATCAAACGGGGCATTTTGAAAATAATTTGGGGTGATAAAGAATTTTTAAAAAATCAGCAATTTTAAGATGTGTGGACTCCAGTTCCCAAATTTCCCCAGCTAGCTAATAGGGGGATTCTGGGAGCTGGAATCCTTGCAGCTTAAAGTTGCTGAGGTAGAAAAACTAAGTGTACACAGATCACTGGGCTAATCTGGATTTTCACCAAAAGTATTCGTATTGTTTTTCTTTCCTATTGAATCCTATTATATTTAAGATGACTTCTGCGAATTCAGGTACTACTACTATGGCTTGTTGCCTACTTTATTTGGATTGATTTGGTTAAAGGCATTGTTTTAAACATATGGTCAAAGCTAGGGTTTTCCCAGCTGCAATGTATGGCTGTAAAAGTTGGACCATAAGAAAGGCGAAGTGCCAACAAGGCCTTTGAACTCTGGTGCTGGAGAAGACTCCTGCGAGTCGTTTGGACAGCAAGGTGATCCAACCGGTCAGTCCTAGAGGAGATCAACCCTGACTGCTCTTTATTTTATTTTTTAAAAAAATATTTATTTTTTAATATTAAATATTTATTTTTTAATATTAAATATTTATTTTTTAATATTAAGAAATATTTATTTTTAATATTAAAAACAAGTAAAAAACATCATTCATCTCATGCTTTGTACAACATGTCGTTCGGGCAAACATTCTGTGCGACAGTGCTTAAAATCACAAACATTTATCAATTTTCCTTTCATCACATATATATC
This sequence comes from Rhabdophis nuchalis, assembly GCA_039707465.1. NCBI lineage: Eukaryota > Metazoa > Chordata > Lepidosauria > Squamata > Natricidae > Rhabdophis > Rhabdophis nuchalis. The sequence goes on along the minus strand of CM077647.1, from coordinate 169,346,224 downwards.
ACCTTTGTTTCACATAACAGCATTTTCATTTATCAGGTCAATCTTTTCCCCACGCTTATTCAATATATAAACAAGGTATTAAAAAAAGGGAGGAAAGGAGAAAATAAAGTCTTCCCATTTTATAACATTGTTTTTCATTGTCTCCAGAGGTTACTTTCTCGCTGTAAAGGCAAAAATTTATCCCAGTTTTATAATAATATAATATGTATATTATATCCCTTAAGTTTCCCTTTTTTCCAACCATCGATAAAACTCATTCCATATTTCATAAAATTGTTCGCTCTCTTGCTCTTTAACTTCAAATGTTAATCTACTCATCTCTGCACATTCCATAATTTTACAAATAACCCATTCTTGTGAGGGTAGTTTCTCATTTCTCCATTTTTTTGCAAATACTATTCTAGCTGCTGTCAAAATATTTACAATTAAGTATTTCAAATTCTTATCAAACATTTCTGATGTAATTCCAAGCAAGAAAAGTTCAGGTTTATACCCTGACTGCTCTTTAGAAGGCCAGATCCTGAATAGGAAACTCAAATACTTTGGCCACCATATGAGAAGGAAGGACTCACTGGAGAAGAGCCTAATGCTGGAAAAGACAGAGCAAAAGAAAAAGGGGACAACAGAGAATCAGATGGCTGGATGGAGTCACCAAAGCAGTCGGCGTGAGCCTAAATGGATTCCAGAGGATGGTAGAGGACAGGAAGGCCTGGAGGAACGTTGTCCATGGGGGTTGCAATGGGTCGGACACAACTTCGCAACTAACAACAACAAGTTGTTTTAAAATTAAGAGCTTGCCGCAGAATAAGTAGCATTCCTCTTTCTTGTCCTGCTAACAACCCTATGAGGTAGGCCCGGCTGGAACATGATCAGGCCAAAAGTCTCACAGACTTGTATTTGGGGCCTTTCCAATTCTTCTGATTGACATTTTAAAATTACTTCTTTGTAATTACAGCTACAGCTCTTGAGTCCTTTTGAAATGAGATGGGTGGCAAATAAATTCAATAAAGAAAATAAATACGTGCCACCAAACTGTTTTCCATTTCTAAAGAGCCCCTTGATGGATTTTATCCAAGACAAATGGACTTTTAATTTGTTCTTTTAAATCTCTCACCAAGGCATTCTAGACTGTGTTGTTTCTCAGTGTCATATATGTGGCTATATGCATAGATTTGCATTTATTTATTTATTTAGTCGTGTTTATGTAGTGTATATTGGAGGTAGAGATGTTCAAGAGCTAATTTTTCATTTTAATGTATGCCAATTAGTGTACATTCCAAATGGCAATAAAAATTATATTATTCTAAATTGATGTTGCTACTTACTGGCTGTCCTCTTCTCTTTTCTTCCCTCCCTCCTTCTCTTCCCTTTTTTTCTCACCTCTTCCTCTTTCCGCTGCATTAGAATCCTTTTCCAGAAAATTAGGTCTTTGCACACTGGGTTCAAAGTGAATATAATTTGAACCTGATCTTTTGCATCACAGTTTTGGGTCAACTCCTAATTTCATCCTTCCAATTCCTCTTTGCCCCTGATTTAAAAAAAACACTTCTTAGCTGATGACTTAGATGAGAGAATAGAAGGGGAATGTACCAAATTTACGAATCATAGTAAATTGGCAAGAATCTCCAACACCCTAGAACTGGGGTCCCCAACCTTTGCAACTTTAAGTCTGAATGACTTCAGCTCCCAGAATTCTCCAGCTAGCTTTGCTGGCTGGAAAAGTCTGGGAGTTGAAGTCCTTCAGACTTAAAGTTGCAAAGGTTGGGGACCCCTGCCCTAGATAGGTCAAGATCCAAATGGATCTTGACAGACTTGAACACTGGGCTCTATCTAATGAAATGAAATTCAATGTAGAGAAAAGTAAAGTCTTAAACTTAGGCAAGAAAAACCCAAAGTATACATAGACTAGGTCAGAGATGTCCAAACTTGGGAACTTTAAGACTTGTGGACTTCAACTCCCAGAATTCCCCAGCCAGCTATGCTGGCTGGGGAATTCTGGGAGTTGAAGTCCACAAGTCTTAAAGTTCCCAAGTTTGGACATCCCTGGACTAGGTGAAACCAGGCTTAACAGCAGTGACTCTGAGAGGAATCTTGGAGTCTTAGTGGACAACCAGCTAAATATGAGCCAGCAATGTGTAGCGGTAGCCAAAAAAGCCAACACAATCCTAAATTGTATTAACAGAGGGATACAATCAAGATCAAGGGACGTACTAATACCACTCTTTATATAACGCCTTAGTAAGACCACACCTAGAATGCTGCACCCAGTTTTGGTCACCACACTATAAAAAAGATGTTGAGACTCTAGAAAAAGTGCAGGGAAGAGCAAACAGGATGATTAGAGGACTGGAGGCTAAAAAGTGAAGAATGGTTGCAGGAACTGGGCATGGCTAGTCTAGTGAAGAGAAGGTCCAAGGGAGACATGATAGCAGTAATCCAATATTTGAGGGGCTGCCACAGAGAGGAGGGGGTCAAGCTATTTTCCAAGGCACCCAAAGGTCAGACAAGGAATAATGGGTGGAAACAGACCAAGGAGAGATTCAACCTGGAAACAAGGAGAAA